>OX439043.1:8293014-9493014 GCA_949317995.1 Acholoe squamosa | reverse complement strand
GGGCCGGCTGTTGATGGAGAGAAAACCAGAGGTAGGTGGGACAAAAGTAGGGGCGATATATCTCAAGTTCTGCGTAATTTTCAACAGTTTTTTTGGCACTGACTGTAGTATTAGTACTAGTACTACTAGTAGTATAGTTCATTAATGTCTCCATTCTGATGGTCCACTTTCAGTTTGCCACATCAGTTGATATAGAGTGTTTTGCTGTTTTCTTTTCAAATATTGGGAAGAGAAAATAATGCTTCAAGTATGTGATGCAAATTTTGAATATCTTTCTGATTTTGGAATGCATTTTGCTGTACGATGCCTAAATCATTTCTGATAAGGATTTTAACACCTTTTTCTAGTACATTTCCTATTTGATTTAACCCTTCATGAGGATCCTTATCAGTTTGGAGATAAGCCTGATAAGGGCTGCGCTGGTTGCTATGACGTCACTGCTGCTCCCTAGAGTCTTGGGTAGAGAATGACCTAGATATTCCTGGCAGCCTTGCTTTGTAGGCTGACCCAGGGCCAGTGTTGAGGACACATGAGGTCAATGCCAGGTATGGGATGGGGGTAGCTTAGAAATCTAAACTCTCATCTCTGTACCACCGTGAGAGTTTAGAAAAGCTCTTGTTTTCCAGTGGGTAACTGCCTGTGTATCTGCTCACAGACCGCAGATTTTCGACCACTTCAGGGCTTTTGACAGGGCTGCGCAGTGCGTAATACACGCATTTAATGCTTAAATGTCGCATTTAAATGGCTAGAATGGCCATTCATTTACAGAATGGCCCATTGTATTTGCTAAAAAGTGTGCAATTGGCGCATTGCAAAAAATCCTGTCAAAAGCCCTGCCACTTAGACTTTAAATTTCTCAAAATTTTGAAGGTCCTTTCAAAGAAAAATATGTTAGGTACACATTAACCGATTTTGGAAACTGAATGGCTTATAATAAATATTCTAGAGTAGATTCCCTGAACACACCTCTTGTCATTCTGCCAGCTCCCCTTCTGCACGAGAGAGTGGTGGAGGTAGAAATAGACTTGAAAGTAGGGTTCAACCCACTGCTTCCTCCCCTCCTCCCTAGAGAGTTCTTCACCCACTTGTAAACAAGAGCTTTTCTAAACTCTCACGGCGGTACAGAGATGAGAGTTTAGATTTTTAAGCTAGGATGGGGGGTGCTGCAGCACCTTGCCTTGGTTCATGCCAACTACTGTAGGTTTATATATTTGTGCCCCTGATATGTTAACATTGTTAGCTCAGGGTCACAGAGAGATAGAAGAATACAGAGAGACAGAGGGATACAAAGAGATAGGGAGATAGAGGGATACAGAAAGACAGAGGGATACATAGAAATAGGGAGATAGAGGGATACAGAGTGAGACAGAGGATACAGGGAGACAGAGGGATACATAGAGACAGAAGGATACAGGGAGACAGAGGGATACAGAGAGACAGGGATACAGAGAGACAGAGGGATACATAGAGACAGAGGTTACAGGGAGACAGAGGAATACAGAAAGAAAGATGGATACAGGGAGACAGAGGGATACAGAGACAGAGGATACAGGGAGACAGAGGGATACATAGAGACAGAGGGAGACAGAGGGATACATAGAGACAGAGGGAAACAGGGATACTTAGAGACAGAGATACAGAGGGAAACAGGGATACAGGGAAACAGGGAGACAGAGGGATACAGAGAGAGACAGAGGGACACATAGAGACAGAGGATACAGGGAGACAGAGGGATACAGAGAGAGATAGAGGGATACAGAGAGACAGAGGATACAGGGATACTTAGAGACAGAGATACAGAGGGAAACAGGGATACAGAGGGACACAGGGAGACAGAGGGATACAGGGAGACAGAGGGATACAGAGAAACAGAGGATATAGGGAGACAGAGGGATACAGGGAAACAGGGAGACAGAGGGATACATAGAGACAGAAAGAGGGAGACAGAGGGATACAGGGGGGCAGAGAGAGACAGGGATACAGAGACAGGGGGAGACAGAGGGATACAGGGAAACAGGGATACAGGGGGCAGAGAGATGCAGGGGGCAGAGACAGACAGAGGGATACAGGGAGACAGAGGGACACAGAGAGACAGGGATACAGGGAGACAGAGGGATACAGAGAGACAGAGGGATACATAAAGAGAGACAGACATAGGCAAAGGTTCACAAGTTTTGGGTATGACTGAGGGTTATCTCACAAGACGTAGCCGAGTGAAATAACCCTCAGTCATACCCAATACGAGTGAACCTTTGCATTTATTTTTTTCTTATTTTGGTGAGAAAGATTCCCTGCACACACCTCTTGTCATTCGGGAGAGTGGTGGAGGTAGAAATAGACTTGAAAGTAGGGTACAACCCTCTGCTTCCTCCCCTCCTCCCTAGAGAGTTCTTCACCCACTTGTAAACGAGCTTTTCTAAACTCTCACGGCGGTACAGAGATGAGAGTTTAGATTTCTAAGCTAGGATGGGGGATGCTGCAGCACCTTGCCTTGGTTCATGCCAACTACTGTAGGTTTATATATTTAGTTCCCTGATATGTTAACATTGTTAGCTCAGGGTCACAGAGAGATAGAAGAATACAAAGAGATAGGGAGACAGAGGGATACAGAAAGACACAGGGATACAGAGAGACAGAGGGATACAGGGAGACAGAGGGATACAGGGAGGCAGAGGGATACAGAGAGACAGAGGACACAGGGAGACAGAGGGATACATAGAGACAGAGGGAGACAGAGGGATACAGGGAGAGAGGGATACATAGAGACAGAGGATACAGGGAAACAGGGAGACAGAGGGATACAGAGAGAGACAGAGGGATACATAGAGACAGAGGATACAGGGAGACAGAGGGATACAGAGAGAGATAGAGGGATACAGAGAGACAGGATACAGGGATACATAGAGACAGAGATACAGAGGGAAACAGGGATACAGAGGGACACAGGGAGACAGAGGGATACAGAGAGACAAAGGGAGACAGAGGGACACAGGGAGACAGAGGGATACAGAGAGACAGAGGGATACAGAGACAAGGATACAGGGAGACAGGGATACAGAGAGAGATAGAGGGATACAGAGAGACAGAGGATACAGGGATACATAGAGACAGAGATACATAGGGAAACAGGGATACAGAGGGATACAGAGAGACAGAGGGATACATAGAGACAAAGGGAGACAGAGGGACACAGGGAGACAGAGGGATACAGAGAGACAGAGGGATACAGAGACAAGGATACAGGGAGACAGAGGGATACATAGAGACAGAGGGATACATAGAGACAGAGGGAAACAGGGAGACAGAGAGATACATAGAGACAGAGGGATACAAGGGGGCCTGATGTATCTATATCAGGTTACAAATAAGATAAGATGGATACAGAGAGGCAGTACTAGGTACCAGTAGTAGCTATAAAGGTACTATACTAATCATTATGCTCCTGATACTTCTCAAGGACATACCTTGTTTGTACATGACACATAAAAGGTTTGAATGAGTATCATCTCAATATTGGCAAATTGAGACTGAGATCACTCATTGGTAAAACATGGAGTAGCCATAGTAAAAGAAATACCGTAATCTCCCACGTTTTATATGCGAATCAGATCAGGGTTGTACCTTATACGCGGGAGTTAATTGCCTTGAGTTGGGGGTGTGCCTTATAGGGGGGGTATTTTTACTATAGAACAGTACTGAACTGACAAAAATATGCCCTCAGGGGTGCGCCTTCTACGTGAAACAGCCTTCTCTGGGTTGGGGGTGCGCCTCCTACGCGAGCTGTGTCTTCTACGCGGAAGATTACGGTAGGGAATTTGCCGGTACTACATGGATTTAGGAGCAAAAATAGGATCTAAAAAACCCTGTGGGGTGTGGCTTATATTATACCTTAAGCAAGGATGGCAACCCCCCCCCCCCACACACACACACCAAGTTAATATCTAAACGAATGAATAGAGCATATTTATTTGTGAAAATATAGGTAAATTAAAGCCCACAAAATAAACAAAGGATTCATAAACAAATTAATGCATCATACCCATTGGTCGTCATGATACATGAATGCAGCCCAGGCGAGTAACTCCCCACGGCTGCGTCCATACACCAAACGAACGCCCTGGTATTGATACACTCCCAGAGAGCCAGCATGATGCCCCAATAAAGTGCTGGCATGTAGACTCGGCAGCACTTTTTTGGTGCATCATGACGACCAACAGGCATGATGCGCTCCTGCATCAGTGGCTCTTGTCCTACAATGAGTGTATCACTATGGACGTTATCTCTAATATCATCTTTTACTGTGTAGTATTTTGTCAACAGTTAACTTTGTTGAATACAACAGTTGACGTATCTACCAAAACTAACCCTGACCTTAGGCCTGGGAATCTGGAACACGACCCTCCCAGTTATGGGAGTTAACCCTACTAGGGGTGCATAGCGATTTGATAAAATATGCCCCTTTACCTTCTTTTTTTTTTTTTTGGGGGGGGGGATGAAACAAAATACACAAATCCCTGCGTATAGGCCGCACCCTGAATTCAGGGCTTTAGTATAAGCCGCACCAGGGGTCGGAAAAGGTTCCCATTCCTTGCTATAGTCTATATAAGTAAAACCCCACGTTTAAGCCGCACCCTGGGTCCATGGATACACTATAAGCCGCACCAGGGGTTTGAAATGGTCCATAAGCTGCGGCTTATACGCAGGGTTTTACAGTATAAGAACCCTTGTGGGTTAAAAGTGAGTTGATGAAGACGAATCCAGCAGCTGCCTCCCAAATCAGCCCAACACACCCTTAAGATGTTCAAAGGACCTGGGTCATTAGCTAAAATTAGCTCCTTATATCCGAGGTTATAGAGTTTTTTCCTCCTTCTAAGAGGCTTTCCTTACTATAGAAATGTATGAAAATGATTCTGGAAAGGGAATTTGCTCATTATGATTCAAGATTCAAGATTCAAGATGGCTTTATTGACTAATGTACAGGTACACTTATGTCAGCACCAGGTTTTCATTTACAATGTTGTAGACAGATTTTATATATGAGTATATACAGTTCACAGCCCCTGGCCTTTTAGATGATTTGCAATATGGGGCCACTGCTAGTATTTGAGAAAGTTTCCTAGTGTCATCGTGTCTTTTATAGTAATCAACAAACTTGAGGTATTTTGTTTCAAACACTGACTGTGCGTTTCTCATCTCGGGCATGTTACAATGTAAGAAGACATGATTGACATCTTGCACAGCATTACAGAATGAGCAAGGTCTCCTTATATCCGAGCTCCTTATAAAGAGGTTTTACTGTATTATCTCAAATTCATGGAATGATACAGCAGTGTGGCACTGGTGAGTTACTTACCAGCGCAGTATTGGTGCACCCTATCCACAAATAATTACGACACTGAAAGGCATTATGTAGCCGTGATAGGGTTACTTTCCAAGGAAGGGTAAAATTTGAACCACGTGACACATATGGAGACTTTCCGCAAAACAACACTGACCCAGAGAAAAACTACCAAGGTTTGAGATGACGAGGCACAGTGACGTAATACGTACTATATTAAAGAGCTGTATAAGCGCCGGGCCTTGAATAAGCCCTGGTGTTACAGAGATCATATAGAAATTTCAAAATCCTGCACAGAGACTCCACCTTTCCTAACCTTTTAGGAATTACGAATATTGGCTTTCAATACTATAGGTATTTCCTATTGGGAATGGAGAAAATTAGGAGGATTTCCGAATTTTTGGTGATCAATGAGTGGCATCCTGCTTCCATAATCTTAGGCTCGAATAAGGGCCGGGCTTGAATAAGGGCCGGGGGTATTAGACTACATGAAATCAATGAGTGCCCGGGCTCTTGTACAGGCCGATACGGTACCTCACATATATAAGGCTGACTCAGCGAATAAGGTGGCCTCAACTCCTGCCAGGCCTACAACTTATAATATGCACCAGGGGTCATATCTTGAGTAGTCTTAGACTGTTTTATAGTACAACCCCCTCTTGTATAAGACGCAACCTCAACATTGGCTGATCCTATAAGGTGCAATAGGCGGTGAATCCTCGCATATAAGGCGTGTCTTATAAGCGAGGCATTACAATAATGTCTGAACAATAAACTCCTATATTTTCCCACACTTATCCAAGCGTATGTTGATAAACCGGTATGCCAGTAACTTTGAAAACAACCAGAAGCAGGGAGAACAAAAATGACCCAGAGAAAAAAAAAAGGTTTCGGTAGTTCTACCAAAACAACACGCGATATCCACCACCCTATGAGGGGAAAAATGAAATATGAGGGTCAGTGGGTCATACACATTGAGGATAAAAGAGATCCACGGGTCTATACTATAGGACACTTTATAAAGTTAGTCTAGGTTTTTCTTTGGGTATAGGATCTTGGAAGTCGTGTCATTATGACACTAGATTTTAGATATAGGTTTTACGTTTGTAGCAATGACGCATGATGTGACGCCTGGTGATGTTATACAGTGTAATCACGGCTCTATATTAGCCAAGTGATTGTTTCACATGCTGAAGAGGGGTCATTTTCTTTTATCATTCTCCAACAAATGTGCATGGGGCAGTACTGTAATCTCCCGCATATAAGCCGCGGCGTCTTATACATGAATCTAAGGCCTCCTGTGCCTCATAGAATCAGCCCAAAGACTAGTAAGTTTGGGTGCATCTTATAGGCAGGGTACTTTTATTATAGAACAGTGCTAAACCTTTAAAAATCAAGCCCCTGCTGCACCTCATAGCATATCTTTCAACTCAGGGAACCGATGCGCCTTATACGTGAGAGATGGTAGGTTGGGAGAAGGGGTGACCCTGTTTAGCAACGATGGAAGGGCAAACTAATTTCAAATTGATGCACCACAAATTCTTTGTTAGGCCACACCAAAAAAAATAAGTTGGTCTACGGATCGCCCTCTCCCCATTTTCGGAAATACAAATTTTTTTTTCTTTGAAAAAAATTTTGTCTTTCAATTTTGTTGCTTCAGTTCTACAAGTTTCCTCTTTGTAATGTTTGGCAAACTTAAAAAAAAAAAAAAAATCGGACCATTCCCCGGTCTGCCGCGGCGCTGGCACTATGAGTCGATGCTGTCATCGGCTCATGCGTTCCCTACACCCCGGAAAACCCTGCGTATAAGACGCACCCCCAACTTGAAAAAATCCTATAAGACGCACCAGGCATTTGTTTGGCGTAGAGGATGCGTCTTATACGCGGGAGGTTACGGTAATGGACGTGAAGATCCACTTCAAATATTGATCTTTGTATCTCAAGTGGTGTTGAAAAAAGCATGTCAGTCCATCTCAATGTTGACATATACTGTATACTGTGATCGTAGATATTTTCACTAGTATAAAATTTCGCTGAAATGTTAAAAAAAGACAAATTCGCGTGTATCTAAATTCGCGGATTTCCATTTTTTTTTTATTCAGCCTGGTGAATGTGATAGTGCATAAATATGCAATGGCAAAAAAAAAAAAAAAAATCGCCCTCTCCATATTTATGATGTTCAGAATCCATAGACAATAATTAATTTCTAGAAAATAAAAATAAAAATTTCGCCCTCCCGCACCATATTCTCAAAATGAAAATCCATAGACCAATTTTTTTATTTGGTGTGGCCTAATATCAGTTTTAGATCCATATTAAATGGGGTTAAACACTAGGCTATTATTAAGCCAATAGTCCTTTTTTTTTTTTTATTCAGCCTGGTGAATGTGATAGTTAAATGTATAAGTGACATCCATAGGCAGACAAACTTATAGAACACCTCAATTATGTTTGCAATAATACCATTATCTCCCACGTATAAGACGCAGTGCGCGTATAAGATGCACCTAGAGTTTTGGACCCCCCTGGGCCCCTTATATCTTATTATGACTAAGAGGGCATGTAACATATCAAAAGAAAGGTCTTGATGTCCCCCTTGTGGATCCAATAAGAACTAAAACCCCACGTATAAGACGCGGCTTATACGCGGGATATTACGGTAGCTATTGTGTTAGCCTTAGTTAGGGCTTGTAGTTTTCACACCTATTAGAATGCTGCATCCATATGGATGGGGTAGAAGGGACCTAACCCCCCCCCCCCCCCCCTTGCAGACTCATGTAACTACTTCATAGATAAATTTTCACTGGGGACATAAATTCGCGGACATCTTATTTCTGCGAAATCCGGGAAAATTTATACAGCGCGAAATAAAGTACGACCACAGTAGTATGGCCAAATCCGGGATTACCCCTCCAAGTCAGTTACAAGTAAAAGAAGAATCCTTGTTAAAAGTAAAAGAAATGACAGGGGTTTAATGCTTAAGTATAGGACAGGTGTCTACATATATCTTATAGTGGATTTTTTACCCCTCCATTATGGGTTATGTGGGTTTACCCCCCCCCATTTCAGTATTGGCATTCTAATAGCCTATGGCCCCCTTTTACCCCACCATCTACTTTGGAGGGGTATTAGCATGTGGGTTTACCCCTCTAAACCTTTACCCCTCCACTATAGGATGGAGGGATAAAAGGTGACTACCGTAATCTCTCGCATATAAGGCGCAGCTCGCCTATAAGGCGCACCCCCAACTCAGGGAGATCTGTTTAATGTATGAGGCGCCCCTCTGAGGGCAGATTTTTGTTAGTTTAGTACTGTTCTATAGTAAAAATACCCCCCCCCTATAAGGCGCACCCCAAACTCAAGGCAATGTCCCTCCCACGTATAAGACTCAGTATCATTTTGTTTGGCGTATAAGACGCGCCTTATACGCGAGAGAATATGGTATATAGCACAGTTTTATCCCTCCATGTAAGTAGTATAGGTTATATAGGTATTGGTGGGGTATTTGTTTCAGCATCCATTCAGAAAACTTTTATCCCTCCATAGACAATGGATGCTATATCCCCCAAAATATACCAAGCCCCATTTTATTTTTATTGATCCCTTTCCCCCAGGGGTTATTTCCCCTTGGATGTTTTAAGATTCTATGGTAAAAGGGATTGGTTACCTTTATACTACTCCCCAATCTAAATATAAATGGTCAGTTGATAGATGCCAAAAGGGAAGGCAACCCTGTGAAAAACATTCTATGCTACAGTCCTTAGTTCCATAGAAAAAGGCCGTTTGATACAAATAGGTTCCATATTTTACATTCAACCCAATTTTTTTATAAGAAAACATGCATCTGGTGGGGTGCACATTTCACATGGCGACTTATATCAGGAGAGAGCCGCTCTGGCCCCCCGTTCTAGAAAGCCTCTATTGCAAGTTAGGGTATGCTTTCTGCTCATGTACCGGGTATTCATTACGTAACCTGGTTAACCCATAGTTTATCTGCTTTAAACAATGGTCCATGTTTGTCACACCTAGTGTATATGGGAGACATTTCTATACACCAGGTTACATGATATATTCAGGGTAAGATTCTTTTGTTCTAAGGTGTGACCATGGTTTAACTGTATACAGATTGAGACACAAGTTTAATTCAGCGCATTTAGATCACATGGGTGTAATTTTCCATACACCCTGACTTACACCCCTAAAATTAGGCCTAAAAAACATTGTGTTCAGGTAATGCTACCTAGCCTATTTTTTTGTCCAACTGTAATTTTTATGGGCATTTTGGGAACAAAATTCAGATTTTCTTGTGCTCATAAAATGAAGGAAAATTTAATTTTATTGATGATGTGTCAAAAGGTATGAATTTTTTTTTTGTTTTTTTTGTCAAGCCTTGATACACATAACAAGAAGCCTGACGAGATCGAAACCTTGATTGTCACCTTTTTTGGAAAAATCTTTCCAAAATATCACTAAACATCAGTTTGTGCCAGTCCAAAATAAAAAGTTGGTCTATGGATTTCCTGCACCATATTTTCGGAAATGGAAATTCTTTTTCAATTTGAAAATAATTTTGTCTATGGATAGTGCCCCCATCATTTTTGGAAGATTTCCGATTTTTTTTTTTTTTTTTGAAAAGGCCATAGTGATCCGATAAATGTACAGAAATGGCAGACGACTTGTTGGAAAAGGCTCTTTCTGCTGATCACACCAATATCAGTTTTAGATCCATATTAAATGGGGTTAAACACTAGGCTATTATTAAGCCAATAGTCCTTAGACCATAGGCTGTTACTACAGAGGGTAGGGGATGGAATCCAAAAATTACCAGATCTGGTATTCAAGGAAATCCTTTACAGTAGGATCAAGGGGTGGACTATTTCCAGTCTGAAGAGTCTATAGCCTAGATTCAGTAATTCCCTAGCATCTTGCTGTGCCAAAGAAGCAGATGAGTGCTCAGGCCATAGAAAGCACAGGGTCATTATCTGGCATTATTACATGACCTCTGTGATTTTGGGTGCTTTTTCTGGATATTCCCATTCTGATACCTGTCGATATTGCAGTTCCTAGGAGTGCTGAAATCCAGGATATCAGCACTCCTAGGATATCTCATTCAGTGTATCGTAGGATATCGTAACGAGTGGCCGTAGGTCGTTATGATATCCTATGATACACTGAATTTGGTGCCCGTTAGCCCATTCATTACTCTCTTAGTATCCTGTGGGCATCACATACACATATCTATCAGATGACCCGTACATGTGGTGCACAGTCTGTAGTGGCTCTGCATCAATTTTTGTAACACTTGTGACAATAGCCCCCCCCCCAATCTAACATACAAAAAATGTCAGCTAGTAGTAGAACTACCGGTAATCCTCCTCGCACCTTCATGCCTCAGTGATAGGGAGGGGGGGGGGGTTGGCTAAGAGGTGCCATGCAGATAGAGACAGACATGACATGATTACCTTGCTGTCTGAGGCTTAGCAGTTCATCATGACAGATTACATTGCCCTAAATGATCCTGGTCCCTAATTGAATTAGACTATAGTATGAGTAGTATTTGCCCAGCTCATTGCCCACACGTTTTCATAGCCTATATGATAGGACATTATGTTGTAATACAATGACGGCAACATTGAGCCCAGTAAGGGCCATATGATGCATATATTTCAACAGGCACTAGATATAATAGACCATTCGCTTTACAACTCCGTTGTATAACCCTGTTGCCTTGCCCCCTCATACTGGTACTGCTATCAAATGCCCTCTTGAGGGTCAAATTTTTTTACCCTCCCCGTAGGGGGCGAAAATCATGCATGAACGGGCCCTTTTAACCTATAGTAACATGCAGGTTTTTTCACTGAAAACAGGTGAAATTAATTGTGACCCCCTCCTGGTCAAGGGGTCAAAAAGTTCTGACTCCCCCCTCCAAAAACCCACCAGCCCCAAACCTTTAAAGATCAAGCCCCAGGTGCACCTTATAGGTTTTCCTTCAACTCAGGGTGCGTCTTATACACCAGATGCACCTTATACGCAGGAGATTACCGCTTAAAAGAATTACACCTGGGCAATCATTGGTTATTAAAAAAAAAAGAAAAAAATCGCCCTCTCCACATCTGTGATGTACAGAATCCATTGACAAAAATAATTTCGCCCTCCCTCTCCATTTTTTCAAAATGAAAATCCATAGACCAACTTTTTAATTTGGTGTGGCCTTGGTTAATTTTTTCCTCTGCTGGGAGAGTTTTCCCCTGTACAGGAAATGACATGTCAAATGCTGTTGACATGTCCACGATGACATGCACACATTGTGATGACATAAAAATGAGTCATTGGAGACTTGCAGCAACCTAGGTTAGGTTGGCCTAGCAACTGGTCATTCGGTCAAGGTAGCTTCATGGTGGACGGATGCTTTAAAGCCACTTAATCTGATACTTTGAAATCCTTAGTTGACCTTAAAAGAAAAATGTTTTCCTATTATCTGCCCTAATCTTTTTTACCTCTTTACCTGAACACATTTTTTAGGCCTCATTTTATCAAATGCATGTAAAGAGTGCATTTTAGGATTGTACCCAGTAGCCTTTGTGTATATGACATATCTCACCTTCCCTTATACATTATGTTTTTCAGGTTTGATGCGTTTCCACCGGACGGTGTGCTTGGGGGTAGCCACCATGAACCCCGCATAGTGAAGCCCTCCTCTGTGGAGGCCCTCAACAAGTGCCACCACTCAGTAATCATGTCATCCGAACCAACCACCCCACTCAAGGCCGCTCACTCGGTGGACCGAGTGGACCTGGCCTCATCAGGTATGCCCGTAGCCGATCCGGGGCTCAAGCAGGCTCAGTCCATGGATGCAGTCAACAAGGTCGGCGAACGCTGCAACACATATAGCTTAGGCTTTGAAGACAAGTGGCTCGCACACTTTACAAGTTGTTCCAGCGACGTCATGGACTTTGGTGACGATAACGACACCTGGTCGCAGGTGAGCTATGAGTCGTCCATGGCATCGACAGCGGACATGGGCCCAGTGCGGCACAAACCAGTGCCCTCTAGCGTCCAAGGCAAGGGGCACTCAGCTGGTGATAAGCTGGACCTGCAGGGTGCTTCCCGACGGGGCCTATCGCACTCCATGATATTAACATGGCTGGCCAACAAGCGCTACGTTCCCACCAGCGTGCCAATCATTGAAGGGGCATCAGATGGGGCAGGGTCTTGTACAGAGTTGGATAAGTTAGACACAGTAGACAAAACCCCTGCAGCAAGCACAGGATTGACAGAGTTAACAGGAACGTCTGTCACCAACACGCCTATTAAGGGTACCGGGTTAACGGCGGCTGCCACGGCCATGGTGGCCACTGGTGATGCCACTAAGGGTCTGGGTGGGATGGAGGAGAAGAAGAAGATGAAGGTGAACTATCGTGAGCTCAACGCTTATTCCCCATCCTGTTGGTAAACTGTCAGACCTCTACAAGAAGTGACTAGGGAGTAATACAGCCAGAGAGGCTCACCCGGCCAGTGTCATTAGTTTATATCGGTATGTCACCTACCCGCGCTCGATTCTTCATAACAATACATGCAAACAATGCATGATACAACAACACATAAGATAAACCTTATATGATATATGATATGAAATTATATAATATATGATATGCTTCCAGCTTAACAGTACCTACATAGGCACTATTCCCTTGCCCTTGCCTTTTCGCTTTTGCATGGTGTTTGAGATTCAATTCATAACCAATATAAGAGATATATGAATGGTGGAAAATGGGAAATCTTTTGCATCTGAGGACATGTGCAATGGCTTCATCTACTGCTGTGTAATTTTATGTGTAAATTTAAAACCATCCTGCCATCCAATGTGGAGTATTATAAAGAGTCCAAACAATTTTTTGGAGACTTGTCAAGATTATTATAGCTCTTCCATTGTACAAGGTTGTGATATGCAAGTTGTATTTGACATCTGATTATTATATGAGAAAAAGATAAATGTCACAACATCAACAACTCAGCATCAGAAACTGCCTTCCATGTGTCAGAGAGATCTATGAAAAAAGAGATGTGTATTTTGAAGTTTGTCTTGATGTCCTATCTGTAGTGAAATTATAAGAGTGGACAGAGATTCAAGTTACTTGATAGAGCTGCCTATATGTATTCATACCCATTTAAAAATACCCCAAAACAAACAGGATATTAAAATATGTACATGTATCTTACTCAAGAGAAAATGTCCTCTGTTTTGCTGAAAGATCAAATGAGAGAAAATATGTTTGATAGAGAGGCCTTCTAAGGACAAAGGTTAGACTTTTTAAATAGAGAATGAACATTTAATTTAAGAACCTTTCAATGGTCAACAGGAAGTTCTTGTATGTGTGGATTTTCTGCTAACACAGGTAGCACTATGGAGACAGAAGTAACATGTACCTCACACTTATACATGTATGCCCATACAAAGAAAGATCATGGTTAAGAAATGCCTTTTGCTGGAACTATTTAATTACCATATCTTTCTGCATCAACTTCTCTGAATCCCCACACTCCAGGGATGTAAGTCTTCAGGATTTATCAGGATTTCCTGATTTCTGAAAATTTTGAATGCCATGTACTTTCCTTATACAAGTGGTAAGGAGGGCTGTTTGGAAAAATAGAAGGCTTTTATATCAAGTAAATGTATAGCTTCCTGATTTTTGCCTATGCCTGACTTACATCCCTGACACTCATAAAAAGAAGATACTTATAAGAGATGAGCAAAATAATCTGTAAAGAAAAGAACCCAGCAACTAACACTTCATTGCATCAGTTCTATTAATTAAGGTGTACCATTTAATCTAGATATGAAGAGTTGGATTGAATGTGATTCATGTAATCAGTTTGTGAATTGATATTTACGCAGTTGTCCTTCGATCACCCATTGTCTAGGACTATTCTTCTATGTCCCTTTTCATGTATGTGTATCAATGAAATGTGCTGAAGGGATGACTCCAGTATGTCATATGAAACAGTATGTTATCTGAACTTATCATCCATACTATTTACCATGCCTTATTTCTGATCATAGATGACACCATCTTTGCAGTGTCAGTAGGCAATTCTCTGCAATGTTATTTTGTTCTTATAGAATCTACAAGATAATATGTTTATATCAACTATTTTCATCATTTACCCCTTATTTAAAAAAAGTTCATCTTGTTCAAATAGCATATTGTCCATTGAAGAAAAGCAATATTTAGAATTAGTTGTTTGGAAATGACCCCTGGTTTGGCAATTAGTTATATCTTTGGTGCCTTTGTTTGGTGGTGGTTCGATGATGTAAACTGACCTTTATGTTAAGGTTAGCGGAACGGAGATGTATCTATCAGTATATTCCAGCGGCTTTGTTAGTGAGATAAGACTCACATGTTATAACGCTGCTGATTATATCTGCGTTGCTGCAAGAAAGTGAGAGAGCTGTGTACTTTCAAGTCTTATCTACTAGAGTCTTTTTTTTTTGTATTATCACGTGCTGCCAGAGATGTTATTATGCAATGCTATCTGCTGTCATCCAGAATGCAGTGTTCTTTGAACATCGTGGTCATGGATAGGGCCTGGAGACAAGCTTGTTTTTGTTAGTGCTAAGCACATTGATAAGTGGTGGCTTATGAGAAGTGAAATATCATTCTCTCATGATATGCCAGAGATGCCACCTTTTCTGGTTTATTTACTAGGTACTCCAGGTATTTCCTGGTAAAAGGTGTCCATGGTTTCCTGTATTGTTTCTCCTTTTTTCCAGCCAGCAAGGGGCATCACTGTGTAAGCTACACATTATTTTTTTTCGGTTTCATCCCTCATTGCTACTGAAATTGACATCACCCTTGTCAAAAGCAGACACAGTTGTAAAGGTGCAAATCATTTTCTCTAGTTAAGAGCTTTTGTAACATAATATTTTGTTTCAACAGCTTGGACTCCTTGGACTTGGGATTGATATCTTAATCAAGGACAACATGGATGGTAGAGCTGATATATCTTGACTTTATGTTTGTGTCTAAAAGTCATCATGTGCTCCATATAACTGAGATGCAGCTGCTGAGATGTGTTCTTAGCCCAAAAAGGCTCATGTAAATATTCTCAGGACCCCAAGGTCTAAGTGCCAGTGTGTCTTCTATAGAACAGGCACAGATAACAGCTTTCATGATCCAACTGTGTCATTGACTCTTAATCCTATGTTGGAATGTTCTAAATGAAAAAAGACTTCCAATAATTATCTAAAGGGGAAAAGAGATTTAGTAACTGCAAGAGGGAGTTTATGTATAAACCTCTTTTAGTCTGTCATACACTGCTGTTAGAGACTGGAATGTATTTGAACTGAATATGGCTATAAAGCATGGTTATATTGGCACTATACTGAGCTGTATTCTAGCACTAAGGGAACTTCCCAAGTGTAACATCATTGGCAACTACATGAATCATATCAATCACATACAATGTGGTTAGGGTTGTAAGCATGTAGAAAAAACAAAGACAGCTAAAAATCTAATTAGTTTTGTTCCCAGATAAATGAACATGTTGATGATCTTAAATTAGCTACTGGTAAGTTTTCAAAGTTTAAGTCATGGAGACTAGTTTAAGTAGCCTTTGTGAACCTGGTGAAATAGAAATTAAAGTTTCTTTTACTGTGATAAGAATTGAAGAAAAATTATAGAAATAAAGACTGGCTTACTCTATTCATTGTTGTCTCCCTTCTGTTATTCCCAAATAGTGTAATTTATATACACTTTAAGATAGAACTACCGTAATTTCCTGCATAGTAGATGCATCTTATATGTAAATCAGAGGGCTACTGCGCCTTATAGAATTATTCTGATCTCGCTGTGTGTCTTATAGGCAGAGAATAATTACATTGAAATGATATAGTTTTCAAAATCAGGCCCTAGGTGCACCCCATAGCTTTCTACCCAACTCAGTTTCCACCTTAATTGCTGGATGCACCTAAACAATGGGAGATTACATTATGTCCAAAGTATACAACATATGAGTGCTCCTTGATTTGGCTCAATACCGCTTGCTATTGTGTTTAGGCTATCCCCTTTCGATTTTAGCCGACACTAAAGACATAGTGGCTCAGGCATAACTCCTGGACCATAGCTAATGATTTTCATTTACCTTTGTTGGTATAGTATCATTTTCAATTATTAAGGCCAGTCCACCTGCCCTCTGGTGGACTTCTTATGAACTGAACATGCTGTATGATTCTAATGCGATGTGAGCCTTAATGGGGGGGGGGGGTTATTGATACACTCAATTTTGGATTCACTTAAATTCCAAGATTGATTGCACAACCAGTCCACATCTCTATTTACTAACATTCACAAAACACAACAGGGTTGAGATGACAAGTAAGAACACAAAGCAGATTAATTGGGCTCTTTTCAAACATTCTTGAGTCAAAATTTGTTTGTTAAATTTGACTCTTTTTTTGCATAAATAGACGTACGACAACTCCAATCTAGTTTGGGCGAATATTTTATTGGACCTGGCCAATAAACATACATAACCAGGCCAACACGCCAAACAGAATGGAGAAGAAAGGAAAACCCAGATATTACACGAATAAGGCGCTAACCATACGCCGATCAAGATGGATACGAGCTTGTTTGGATTTTGTCAAATAATGCAACACACTCAATGATTTCCAATCACCAATGTTTTTGATGTCCCATAGACTGAAACCTGCATCTGCCAAGGCCGATGCACCTCCTCTTCGCAACGAGTGTGAAGATAACTTATCGATGCCTGACTTGGCACACAACTTATGCAATTTGCCCAAGTACCATGAGTAACTGCCACGACACCATTGGCCATTTTTTATGTATGACACTACTTGTGAGTCACTGGATGGGTAGTTCACCATAGATAACAGCAAGGTCAGGTAATAGTGAAGGCAGAAGATTGAGTCATTGATAAGTGTGAAAGGTATGAACAAGACCCGCTCTTTAAATGAAATAGTCTTTGTACGGCGAAGTCTGACGGAGACCCCCCAGACTTCCCAGGTCAAATCTGACAAGCAGACTGCCAGTCCTTGTTCGACAACATTGGACTTATGTAATAAGCCCCTGAAGCACATGATAACAGTGATCCAAACTGCCACATCTTCAGAACATGACATATCCAATAGTTTATAAATACACTTTAAGTCCTGCACTGACGCTGGTCGCGCCTGGTCTACATGATCACCTAGGGTCCTTCGAATACCTCTCATAGTGATGTAGAGTTCAAATGTATCAGGGTTGACATGTGAATATCCTAGGACCTTGTGCAACACCCAAAGTCCTCCTAGGTACTGTTTAATAGAGCTGTAGCGCAATCTCTCAGCCAAGTGTGTAACATATAATAACACAACTTCTATACTAGCAGGGAATGGAACAAGCACACCATATAATATGCAAAATTCCAAATAAGAGTTCCATTGGCTCTTCCTAGTACGCTCCGTGGCTCCAGCCATCCACTGTGACTGGTAGTTCCGTAGTTTGTGAGTCAAGACATCCCCTGCAGCAGAAGTCATTTATCAGAAATGAAGGCAATCTTTTTGCACACCTTTTATCCGTACAGTGCGACAAAAAGTCAGGAACAATATTGTCTTTAGATTAAACACGAGTAGCAACAATATGAAAATTATGTACAACTGATAACCAAAATAATTCTCTTATCCACCACATACAGCGAACACTCCGCGATCTGCCAGTATTTATCATGTGTTGGACTTGGGTATTGTCGGTTCTGACTATAACTTTTGTATCCGACCAAATGTTTCCCCAACGTTGCGCTGCGACAACCACTGGCCAGACTTCCAGTAGGTTAATGTCAGCCGTCTCATCATATTTACAAGGGGGTTCAACAGTATGATGTAATGGAAAGCGGTTATACAACTGATTATAGGCAGGTAATTTCCATGCACCTACTAACCAATCACCATTATAACATGAGCCAAATCCAGTTAGTGATGAGTCAGTGTCTACGATAGGATGATAATCAAAGGTACGTAGAATTTTGGCAGAACCATTGAATACATAACTGAACCTTTTCCACCAGCGGATGTCATCCATAAACCAATCAGGTAGTTTGACCACCCTGACACTGTCGGCCATGTATTTGAGTAGGTTAATGACTACGTAAAAATGTCCTGCCTCCCCGAATAACTCTACTAGCGTGTGCCAAATGACCACACAGTTCTTGTAATTCTTTTTTGGTAGCAACAGTTTTACCCAAGAACTTGTCGATCAGTACTAATAAGTTGTCTAACTTTCCTGGGGGTAAGCTGATTTCCATTTTCACTGTGTCAATTACCAGACCCAAATACTGGACTTTGGTAGTAGGGGTTAAGATTTTTTTCCATGCAATATGGAAACCGAGACGTCGAAGCAGATCTACCAATATCGCCTGACACCTCACACACTCCTCATAGCTGTCAGCAACAATGACAAAGTCATCAAGGTAGCCGAAAATATTGAAAATACCTCTGCGATTCATACACCGGATGACAAACTCGGTTAGTTGAGTAAAGATAAATGGTGCACATCTAAGACCAAATGATAAGGCTTGATCTTCAAAATATTCTGGTGCACCATCCAGACTCCACACAAAACCTTGCTTGGAACGATCGTCCGGATGAACAGCCACACTACGATAAGCAGATTGGATGTCCAATACACATAAAAACGAGCCCTCATGTATGACATTAGTAACATTATCTACTTGAGTATAATGAAACAGTTGGCAAGTTGTGTACATAAAGTCATTGATACTTTTAAGATTATCATCGGAATCACCACGGCTGCAATCTGTTATGGGTCTTAAGCTGCCATCTGGCTTTAAAAAAGCCCCCATTGAATGTACACACTGGGGTATACTAAGAACCCTTTTGACTTTACAATCAATTAACTCCTTCCTTACCAGATCGTCCTTCTTTGATTATGGAATGGTATTTTTTTTGAAAATAAGAACCATTATAATCCACATCGACGATTTTGAAACCATTACGAACACCGTCTAGGATATAAGCATAGTTACAATCAACTTCCTCAAACCCCATGCATTCATCAAAGAAGGCGTGTGGGTTGAGTTGGAGGCACATGCCATCTAAGACATGAACGGCATCACAATCCAATGGACAAGGTCTAAACCATTCAACACCATCGACAATTCTGGAAGTGTAGATAGTAGGAGTTAATATAATGTCTTCTGTATTTGGTAATGAATCTGAAGAAGTGACATGATTTGAACCACAAGGAATTATGAATTTGTTGACATCCCATAATAAACTGTATTCCAGTTCACTGGTATTGTCAGAATCAGAGGATTTTGTAATTCCACAATCTATGCCAGATTCCTCGGAGTCACTAACCACTGAATCAGAATCCACTAAGGCCTGATATCAATCATTTGATTTTTTCACAGTGCACTTTAGTTTTGTGTGATTACCCCCACAAGAATGACATACATGTGGATGAGGGCAATCTTTGGCGTTACAACCATTATCACCGTTAAATGCATAGCAACGGTGAATTTCATCCGACTTTTTCTTTTTGTTCTTTTTTCTCTTACTACTAGATCCCGCAATAGTACCAGCACCACTTTGTGATGATGGAGGCTGGATACCAAGAACATTACATAAGTGCTCAGCACTAAGATTCTCAAGACCAACACTGTTTGAGAAGATGTCGTGATCGGAATAGCAGAATGTGTGTTCACCAAACGATTCTCCCCTTTCACGCATTGCAAGATCATACTGAATGAGAGCATCCTCATTGTAGAATGCTTTCTTGTCAGTTAGGAACTTAACATGTTTACCATAATTTTTACATGGAAAGTTTCTAGCCAACATGCTATTCAAGAGACCAATGCTAGCAGAAATAACATCATTCAAGGCGGGTTTTTTTACTTTGTCATGCGGCATGTGCTGTTCAATGTCATAGGTCACAAACTTACTGCCATTGGCATTGTTCGGTGAAAATATCACCATTGGGGCACCTTGAGCCTGATGTTGTAGTTGTTGGTTAGGATACCATGCTGTTGGGTTTTGTAGAAACTGAGATTGCACAGACTGAACCCCAGGGGCCTGGAACAAGGGTTGTTGACTAGGTAGAATTTCCGCAGCCTGGTACTGTTGTTGTGGGTTAGGAATAACGCCAAACTGATATGAAGCCTGCTGCTAATGGGATGTTGGGACAGGAACCCCATACATATGAGAAGTAGTCGGGGTACCATATACCATAGGTGTAGGTGGGAACTTTAACCTGCCATCTGGTGCCCTAAATTGACCCACACCAGGCCAATTGACAGTCTGACTAACAGGTGTGACAGGTGAGGAATAAGGTGTGCCATATCTGTAGAACAGCTGAGGAACATTACCCTTATTTACATCAGTATCAGTGCCCACACCAGACCTACTTTTCCTCCAGGCAAGGAACTCTTGATATGAGGGGTCTCCGTTGAGCGTGCGGCCACCGGAGCCTTTGTTGACACCCAAACCTCCGCTGAGCGATAGATCTTCTGAGCTTTTTTGCACATTATAGGGCATGTTTGGATTGGAAAATTTCATGGAACATACCAACTGAGTCCTTTTAGTACAATTTGTCGACAATTGGGGCCTGCGGGAGGGGAAAAAAATCTCCAATGTGAGACCGGTGGTCCTTCCTGGGGCTAGGCAATATGGCCGACTACAAAGGCCACCAGTGAAGGAACCTGTTACATAACACCTGAATGGAAGTGGTGACATCTAGTAATACATTGGGAACTGCTACTGCCCATTTATCACCACTTATATGCACGCATATAAGTAGCTTAAAGATATATCTAAGCCTTGCAAAATATATTAACACTATTAAGACATTTTTTCAAAGCTGGATTGATAGTTTTTGAGCTAAACTAAAGATCTCTTTTTAGGAATATTGTGATTTAATCCATTGCTGCATACTTTTGTGTGTGATCCTACCTGAACTTATTGGCTCAGGGACCACCCTGAGTCTATAACACCGGGTAGGTGGTGGCATTGGCAAAAAGTCAGTTATACAATTTTCAATCTCAATTTTCTACAAGAAATAAAGCATGTAAATAAATAAAATTACCATACATCAGTAGTTCATATATCAGTCTTTACTTACAGTAAAGAAAAAAATTCAAAAATCCATCCATGAGTTCATACAAAATTAAAGAAAGAAAAAAGTCATTTCATAAAAATATTTTCACCAATCCAGTCCTTCATAGGTTTACCTCCGGGGTGGACTTCTCTCTCTTTGTTCCTATTTGTTTCAAAAACAGCGTCTAAAAGTGAGACGGTTTGGACACCTTTCAAAAAACACGGGAAAATTGACCCTGAGCCCTCTGTGCCAATGCACGTCATTGAATTTTTTAATTCGAGAGTGTTTTTAGTTGTGGATTGAAAAGAGGGGAGTATGTAAGGACCAGGTGTATGGTCGTTCCCAACACTACACTCCATATGACCTCAGGTGAGTCCAAAATTGCCTCTCTGGTGTCCCAGTGGGGGTCACATGATACTGTAGGGGCACGGTTTCAGGATAGCATCACATAGATACGAGTTGGTCAGTTCCCGAGTGGGGCGGAGACTCGGGTCTAGTGTCGGTTATGCTGGGCGAGTGGTGACAGCACTGCTCTCCAGGCTTCTCGGCTTGGACTTGAGGGGTCGCCACCCAGCCCCCGTGGCTCTATATTAGGCTGGGTCGGTGAATGACAAGGGAGAACCTTCAGGGGTTCTGTATGTATAAGGAGTGCCTTCTCTCCTCTGGCTCCGAGAACTTACATAGGTAGCTCATTGTCTGATTGTCTGAATACTCTGATACGGATACATCTGAACTCGGAAACCCTTAGTTGGTCTGTATGTAGGATCCTGAATAAAACTTGTTGCCTCTTCTGTACCAGAGATTGTCGTTTAGTAGTTCTTTCCAGATTAGACATACAAACTTGAACTCGGAATACATGACCTTTACAATATCTATCCTGTCTCCTCATTGGTTTAGAGTTAAGCCCAGCATTTATATTTTTTGAAATGGCAGATAAAGGGATACAACTATGTTGTATTTGTTTAAGCTTCGTTACTAAAGTGAAAAGTAACTTGACCTAATACAGTTCACTGTATTGTTTAAAGGAAAATCTTTTTATGTTGCCATGTTGCTGTGGGTCTGTGGCAGTCAGCCTTCTCTTTTGGCTATAGTTTGGTATCTTTCAGAATGTTTCGGCCCTCTCGTGGCCTCATCAGGTGTAATCTCGGGGAACATTACAATTTAATTTTCTTTTTTGTAATTTTAAGTCAAACTAGTTGGCTTTTTGATTTTAATGTATGTGTCACACATATTGTGTATTTAACGGAGGCACACTGGCTCTGTTGAGACCATGGTCCAATAGCAATGACAATGCACTGAAAACATGGAAGATCCAAAACTAGTCAGCGGTGACCACTTTAGGTCCTCAAGTTGACGATACCTAAAACTACAGCTTTAGGTAGTCAAAATGACGACTTTAGGTCGTCATCCTGATGACCTGAGTCATCAGGATGACAATACTGACAGTACAGAGTCATCATATTGATGACTCAGGTCATCAGGATGACGACTTAAAGTCGTCATTTTGACTACCTAAAGCTGTAGTTTTAGGTATCGTCAACTTGAGGACCTAAAGTGGTCACCGCTGACTAGTTTCAGAACTTCTAGGTTTTCAGTGTGATAACAGCAGGAATGATTTTCACACCTACCTTAACTCCTGTGACCTTGGATTCATTAGCTGTTTATTCAACCCCCTCAACTTTTCCAATCAGCACCTGCAGGCATGAAATTGTGTTAATTTGTTACCATTATACCAATTTCTGTACATTGTGATCAGCAATAAAACTTTTTCAAACCTCAAATACCCTTCAAAAGGAGTCTTTTAGACTATTGGTTGTCAATCCTATATCAAAATAGTATCTCTGTGTAAAATATGCCTCACCTTACTACCAACTGTATTGGTGGCATGCTGCATATGCATGGGTTACTTGTGCTGTTGTAGATTTGCTGCCTTTAGCATAGTGACTGTTCACTTGCCCATCAATTCTTGGTGTGAATTTCCATCACTTCCTGTTTGGTTTAAATTATGCATGATATTTATTCATCATGGTGAACAGATTAGGATACTAGATGATTTATATTCTCTATTAATGAGCAGGGATAGAGGAAAGTCAGGCCTCATGAACATTCTGAGGTGTATGGGGATTTTGTCATTTCATTAAGAAATAATTGGCAAAAGGATATGAAATAAGATACCTTCTTTCAATGTCACTGACAAAGTGTCAAGGCATCTGTAGTCAATGTTCCCAAATTTCTCAGCAAGTTTAGCATGGAGATCATAGCTGCGCCAAGCCAGAGGGCCGATTTCATAGGTGTCACACCAGTCTCGAGCAAGAAAACCACCAGCCTTCCATGAAGCCGCACATGCTATAGAACGACTCTCAACAACGGTGCAGTGCAGACCCCGGTCTGCCAGGAAATAGGCGATGGAGCAACCAATGACGCCCCCACCACAGATGACAATGGTGGGTTTACTGCTGCTGTCTTTTGCAGACATTTCTTACTGCAAAATTCAATAGGGGTGATAAAAATCATTTTTTGGATATACAGAATATACTTGAATCATTAGAATATAGGAAGCAAATATAGCTTAAGGTTTAAAGCTGATGGGGTGGTAGACTCACTTGGTTTTTTGTAGACTTGTATACTTGGAGCTTCCTTTAAATGTGCTGGGATATGGAGAGAACTTTCCACATAGATAACAGTTATCTATGTGGGTGAAGAGTGATGTGCTTCACCAATAAGAGCCAGTAGGGCCCCATAATCTACTGTATGAGTCTCTTGCATTTTAAATGCGGTCACTGGAATTATATCTATTCACAGATCATCAATTTACAATAAGGTGCACAGTAAGAAAATAAGCCATCAAATTAATGGCAGTTCTCTGGCAACTCAGGGACAAAGATTTTAGAGATACTTTCAAAAGGATTCCTTTTAACACAGTGCGTCACTGTAATGCTACCTGGGGGGCTTCATTGTAAAATCTATGCTGCTTCACTGCATTACAATTATGGTGGTTCACTTGTCTGGCCCTGCCTATGGGACCAGGCAAATAAAAGAACACTTGCTATCCTTTGAGAAGTAGGGGAATGAAGCCCCAGTCAGAGTTTCTCCCCTCACTCCTCCTCATAGATTTGATCATCCATCTCAGATTCGGTCATCCATATATGCGGTCACCACTGTGATGGATTAGATCCTTTCTTTCTAAGTCTGGACAGGTATTTAAAAGCTGCTTGTCCATACAGCTAGACAGGTATTTATATGCTGCTTGTCCTTATACATAAAAATTACATAAATTACACTAGTTGTGCTAGCTGGGTGTGTAGTGTTTAGTAGCCTACATCTTGAGAATTAGGACTGGCTATTCATCCCCAGCACACAGGTTCCCTCCATAGGAAATCAGACACATCTGATTATTACTAGGATATGAATAGATACAGGGCATGGTTTTTCTTTGTTATGGAGCAGAAATATGTGCCTACAATCATTAGATATTCTAGCACATTGTTTAGAATGTTGTCTAGATGGTGATTGAAGAGAAATCCCAAATTTCGTACTGTGATAGCGAACATACTCACTTTAACTCGACCATATTCTGTGCATTTACCATAATGATAGACACCAAATAGGTGTATGATGATTATGTACCAAGGTAATGATAGACTGAACCCCTATGTACTAAGGTAAGGATAGACTGAAACCCTGCATGTGTTTGTACCTACACTACAGACATATATCAGCTACTGCATTATTCTCCCTTGATGACCGGGTGCTAAGTAGAATGGCTGGGCAAATTTCATCGGTCAGATAAGGGGAGAGTGTGGCTCAGGAGATGCACGTCTGCACGATGTGTATTCTACTAAGGTGCAGTGGGATGGGAGTGGGAGGTGGGAGGCGAGAGGGGAAGCTTAATGTAAATGGTAAGATCCTGAATATTATAAGGAACATGTATAGCTCAGCGAAGTCATGTGTAAGAGCAAACGGCTCTTTGCACTCTATCTGAATGACCTAGCGGACCACTTCAAAACCACCTGCAAAGGTGTGTCTCTTGGTACTGACCAAGAGTCAGAGGTACTCTTGAAATTGTATACTGTATGCTGATGACACTATCCTGTTTAGTGAAATGGCTCCCGATCTACAAAATATGTTGAATGTCTTGCATGATTATTGTCTCAGATGGCATCTTAAAGTGAATGTTTGTAAGACCAAGGTAGTTGTCTTCTCCAGAGGCAAAGTTAGAAATCTGCTGTGTGTCCAATTTGGGGATACAAACCTAGCTGAACACAGCTATAATTACCTGGGGACACTCTTCAATTACAATGGAAGATTCATTGTAGCCATCAAAAAACAAATATCATTGGCTAAGCGAGCACTGTTTAGCCTACTAACAAAGTCAAGGAAGCTTCAACCACCACTAGATATCCAATGTCACCTGTAGAGTCCCTATTCTTTTATATGGCTGTGAAGTATGGGGCTTTTCTAAGCCCCAAGAATTGGAGCAGGTACATACTTATTTCTGTAAATATATTCTCAACCTTAATATGAATACAGATAACTGCATGGCAAGGGGAGAACTGGGGTGCCCGGTCTACAAGGTATCATTAAGCAAAGAATGCTGAAATTTGGTCCAGGTTAGTAACAGGTAAAAACGACAAAATATCTCACAATATATACCAGATACTAAGAACCGAACATACTGATCATGAATTTACCTCGGACTGGTTAAATTGTATAAAGAACACCCTAGACAGTAGTGGTCTTGGTTACATTTTTAACAAGGACCCAGGCTATATAAAACGGGCCAGTAAGAAAGTTTTGTTCAAAGACAGATTCTTGAGTATAGAAAAGCAAAACTAGAGCAGCAAAGTCGCTGAATCCAGTCGGTGCACAAGCTATTCGATGCAGGACCCTAAAGTCCTATCAAATCTCTCAAAGTTCTGTAGGGTCATATGGCAAGTTTCACAAGAATGGTGCAGAGGGAGGCCAAGGAAAGTAACCAAACCTGTAGTGGTACTAAAAATAGACCCTTGTCTAAGGGAAAAAAACTCTAAAAAGAGGGGCTCTAATACCTCAAAGGTCTCACACCTCAGGGACAAGATAAAGAGGAAAGGGATGGAGAGGAGGAGGCAGAAGTCCACCACCCAGTCCCCGCACTTCCATTCAGTTATGACACCATCCTTGTTAGAAAAAACACGAAAATAGGGTCAGAATTTCTGCCAATCTACAGATTAGTGTTTTTCTAAAAATAGGGTGTGTTTTTCCAGGAAAAATTCTTGAAAATCAATAATAGGAGGTGTATTTCTGCTTTAAAGCTTAGGGAGAAATGACATAGGATCATAGAGCCAATTGATGTGTCCAACATTATATCGACCATTTTGTGCATACAAAGGAGAAATGGAATGTAGATTGGGGATGTCTACTTTGCAAAAGAAGACATCAGTAGTATAATAGATGGTCTTTTCTGAATATTATCCAGAAAAGACCATCATATTTGGATTATCCAGAGAAGACCTCCTATTTTTAGATTATTTATAAAAGAGGTCGTTTATAGATATTATTTAGAATCCAGATAAGATCTGCTCGTTCATAAGATATATTTAGAATCCAGGTAAGATCCGTTTTTTTGAGAAAATCAAGAATAAGAACAAACTCAATGTTGATATCTTTATGCTTTATGTAGCATTTATATACACTAAACCAGACCAAAGGTCTACAACTATGATATATTTAGTTTAACTATAATTACTGTTTGTATAAGCCTTGATACAGACGGGGACAAAATAGTATTTCACACTCTTGAACTCTATAGTTTTCTCAACTCGCTTGATGCGGTACACCTATACATCTTGTAAGTAGAAAGAAAATATTCCAAGCTTATTGGAGAAATATTCCAGTCTTTCAAAGTGTCCTATATAAGGTCAGAAATGTGTCATTAACAGGATAAAACCTAAAAGAAAACACTTCAACTGTAATGTACTATGTATCTAGAGGCTCCTGATGTAAAAAATAGTACCGCCCTCTGGTGAGGAGAAACTAAACTATGTGAAATAGACTGCAACCCTCAAGTTTTAAACACCTATTTTTGCTATTATATAATAAGAATAATGCAGGATGAACGAGCTTGGAAATGCCTCGAAATCATGGTAAAACCCTCAAGACTCTCATATATGAATAACGGTGAACAAGAGTTTTTGTTGCTGTTGTTGCTGTTGAAAAAAAAAGAATTTTATTGACCAGAAAAAAAGTACACATATACTAGTTCTATTTTTTTCATGAAGGTCAATATTAATAAGAAAACCAGTTACTGGGGTATAGATATGTCAAACACATCACTAAATGAAATCAATGTATATTATAATGTAATATCAATCTCAGTGCTAGGTGACACGGTATGTACAGGCAAACATCACGACTGTCAGGAGTCTCTCTATAGTTTTCAGTTCAGTTTACAGTTTTTCTTAAACACGGGCTGTTGAAATTCCCAAACCTTTGTCACAATCACAAACAAAATGTTACCACCTGTATCAAGACCGAGACATTAATCTGTTTAAAACATAACTATATACATAATTAAAAAGTTGAAAAGAAATATTCAAATTTTTTATTATGTCTTTTACTTTTTATTTTTTATTTATTTTTTACATTCTCCAGACAACTGTTTATACCCTTCCAGCAGAGTTTAGTAGTTAAAAGTGTATGGTTTAAGGTACAGGTCAGTTTAATCGGTTAACGGTCCTTCACACGCCAGACATGGTTCCCCCAGCCAGCACAAATGGCTGTCGTAAAAAGTCGTCATTAAGTTTTTCCAGTACTTTATTTTTTCTTCCTGGTAAACCACATACGCCTCTAGTGTATTGATCTGCTCATGAATGCGACTCCTCGGGTTACCGCTGTCGGGGTTGCTACTGCTGGGGTTGCTGCTGCAGGGGTTGCTGCTGCAGGGGTTGCTGCTGCCGGGGTTGCTGCTGCTAGTATTGGTGCTGCCTGGGTTGCTGCTGCCTGGGTTGCCGCTACCAGGGATGCTGTTGAGTTCTTTCCTTAACTCCCGCAAGTCTTTCTAAAAATTTAAAAAAGAACAAAAAAAACTATATTATTAGGGCTTACCCCGTAGATACATGTCAAGGTTACATACCTACATGTGAAAGCCTTAACCAGAGATGGTTAACTATTTAATATCTAGAATTTATCAGTCAGGGGTCCCCGACATACATCTCCCCTGTATTGTATGAGAGGTAAATACATGTTAAGGTTACATGCACGCATGTAGCCATCTTAATCAGAAGTGGCTAGCCATTTAATAGCTAAAAACTTTAAGTACTCACTTCAGCCCAGTGTTTGGCCCAAAAACCACTCTGCATGGTTGCTCTTATGGACATTAATGCTTTCGGGCAGCGTCCTTCACGGCATACCTTTCAAGAAATAAAACAGCTGTAATGTATCACTGTTTCATTTGGACCCTCTTGATCACATTTCACATTTAATCCCCCTCAACTTCTTAGTAACTCATGGGAAAAAAGGAAAACTGTCTTGTTCAATGTATCAGATAGATAAGAACATTGTGATATAGGAGTTATTGAGTGCATTTTTTTAAATTACTCACCTATCCCTAAATTCCCCTATGATCCAGATAAGATTTTCAGTGTTTTGAACCAGATTGTTGTATATAAAAATTACGGTGATACATCATTTTTCAGGAGGAATTATGGTGATACATAAACACATGTCAGGGTTGTTGTTGCCTGGGTTATGTATAGACAGTTTGATGCACTTAAAACATGTTACAAATAGGATCATAATTTTATGAACAAACCTAAACAGTCTCAAGACTAAAGTGGTCATTTTGGTTGGGTATGAATACTCTGTTACCTAGGGCAGTAATTTGATACATAGAAAAATGGTGAAAAAACAATGCCTTTAGGACTGCATTTTGGGGGTGGTCTTGGATAAGGTGGAAATATAAAAAAAAGTCTGAAATTTGGGAGTAGGGTGTTCTCCTAAAAAGTGATTTTCAGATCTCAAACTTACATATCTACGACATGATGTTCATGAGAATCAACTTTCACCACCCTACAAAGTACACTGTAAAAAATGTGTTCATACCTCAATCACTCGTCCTGCTAAACACCTGTTTTTGCTAACTACTAACATGTTTATTACAATAAAACACTTATCAACATTTATACACTTTTTTCTAAACACTTAAATGCATTTCAAGAAAAATGTTGAGCTATTTATGAACTTAAAATCTGTGACAAGTACATGTTAAAGTCTAAATTTACCCTACTCTACTACGTTACTTATTTATCACATCAGTTTTTTCTTAGGTCGTATGGGCGCTGTACCATGTGACACGGCGATGGTGTTTGTATTATAGGGCTCCAGACGGGTAAAATCGACAAGGGGCAAGACCACTTCTTAAAATCGACAAGGGACATGGGATTGGGTGATAAGAGACAAAACCCATTTCTTAAAATCAATAACGGACACGGGACCCCCCTGTCTAGAGCCCTTATTATCAGCACAGCCCGCCACCATATATAATAAAATCATTAGGGTCTATCACGAAAGTCGAATTGTTTTCACTGAGGATTTCGTTTCAGGTAGGGGTTTTTACGATCACCCAGGACCCCAAAAACCCTCCCAATATACCTAAAAATTAACCCATGTCAGGAAAGCCTGGGAAACCATACATTTATATTATTACAGATTACCCCTTTTTCTATGATCGGTTCATTCACCCCCTTCATAGTGTAATCCTCAGAGAGAACGAACCAATGCGCGATAAAGTTTAAATAAAAAAAAAATAAAAAATTACCCTACCTGGAGTGTGTCATGAGGTGCGGGGTTTGGTTGTTCCTGCTCCTGCACCACCTCCCGAGCTGATGCCTGTTGTTCCTGAGGCTGACCCGGGTGTTGTTTTTGGAAGTCACACAGCCTTGCCTGAGGTGCATTAGGCTGTGTTGGGTTTGGGTGTTCCTGCTCCTCCTCCTGGGTTGAGGCCTGCTGCTCCTGTGGCTGATCCGGCTGCTCTTTCTGGAAGTCACGTTCGGGGGTGGTTAACTCACCCGGCTGTTGCTCCTCCCGGAGCCCCCGGTTGGAGGTTTGTGGTTCACCCGCCCCCTCATCCCGGACCTCTCGGTCCGGGGTAGACTGCTCTATGGGTTGTTGATGTGCGCGATCCATTCTGGTTGTTTCTGAGTGTGCTGCACGTGGCAACGCCTTTTATAATAATCGCTGTTAACCAACTACAGGCGCTAAAAGGGAAAGACTAGCGATGGTCTGCAATGGTGTAAAGCGATGTTTGATAAAACCATGGGGAATCCTGTTAAATACTTGCGCTAGTACCTTGTGGTACTAGCACAAGTAAGTTTGATAAAACCATGGGGAACCCTGTTAAATACTTGCGCTAGTACCTCGTGGGACACCTTTGACGTTGAGTAATCAGCAAATTGTCTACAGACAGTTAAAAAGAGAAAGAAAAGGGGGTTCAACGTGAAGACTATAGGGTAGGGTAGGGTCGCCTAATATGACCATATCAAGGAAAAACTAATAATTTAAAGTTTTTAATTGTCTGATCTTTGGTTACATTGAAAAAGCAGTGATTTCCCCTGCAGAATAGGTACTTTTTCCTATTAAGTCCATGCATAATTTTCATAATTTCGTAATCAAAGATTTTGCAGACATGGGCATATTACCAATCATGGGAGTTAATATGGTCATAGGAGGGCCATGATATGACCACACAAAGCATATGAAACAGGGTTTATATAGAGACCAAAATTCTTGACGTTGGATTCCCAGTAAGGTAATATAGTCATCTAAGTAAACCCTCCATAGATGCTACTAGAAGCTAATATGGTCATATTGAAAGTCCATAGTGAATACATAGAGGTGATATGGCCATGTGGTCATATTGCATTTCTAGAGCCAGACATGTGACCGTATTAGCTTTGGTGCATGGTCTTTTTCTTGCTAAAAAGATGAAATTTTACAATTATGATATCAGAGTAACATTCAATCTGTTGTGTTCTAAAAATTATGTAGAATGATACACAACTTGTTTTGTGCAGCTACCTTGAATAATGGCAATCATACAAAAATTTAAAGTCACCAAAAAATCATAAGAAATGGATATAACATCTTTAAACCTCTATATGATAGTAAACTGTTAGAGCAGGGGACCAGTGTAGACGTTCCCAAAGACCTTTTATGCCATACTACATGACTTCAGACGAAGAGAAACCACAGAGACCCCATAGAAATATCTTTTCTGAGAAGCGGTCATATAACCTCCATGGGCATATAAGGTGCCTTTACCCTACAGGGTAATGGGTGGCGTGACTCTGCCTCAGCGTGGGAAAGGAGAATCGCGGGTGTTTCTCTCAGCCGAAATTAACATCCACATATCTCTCGAACGTTCATACCATAAAAACCCTGACGCTATGTCAACGGGGACACAAACCCCCGTCTTTTAGAATTTCCACATTTACAAGGCCTAAGGCATAACGGCATGATGATGATGACAGCTGATCATCGTACAGTTAAATTACTACTGCAATTAAAAAATGAAAACCCATTGATCCTATTTAGATCCCTGGTTGCCTGAATTGGACCGATGGTGTCCTAATTTGGTTCAATATGCACGGAGTTAAATTTTCTAAAAAACAGTTTGAGTAATACGGCCTCAGCTAGGCACACTCTTTTAGACTGGTTTTAACTGGTTTGATACCCCGGTTTTAAAAATGTCTGTCGTAGATGTCTGTGCCTATCCGACTGGTTCACTGGATAATATCATGTTTTGGTTGCCTGTACCTATCCGATAGGATGACCTGTTAATAGCATCGGTGTGCCAACATGTATTATGTCATAACTGCGTCCCCTGTCGGGGTCAGGTCAGGTCAGGGGGTATTGACACCCAGTTAGACCCGCTTGTGGTGACTTAATTACTCTATAATTTCCTCTTTTATTTGAAATAAACCTCTGTGTACTTGAAAGATGAAAACAAGGCGCTGAAAGAATAATTACGAATGCGGTGTATTAAATAAGTGTGAGTGAGCAGAGTCACTATGATACATCAGCTTCTTTAGAAATAAAACATCATGGCACATAGTTATGGTAACCAGGGGGGTCCATCAGCTGCTAAGGGAAAAAGAAGTAGGTGACCCGTCTGGAACGTAGGTTATTGACACTCTATTCGTCCTTTCCCACGTTCAGGGAGTGTCACACCACCTGTCCTCACCGTAGTCTGTTCATCGCCCCTAAAATATTTCCGTTAACTGTCTGCTACGGTACAGTATTGCTGGTTACTGTGCTTTAAAGGTCTAAGAAAAGGGACCAGCGAAAGTATTCCCCGAGGATTCCCCCTCTTTTTACCGATCGCCTCTCTAGACCGTAAAAGACACAAGGTAGTTCGATCGCTTTCTTCACCTTGGTGAGCATGTTTTGCCATATATGGAAAAGAAACAAAAGGCGTGCCTTTTAACCAATCACAGGCTAGGCATCGGCTGACCATCCACTAATTGACCAATCACATCTTAAAACTTGGCGCACATCGATTTTTTTTCAGATTCAGTCAGTAATTGCGATGGAGAAGACAGACCACACAGTGAGTGACTCTGACGTCGACGCCCCGCCTGTTGTGAGGACTGCTGCCCTACGAAAGGTTCAAGGACGGGAGGAGGATGAGACCTCTTCGCCCCTAGCAGAGTCCTTCACCCAACAGACACAGCCTCAGGCCGAACCATCTCAGGATGGGAGAGAGCAGTCTCAGGTCCTCACACTTTTTTCTAACCGTCCGCCATGTTGGATGGGGGTAACCGCCACTTACCCTAGTACCTTCTGCACAGGGGACAGAATGCGAGAGTTTTTGACCATGGTTTATACACAGTGTTTTTACAGTAAATGATCATGCCCAACAAATGGGTCATGTAAACAATAGGTAAAACCTGCCGACATGCTGGTATCACATGACCTTGACCTTGACTGTATGACCCTTGTCACAGTTAAGAAAATTCATGAAACATAACCTTAACATCATTGTAAGGTTTAAAATCAAAACACCTCACAATATGTGATATGCCTATAAGTTTCATTTTTTTATATTCTATGGTCACATGAGAAATCTTCCTGATTAAACTCTTATGCATGGTATATTATAGGGCTGTAACTTCACATGGCCTTATATTTTTTCATGCTGGGTAATTCTAAATTATCATTAACCCCTTTATCTTTAGGACTAAAATTTGATCTTGCATGATGGCTGATCTTGTTTTAATTGATAGTAATTAATATGAGAGATTACAGACTAACAGAACTAAGCGTTTGACATCTTGAGGGGTTTTCCTGATTTTTTTTTTTTTTTTAAACCCCAAAACTCTTATATTCCTATACCAAACCTATGTTTAGGTGGTTCTAATTTATCCTTTTAGTTAAGGAAAGACCCCATATAACATGTCATTAAATTTTTCTATTTTGCTATGTCCTTGTCACCAAGGGTTATGTCACATGTCAATTATAAGATAAGACCATATCTCATGTCACTAGTTTTCACTCCTACATGTCCTTGTGACTAACCCCATGTCACATGTCAAATTTAAGAAAAAGTCAAAACATCCCTGAGGGTTTTAGGGTCTAAGTCCATCACAATGTTCACAGTTTAAAAACGGGTAGGATAGAAGACAGGTGACAACACCAGTAGGTCCTTAGAATATAACAACCATATCTTTCTCAAATATGATGAAGTTGGAAATGAACACCACATATGACGAAATTATGTTAAAGTGACTGTAAATACTTATCACAATAATTCAAATTACGACGATTCAATATGGTTGTATGGATCTTGACCTAAATTTTTTTTTGAATTGTAATATATGCACAGTTAATTCAACCGTCTACTTTGGCGCGATTGACTATTTATTTTATTTTTTTAACTATAAAAGATCCGGATCACCTCTACCCGTGGGTATATAAACATTTAAAGTTCACTGTATTTTACTGTAAAACCACTGATAAGACAGTTATATATAGTAAGTATATTTTATTTTATTTTATATTTAAGGCGGAGCAGGAGGAGGTTAGGGCTAGATGTCCAAAGGCGCTGACCTATATACGAGCAACGCTGCAGAGGAGGTATTGGAAGAAAGTAAACTCTTTTAACATACTGACATTATACATAGCAATTCATGATATATGTACTTGCTGTAGAGACTTCACATGCTTGTATTGAGATAAAATGCCTTTTATTTCTTTTAACGTATTGCATTGAATGTTTAATACTTAATTTATAATTCCTAGTGATCAGAGGGGTTTAAAATTCTTTTTCTTCATACTTTTAGATTTGTGTATTAAAAAATTTACATGCTTGACTCTAATTAGACCTAATATTTACAATTTAATTGCAGAAAAAAACTCGAGTTGTTGACGAAAAGACTGGCCGAGAACGAGGGGGGCAGTCCTGATGACTTTGACCTGGAGGGGGTGATGGAGGACATAGAACGGGTTCAAACCTACATCGACCACAAAACAACAGAAATCATCTACTGGAAAGATTTAATGTCAAATTTCTTCTATTCTCATCTCTGTTGGAAGGGAGAAAAGTGTCTGGCTTGTGAGGGTTTATATGCCAAATGAAAAAAACCCGCACTCCTCCCCCTTTCAGCAGAGATGAGATGTCTTAAAACTGTTGTATATAATGTAATTTAAGCTTATTATGTAGAATTGACAAATGAAAAAAACCCGCACTCCTCCCCCTTTCAGCAGAGATGAGATGTCTTGAAACTGTTGTATATAATATACTTTAAGCTTATTATGTAGAATTTGTATGTTGAATTTGAACTCGTGTCTTGTGATGTTTTATGCGGCCTGTATGATTTCCTCCCGGCCCCCGCACTCCCCATGCCAAATGACACCATCCTCGTTACTGGAAATGAAAAATACCCCTTTTCCACTGATTTTGGAGCTGAAAAGGTACCCTATTTGTAGTAAAATCACTGATCTTTGGTTCCTAAAAATTACCCCCTATTTTCAGGAAAACACTGAATATAACAATACTATACCCTCTTAACACTGACAAGTTTAGGAATGTTACCCTTACTGAACATAGCAAATGAAGATAAAATAAGCCTGTGACCAAACCCCAGAGACAATTTGCTGTGTATAGGATCATGATTTCATTTCACTTGAATTCCTTTGCAAAGGTTGTAGGACCCCCTCTCAAAAGCATCTCCTATTTTCAATTTCAAGTACTTTTCATGTGAAAAGGACCCCTATATTTGAGAAAATGCAGACATGTGAACCTCGAAAAATATGATCCTTTATCAGTGCTTTTGGTAACGAGGATGCTGTCAAAAGGACATGGAAGTGCGGGGGGCCGGGGATTTCCTCCCTATCACGGTCCTGTTTATCTACATAGATAACATGTTTAACCTTAAGGGTCGGTCACACTAGTCTTGGAAACCCAAGACATTTGTTGCACAACAATTGTCTTGTGTTTCCAAGACAAGTGTGATCGGGGCTACAACAACAAAAATTTCCAAGACAAAAATGTTTTGCAGCAAAACAATTTTGTCTTGGGACAAAATTTTGCTGTAACCCCAGTCACACTGGTCTTGAAAAACCAATACAATTGCTGTATAGGATTCCTCCAACAACTGTTTTTTTTTTTTCAAGACAAGTGTGACCGGGGCTTTACGGGCCCCAGAACTATTAGGAAGGCCCCATTTTTCTATGATATTATTATTTTTTTTATGATGATATAACAATTGGATTACTCCACATGGGGTATGTTTCATATCACATTTCCTTGAAGCTATTGTGGAGGGGTTTATGCTAAAGTGGCTAGCAACACCCCATTTTATATTTCTGATCAATGGATCATATAAGGATGTATGAAAACGGTCATTTTCCACTGTTTCCCGTCACTGGACACATTAGGGTTAAACAGTGCTCAGTCAGTCATTCTATATGCAACTCTGTCGCCATGGTTTTACACCATGTTATACCATTATACCCTCACACGCTATGTGACATGATAGCATTTTACCCCCTCTGATATAGATCAGTACCTGTATTCCGAGAGGTTGCCTACCCCAACATAGAGGGGTAAAACTCAAGCGTTTACTCTAGGGAGACGGTGCATACTACGTCTTTCTATTGTAAAGATGTATCCAATGTATACAGCTATATCCCAATGTATCTATATAAGACAGATAATAGGATTTCTAGGGAGTAAATACAGGTAGCTCAGGTCGAAGAAAAATAATGTTTCAGGGTATGGGTAAAAGTGAAAAGAACTAAATAACATGGGCTAATATGGGGGGTACCGGATCATGGGAGAGTGTCAAAAGATGTGCATTAAAACCATTTAACTACTAAGACACCCATCATAAAAATGGGGTACTACACCTGGCGTGTGTTTTACATCTGTCATAGACTGTGGGTGCTAAGCCTTTACCCCCTATGAGTAAGGTATCCTTTGTGAGTTTTTTTTTACATCATGTATGGTTAGACGCACTTACACAGGATCATTGAAAATGCAACACCGTGTTCTTTTTTTACCTCTATAGACACCCGCTTTACCCAACTGTGGCTGTAGACCGAGTGCGCATCTACCCCCTCTAATATGTATAAGACTGTATATTTAGACCTCGGTTCTACCCTGTTACACTGGGGTAGAACGTGCTGTTTCACCCTATATGAGGGGGTTTTCTACCCATCTTTCATGTAACGTGTAGGTCTCTATGGGGTAAATGCTTGAGTTTTACCCCTGTATGTTGAGGGTAAAACACCACTTAGGAAACAGGTACTGTTCTTTAGTACATGAGGTAAAATACAATCATGGTACATATTGTGTCAGGGTATAATATTATCACATGGGGTAAAACCCAGGAGGCAGTGTTGCATGTAGAATGACTAACTCAGTACTACTTAAAGGTGCTCGGGGTAAAACTCTAACCAAAGGATCTTATTCATAGGGTAAAACCTGTTCAAATAGCACAGAGTAGATGCACATCTGTGAAAGCCCCATGGTACATCAATATTGTTGTTTTAGACCCCAATCTAGCCATTTTGAATGTGTAAAGTCTTATATCATTATACCATCACATTTTCTTACTGTGTTTTTCTGGTCATTTTCTAATGATTTCTGACCGGTCAGATATTTGATCTGTTCATGATAACTTGGTACAGATGGTGCTACGAAAGTTTCTTTGTAAAGTATGAGCATTGTGCTAGGAATTTCATAGTTTTTATATGAAATACATTCATACATACATCACGATATTTAGCTGTAAGATGATCCTATTTTCTCAGTAATAAAACTATCATTAACACATATGTGATAGCAATTTGATTTTTTATTAACACTTTATCTACTACCTTAGTAGCCTAAATGCCCTAAGTATTATGCTCAGCGTTATATATGACGGGGTTCACTGCCTCTCAACCATGCAAAACATAGCTTTTTGAATTTTATAACCACAATTTTAATTTCTTTGCTCGGCATACCTTTGTTGAAAATGTGCATTGAGCATATTCTCTTTAATATTGGTATAAATAGATTGCTCAACCGTGTAACAATATAATATGGTCTTAGGAATGCTCTGTTCTGCTGAGGCTATTTGATACATTGAAAATGAAAATACGTTAGAATCTCCCACCCTCTGAATGGTGCTACAGTACCAAGCACCCGCTGCTTAATACGTCCGGCTAAAAGGGTTGGTAGAAGTGGGTAAAATTCCTCCAGAATGTTTACAACACGGTCCATCCCCTCCATGTCATCATAATAATCAGTGACAAAAAATTCTGTTATGACCTGTGAAACACCCTTAGTAGTACAATACAAACAGCTAAGATCAAGGAAAATATTGTTCAGAGACCCTGGTGCCACTGAAGCATCATTGTAAATGTAGATTATGATACTAGGGGATTTACCCAGAAATGTGGCATTGATTCATAAGGAAGAAAAAAAACTAAAAAAAAACTGGTAATATCCCTGCACACATTTATTCTTTTTAGAGAAAAAAAATGTTATGTTTAAACTATATGTTAATGTGATTTACCATACTGTCCTTGTTTTTTTTTTATCAAAGAAGTGCATATGTAGGGTTTTTTAAGGTTATTTAATACATTGAAAGTGAGACAAATTCAAATCATCAGCATACAGCCTTCTCCATCAAAAGCACAACCTATCTATGAAGGGTGTAATGAAGCATGCACTAAACCTGCTATTATTGGGATCGTATATAAAAGGACTGACCTTTGACTGACCCAGAAATATGTATGTATACATACTAGAATTAAGTAGGGGGTAGGAATGGTTGACAAACACAGCATATAAGGGTTCAACTTCTCACCACCAGAAGGCATGTCATTGAGGTGATACCCGACACAGATGTTAGATGGCACCACTATCAACTATACAGACTATCAGCACCAGTATGCAATTGTTACTGGCAGCGATATTTGAAGTGTCCACGTTATCAAAATACAGACGTTGATAGACCTTGGTCCTTTAGAAATTCCATCAGGGGTGAGCCCTCATATTCATTAGTTGCGGGTCTCGATGTTAATGTTATCTTACGGCAAAACTAGCAAAATCTATGATAGCACAGGAATTAGGGATTATAAAGTATACCATCGCAGTATTACATGTACGACCAACCATCCTTGATGTGGCCCTTCCCCGTCGTTAAGCCGTGCCCCACGAGCGCGTCGCTGAGTCAAGCTGAACTGCTTCCCGAGTTCAGTATTAAGACCCCCTCACCTTCATCTTTCCTACTCATACCACCCCACACTCTACTGAAGGTTTAACAGAGGAGTTGATAACTTTCCGTGATATCTCATTAAGGACAATCCATGTCATTCATCATTGGCTTTGACAAAATTGAGGGGAAGAAAAATGACTGATGAAAACCCCATTTCCACTACTTACAATTTGCTTGGATCTAATCGAGGCGTTGGTAATGATATCTTAAGTGACCATCCAATAATAACGCATGCACCAAGGGGGTGGGGTCCTAAGCCAAATGCATACGGGGGAAGGCTAGGCTAAAAAGGTTGAGGAACTGGGCCTCTCTGTTAAAGTTGAACAGAGAAGAACCAGGGGAGATGAAAAGATTAAGTTCCCTAATGGCAGAATGACGTACAGTAGCAGTGACCGATCCCCTTGGACCAGAGGAGTTAGATTATGGGATAAATTGGATCCCGCAAAACAGAGGCTAGAAATGCCAGAAAATTTTTAAAAAACAAGTTAAAAAACTGGATTTGATCGAACTAGCTAAGCCCAACCCAGTTTAACATGTGAAAACCAATGTAGCTGTCTGATGCCAGAAGCTCGGGTGGTGGACAGTCTGATGCCAAAAGTCCCCCCATCTCATGGAGAGCATACACATTTTCCCCATGGGCTGTCTGATACCAGAAGCCTGGGGTGCGGGACAGTCTGATGACAGATGCCCCCCCTCCTCTCCACTCTCCTTCTGCCTTTTCTAAACAGTAGAAAATAGTATTTTCAATAAAAAGAATACATGACCGTGTCACTGCTGGTGTAGTTCTATCTGTATTGGAGCTTATAACAATTGGAAATTTCACATGTCTGAATACTTGTGCCTGTTTTTATTCAATCTACCTTATATTAGCCATGCAGGCAGTGAGCCTGACTCATTGCATTGATTCCACGAGACATTGAACTCATAGGGACTTATTTGGTTGTTAGTCTACCACATATCTAGGGCTCTCGACTTCTGTGGGTGTATATTAGATGGGGATCTATTCATATAATGATTAAAGTAGGCTAGGGATTATCAAATGTAATTCTCTCTTTCCTGTCTGTGTTATGTTGGTCTTTATAGGCCTATACTTGTAGTCTATTTGATATATATATGACTTAAGACCATGCGTGGAGTATGTGATGTGATATGGAGACGATGAGCGTCAATAATGTGTATTTGTGATTTTGTAGAGATATAGATGTTATGGATATATAAGGAAGCAAGAAGATATTACAGGGTTCTGTTACTGAAGTTTATTGCCATGATTTGTTGCATAATTAATAACTCTTGTCATACATTACTATATTTGAGGGCTTGGTCAACCCAATCCACATGTACTGGTAGACCACAACAGTGAAGTGTGAACAAAATTTTGAAAACTCAACTCAAACTCATTTTGACCTACACATTTGCACAGACATGGATATTCAAACCCAAGATTTGGGGTGTTGGGACATTTTGGGCTGTTTTATAGGTGTATGATTTGTACTTGTGCAAAACACATTATAAATCCTGTATTATACAGGGGCTAGGCCTTTTTACCTTTTATGAACAGTGAATCTTTGTCTTTTCGGAAGTTTCATATCTTCCCACTAGGTGGCCTCAGCTCCTTTTGAGACTTTCTACAATGTCATAGATACTAAACAGACCAAACTGTCACAAAATTCAACGAGCTTTCACTTTGAGTCATGCACCATATTTTTAAACTGCAAGTATATTTCATTATTTTCATTATACAAAATCTGTGAAACTACAATCTATCCCAATGGTGCAAAGGGGAGTAGCAGAGGTATCTTAGACACCCATTTATTGAGAATAGAAAGAGATACATAGGCATACCACTGCAGTTCTTAAACTATATCACAAGTCAGAGGTAATCTATGTTCTTAGATTGTGACTCTATCGATGAAATGATGTGTCTTCCAAAGACTCATTCATGATCATAATGATTCTGTTGTCCTGGTACTAAGATATCCTGATGAATTGAATGTGGAGCCAAAACACATATGAAGATAATAAAGTCCATTGTGGATTTATAGTGAAATCCTTAGAATGGCATATCATATGCTGAATATTCATATGAAAAGCCAATTTTGGATGACATTTAAGCCAAAACAATGTGTAATTAATTACCCTTAGTCATTGTTTAGAAATAACGTTGAAAGTCTGTCAAAAATACGGTGTGTCATTGTTTAGAAATAACGGTGAAAGTCCGGCAAAATTACGGTGACTTTTAAAAAACGGTGACCGTTAAAAAAACGATGAAAGATTGGCACCGTTGTTGCCAATGATTCTTCATTTTTTCTACGGAAGATTTTTAACAGTGTACTCAATATTTAAAAGATGATTTGGTAACCTTTTATGATATCATTATGGATTATTCATATCATTGGCCCTTGGGTTGGAGTGAATTGAGAGGGAAAAAGACTAAGTGACTGATGAAAAGACGCATTTCGCCGAACTACTTACACTTTATCCTACTACATGTATATGTACAATAATTGTAACAATATCAATTATACAACTTAGGCATTATTAGTCCTACCAATATATCATATATATTTTATGTTAGCAATGGTTAATCACAGGAACTTATAGATGATGTTGTAAATGTGTTGCAATCGTGTAAGATAAAACTGTATGCTGATGATATAGTAATCTATTGTGCTGCAAAGGATTCGGAGACCATTAAAAATATGATGTATAATGATGTCCAGCATTTCAAAGCATGGCTTCTAGAAAACAGACTAACAGTAAATCCTAATAAGACCAAATTTATGTGGTTATGTAGTGCTCATAAATTAAAGTACTGTCCTGATCCAAAAATAGAATTCAATGAGAGTACTTTTCAAACAGTGACCTTCTTCCCTTATTTGGGAGTCCACATTGATAGCAAATTGAGTTTTGACAAACAAATTAAAATAGTTAAAAGAAATGTATGTAATAAATTATTTCGTTTTGCCAAATTAAGAAAATTTCTGACTCAAGATCAGAGTGTAAAGATATATTGTTGTACAATAAGACCAATTATAGAATATTGTTCCTTCATTTCAACTAGCTGTAATGAGGAAGGTTTGAAAGCTTTACAATGCTTACAAAATAGAGCCTTAAGGACATGTCTAAAATGTAACATTAGAAAATACGATGTTAAAGAATTACATATGCTGTGTGATATATCTCTATGTATCTGATGTACAAAAAATCTAAAGATATAGAGCAAAGGCCACATGCACATAATACACGGTCACAAAATAAAATTGTTTTTGAATTACCAAGATTAATTACCAAGGAAAATTTCCAGGCATTACAAGAGATCTCCATGGTATAGAGGGGTGGCGCTCTGGAATGTCCTACCTGAGGACATCCAGAAAGCCACCACTAAAGTCAAATTTAAAACTGAAATACTGAAAATAGATAATTTGAGGCAGAAATTGAAAATTGGTTACAACTAGTATATGAAGCAGGTGTAGTTACCGCGCCGCTTCCAGATAATTGTGTTGAATCTTAATTACCATTATGTTACTGCCTAATACACTAACATGAATGTCAAATGTTATGTAAACCTTAGCTGCTATACCAGTACATTATATATTATACTATCTTATAACAAAAATGCATGTGTGTATGTTACTATGATCAGACGACCAGCTCCTGAACTCTCCAATGTTTTTGATCTTGTACAAATTGACTATTGTCATGTTTTGTGTTAAGTAGATGCTGTTCCTTATTTTGTTGTTGAAAAATCTAATAAAACTTGGTCTGCTCTATAGCATCACTTAAATGAACATAACAGTTCATTGATGCAATGAGCGAGTAAAAAAAAAAAACAAACTTTCGGGCCATCCTTCATCCTTGTTCAGGAAATATGGATGGCCAATAAAAGTTATCAATGGTATCCCGTCCCATTCAGTCTATATAATCATTTATTTTCGTTCGAGAAAATAATAAGTGACGCCCGCGAGGGGGTGCTTTGGCATACCTTTTACCATGGTGATCCACATATATGCCCACTGTTAGGTCCATGTAGAGAAAAAATATACCACATGATACAATGGGCTGTGAACTACAAATGAAAGGTTCTGCCACATAACAAGGCCCCTTACCACACGACTTCTAAAACAAAGACAGCTGTGCCACAAAAAGAGCATGTGCACCGAGCTCACCAGCCTCGTCTATGCTACCTCTGACTGTCCTTGTGATTGTCATCATTAAGATCGATGTGCTTTTAGATGTGCATATACGCCATTAGTCAAATAATAAGTGACATTCCCCTTGCATGCCATTAAGCATCACAGTGAAAAAAGGTCACAATAACAAATGCCCTTGATGCGGTTAGCCTCTTCCCATCAATCCAATAATCATAGTCCTTTGATAAACTACATAGGCCTACATGGTTAACTGTGAAATCAATAGGGCTACTATCATATGCAATTAAAAAGATACAGATGAGTAGGGTCCACATTGCACATAGCCTGAACTACTTCTATGATCTGCATTTTACATTATGATTAACACAAGTTATGACTTCAGGGGACTATATAAGTAGAAAAACCACCCATCGGTTATCTGAAGAAGAGATGGCTCTCCCAAGAAATAGACATCTCTGTGTGTCTTTAGACCATCACTAGGCATGCATGAGACTTCACTTTGAGACGTATTGTCGTGCATTCTGATGTTCTAATGTATAGACCTAAGGGAAACATTAACCATGGTAAGTGTGACTTGTTTGTGATTCTATCCCTAATTAACATCCCAGAGGACCTATTGAAAGAATAATTAAAGGGGCACGTCTTGCACACTGGGGAGATCATGTGAAAACCTTTTAAAACATTTGCAAGCGTGAAGACGTGTTTTACAAAGGTTTTCCTCAAACCCTATTGCGAACGCTCCCTAACGTTACCTATACCTTTTTGTTTTACGGATTCTTTTGCCAAGAGGTATATTGTATACGACGGGGATAATTGGACACTCTCAGATAACATTCTACTGAAATCCTGATACATGTATATACCTGGTTAAGCATACCTATTATTTTCCTCATTAGAGAAGAGTGTGGTCCATATATTTTAGATGATGTGGCCCCAGGTGGCCTATGGCTGAAAGGTTTATGGTGTCTAACCCTACCCGTGGGTGTGCAGGAATTTACATATGCCTAAACATTCATTTTTTTGTGCTTTATTTCAGTATGGTCAGATGCATGTAGTGATCCGAACTCTGGTTCTGGAAAAGTATGGGCAAGAAATATGGAAGAAAGTTATGTAAGTAACCGCATGCAGCATGGGGGGGGGGTCTTAACCTATACGGACTTAGCAGGCTTAATTATTAGCCAATGAGAGAACCCCAATCTATTCACTGCGGTCCTTCGGGGGCCAACTGGTACCCATCTGCTTGGTCTTATCAGTATAACTCGCTGGAAACAAGCTCGAGCAATGGCGGCATCCATGTGGCAACCTGCTACCTCGGAATAGGACACTAGGGCCCGTGGGGGGCACTTGAGGATATATGGAGCCCGGGATATGGAAACCATGTGCGTACATAAACTAGCGGGAAAGGGAGTACCTTTTCTGGTCAAGGGCCAGATCCGCCTGGACCCGTTAAAAGGGGTCCCTCTGGGCCCAATTTGTTATGGTCAAATAGTTAAAAGTTTGGATGTGAAAGGGGTACTTTTTCATGGAAAATTCTCAAAAATTGGCAGGGAATAATTATTTTACAGGAAATTCTCAAAAATTGGCCGGAAAGGGGTACTTTTCTCAGAAACCTCCGTTGCAAGGGGTGCCAAAGTTGAGAGTTTGTTATTTTGCTTCCAACAACAGGGAAATGGGGCGAAAGGCGTACTTTTTTTAAAGAAAATTCCTGTTTAAAGGGATATATTGTCAAGACGAATTGACCTGCTAAAAGGGTCCAAAATTGAGAGTGATGTACGCACATGGTTATTATAGAAAAGATACAGAGTGGCCCCCAGGCACTAGGGCTAACCCCTACACTGTAAAAATGGTGTTTAGATCCTAAACACAATTCTAAACATATTCTTGCAACGTTTTTGTAATCGCATTAATTTCCTAAACATGTTTAGCCAAACAATGTGCTTAGCTCAAGTGTTTAGAAATGTAGGTGTTTAGGTTAAAACTTTGTGTTTAGATATCTATGAATTTTTGTGTTTAGGTGTTTATGAATTTTTGTGTTTAGATGTTTAAATGATTTGATGGAGAGTTAAGGTTTGCAGACAGGTATGCATTAAAAAAAAAGATGTATTTTGTTTGTTTTCTAATTTACTGGGGGGATATCAGCAGGTATTTACCTGTCAAAGTCTCCAAAGATGTCAGCCACAGCTATATATGTGTACATGTATTAGACACTGCATCAGAATGAGAGACTTGAGAAAGTACAACAGCTTGGCAGGAAGAACATTACCTTATCTATTCCAGAATAACATCAAATAGGTGTCAGTCATGGAGCTTATTGATTATCTTATGCTAATGATGGTGGTGTAAGGTGAATCTAGTCAATTTTCTATTCCCCTTTCTATTCACATGACACTCTGTGAAATGAAACCATGATAAACATGAAATTTGGGGACATTTGACACACAAATTGATTATAACTGTGTGCAGATAGTCCATTCAAAGGTAGTGCTGCTACCTGGTGTGGATTCAACATCCAAGTATCTAAACATATTGCTGTTTAAATCTAAACACCTATTATTCAACTGTTTCAACTCTAAACATCTAAACATGTTTAGCATAAATGTTTATGTAGTTAGAATAAAATTGTTTATTTCCTAAATGTGTAGTCGATGAGACACCTAACTGACCTATATGTTTAGGTTTTAAACGTGTTTAGACCTAAACATGTTTAAAATCTGAAAACCATTTTTGCAGTGTATAGGTTATATGGCCATCATAGATTTTCAATTGACTTCACTTAAGCATAATGAGTCTTGACCTAAAAGTAACGTATTCATTGTCAGGAGGAAATACAATGATAAATTAAGTACATTGTGGAACCAATCTATATGCGCAAGTAAAGATATCATAACCTTCTTTGTGGCATAGAGAGGCCAGCAAGGTGGATGCTCTGGAACAGTTCATGGTGTTCCATGTGTATGATGACGAAGTGACCATCTCTCTTATTGTTGCCGTCTCAGAGGTCCTAGGTAAGTTGACCAACTATCTGTAACATTATCTCTTCTAAGCCTTTATATATTGATACCAACATTTAAAAAGAAACCATGTTTAGCAGCTATCGATCCTAGAGATTTTATTTCAGGACTTTTATACATCAGCACCGCTGCTATTATAATTTTATCATGGGTTCCGTTGTGTAGAAGCACCATTGGATGTAGTTCTGGAGCTGTTTGGGGAGTTTTTCCTCAAGTACTGCCTGGAGCATGGCTATGACAAGATGCTGCGGTCCCTGGGGGATAACCTGGAGACGTTTATCCAGAACCTGGACTCCCTTCACTCCTTGCTGGCAATGTCCTATAAGAACTTTGATGCACCATCATTTAGGTACGTGTGGCCCCCTTCTCCCTTAACAATTGTTGTCTTAATGATTAAGTCTCTGACCCTCACTATTAATCCACTATATTTCAGACGATAGTCATCTTGGTTCACATTATATGCAATACATATGATTATTTAATCATATGCAATACATATGATTATTTAATCAGTGTCTTATATCTAATCTTATTTCTCTTTGGTAGGTGTGAAATAGACAAACAGGGATCCATGATTCTACACTACTACAGTATACGCGAGGGTCTTTATCCTATTATCACAGGTAGGCAAGGGTGATATTTGCATACACATAGATCAAGACTGAATATACTATAACTACAATAGCATGTTTACTCTGTCTCCATTAAAAAGAACATGGGAAAGTGCTAGATTGCTGTTGACATTAGCTAAACATGTACAGGTATCTATAGGCGTACCGAGGATAATCACGTATTACGATGAACTTCCCCTCTTTCCCTTTTACAGGTCTGCTGAGGTCCGTTGGATGGGAATTGTTCAAAGAGGAGATTTCGGTAAAACTGATAGATATGTCCAATGAGATGATGAAAGATGGTAGAATGCAATACCATGGCGCCTTCAAGGTTTATTCGGGTATGTCCTGGCCCCCTCCCACTAACCTTACATCTCCTGACAAACTGGTTTTGTATAGTGTCTTATGCTTCAAAGGTATTCAGAAGAAAAGATGAATGGACGTTCTTAATGTTAAGATGCAGGTATACATTTTGCACAAAATTGTCGACAATGCAAAGATAAGAGTTGTATATGGCCAACCCTATGCTAGTTAGCCACTATTGTTCATCAGCAGGGAGATCTGATTACTGCAAAGCCTCAATTAAAGCTGGGACAAGATCTGAAATATATAGACTTTCAAATTTCTGCATATCTATCATCACCCCACTTGGGAAGGTGTCCTGCCAAATTCTCAATCTATTCAGTGCATTCTAACCATGTCAAATTCAAGCATATATATGTGTAGAGATAAAATGCTTCTAGCATTTTATTCATGTTAACAAGCAGTCTTGATTATACCAGCACAGTGACTCCATCTGAAGCCATAAAGCATTTTATTATGGTGGTGAATTCTTTTTGGATGCCTGGCAGCAGAGCAGACACCACTCAGTGCTGCCACCATGAGGCTGTGACCAGAACTAATTAACCAAGTGGTTTCACTTCCCACCAAAGAGGATAGAGCAGCTGAAACTAAAATCCAATGATGTGCACATAATGAGCCATATCGTGCCATAATAAGTGGCACCCTATGACTTGGGAAGGGGTACATATTTCTCTGACATACATATCAGACCACAGTATATTAGCTTTTATACCAGCTTTAAACATGGTGTGAATTTCACCACAGTTTCGGTAACCAATTTTCCCATCGATGTAATAAAAAACTAGATATATGATTTGCAGTTCTTAAAACAAGTGTATGGTACGTATGATGCCTACTAAACCCCAGGGGCGGATCCAGGGGGAGCTAGGGGGCACGTGCCCCCCCTGCAATTGGGCCAGGCTATGACTTAACTATAGCAAATGTGGCCTAAAAGCCCACTTGTGCCCTCCCCCCGACCAAATTTCCTTGGCTGTGCCCCCCCCTAGACCACCCCTTCTGGATCCGCCCCTGAACCCCCATGTCTTTTTTCCAGGTCCACACGAGGCAGGTAGCAGGTATGTAGCTCAGCAAGCAGCACCACTTCTCACTGCTCTGGACGACTCACAGCAGCTCATCAGTACAGGTCACTTCTGCTCACTCTTCCCCTACCATATCATTTTTGGGTCTGACCTACGGATCAAGCAGTGGGGCACCAACATTGCTCGTCTGTCAGGAACCGACCTGCGTCCCGGGTTGAGAATGGATAAGGTGTTCCAGCTGCTCCAACCCTGTATGACTCTCACCTTTGATCACATTGTCCGCTTTATCAACGCCGTGTATATTATAGAGGTTATACCACAGGAAGACGATCAAGATGTTCAAGGCGGCCTCGTGCTGAAGGGTATGTAAATCATTACTAAGAAGTCGGAAACTAAATTGTTATTAAATGGGTCCCAATCACTTTAAAATGAGAGGGCAATATCATGGATACAAGGTTGAATGCAAAGACTATCAGTTGCGGATCTGAATCCAAGACTTGGCACTATAGCTATTGCTGTTTTAATCGATGACTTCCTTTGAATCTCGGTTTGTACCTTAAGGTAGATATAAAATTATCAGTTCTGTAGCTATGTCAGTACCATTTGGTTTCACATCTCATTGACATCCAAACTCTTTTATCATTCGCAGGCCAAATGGTTTTATTAGATGGAGACGAACATGTGATTTTCATTGGCTCTCCACGCCTGGCAGACTTGAACGAACTTATTGACAGGAACATGTATTTGTCTGACATTCCAATATATGACGTCACCAGAGAACTTGTCCTCCTCAACCAACAGCGGAATGCAGAGATTGAAGTCAGGTATGAATCTATCAGATCAATACCATCTTAACTTTGCCTGTTGACCTAACATTTTTTTTTTATCAAATTTTAAGAAGACCTAATTAGGTCTGTTCAGTTTCTTCAGTTCTTTGAATGTCACAGTATGTGTGAAACGACTAAACTAATCAGACATCCTGCGCGTCTCCTGTCAGAGCGCGATAGTTATTGTACAAGTACATTTATTCAAAGATACCCTTAATATACTTCAGTAAAAAGCTAGATGAGACGATGGCAGAGTTAAACCGTACATCTGCGGCCCTGGAGGTGGAGAAAGCTAAGACAGACATGCTGCTCTATCAGATGTTACCTCGTAAAGTGGCAGACGCATTACGTGACGGGAAAACAGTGGAAGCAGGTAGTCTGACTACTTTAGACCAATACTAATTGCACAACATGAATGTAAAAAAAACAACATTTATCCTGGCCTGAATGCAATGAGTTTCATCTTTCATTTACTGCAAATATTGTGTAAATCGGATAATTTTTGGCTAAACTAAGTTTTATGTCACCATCGAGCTACAATAAGAGAGCAAGCTGCTCATCCGCGCTTGCATAGAGAACCGGGCCACAAGTCTCCCTTTTAACCTTTATGTGCCCAGAATTATTTGATAATTTTCCCTATATTTCACATTTAAATCACCCCAGCGATATAGACCATACATAATTCTGAACAGGTCTTTGATATGGAATTCACATTACATACCTGATTCCTTTTTACTTCAACTTTTCCGTTAAGAGAGAAATTTCTGACTGAGTGTGGTTACCAAAGCAGGAAAAATGTTCCTTTTGTTGTTATTCACTAGTATGATTATGGTCTCTTTAGTGTTGTGTTGCTCAAATCTCATTAAGTATGAGATTTGCATAACTACTATGTATTCAACTAATTCTGCCAGGGTGCACTACCAGGGTCCAAATGTCTTGGTCACAGTTCATGAAATCATTTTCATTGATATGAACAATTCCTATGAATAGAATAGTTGTAAGGTTGGCAAGTCTATCAAAGGTGTGGTAATAGGGGACATGTGATCCAGCATCACCTTCCTATCATACTAGATCTTGTCTCCTTGAGGGATTCCGTTCCGGTCACATATATGATATCTAATTTTCAGGTTTTGACTCACTGTGTCTGAGGTAAAGGAGATACAGTCAAATGGATGGTCTTATTAGAATAAGGGGGTTATGGCCGTTCTAAAGAGGGTATAACTTTGCATATTGGACCAATAGAAGTTCCTGGATGACAATTTGGTTCAATATGCATGTATTTAAGCCCAAAACCGTGCATTTAAGCGCGCTTGGGCACCTAAGGGTTAATTGCATTGCACACTCTGAGACCTTCATATTAATTCTTGCATATGTATTAAAGACAAATGTGCCAAGATACACAGAAGCCACCTGGTGGTAAAAAAAACCAAACCTATCAAGCACCCTATCTTAATGTTGTTTCCCACTCTAGATGGACTCTTTTACCTGTACATATTTTTTTCAGCTCATTTCTGATCCCTATAAATACATGAAAGACATTTATAAGCTGTTTGTATTCTCATATGATCCTATAGGCATACCACTGCAGTTCTTGAACTATCACAACTCAGAGGTAATCTATGTTCTTAGATTGTGACTCTAAAAGGGCATGATGGGTCTTCCAAAGACTCATTCATGATCATAATGATTCTGTTGTCCTTGCACTAGGATATTGTGATGATTTGCATGTGGTGCCAAAACATATATGAAGATAACATAGTCCATTGTGGATTTATAGTGAAATCCTTAGAATGACACATCAAATGCTGAATATTCATATGAAAGGCCAATTTTGGATGGCATTTAAGCCAAAACAATGTGTAATGAATTACCCTTAGTCATTGTTTAGAAATAACGATGAAAGTCCGTTAGAATTACGGTGACTTTTGGAAAACGTTGACTGTTAAAAAAGATAAAAGATTGGCACCTGTTGTTGCCAATGATTCTTCGTTTTTTCTACGAAAGATTTTTAACAGTGTAGGCATGTTGCCGCCTATGCAAATTGGTACCAATAAATCTATAATTATAATATACATGTACCAATGAAGGTCACATCCATGGTTGCGATCATAGATAAACCAGCTAAGTCGGTATAGCATAGTAAGTCCATGTGCATGTTTGCCTACCATTACGATAACTTATTGCGACAACAACCCCAACAACTGCCAAAAATGTCTTAAATCATGTCTTTTGCAGAGAAATTCGCAGAAGTTACGATCCTTTTTTCTGACATTGTGACTTTCACCAACATTGCGGCTGCTGTGGCTCCCATGGAAATAGTGGACATGTTGAACCGTTTGTACCACCGGTTTGATGAACGCTCCACAGCCAATGATGTTTACAAGGTAAGCATTTAAAAAATTAGGTAAGATCAAGTACTTAATATTCCAACTTTGAGTAAAGGCTGTTCAAGATAGATACACGTTCAATTTTGTCTCTTAATCTGCAAAAGTTCCCTTGGAATTATGCCTCCCTATAGCAGAAGTATCCCTTGCAATATACAGTACAGGGAAGCACATACATTGCAAAAGTGTGCTTAATTGCATGAATTGCATCGTGGGATTCGACCTTTTGACAGGGCTAAATAGATTTTGTAAAAGGCTTGACATAGAAGATCATATAGGGAGGCAGGAGGTCTGGATTCCGCAAATGAAAAATCATTCGTTTTATTGCCAGGTGGAGACGATTGGAGACGCCTACATGGTGGTGGCTGGTGTCCCTGAGCCGAGCGACAAACATGCACAGTCTGTGGGCAATATGGCACTGGACATGGTGGAACAGGCACGAGAAGTGCTCTCCCCTGCCACAGGAAAGCCACTACAGGTATGTGCCGGTATATGTGGAAATACAAGAAATACCATTATCTTAGAATGGCCTTATATGTCGTAACATGTATCTTAATGCATTCGTAGATGGACCGTGGGATTTACCAATTTAGGTGTAATGGTTTGAGATTTTATATAACTTCGATCTAGTTCGAGAGATGTCAATATCAAGCAAAACCAGACAAGTTAGCTCGGGTTAGTGCAACCGGCACATGTTTATTTGGAGTTACATATGTTTGGAGTGGTGCTATGGGTAAAGCTCGGTTCTTTTCAGGTGTTGTCCTGGCCGCAGCCAGAAACCAACTGAGCTCCCTATGCGGTCCCAGGTAGGGACTGGAGCAGCGAAGACTAGTGCTGCCACCACCCCATAGTGGCCAGAGATCGAAGCGACCTCTGGTCCTACCGGTGGTAACCGCACCGATCGACCTGCCCTCTCAAATAGGGAGCAAACACTATATACAATGCTCCACGAGCCCCTACACAATCAATCCTAATTCCTGTGCATAAATCTACATTACATGTGTTATTTTAAATATACATAATGACAAAATCTGCAAGTACTTTCATGGCACCTGCATTTTATCTCTTTTTTTTTTTTAGATCCGCGTAGGACTGCACTCTGGTTCGGTGGTGGCCGGTGTGGTGGGACTGAAGATGCCTCGATATTGTCTGTTCGGGGACACAGTTAACACAGCCTCCAGGATGGAAAGTCACGGAGTTCCAGGCAAGATACACATCAGTCCAGCCACTCAAAAGTAAGGAACCTGATGTAAATAGTAATGTTTGAACATTTATGGGGGTAGGGGAAAGAACATTATTATTACAAAGAAGCAATGAAAATAAAAAGATATTATATTCTTCTGCAAGAAATACAGAGTTGGAGACGATCATCAATCATGATTTGATGTCTCACTTGGACGAGGGTGCTCTTAAGCCATGTGTCCACAGGGCAGCAGAATTGGTGAGCGACAGAATTCTAACATGTTAGATAGTATCTGCGGCAATGGACGACAAAAGTGGTTTTGGCGTCGGCAATTTTGTCGGTACACTGTAACAAATGTGTGTTGAGTTTACACACTTTGTAACACGCTTATTTGCAGCACATTTTTACTCACTTATTTTTTCAACACACAACACACTTAACTCAAAAGTGTGTTAAAAATTGCGTAACTCTCAGAAGTGTGTTGACAAAAAAAGTGTGTTGACATGAAAAGAGTGTAAACATAAAGTGTATGGAGATTAGTGTGTGCTAAACTTTGAGGAGGGGGGAGGGTGGGGGGCAGGCCATGTTAGTGGGGGGTATCTTTATTTTTTCAGCATTTATCATCACTTCAGTTATTCCAGGCTCTTGCATTTAAAGCCAGTCCATGTTCTTCTCTGAGCCATGATGAATGAATGGTGCAAATTCTGACCTGAAATATCAAAAAAACAAAGGATTAATGTTTATGGTGAAGAGCAAAGGAACATGTTATACAAAGATAAAACATTAGTCATGACAAGAATGCCACAGGAGTGATTGATAGTACATTAGAATACTCCATGATTAATTCATTAATTTCTTTTTGAGAACTCACAAGGATGTCTATATAAGGCCTTCATTGAACTATACATGCCATGAATACATTGTACTATAATGATATCAACATTTCAAAATGTAGAATAGTCCCACTTGCTAGTTCCTGATAACTTACTCTTCGTAAGTTCATGTGGGTACCTGCAGGCATTGGAAGAAGCAATTATTTGAAGAGAAAAAAAAACAATGAGGATATACATGTATTTATATGATAGATCACTTTGTATAACAAGAAAGATACTTACTGGATGGCACACAACATGTTACATAGTCACAAAGCATTTAATAGAAAATTATTCCTTTATATAAATGACATTGTATTGCTATGAATTACTACAATGTACATGCATGTTGTACTACAACTGGCATTTCAATCATTTTAAGAGGATAATATATAAAATAACTTACCAGACATATAGCATATAAGTGAAGACACACCTCTCTCCAGCAGGTTCAGATTCAAACTGACTGTGTGTAACTGTTAAAACTGACCTTTGGTCAGGTGGGGGGGGGTAGTTAATCTGTTGCATAATGCCACTTAAGACTGAGCTGGCATGTGTGTATTGCAAAGGATTAATAAAATGTGTGTTGATTAAACACACTTTTCAGGATCTAAACACATTTCGGGATAAAGTATGTATGTGTGTTGGAATATGTGTGTTAATGTCCAGAAAGTGAGTAAAATGTTAAAATTGAGTTGAATATCCATGTGTGTTACGATTTAGTGTGTTCCTGCAACACACATTTTTACAGTGTACCAATTCTATCGCCCTGTGAACACTAGGCTTTAAAAGGCTTGGGTCGAAAAGCTACGAAGGGTCATTTTATGTGCTATAGTCTGATTAATAACGAGGCAGCAGCGAATGGTGAGAACACATATCCCGAAATAAACTTAAAACAGCATGTGCATATTTGGCAATATACACGCACTATACCATCTTGCATAGTCGCTAGTCTACCACTCATTATGCTACATACCTGTAATGTACATAGGCCCACATTAATTTTATCCTCTAGGGTGCTGAAACATACAGACTTCATCCTTGACGTCCGTGGGAAGATGGAAATAAAAGGGAAAGGGTTGATGACCACATACTTCATAAGTGGCCGTGGATCTCGAATGTTGGCCGAGGATGAAGAGATAAAGGATGAGAAAAACGGCACTGGTGGCAAACTGGCACTAAAGAATGGGACTAACACGGATGAAAAGAAGGCTTTATTGCGAAGCCAACTCTGTGTTGCGTTGTAGCTAACCTGTATGTTTCTCAAATAAGGTTCTATGTAAAAGTAGAAAAGGTGTAACATTGACACTCTTGTCAGAGTCAGGCATATATGTATTGTGGTCATAACGACTTCCGGGGAGAGCGAGCAAGAGAGAAGGGGGCAGGCAGCACGAAGGAGACAGAGACAGAGAGAGAAGTTGGATTTAAATTTTCTATCTGGCTCGTCTTTTGGAAAAAGGGAGTCTATTAAGGTTGTTTTATTCTGATAACTTGGATTACGGATCCAGCGAAGAGATTTTGGCAGAATAACAAAAAAAGACGTGACTTTTAACTCTTTACATGGCCTTTTTTCCTCTGGCCGTCGGGATTTTTGGGGTCTATTTTCGGAATCTTTTCTTTTTTGCCTCTGGCCGACCAAAATGAATTGCCAAAAATCTGTAATCCAAGTTATCAGAATTACATGGCCGAAAGCGAGACTCGATACCAAGGGAAGCATTCTGGCGACATGCCTACCTGTGGCTATGATAACCTTATTTTCTCTGTGATAGTTTATTTGTAGTATGTTGACATTCTTTTACCTAGGTTGAATATCACTGAGCTGGCGGATGTGAAATGCCTGGGCATTTATTAATGACGGCTAGTCTTGAAGTGAGAATGATACGAGGACGTGCACTTCTTTATAATATGTTTGGATAAAAAATGAATTTCTACTTGTCATTCATGTCTGCTACATCACATCTATAGCTCTTAGAAATGCAGCCTTTATCAAGAATCAAAACCGTTGAGGAAGAGAGATGCTTAGCTCAAATATACTCATTCATGTTACAATTACATAGGCCTCTATTTAGTAGAATAAAATATCAAACAACCCCTGGAAAGATTCTGCGTTGTGCTATCACTCGATAATATTGGCAAGCAATGTGGTATTGATTGAGCCCTTTATAGGGCCTATGGCCTATACCCCTGGGTAAAGAGTGTTTCCACAAGCCAACTTGTATTGATTGAGCCCTCCATATGGCCTTCTGGTTATATGTATTATTGGCCACATACAAAATGTAATACCCCCGGGCACAGTACATTGCCAAAATTCTGTATCAAAACAGTGAATGATTTGCCTTTTTCTGGTACAAAAAATTAAACACATGATACCATACTACAATGCACATGTAACACTTCAATGAAAAAAAAGAAAGAAATGTTCTCAAACTCAGACTCATACACGAAATTGATTATCAGAAATGCTCAGCTGTCAAATCTAATCTAGTGGATAATGTTACATTATAGTCGAAATGAAGAGAATTTCGAAATGCATCCACGTTTCCATTATTTCAAACCAGTATTTATTGAGACTGCCAGCACCTATGTTACATAGAGGCAAGTAATTATGATTATTAGGCAATATAAACTATATCACATTATACATGTGTGTACGTGTTTTTCAAGATCTGGGTAGCTTTATCAGAAGGAACTATGTTAGATACATGTACATGCAATCCTAATGCACACCATCCACAGTGCCCTGCATTCACCTAAACGTAAAGGTTTATAATCATAGGGTTTGCATAAAAAGGTACATATACCTAAGAATAATCAATAAAACATAGGAAGCTGGTCCAGAATAATGTCCTAGATATTGATGGTAAATTATAGCCTATAATACAGATATATCTGTCAATACCTTTAGTAACATAATGATACACCCTGTTGTATAAGACCTATTATCATTACTTCCCCAAAAAATTTATATCACAATCCAATATCCCAACAACATGTGCACTTTGTAAGATGTCACTATACAATGGGTCAAGTGGGAACACGCATCACATCCATGCAATTTCTGGAACGGTCACAGAGGTGGATGACCATGCAGAAATTCAAAAAGGAGGGGGCGCGGACCAAGAGGAGGGAGCATCCTCGTTTCTGACGGGTTTTGGCGTCTGGAATGATAAAAAAAAATGTGAACTCCGATATCAAGCCGGCCCTCACCCTGTCTAGATCCGCCACTGCAGGTCAGCCATTATACTATAAGACAAATATAATTTATTTTAGATTATCTAATTATAGTAATGCACATCTTACAGGGTCATTACTATTTCCTTAGAACGGCAAATTCTATGGCCTAGCTTAAGTTGTGATAGATTATGATACTGCGCCATACCTTTAGACCCTTTATCATTGTCAATATAAATGGGGTCAATAATTATCATATAAAACATTTATCGATTGCATGAGCTTCATTCTCTGCAAGATAATTAGGTAAATGGGTGATACTTTTGAAACCCCACAAAGAATTTCATAGGATCAGCTTCCTATAGGTCGAATCCCACATATCTCTGCGATTTTGTCCCTTGCCCTTTTGGGGTCATCCTGAGCCCCTATATCGCAAGGATAACTGCTTAATTGGTCTTGATTCACTGTTGGATTCGGTATAAGTTGAACAATCTTTGCGATCTAGGAGCCCAGGAAGACCCCAAAATCGCAAGGGACAAAATCGCAGAGATATTTGAGCCCTAAATCAACATGTGGGATTCGACCTTGTGCGACAGCTTGGCCGCCCAGGCTTGGCTGGTTTAGGGTACCATACTATCCATGATGCCATGCCTGCATGGATCTTGAGGAATGTGTTGATATCTCTTTTGTTACCGTATGATCAACGATTGTGAACAGTCCTATACTCATAATGTCATTAGGACCAGTAATTTTGCTAAAGGTTAACCTTATTGGACTGTCCATACAGTGAGACTGGAATACTCGTTGTCCCTGTCTGTGACAGCTACCAGCGTCTCCTGACCAGATGACGTTACACAGACCCCACGCGTCTTGCGCAGACCCTTTTGATCCGTCAGCAGGTGGCACATCCAGCGTCCGTCGTGATCGAAAACTGTCACGCGAGAGTTGTTACTATCGGCTACCACCACGTGATCTGAGCCGTCCCAGCAAACACCACGCGGGTAGTATAAGTTCCCGTCCCCAGCCCCGCGTTTTCCAGCCTTGCCCAGGTACTTGCCGTCCAGGGTGAAGGCCTGGATGCGGTTATTGTGAAGGTCCCCGACCACCACCTTCCCCTTGCTGCTCACACTAACGTACAATGGCTGCCGGAACTGTCCGTTCCCATGGCCACGTTCACCAATAGTGTGCAGATGTTGTCCGTCGGCGTTATACACCGCTACCACATGTTTCCCGGCGTCCGTCACCACGCGGTAGCCATTAGGGGCAAACGCCAGCACTTCCGGTGAACCAACGTGCTCGGGCGTCCATATGACGGCGTCTTCCATTCCACCCCCTGGCGGCAAAAGCCGGAGACAGTGTTTGGTGTGGTCGACGACAGCGATGGTCCCATCCGGCCCGACAGTCACACCACGTGGCTCGAAGCCGGACATGAGAATGCGAGACTCGCGTCCCTGGTCGCTGAATATCTGAACGCGGTTGTTGACGGCCTCTGTAGTTATGACGTCGTCATCTTGGGTGAATGCTACGTCCCAAGGTCCGTCTACCTGTCCGACATCGGGCCCGTTCATGCTGCAGCGCCACAGTAAGGTGGTAGTCTCTCCGCTCACATCAGAATGATGTTCTGGAAGCAAAATAACGTTTTTCATGAAAGGGATGAAGAAATCGATGGCAAATCCTATAACGCACCTGGGATAGGGCACCCATCACTTGTACATTTATTATTCATAATTATGCGTGTGTAAGATCAAGATCCTTTTCATCTCATGGCTGAGGCCTGGTCGTTAATTACCGACGGAGTTACAACATTTGCCTCTGTAATTTCAGCAGTATCAGTAGAACAGAACAAGTTATAGACTAAGGGGAAACAGATGTCACTCCCGGTATATGGGATAAAACTATGAGATCTATATGTTGAGGCATATATAGATAACCACCCTAAAAACAATGATTGTTCTACATAATCCATGGATCAGTCTATAATTTTAAGTTGATGAATTACCTCTAATGGAGGGCCTCCGTCCTCCTGGAATAGAACCGCAAGGACCTGCTCCTGGAAAAGATGGGCTGCGGGCTGTAGGTACAGAGGGATCCGTGTCTGCTGGTTGACCCGCGCCGTGAGGCTCTCCTTGAACGCTAGGGTCATCGCGTCGCTCCAGGGCATCCCTCTCCAGCTCAGCCACCTCATCTTCTTCCTCCTCCAGCAGCTCCTCCAGGTTATCCTCCAGGTCGGTCACAGCGCCCCCTGGATCTGACCCTATAAAAGAGGCGTCGTCGGTGACGTCGCTGGACCTGTCGTCGCTGTGTAAGGACCCTGTGCCTGCTGTTCTGCTCGGGTTGGGAGTCGGCAGGAGCGACTCACGTTTGCTCCTACATAGCAAGGCAATGATGCGGTCTGTGAAGTCATCAGGTGCTGTTTCAGCCAGGAGGGTGTCTGTCCTGGCTCGGATATGGTCAGCAGCAGCCACCACCTCTCCAGGGTCGGCCTGGGTCAGCAGGTAATCACACAGCTGTACCAGACTCTCCAGTGTGGCCACAGCAGATACCTACAGGTATACGGAAAGAGTCAAATAATATATTATTATTTTCATAATCATGCAATTTATTTTCTTTAGAGTAAGACGGCTAGGTCTAGGAGGAAAGAATGCAGGATGCAATGGCGCATCTCAGACCCGAATTCATCTGGCGAGATACTCTTTCTCTAAGATCCCCTGGAGGGTGTTGCTCCTATTGTAAAAAGAGCTGTCAGTATGTGCCCTCTTTTCTAAACAAGTCATGCACTACTTTTCCATTCAACTTGCACTCCCCACATTAGTCTGAAAAGTCACCTGCCTTGTTTAAAATAGAGAGAGCTGCACTACCAGGTACCTACTCATGTCACTTGCTCTATAGTTTATTATACTGACTGACTTCTCCCAAGTAGGTACCTACTCAAATCCCCCTTTTTCAGCACCGTCCTTGAATAACCACTTGTGAGCAACAAAAGGGACAAGTTATATTGACATGAAAAGAAAGGACTGGAAATGAGGGCATTTTTAGGCAGCTCTTCCTTTTACTATAGGAGCAACACCCTCCTGTCTGGATAGAGTACCTTCAGCGTTGTTTTTCTTGTACCTCTCAATCACAGATTCATGAGTTTGAAAAGGAGGGAAGTCTGCTTTTTCCATTTTTCAAATCCTACCTAAATGTTTTCCTGTTAAATGCATGTAATGTTGATGATACCTGTGTTCTGGTTTAGGTCGAATCCCATATGGCGAAAAATGCTTCAAATATCTCTGCGATTTTGAATCTGTTGCGCTTGTGGGATCTACTCCAAATTCGCAAGGGTGATAAGTGCAGCAGGGGCATAGAACACAAGCACTCTCTTGCGATTTTAGGCCAGAAAATATATAATTTACAGAGATATAAATATCAACAAAGGCAAACTATCCCAAAGAATACATAAGGAAGCGCAACAGTGTCCTTGTGTTCTATACACCCTAGTGTAGTTATAACCCTTGCAAATTTTGGGTAGGTTCCACAAATGCAACAGATATATAAATGGCAGAGATATCTGAAGCATTTTTCGCCATGTGATATTCGATCTTGTGGGCCTGGTATTCCATTATAATATTGGTGCAATAGTAGGTCGAATCCCACATGGCGAAAAGTGCCTCAAATATCTCTGCGATTTTGTTAGTTGGGTTTTATGGCCTTCCTGGTGTCCTAAATCGCAAGCAGTGCTAGGAGCATTGTGCAATATCAAAGTACCACTGCAGACTGTGCTTAGGTTTTATATCCTTGCGATTTTGGGATATCAAACATGTCAGACACAGATAATACCCATTCACCAGCACAATAAATCACAAATGCTTCACAATAAAGCACAACAGTATCCTTGTGTTCTATGTACCCTATAGGTCGAATCCCACATGGCGATTTAGGGCTCAAATATCTCTGCGATTTTGTCCCTTTCACTTGTGGAGCCTTCCTGAGCCCCTATATCGCAAGGATAACTGCTTAATTGGTCTCAATTCACTGTTGGATTCGGTATAAGTTGAACAATCCTTGCGATCTAAGAGCCCAGGAAGACCCCAAAATCGCAAGGGACAAAAGCGCAGAGACATTTGAGCCCTAAATCCCCATGTGGGATTCAACCTTATTGCAGTCACTTCCCTTGAGAGTTTGGGGTAGACTCCAAAATCGCAACAGATTCAAAATCGCAGAGATATTTCAGGCATTTTTCGCCATGTGGGATTCGACCTATAGAGGTTAAGTTTGGGAATCTTGCCCTATTATGATTTTCTAAGGAGTTTGGGCGCCTAGGCATTTTGACCCCCCCCAACCCAACCAATTAACCCTTTCCTGCTCCTGTGTTATCGTGTAGACGGGATTCTTGTTTGAGCATGGTTACAGTGAACCACATGTATCTTATCATAACACCGGAAACCAGAAAAATATTTGACAGACAAAGTCAAAGTGACCAACTTCTCTTGGTTTGCCTCATTTTGACTGCTGGCTTATAGACCATCTAAATGGCATACTTTAGCTTATACCTTTGTCCAAAACTGAGGATGAGGCTTACAGGCAGGGCATATCCAGAAGTGTACCTCATACACTGGGTTTAATGGTAGGATTTGGTTTTGACTATGTCTGCTAATATTTAGACACATATTTCTGTGTAAAAGGTGTGTCTGTATGTCTAAAGCCTATTTAGCTGTTGTTTAGGATTTACACCTTGCTACCTGTGAAACAGAGTATATATCATCATTTAGGAATCATGATAAATGCTTTCCATTTCTTTCTTTTGCAATCCCTGAGCCAAAGCCCTGGCTTTGCCACACTAATTGAGGTGCAATAGTGTGCATACATGTATATATCTAGATTACCACAGAATAGGTGTTATCTATCTTACTACCTGGTTCCTCTGATAAATTATCAATTTAATTGGTATTCTTTGTCAAGCATGATGTTAGGTTAAATTGTGAAAGCCCTGAGCATGTATAGGGCAATCAGAAATCACCATAATTTTGACATTCATAGAACCATTTGTGATACACCCCTACCACAAAATCCTGTTACAAACCAGCCTGCCACCTGGTGTGAAAAGGTGGCATCATCCCTTAGTCAAAGTGGCTAACCTTGGGGTAGTCATTGAGTCTAACATAAGTTAGTCAATGTTTGTCACCTGTTAGGCAGATGCACTAACTAAGATCATTTAGCTGTTTTGACTAAGTTAAGTTAGACTGACTAACTTGGATTGGTTTCTGTGTGTGTATAAAATACTGTCTATAATAGTTAAACCTGGTGGGGGAGAGGTCGCTATAGAGCCGCCTAAAAGTGATATACACGATTCTCCCCAATAAACGTGTCAGTGGGAGTTGATATAATCAATTAACATTACTAATCCACAATTGCAAACATAACGTCAACAAACCAACGTTTATTCAAGCAAACACCCTCACCTACTAGGAAAATGACTGACTGAAACTGAAATATCCACCCTGTCATGTCAAAGTTGTTTTCTTTATACCTTGGACTTTAGAGTGTTATGCATGATATGATATTATACACCTGAAGTACACAGCTGTAGTTATTTTAAGTATAAGGACTATAATTGAGGGCATTCCAAATGTAGAGGTAAGAGCGATTTTACACAATAAAAGCGGCAAATTAGAGGAGGGGGATTGCGGAGGGGATTACCCTGATGGATGCCAGCCAATACACCCAGTACCATGAAGTTACACATATCTGGTGGAGGATAACTGCTAAGGATCCAGTCCTAACTGTCTAAATCTTTACACCACCCAAGGCTGAGGAGTGCTTTAAGAGTCTGAGTCAGTGCTGTTTAATATGGAGAAGGATTACAAGACTTTAGAGCCAGAGGAAAAGGTGTACCTAGACTCAACTTGTGTGTGGCATGGATAGGGTTAACTAAAGCTTTAGGGAACCTTTTCTCCAGAGCTATGGAGGCATAGTAGAGGGTTAATACTGGCTGCACCTGCAGGCTGGGGTTGGATCAGTGCCAAGTCGTGAGTGGGTACCAGGTATTTTTACCTGACCTTATTGGAATTTAGTTCCTGTATGTGGTGGTTCCTGTCCCCTATCATATATATCACTGTTCTACTGAGGGACATTGGGCAGAGCATGCATTACACTGACACATCTAGTTTTTTTTTATCAGTACGATTGAACGTTAAGAGCATGCGATCAGTGGCAGATCCAGAATGTTGCAAGGGAGAGGGCTATCTACAGCAAATCTTTTCCCCAATGACCTTTGGGTTAGAATCAACATAAGAAAAATGCAAATTTCTCCAATAACTGTAAATTAAGAGAATGTAGTGGATAGCTGTCCTATGTCAAGGCATGCACAGGAGCTTAATTCAAAACGTCCTAGGATCACAACCCCAGCGATCTTAGGAATAAATCAGCCTTATCCTATTAAAGGGATATACTCATCCTCAAAATCCAATGCTAAGGTCTAGGGACTCTAAGAGGAGGAGAAGAGCTGGGAATGCAATATTACATAACACGACATGTCCTGGTGTGAGGGCCTGGAGGGCTGACCAAAACTCCACCCTGGAGTGGTGTCAATCTCCAAGCACCCTTCCCCAACATTCCTTATGTACTAGAAGCACAGTATATGGTTTGAAGGTGGAAAGTGTTTTGTATACAAACAAAAAGTGGGAGGGGCAGGAAATCCACAGGCTCAATACTGTGTAGCTATTCTTCAGGCACTATGCATATCCCTCCCTACTCATCACCCCTTTATATCCCTTACCCTATCCCTCCTATGTGCCTCTCCCTCTTCTGCCTATCCCCTCCCTCTTCTGCACACCCTACCCTATCCTCATCTACATATCCCTTATACCCTTTCATTCAACCTGCCTATCCTTCCTTGTGCCTCTCCCTCTTCTACCTATGCCCCTCCCCTCCCCTCTCTGACATACTCCCATCCTATCCCTTATCTAAATACCCCTTATACCCTTTCATTCCAACTCCCTATCACTGTGCCTCTCCCTCTTCTACCTACCCCCCTCCCCTCTCATAGTTACTCCCACCCTATCCCTCATCCACATATCTCTTATACCCTTTCATTCCAACTCCCTATCACTGTGCCTCTCCCTCTTCAACCTATCCCCCTCCCCTCTCTTACATACTCCCACCCTATCCCTCATCTAAATATCCCGTATACCCTTTCATTCCAACTCCCTATCTCTGTGCCTCTCCCTCTTCTACCTATCCCCCTCCCCTCTCTTACATACTCCCACCCCATCACTCATCTACACGTCCCTCATACCTTTTCATTCCATTTCCCTATCCCTCCCTGTGCCTCCCTCGCCTCTACCTGCCCCCTCCCTATATACCCCCACCCTATCCCTCATTTACATGTATTTGTATTTTTTAATTCCACCTGCTTATCCCTCTTTTGCACACCCCACCCTATCGCTCATCTACATATCCCTTATACCAATTCATTTCACCTGCCTATCCCTCTATGTGCCTCCCCCCCTTCTGCCTATCACCCTCTCCTCTTCTGCACATCCCACCCCATTCCTCATTTGCATACTGCTCATTCCCTTTCATTCCACCTGCCTATTTAACCCTGTGCCTCTCCCTCTTCTACATATCCCCCTCCGCTCTCCTACATACTCTAACCTATCCCTCATCTACATATATCACTTGTACCCTTTCATTTCACCTGCCTATCTCTCCCTGTGCCTCTCCCTCTACTAAAAACTATCCACCCTCCCCTCTACTAAAAACCTCCATCCTATCCCCCATCTACATATCCCTTATACCCTTTCAGTCCACCTACCTATCCCTCCCTGTGCTTCTCCACCTTCTACCCATCCTCCTCTCCTTTCATGCATGCCACCACCCTCCATCCTATCCCCCATCTACCGATCCCTTATATCTGTCACCCCCTACCTACCTCATGAATCCATCAGCTAACCCTTGAACTACCTATCCCTGTTTATACCTATCTTTTCTCTCCACTCAACCTATCCCTCCAATGCCTACTATGCCTGTCTATCTATCTGCTATCCCTTTCCTTCATCTACCTATCCCCCTGTCAATCTTTCCCCTGCCTACCCTTGTCGACCTATCCCTCATCTACATATCACTTGTACCCATCCTACCCCTTTCTATCCCCTGCCTGTCCCTTCACCTACCTATCCTTCCCGATGTATACCTCTCCTCTATTCTCTACCTATCCCTTTCATGCTTACTTACTCTCTGACTGGTCATCTGTTTCCCTATCCCTCTCAGTCCTCTATCTATCCCGTCTCCCCTTCCCTCGATACCCCACCCTATACCTTTGTTACCTATCACTTATATCTATCCATCCCTTTCCTACATCCAAAATCCACCCCCTGTCCCTTGAACTACATATCCTTGTCAATAGCTATCTTTCCTCCCCACTCTACCTTTCCTTCCAATACTTAGTCTGCCTGTCTATCCATCTGCCTAGCGCTCTCCTTCTTCTACATATCCCCCTGCCAATCTTTCCCCTGCCTACCCACTACCTATCCCTCATTTATCTATCCCCCATCTATATATATATATCCCTTGTACCAATCCCACTCCTTCCTATCCCATGCCTGTCCCTTCACCTACCTATCCTAATGCATACCTCTCCATTCCCTACCTATCCCCTTCATGCTTACTTATTCTCTACCTCTCCATCTGTCAACCTATCCCTCTCCTTCTACCTATCCCCTATCAATCCTTCCTCTGCCTACCCCTGACTGACCTATTCCTCATTTACCTATCCCTCATCTACCTATCCCTTGTATCAGTCCCTACCTGCCTACCTCCTGCCTGCCCTTTACCTGCCTTTCCCTCTCAATGCCTGCCTCTCTCCCCTCTACCTATCCTCCCATATTATCTCTCTGCCTATCCCTCTGTCTGCCTCTCCCTATTCAATCCCCATCCCCACCACTCCCTGACCTATATCCTGCCTGTCCCAATAATCCCTAAACCATCCAATGCTCCCTCTGCCTTCCTATCCCTCTCCTTCTACCAACCCCCTGCCTACCCTCTGCCTATCCTTCTTCTCCCTTTCTCTTCTACCCATACCACCCCTTTTTATCCCTTCATCTACCTATCCCTTCCTATGCCTCTGTTCTCTACCTATCTCTTCTGTGAATTCCTCAACCTATCCACCTGCCAATCCTTCCCCTGCCTTCCCACTTTCAACCCCTTCCTCTATCTATGGGAACAAAGGTATGTAGATGAGGGATAGGTAGCTGAGGGATAGGTCAAGGGTAGGAAGGGGAAAGATTGGCATGGGGTAGGCAGAAGAAGAGCGATAGGTAGATGGATAGACAGGCAGACTAAGTATAGGAGGGATAGGTAGAGTGGGGAGGAAAGATAGGTATTGACAAGGAAAGGTTGTTCAAGGGACAGGGGAAGGATTTAGGACATAGGAAGGAAGGGAGAGGATAGATATAAGGGATAGGTAACTGAGGTATAGGGAGGGGTATGCAGGGGAGGGGAGAGGAGACAGATAGAAGAGGGAGAGGGATGAGCTAACAGATGGCCAGTCAGAGAGTAAGTAAGCATGAAAGGGATAGGTAGGGAATGGAGGAGAGGTAGGCATTGGGAGGGAAAGGTAGGGGAAGGGACAAACAGGGGATAGGAAGGAGTAGGATGGGTACAAGGGATATGTAGATGAGGGATAGGTCAAGGGTAGGCAGGGGAAAAATTGGCAGGGGATAGGTAGAAGAAGGAAAGGGATAGGCAGATGGATAGACAGGAATAGTAGGCATTGGAGGGATAGGTAGAGTGGAGAAGAAAGATAGGTATAAACTGGGATAGGTAGTTCAAGGGACAGGGGATGGATTCAAGAGGTAGGTAGGGGAGTGACAGATAGAAGGGATATGTAGATGGGGGATAGGATGGAGGTTTTCAGGAGAGGAGAGGAAAGGCTAGATAGGTAGAAGAGGGAAGGGCACAGGGAGGTATAGGCAGGTGGAACGAAAGAGTATGAGGGATATGTAGATGAGTGATAGGGTGCTGGTATGCAGGAGAGGGGATGGGAGGGGTATAGGTAGTACAGGGGCGTAGGAAAAGGGGGGGCCAGGGGGCCTGGGCCCCCCCAATCACAAAGGAGGTGGGGCCCAAGTATGTCTGGGCCCCCCCAAAATTTGCCACAAACTCATAACAAAATGGAAAAAAGGTAAACCTTTGCATCTCAAATTAGATTGATATGGTGATAGGATAGGAAAAATGGGGGCCTGAGCCTAAAGTCAGATGCAAAATTGACTAGAAATTACCTTTCTAAACAAATTCCATGTACATATATGTATTAGTGGTGTGTCGCTTGAGCCAACAATTCTAGGTCGCTGCGATGGGGCCCTCGCTGGGCCCCCCCAATGAAGATTTGCTGTCTGAGTTCCTCGATGGCCCCCGGACGTAAAACTAAACAAACAAACAAAATCCTACGCCTCTGTAGTAGAGTGAGAGGCATAGGGAAAGATAGGCAGGTGGAATAAAAGGGTATAAGGGATATGTAGATGAGGGATAGCGTGGGGTGTGCAGAAGATGGGTGGAATAGGCAGAAGAGGGAAAGGCACATAGGAGGGATAGGTAGGTGGAATGAAAGGGTATGAGGGATACGTAGATGTGCGATAGGGTCGTGGTATGCAGGAGATGGGAAGGGAAGGGGGTTAGGTACAGTAAAACCCCGCTCATAAGCCGGATTTTTTTTCTATTTTTGACCAAAACCGGCTTCTAAATTTCTCCCAAAGTCTACCCACGGCTTATGACCGTTTTTTCTTTACTAGAGAATAAAGAGAAAATGGTAAAAATTTGACCCCAAAACCAGCTTATAGGATTTCCCTGAACTCACCCCCCCCCCCGCTTATGACCGGGGCCGGCTTATGACTGGGGTTTTATGGTAGTAGAGGGAGAGGAATAGATGAAAGGGCATTTAAGCGATATGTAAATGAGGGGATAGGGTGGGGTGTGCAGGTGAGGGGGGATATGCAGAAGAGGGAAAGGCACATAGGAGGGATAGGCAGGTGAAATGAATGGGTAAGGGAGTGGTAATTTTTTAACAACAGGGGGGGGGTTTGGTGGGTGACAAAAAAATTTCAGACCCCTCTTAGAGCGATTTGAGCGAAAAAGCCCGCGTGCCACTAAAGAATAAAAGGGGGGTGGTACAAAAAACAATTTCAGACCCCTCGGAGGGGGGAAGGGAAAAATTTCGCCACGCATGCCCCCTCCCCCCGTTTTGTTTAAAAATGACCACTCCCTAAGGGATATAAAGGGGTGATGATTAGGGAGGGATAGGCAGAGTGCCTAATAAATAGCTACACAGTATTGAGCCTGTGGATTTTCTGCCCCTCCTACTTTTTGTTTGTATACAAAACACTCTCCATCCTCAAATCATATACTGTGCTTCTAATACATAAGGAATGTGGTGGAAGGGTGCTTGGAGATTGACACTCCTCCAAGGTGGAGTCTTGGTCAGCCCTCCAGGTTTCTTTCACTAAGATCGCAGTGATCTTAGTGGTGGAAATGGAATAGTGAAGTGATCCCAGGGCCAGCTATTCTGGACAGGCCTGCAACCACTGCATTACATAGAGTAGACCAGCCAGGTCTTATGATATGTGCCTACACTAAGATCGCTGGGGTTGGGATCCCAGGATGTTTTGAATTAAGCTCCAGAACTAGTGTACCAAGTCTCATTTCGACCATTTTATCTCTCAGACTCAGTCTGTGTAATTCACACAAATGACCGTGAGGTTTTGGTAATACATTGACATAGTCTCTGCTTGGAAACAGACGTATTGGTTTATGCTTGTTATGTAGACTTTTTGTTGTTGTTAATTCAATTTTTTTCGGAGTGGTAAAACCAGCCAGTGATTATTATGTTTTTTTCTATTTTTTTTTTTGTTTTTTTAAGTGGTAAAGCCAGACAGTGCAACAGCTTTGGCCGAGAGGTCGTTGTTTATTTCGCAAATCTGACAGTAGAGCGATCAAATTGGAGGAGTTCGGATTGAAAAAAAGTATCTATACGTCGACGTCGGCAGTGCTTTTTACCTTGCCTTACAACAAACAGCTTTTATTTTCAGATTTCCTATGTGCTATAGAGTCACCAAACACAAGTTCAAAGATTAGCTGAACATATTTTGATACTTTTCACAGTTCTACTAAATGTAATACATTGGTCAGAACCACCCAACCTGAATTACAGCAAACTGGTATATAAAACTTGGTATGTGGAACGTTGGATCACAATGAGCAGATTCCACAAAACCCACCATCCTGGGCCACCATCCACCTGCCTCTCATAGCAAATAAGCAAACTATCATTCATCCACTAGTCCACAATCATATATGATATAGATATATATGTATGCAGTATACATGTATTCATATGGTGTGCAATTGTTATCTGCGTATACACGGTAAACACTGTGTTCTCTGCAGAGTAAAACAGCGCGACAAGGTTGTATCTGCATATTCTAAGTTTTGAAGGAGAGGCAAAAGAAGTGCTGTAAGTACTATACAAATATAGTACCAAGTGGGCACAACCTCTTTGCACTGTGGCCTGTAGGCACATATACCATAGACATAGCCTTTCACAGTGGGTAGGTAAGGGCCAATAGATGTTAAAACAGAAGAATACTCAATTTTGTCAAATTGTCAGCTACAACCTTGTTGCACTGAGGCGACGATTTGTAGTGATAGGTGAATCTTAATGAGTATCTATTAATTCATTTATTTGTCCAGATCTACAGCATTATATACCTGGACCAACTTTGAATGATATTGGTACAGAGACCCATATGTTGAGATTCCAGAATACATGTACCTGAGCCTGTATGATACATAAGTTATGTAGATGAAAAGTAGGTATAGAATATCATAGTAAAATTGTAATCATGAATAGACCTTGCTCTAAAGATCAGAGGATATTAAAGTACTCACCACGTCAAATGTGTTCTTTGGCTGACTGTTGAAACTCGTTACCACTCTGTGCTTTGCCGATGCTCGCCTGTCTATATTAAAGGCCCGCCCATCCGCCTTAAGTGCCCCTAGCCTCACTAACATCGCCCTCTTGTGGCTGAGAATGTCCCGCTTCCGGGTCTCAGACACGTCGTCAGCACCTTCCGCAAGGTGGTCGCGGTGGGTGGTACGCAGACAGATACTGCAGATCAGTTTAGTACAGTTATGACAAAAGAAGTCTAGACCCTTATTCCTGTGGTCACGGCACATAAGGACAGAGAGATGGGATCCATGTGGAGTGACCACCACAGTATGTTCCTCCAGTAGGGGCATGCTGTTGTGTTCCTCCAGGCAGGGTGAACACAGATGGTCGCGACAGTTATTGCAAAATGCTGTGGCTGGTGTCTTGGCGCCCACCCCTCGACGCCCTGTGATGTCACATACAGTACAATAGCTCCTGGAGGAGGCCAGAGTACCTCCTCCAACTGTAGAGTCCAGTATGTCCAGGAGGATGTTCTTGTTAAAGTCTGCAGGCAGAGTCTGTATACCACCTGGAGGGAGGTAGTGCAGAGTCTTACAGGTAGGGCAGGACACAGTGTCTATGGCATCTTCACCACCATCCTCCTCCTGTAGCAGGGAGGGGGAGGCTTGGTGCCAGGACACCAGACACTGGAGACAGGCTGAGTGGTGACACCTGAGGAGGCGTGGGTTCTGGAGGCGGCTTCTACACATGGGACACATGACCATCTCCTCTAGGGCCTGCCTGATGAGACGATGTCTGTCTGCCGCCATGACTAAGGTTGGCTCTCCTGTGGAGAAATAAATGAAATATTAAATGGAATGTGTTTTTATCGTTCATTATTCATATATCTCAAAAACAAAAAGGTTCAATTAAGTGAAGCCTAGATAGGGTTACAGTCTATCCAGTGAATGCCAGTAATTATGATGACACCTGATCAAGTAAGACATCAACTGAACATTTTCTCAAAACCGACATGTGACATGAGGCTTAGTGACAAGGATATTAAGTGAGGAACATGTGAACATTGTGTCACAAGGCATTTTTTCTAGTTGATATGTGACAGTGAGCTTAGCGACAAGGACATGGTAAGAAATTGAGATTTTGTGACATGTTACAATGGCCTTCACTAAAAATCGACAAATAACATGGGCGGGACCCCCCTCTCCAGTAAGCCCAGTTTTCGAGACTTGAATCATAATAACATGTGGCCACAATGTAGTAATATTGTATGATATTTGAGGGTAATGCGATCACACGGAAGAGGACCATTCAGGACACATATTGCCCATATTCAGCCTGAGGAGCGTTAATCTCAAGGTTACATTACTGAAGGCTAGAACACATATTTATGTTGATACTTACCGCTCACTGTGATTGGGCTTAAGACCCGTGACCCATACATGACCACAGTCCTTGGCTAGACATCACCCTTGGCCATGAGGATTTGGCATGGGTTTACCTTTAAGTCTTTACAGTTAGTTTACTTGGCCCTCCTAGTTCATTGTAATTGCTTCACCAAGCAGACAAACAAAACTATATAGGTCCAGGGGTAAGGCAATTACAACTAAAAGTTTTGACTCCAAACAAGAAAAAAGTACAATTTAAACCATTTGTTCACTTTACAATTGTTCACACAACGGGGCGTACAGCACTGACCTTTACAATTCTCAGAAAGAGAAAATTATTTTTGGACTGGCCTCTATCAGTGGATGTCATCACATCACATGTATATAGCATGACGGTAGTGCCGACGTGGTAGACTGGGTTAAGTTAATAAGGTCACGTTCAATTTGGTCAATTATGGAACATGTCCTTCCGTTAGCTTTGCTTGGTGTACCTCCCACCACCGACATGAACTAAATCAAAGCAGTGTATATATGGGCCCCTGGGGCGTGGTTCTAGCACCTTTTGAGGACAACGAGTTGTCCCTGCCTTCCCACACATTTCAGGACAAGTTTGTGACCAGAGCAAATTTGGACTTTCTTCAAAAATGAAAATCAAGAAGAAAAAAAGTCCTACAGAAATGGTAGAGATATTCTATGACATACCCCTACACTGCAAAAATGGTGTTTAGATCCTAAACACAATTCTAAACATATTCTTGCAACGTTTTTGTAATCACATTAATTTCCTAAACATGTTTAGCCAAACAATGTGCTTAGCTCAAGTGTTTAGAAATGTAGGTGTTTAGGTTAAAAATTTTGTGTTTAGGTGTTTATGAATTTTTGTGTTTAGGTGTTTATGAATTTTTTTGTTTAGATGTTTAAATGATTTGATGGAGATTTAAGGTTTGCAGACATGCATGCATTAAAAAACAGAGATATATTTTGATTTTTTTTTCTCATTTACTGGGGGGGGACATCAGCATTGACTTGTCAAAGTCTCCAAGTCAGCCACAGCTATATACGTGTACATATATTACACACTGCATCAGAATGAGAGACTTGAGAAAGTACAACAGCTTGGTAGGAAGGAAATTGCCTTATCTATTCCAGGATAACATCAAATAGGTGTCAGTCATGGAGTTTATTGATTATTTTATGGTAATGATGGTGGCATGAGGTGAATCTAGTCAATTTTCTATTGCCCTTTCTATTCACATGACATTCTATGAAATGAAACCATGATAAACATGGGATTTGGGGACATTTGTCACAACAATTGATTATAACTGTGTGCAGATAGTCCAGTCAAAGGTAGTGGTGCTACCTGGTGTGGATTTAACATCCAAGTATCTAAACATATTGATGTTTAAATCTAAACACCTAATATTCAACTGTCTCAACTCTAAACATCTAAACATGTTTAGCGTAAATGTTTATGTAGTTAGAATAAAAGCGTTCATTTCCTAAATGTGTAGTCGATGAGACACCTAACTGACCTATATGTTTAGGTTTTAAATGTGTTTAGACCTAAACACGTTTAAAATCTAAACACCATTTTTGCAGTGTAGTCTCTAGACTAGGATGTACATAGGAATACATGCATGGTGGAGGTATTATATGACTGGAGACACATGGGTATATATTTACATATGTTTTGAAGGAAGGGGCATAGTAAACACGGACATAGGGGGTTAGAGTATAGAGGAGGGACATCTATGGGGGTGGTTCTTAGTGGCTTATATATGTGCATGATAAACTGTGGTTAAGACCAGGCTAAAAGTGGAACACCACCCAAGCATGTCAGAACTGATATTAGACACCCGTCGACAGTAGCTCAATACTATCCATATAAAACATGTGCCGTTAACATTAAGTCTCAATATCAAGGTATTGATCCAAATAAACTTGGCCATTGCCGGATAAGCTTTGTGTCTGAACATATGTAAAGAGTGCCGGGTAGAGGGGGGGGGGCATATGTCCCTAAGGGTGTACTTTAACCAGCACGACACACCTCTCCACACTAGAATAGACAAGACACTTAAGGCATACCAAGTACAGAATGGTATTTTCCCCTAGACACTGGAGTATTTCTGCTATTTACAACTGAGTCTACTTAAAGCCCAGTGCATGACCAACCCACGGTTACTGGCCTACATATTAATCAGTAAGAACAGGTTGAAGTACTTGTAAATGTTTCAAACCTTACCTCCAGTTGTAGGATATATGGCCTTCTTATTCTCTGCCCAAATACATGCCTAGTACACACAGGCAGTGTGGGGTTGTGTTGACTTGCATATTGGGCCTGTAACACTTAAACCCTCCTGTACACGTCCTGCTCCTTCCCTCTGCACCTGGAGTACTTCTGGTCAAGTCAGCAGTCCAATGGGGACCAGTAACGGCTTGTCCTCTAATGGATCTTTGTATCCAACTTCAATAATTCACAAACCATGGATCCACAGCTGTCCCACCACGGAGACAGCACCCCCAGGTTCCACCCCTCCATACAGTGGGACGACCTTCCCCTCCTCCTGGATCCTCTCTTGTCACACCAGGATCTGGCTGGAGGATCTCTTCCTGTCCCAGTGGGTTGGCCACACTGGACTGAAGGCTGCTTCACTCACTGGCCTGCTCCCCCCCCCCCCCCCCCCCACGGCTGTCCCCTGTTGACTGGTGGGACTCTGATGGAGGATCCAGTGGGTGTTAGGAGGGGAGGGGGCGGGGCAGGTGGTGTTTACAGCTGTCACGTCGTGCAGTGTGGGAATGCAGGTGTAGGCGGCTTGTGTGTATGTATGCTGTGTACAAGTAACGCACACACCCCCCCCCCCCCTTTACTAACAGACTACTACCAACCAAAATCACTCACCTGTCCTATATATTCATAATACTGACCACAATAAAAGATTTGCATTTAATAGGTAATGCAAGTCTAGAAATGATGGTTGAAGTCTACCAGTGTGTAGATTAAATTTGCAGCAGACAACCTGCGCTCCCAATAAGTGACAGCGACAGCGGCCGTCTCGGCTAGCCTAGGCAGCGGCACACGGCGAAAAATAGTGTACCTACACCTCGTCGCCCAGGCTCTGACCCCCCACCCGACACCTCTCCGCTCCTCTCCGCTCTTGCCACCGTGAGTAGGACAGACGCGTGGACCGAGGCTGCTCGTCGCCCGGCAGCGGACAGCGACAGCGCACACGGCGAAAAAAGAAGCGCCTGCCCCGGGGCTCGAACCACGGACCTGCCACGGCTGAGCGCAACGTGCTAACCACTAGACCACCGCGTATCCTTCTTCTGTACCCGGCAGCGGACAGCGAGATTGCACACGGCGAAAAAAGACGCGTCTCGCTGTTATGTTTATGTATAGGGATTGGGGTAGAGTGACCTTGAGTCGTCCAGGTACCTTGAGTCGACCATTTTGCTTGGTTTTGGGCCCAAAATGAATGTGTTAATGAATATATTAGTGGATTCTAAGCTATTTGCACTGGTGCTATATGGCAAGGTATGCTGTAAGCGGGCTTCCCTAGCCCACTTAAAAGGGTCTATATCTCCTCTTTCCTATCCCCTCAGGATGTGTGTGGTGCACATATGCGCGGGCACTGACACATTCCTCTGTTAAATTATCAACCTGTGAAGCACGGGATAGCCACTTAGTGCCGCTAAAGTGCTGTAAAACACAAATCAATCAATCAATCAATATGCTGTAAGCTATATTAGCATCTTTTGGAATATAAGTCTAGGACCTTCCAGGAGCTCTAGATGACACTAGAGTTTGTGAATTATTCTTGAAGTCAGATATAGGTTTCCGACGATTTTCTAGCAAAAAATGATAGATGAGTGATATTGTGATATTGACCAAGTAACAGAGTTAAACAACTAAAATTGGAAAAAAAAACATTGCATTCATACTCTGTCAAACATCTTTTAACTTGAAATTATTTCGTTTATAGTGTTCAGTACAAAAGTCAACAATCTGCTGCATAGAAGTTGACACGTGATATGTCGAGACTGACAAAAGGTGTCTTTGAGCAATACATGTACCTTGAGTCAGCCACTATACAAGTACCTTGAGTCGGCCACTATTGCTTTTTGGTCGAAAATGAACTTAGCAGTGACCATTTCATTGGGTTTTAAGTTATTTACAATGCTAGAATATGTTGAGCTGTAGCACCTGCTATCTTTCCATCTTAGGGAGAGTGAATCTAGCATTATCCATTATTTTTCAACAAAATCAACTATATTCTACCAATTAGGTAGAGAGGTCTTCTGATAGATTGACAGCCACTTTGAAATGACGGACAGCTGACAAATGGGGATAAGTTTGCTATAATTTATGTTTACCCAAGGAATGGTATTAATTAGCATTATAACTAGTAAAATCATTCCAGAAACACTCTGACCAAGATCACTTAGCCGGGAATAAATGTTTTCCTTGTTTTGCTTCAAAAGCACACTCTTTACTGTGAATTAGTTTAATCATTTCATGATTTGGCTGACTCAAGGTACCACAGTGGCCGACTCATGGTACTGATGAAAGAAAATTCACATCTATTGAATAATGGGTGCTCAAAGAGCTGCATGACTATGGGTATGAAAGTTGTAACATTGCTGGATGGAAAGAGTAAGACATCTGGGTAATATTTATATCTATTTTCAGATGACCCCTGCAAGTTTTCCTACAATTACAAAGATCCTAGACTAACTAGTAGGTAGTAAGATGGCCCAGGTGGACGACTCATGGTCATTTTACCCTAATACACCTTGTCGCCCGGCGGCGGACAGCGACAGTGCACACGGCTTTGTATCTTATTATATGGCTAATATCGATGACACTATAGATTAGTACTACTTACGCCGTATTCAATGGGGGGGGTGGAATACGATCCTCGCATATTCCACGGCGCCATTTTGAAATTTATATAGAATTAAGTTTCGTTTTTAGGTATGGTTATTAGAAGTTTTACGCAAAAAAAGAATGATTGAACTAGTTAAATAATATGTTATGAATTGTTTAAGGTATATCTATGTATTAGCACCATGTTAAAAAAGAAGATATTGTCCTGCGCAAGGAACATTTCTATCGAAACTAAAAGTAGCAGCTAGCTCCGTATCACGTGACCAATTTCGTTGAGCAAGGTGTCATGGCGGATCAAAACAAATCGAGACGGCACAACGTCTTCTAAATCAGTAAATATTGTTGAAATCCCTTATTTAAAAGCAATTTAAACCCGTGAGCCATATAATAAATGCAAATGTCAACTCACAGTGATTAATTTAGGCTCGTATTCCCCTCGGTGCTTCTGCCCGTATTCAACGAGGCCTTATAGGCCGAGTTAAATTATTCACTGATCGTTGACATTTGCTTATTTATTATATGGCTAATATCGATGCCACTATAGATTAGTACTACTTACGCCGTATTCAATGGGGGGGTGGAATACGATCCTCGCATATTCCGTGGCGCCATTTTTATATATCCAGACGTGGTTCGAACCGAGCGTATCTCGTCAGTCCCTGTGGCGCAGTGCATAGGGAGTTGGATTTGGGATGTGAGACTGCAGGTTCGATCCCTATCCTGGCCTGGAATATTTCGTGGGTTTTAACATGTAACATGTGACATGGAATGACATGTAAGGTGTGCTGGTTATCCATGGATAATGGCACCGGGTGCCTGTTATTCATGGATAACCACACACCTTACAAAATTGATGTTACAGCCTACAGGGTGTGCAATATCGACAGATATGTGGATGGGAATAGCCACCAAAAAGCACTGTGTAACCCAGAAATCGTGGTATAAGTCATGATACGTCAAAATATATAAGCAAATGTCAACGATCAGTGAATAATTTACTTATTTTGAAGACGTTGTGTCGTTTTTGTTTTGATCCGCCATGACACCTTGCTCGATGAAATTGGTCACGTGATACGGAGCTAGCCGCTACTTTTAGTTTCGATAGAAATGTTCCTTGCGCAGGACAATATCTTCTTTTTTGTGGCCTAAAATCGCAAAGGAGTGCTTGTGTTCTATACACCCAACTGTAGTTGTATCCTTGCGAATTTGGGGTATGTCCTAAAATCGCAACATATTCTAAATCGCAGATATATTTGAGCCATTTTTCGCCAAGTGGGATTCAACCTTCACAGGTCTTTTGAATCAGCCACCAGGTCAAGGCAAGATAGCACTCGCTACCTCTGTCTAAGTTACCCATTCTGTAGAGGTATTCTGTGTTTGTGGCATACATTTGTTTTAGTGTAGTGAGCCATATTCTCACTATTAATACCTATAGTCCACTGGGCCTCTTCGGCCGACTTTTGGGTAAGAAATGTATGGCCAAAATCGACCGAAGAAGCCCAGTGGACTATGGGTATTACATACCTATTGGCATACCGACACATTCTATGTTTTAGCACCTGTAACCCCTGCAGGGTGAGGTTTAGTATGTAGCACGCCCCAGGGTCCAGCTTTACACATTCCGATGACCAACACCATGGAGAATATTGTGGGTATCCATGAATTTGATTTGGTCTCATCGTATATAGGTAGTTTGTAACTTATTAACGCTTTCCTGTACATGCCAACTCATCAAGAGGCGTGTGGGACTCTGTACCACAAACAGTCTTTAGACCTCAAATGGGTATCCACTTGAGTGCTTTTGTTGTTGGCACCACGTTTGTATAGAATAGGATCTCCCTCTGTATGGCCACGTTTACTTCACAGGAAGTCTACTTTGCCTTTTATATAATCCCAATGACATCTGGTAAGTCAAAAAGTGACCAGGAAGGTCATAGTGTAATGATGCGAAGAGATGAGAATCATGCATAAAAGAATTGTGTAGGATCAAAGAATGATTGATTCATGATTGAAGTCTATCTAAAGGTCGAATCCCACATGGCGAAAAATGCCTGAAATATCTCTGTGATTTTGTCCGTTCCATTTTGTGGGGTTCCTGCTGCCCTTAATTGCATGGAGTGCTATTTACATTATGTAATATCAAAGTACCAATGCACACTGTTCTATTGTTTTGTAACCTTGCAATTTTAGGATATCAAAAATGTCAGACACAGATATAAGGTCGAATCCCCCATGGCGATTTAGGCCTCTAATATCTCAGAGATTTTGTCTGTTGTGTTATATGGTCCATGCCGAGGCCATAAAACACAAGGGTTACTGCAAATTAGTGCTTAACCTACTGTTGGATTCAGTATAAGTTGATCAATCCTTGCGTTTTATGGCTTCAGTAAGGGTCATAGAACACAACAGACAAAATCACAGAGTTATAGGAGGCCAAAATCGCCATGTGGGATTCGACCTATACCCATTAACTTGAATGATACATTGCATATATGCTTTACAATAAAGCACAACAGTGTCCTTGTGTTCTCTGTACCCTAGTGTATTATGATCCTTGCGAATTTGGGGAAGGTCCCAAAATCGCAACAGATACAAATTCGCAGAGATGTTTGAGGCATTTTTCAACATGTGGGATTCAACCTTATGTAATACATATGAAAAACAATCTTTTATAGTCAGTGACATATGCCTTTAATGACCACCAATCATGGCCGGGATATGGCAGCACATCTGGATCATGACCTGTAATAGCAATAGGCCAACAGAAAATAATGACCCATAATTATTGTTAGAGGTCACACGCGTTGCACGACACCATTTACAAAGGCATGACTGAAGCTCATACACACTGGTGGGTGTCTGGCCTTGGCAGTGAGTGCCAGTCTGCATAGGCTATATGTACATGTTTAAATATAATTTCCCTATCTGCAATGGAGCATTGGGCCATGCTTGGACCAATATAAGTCAGTAGAAGTGGCATGTTTATATTGGCTATTGGAAGGCTTGACCACTGGCCCTCCATTGGCCAAGGCTTTATTTTGGTTAAGGTCGAATCCCACTTGGCGAAAAATGGCTGAAATATCTCTGCGATTTTAAATCTGTTGCATTTGTGGGGCCTACTCCAAATTCGCAAGAGCTATAATTGCAGCAGGGAGCATAAAACACAAGCACTCTCTTGCGATTTTAGGCCAGAAAATATATAATTTACAAAGATATAAACATCAACAAAGGCAAAACATTCCAAGGGGTGGATGATAAAACACAACAGTGCCCTTGTGTTCTATGTTCCCTGCTGTAGTTATAACCCTTGCGAATTTGGGGTAGGTACTATAAACGCAACAGATTCAAAATCGCAGAGATATTTCAGCCATTTTTCGCCAAGTGGGATTCGACCTTTACATTGGCTATATGTTGGCAGAATGCTGGCCCATCATTTTGATGTTATAATACTGGTCCAATAAGGTTGAGTCCCACATGGCGAAAAAAGCTTCAAATATCCCAGCGATTTTGAATCTCTTGCATTTGTGGAACCTATCCCAAATTCGCATGGGTTGTAAGTACAACATTATGTATAGAACACAAGCACTCTTTTGCGATTTTAGGCCAAAAGATATATAATTCACAGAGATATAAACATCAACAAAGGCAACATATCCCAAAGAATGCAGGATAAATCGCAACAGTGTCCTTGTGTTCTATACACCCTAGTAGAGTTATAACCCTTGCGAAATTTGGACATGTCCGATAAAAAACACAGATTTAAAATCACAGGGACATTTGAGACATTTTTTCGCCATGTGGGATCTGACCTATATTGGCTCGATGTTTGCTTTTCAAATAATGGCTCAATAGGCCTACAGCAAATAATAATGAATATCCAATGTCATTTCTTTATTATCAATTAGTGTTCAATGTGTATACTTTGTATACATAGCATGGTCCTAGACATCTATTTTGCAGCTGTCTTTCAACAGAGTATATGTTTGTAATGATCCTAAAGACAGGGCTGGCAAGTATCATGCAGATTAGAAACAGCCATTTCTGCCTTTGGAGGTCATCTCAATCTTAGCCCCAAAAGGGTAAGAAATGAAACAAACTGTTATACATTGTACTATGATTTAGGACTTAACTATATTTCACAACCACAAATGAGGTGTCATAGTGTTACTCCTGATACACTCTTGGTTAATTCATGCAGAAAGCTAATACTTTTTGTGCCATGTTTATCATCAATGAAGTCCCTTTGGTCTCATAACCTGTATAGTGTACAGCGAACTGAATTTGTAACCCAGTGACAAGACAATGCATGAGTCATCATATCAACAACTCTTTAATCAACATTGAAAACTCCTGGTGGAGATCATATAGCCAATATTAGCCAATACTGGGCCAGTGGTCAAGCCAGCATTAGCCCTATATTAGAAGCTGATGTTGGCCCAATATGTTCCATTTCCTATGTCATTTCCCCAATGGTGGGCCAATATTGGAATTTGTACAATGGTGTCGATGATAGCCGACATTGGCCAATATATCCTTGCTACCAGGTGATGGAGGGTGGTTTTGGCCAGGCCAGGTATAGTAGTTTTGCTGATAGAACGGGGGGGGGGGTACTGAGTAAGAAAGGGGTAGACATTAATTCATATGCATTTACTTTTATTGGACTGGAATGATAATTCCACAATCACAATATATTGATCCACGAATCACTGCAAGTTCCTCAGAGATTAACAATACTCAAGGATATAATTACATAACTTCAGTTAATTACCCATAAGAAGGTTTAGAAGAGCATGCACGGAAAACGGTTAAAAATACACAGCAATAAGATCCACTGTACACAAAGGTTCAGTAGCCTCAACTGTCAACATCAACAGTATCAAGCAACACTATTTTGTAACATCACACATAGACATAAAATCACACCTCGGACTACTACATGTCATGCTACTAGAAGAGGTCCTACTATCGTCTACCCTACCTACTTGTGAGCTGAATGACACCTGTTGGTTTTGATCGTTTTCCAAAATTCCATTCGTGCATGCAGACCAGTCAATTGAATCCCACATGGCGATTTAGGGCTCAAATATCTCTGCGATTTTGTCCCTTGCGGTTTTGGGGTCTTCCTGGGCTCCTAGATCGCAAGGATTGTTCAACTTATACCGAATCCAACAGTCAATCAAGACCAATTAAGCAGTTATCCTTGCAATATAGGGGCTCAGGAAAGAGTGCAAGTGACAAAATCGCATAAGGTCGAATCCCACATGGCGAAAAATGCCTCAAAAATCTCTGCGATTTTGAGTCTCTTGCGTTTATAGGGTCTCCCCTAAATTCGCAAGGGTTATAAGTACAGCAGAGTACATAGAACACAAGGACTCTGTTGGGCTTTCTCATGTAGTCTTTGGGATAGTTTCTCTTTGTTGATGTTTATATTTCTGTGGATCATATATTTTCTGCCCTAAAATCGCAAAAGAGTCTTTGTGTTCTATGTACCCTTGTGTATGTATAACCCTTGCAAATTTGGGGTAGGTACAATAAACACAACAGGTTCAAAATCGCAGAGATGGTTCAGGCCTTTTTCGCCATGTGGCATCAACCTAGAGATATTTAAGCCCTAAATCGCCATGTGGGATTCGACCTTATGCCAGGTCCCTGGCTGTAACCAGTCTGGGTTTCAATAGAATGAGTATTTTATAGAACTAGTGGAACATTTATGTGTGCATAAAGGGGTGGGGGCAGATATACTGGATACAATTTAAGAAGAGTCACACAGGTGTTCCCAGCAGTGCGTACGTTCATCCACTATGTTCCATGGGAGGACAGCTGATACTCTATAACTTGATCTTCTGGTGCGGTTGACACCACAGTATAGCAGAACATTTTCTACAGGGCAGAGAAAAAAAAGAGAAGAAAACAGCCAATTCTACATCACTTTAATACCAGCTGGGCGTTGTGCAAATGGGACTAGGATGTATCTCAATACACTAAAAAAATTACGCCAAAGAGAACATTTTCAGTGTGCCAATGTTTTAGGAGAAAGCTGCACTGGCAGGTGACGTTACCGATGTGTATGTCCTTCCAGATGAAGTTGTTCCCTGAAGGATCGATGTACGGTTAATTACCTGCAACTAATTGCTACCAGCAAAAAGGCCAATGGGGTCATTTTCTTATGCTAGAGGTACCACACAAACTATGCTATTACACACTGGAGTGCATTTTAGAGCAAAGTATTTTTAAGTCCTTCCCATCCCTTCTATATGTCCACTCGTCCCCTGCAGGTATAATTAGGGCATATAGATCTACGTACATATATATGTCCTCAACATAGAGAAGGTCGCCAACCAGTCTATATCATTGCTATCGTTTGTAAACGCATAGAAGTAAATCAAGTTGCTGTGTAATACAGTGTGTAACATGTATTTCCTCCATCATGAAATATCTCTGCGATTTTGTCCTTTGCGTTCTAGCTGTGTTCCCGAGCCCCTAGATTGCAAGGATAGCTGCATATTTACTGTGGGATTCGGTCAAAGTTGAACAATCCTTGCGATCTAGGGGCTCAGGAACACCCCTATAACGCAAAGAACAGAATCGCAGAGATGTTTCAGCCATTTTTCGCCATGTGGGATTCGACCCTAATCTAACCGGGTTCATAGGAGGACATGGAGTTTGGGTAATTATAGTGTTTAGACTCTGTTGTCCCCTGTATCCCATCTTTGAATCATAGCCAAACTTTGTTTAAGGTGACTGTTGGCCTTGGTTCAAGGTTGTCGAAAACAGTTTTTCAAAATATTTTCAAGTTAGATCTACAGATACCTATTTATGAGTCGTTGTCTCAAAACCTGCGTCGCACATACTGGTAGTATAATATTATGGTGGACAGGCTTTTTAAATAGATGCATCTTTGATTCAGTATATTAGGGTAGATTTAGTATGAGTCGGATACATAACTCGGATACCTGAAGCTGATTTTACTTTTGCCTACTAGGCTTTCGTAATGGCTGTCTGACTGTTAAGATACTAGGCCAACGTTCTGAGTACTTATTAGGGAGTGATCATTTTTTAACAACAGGGGGGGCCGGTGGGTTTGCACGCGGATGCGCTAAAAAAATTCCGACCCCTCCCTCTTGATGGGTGAAAATGTTTTTGACCTCCCCAAAGGGCCCCAAAATCGTGTGCGAATGCACCCTTTTAATCTATAGTAATGCGCTGGCTTTTTCACCGAAAACAGGTAAAATTATTTTGACCCCCCTGGTCAAGGGGTCGAACAAATTCTGATCCCCCCTCAAACCCACCAGCCCCCCCCTGTTGTTAAAAAATGATCATTCCCTTATCTAGATACTCATGGTGAATCTTCCCTATTGCTAAAAACTTCTCTGAAGAGAAGTGACCAGAGATCTCTTGAAAATAGCATTAAGTGGGCACATTTAAGGGGCAACAGGTTATGTAAACCTGGACAAAGACGGCATCAACAAAAGACGCTTTAGCTGTATACAACAAGATAACCCTCGCATACTATTCTCTTCCTGACAGTAGCCCTGCATTCCCAATGGTGTTTCAGTGTATCCCAGGTAGCAAAGGTGGTGTGGCCCTACTGTGGCCCACACTTTATTTGGTGTGGCTTCAGATGTGGGCCACAATGGGCTAACCAATGGGCTGCTGACAGTTTCTGTCCTCAGTGAGGTGCATGGGCCACACTGGGATAACCAATATGGGCACAGATCAGTCTCAGAGTGGGTTTGGGTTCAACATGGGTTTTTGGTGTGGCTGAAAGTGGGCTGACCACTTTGATCAGTTGGCGCCATCTGGCATAGACATTATAGAAAATCTATCTTTTCCTCATTTTCTAAAATTTTGAACCCTGAAAATGCTCTGCTAGCCTCCAGGTGCTAGCCACCCCCCTTGGCCTCCATAGTTGGAGGGAGACATACTGTATTACTCCCCTCATCATCATAACACAGTAGAACCATCAATTAAAACTTAGTTGGCCAAGGCATGTCAACCAGACCTAGTCCAGTAACATGCTAGCCTTCAAGTTCATAGTGCCTCCCAATGGGTAGCATACTTCAATATAAAATGATTACCACAGGAATGGTGTAGTCACATTAAAAACTGCTGACATCACCTAACTTTGCAAATTTCAAATGTATTTTGCCAGTAGATCCAAACTCTGAGAAAATGTGTGTACTGTTATGATTTATATGATTCATTAGCATATTTCTGTTATATCATACTAAGGAAAATCAATACGTGGGGGAAAGCTGTACATTAGACATAGTGGGTCATCTAGTGTCAAAGTTCAGAACTCCCAGCTCAGTTTGCCTTGTGCAAACCCATCCTCACCCCTGTCTGGGGAATTATCTTTGGAACTGATCTATGCCTGATTCTGGGTGCCCACCTTGAAACCAATCTGTGCCCAAAGTGTTTGCCCATTTTGAAGCTGCTCTGTGCCCAAATCAGTTAGGCTTATGTGGCCCACACAACTTGCTGAGGACAAAAACTGTTGGGAGCCCAACAGTCTTAGTTTAGTTTGCCCTATTAGGGCAACCCAATGTGGCCCTGACTGGAAACCCACCATTTGCCCAACCTAAAACCATGAATAGTATTCTGCCTGCTTTGAACCAGCTTATCTGAGCTAAAACTGAATTTGCCCTAAGCGGGCTTGTTACATGGGATGGCTAAACCAACCTCAGGAGCTTAATTCAAAACATCCTGGGATCACGACCCCAGCGATCTTAGGAATAAATCAGCCTTATCCTATTAAGCGATCTTAAGAGTTGACTGGGTTCACATATCCTAGCCAGCACTAAGATCGCATCGATCTTAGCCTCAGCCCTCCTACACTATTACCAAGAAGAACTGACTAGGCACAGGGGTAAGAGTCCCAAAATAAAGGAATAGCTGTGGAGTCACTCTTCTTCACAAGAGTGCTTATACCATCGTTCCCCATCCCCACATGGACTAACAAAAGAGCACAGGGTGCAGTTGACCTCCGTACAGTATTCAAGAGTTGTTCCCATGAATGTATGATTTATGCTTGCCTATTAGAAGCATTGTGCCCTCCCCCCAGGACAAAGAGAGAGAAGGGAAGAATTACCTTACAGTGCACTTAACGCATGAGTAGCCCTAAGAGCCCTCAAGGACACTCAGCAAACGTCCTCCCTCCCCTCTTTATGTGTGCAGCAGGCTATTCACTCTTTCGATCAGGAGTGTTCCCTGTAAGTGCTCTTGTACTCAGGTGAAACCACTATGCATTTCTTTCACTAAGATCACAGTGATCTTAGTGGTGGAAATGGAATAGTGAAGTGATCCCAGGACTAGCTATTCTGGACAGGCCTGCAACCACTGCATTACATAGGGTAGACCAGCCAGGTCTTATGATATGTGCCTACACTAAGAACGCTGGGGTTGGGATCCCAGGATGTTTTGAATTAAGCTCCAGGAGGTTAATTCAAAAGGTCCTGGAATTGCTACCTGAGCGATCTTAGGAATAATTCAGCCTTATCCAATTAAGCGATCTTAAGATTAGACTGTCTTGCCTTTTCACACTCAGCACTAAGATCACAGTGATCTTAGCCTCAGCCCTCCTACACCATTCCAAGTAGAACACAATGTGCACGGGGGCAAGAGGCCCATACTTAAAAGAATAGCAGTGGAAACACTGCTTCTCACAATGGTGATTACACAAGCGTTCCCCCATCTATATGAGCCACTTATAGAGTATAGGGTGCAGTTGACCTTGTACAGTATTCAAGTGCACTTCATGCCTGAGTATCCTAAAGATAAGACCTGGCTAGGTCTTATGATATGTGCCTATGCTAAGCTCGCAGGGGTAGAAATCCCAGGACCTTTTGGATTAACCTCCAGATGGCACACGAGGAGAATGATGGTTTGTAACGTCTCCCCAGATGAACATTGTCAGGTGAAATTTACTTGAATGGTGTCTATCATATATTGATGCATGCTGCGTAAGATAGTACACCATAATACAATGCATAGGTGCTGCTTCCCACTGGGCACATCAATGTTGATTCAGCGTTGAAACAATGTTTGCAATGTTTGCATATCAACATTGATTTAGGGTTGAAATAGAGTTGAAATTGAAAGTTGAAACAACATACTCAAAATCAACTGTGATTCAACATCTAACCATCAATGTTTGTGTTTCTATGTTGACTCAACATTGTTTCAACAATGTTGACAGTTGTTTTGTTGACATATCAATGTTGAATCAACATTGTATCAACATTGAAATCAATATTGTTGATTCAACATTGACAAATCAATGTTGAATCAACGTTGAGTTGACAACATTATTTCAACATTGATATGTCAACTGTTAACTGGATGTTGAAATGGTGATGGTTGACAACATTGAAATACAAATATTGAAAAAGTGTTGAAAACAGGTTGATCAACACCATCAACATAACATCAACTGGTTGTCAATGTTGATGCAACATTGTGTGCCCACTGGGCCCACTGGGCACATCAACATTGATTCAGCGTTGAAACAACGTTTGCAATGTTTGCATATCAACGGTTGATATAGGCTTGAAATATAGTTGAATTTGAAAGTTGACACAACATAATCAAAATCAACTGTGATTCAACATCTAACTATCAGCGCTGATTCAATGTTGTATTTCTATGTTGATTCAACATTTACACAACATTGACACAACTTTGATATGATGTTGAAACAACATTGATATTTGTTCAGGCATTCTTTGTTGACATGTCAATGTTGAATCAACATTGAATCAACATTGAAATCAATATTGTTGATTCAACATTGACAAATCAATGTTGAGTCAACATTGAATTGAGAACAATATTTCAACATTGATATGTCAACTGTTGATTGGATGTTGAAATGGTGTTGGTTGAAAACGGGCTGGTTGTCAACGTTGATGCAACGTTCTGTGCCCACTGGGAATTAGCACAGATTCCACAGAACAATTGACACCAATTACGATGCTGACTTTAGATGGCCAACGAGCAACTTCGGCCCGAGCAGAAACCAAAACTGCGGACCCCCGACGATCCTTAGATGCCCTCAACGTTTCAGTATTCGACATAGGAGGTTTGAGAAACGTTAAGGAGTCAGCAGCCGAATACTTGCACGAGCAAGCCAAGTTAAGAGATGATGCTATAAATAGAGTCCGCCTGCACCAAGGCTTACCGAGAGTAGAAGACTCTGAGCGAAAAGTCTTGAGACTTAGGAATCTGGAAAAGCAATGTGACCAGGACGAAACTGATCAACAACGACTAAGAGATAACATCGAGGAACTAGAAGAAAGAACTAGACTGAAGGAACAATTAAATAGAGACCTCGAACGGCAAATGTATGTCATTCAAAAGAAACTCGAACTCGCTAAATCAGAGTGGGAAAATTCGAAACATCAAATTGAGAAAAGAGGCTGACCAGATAAAAGCCAAAATGGAACAATATAAATACAAGGCAAACAAGCTTTTAGAGATTCGAGATCAATGCATCTTGAAAAATGAGGACATAATGGAGTCCATGAAAGATAGCAACCAAGATCTATTTTTGAAACAGCAAGAGCTGTGCCTCGAAATAGCCAATATGTGTCAGGAATAGAGAATAATGGCCAACCTGACAAGACATGTCTCGAGGAGCAAGATAAATCCTTCGAAACGGACACGAGTGTATCAGTAACACAAATGGACATACTTTATTACCAAGAAATGTCTAACAAGGACATATCTTCTGGCGCGACTTTTATAAAAGGAACTACACCTTTAGTAACCTCGACGCCAGCCGAAGCTTTGAAGAAGCCAGACCGATACGACCCATTTGTAAATGAGAATGCCGACGCACATGTCCGGAACAATGGCGTCTATGACCCCACACACAAACCCAGCTTAGACGAATCTGAGAAGCACAAAATAAGATTCAGCTTGGCCAATGATTTGCCATGTAAAGAGGATGACAACCCCAACGGACCAAACCACACTCAGTACGGGGAGTATGGACACTTCTAGTTATCATATGATGACGACTCAGTGAACGAACCCGAACCCTTAGGCACGGGAAACCAAGGTGCAACAGGGGGCAGTGCACCCGGCGCCGCCGGAGGACCGACTACACCCCCTCAAGGGGCTAGTGGCGCCACGGGGGGAACTTCAAGGCGTAGATCTCGAAGCAGCGTGCTAGAGGATATGCTAAGCCAAACCGCTAACACCTCGAACACCACACATAGTGAAGAGACCATCAGAGTGTTAACCAATGTCAAAAGTTGGTACGCACGAACAACACAGCTAGACGACAAGCCATCCTCCCAACGATTTACAAAGGCCTAAAAACCTGGAAAGAATGGTTCTCGAACTTTACTGATGATATGCGATGCAATGCATGGACCCCCGAGGAGGCCCTGCCACACCTGATTCGCTGTTAGAAACACGGCCCAGGCCAGATATGTGTTGAAGTGGAATGAAGTATACTTCAAAAGAGGTACATTCCAGCAGTTAGTCGAGCTTGCCAGCATTTTGCTGTACAACCTAGATCCTTTCATGCTCTTCAAGAAGCGAACACAGAAACCTCAAGAATCATTTTGAGCCTACGGGTACAAGCTGCAATCTCTGTTACAGAGGGCTCGCCCAGGAACCAACCCCTCGGACAAATACTTTCTGAACGACCTGTTACCACAATTCGTACAAGGACTTCGGGATGAAGACCAACAGCAAGCAGCCTTGGATGCTTGGAAAGGTAGAAACCCTACCCTGATGGATCTTTTTGAAGGAATTGAGTGCTGGACAGTAAAGAAGACCCTCATGGCGGGGAAAGTGGAAATGAAAACCTTGAACACTAAAGTTTGCGCGAGTACTGGCACTAGTACGACCCTAATACACCAACTGACACACAGAGAAATGACAGACAACGATTTTGAGATCATTGAAATCGAGGAGGAGTTAGTTGGAGAGTCAGTACCTTCCAGGGGACTGATATGTGGGAAGAATCCTCCCACCCCAGTCCGAGCCGGGGGCTTCGACAGGGTAGGGACGAAGGAAGGTGAGAACCCAGAGGAGAGATCCCGCGACAAAGAAGAGGGAGACGGGTTGAAGAGTTGACGCGTGTGAGTGCGGCACACCTCCCCCCGAACCATCCATGTGTAACCTTTTTGAAGGGTTTTGGATGGGAGATCGGTGATTCTCAGGAACAACTCCGATTTGCACAGAATTCCTCTCCTTTGGGGGGGAAGCGTTGGTACATTGCTGTATGGGTGAAGAGGCGGACTGGAGAATTTTTGATTGACACTGGTGCCAGCCATTCGTGTGTCTCGAGAAAATTCTTCAATCTGGTGTTCGGCAACCATGAAACACTACCTGTTGGTGTTAATGCTTGCTTGGACGCCGTTTTCAAACCTAACCCAGAAGTATTGTCTAGCTTTCAGCTAGAATCTGCCGACACTCTAGTGGGAAATGGATCGTGGACGGTAGTTCCTATTATGAACAGAGGACGAACCCCTGTTTATTTGAAGAAAAATGAGAAAATTGGTGAGATGTTCCTAACTGAACATATCTTAGAAGCTCAATTTCGGGCTGAACTGCCTGAGGGCATAGTCCAAGGGCTACCAGATGACTTAAGAAAATTAGTGGAGGATTCTTCCCTGAGAAACAATTCAGAGAAAGAAAGGCTTCGAGCTTGCTTGCTATATTCCAATGACACTGGCGACGTGAAGCCATTCAAAATACCATATAGGAGATTACCGCTGAAAAAGGAAATGGAAGCAGAAAGGCAAATTCTCAAGCAGTTGGAAAAGGGGGCACGAGCCCCTGGTCCAGCCCCGTGTGTATGACCATGAAGAAGGACGGATCTATCCGATTCTGCATAGATTACCGGAAGTTGAATGGTCTGACTAAAAAGAATTCCTATCCCTTACTAAGGATAGACAATGCACCAGCTACTTTCGAAGCTATGATGGAGGAGATGCTAAGCGACCTTCTCTGGAAGAGTTGTTTGGTATACCTCGACGATGTCATAGTATTTGGAAAGACTTTCGAGGACTGTATTCACAACCTCGAGTTAGTCTTGAAGAGGATACTAGCTAACGGTCTGAAATTAAAGGCTAAGAAATGTAATCTATTCAAAACATCCATTACTTATCTCGGCCGTATAATAACTCCCGACGGCGTAAAAGCCAATCCTGAAAAACTCCGGACAGTGTCCGAGTGGCAGAAACCCATAAATGCAAAGGAAGTAAGATCCTTCCTAGGGTTCTGTTCATACAATCGAGATTTCCTCCTGAATTATTCTAAAGTGAGCTATCCTTTGCAAATACTAGCACATTGGACTCCAGGTAGAGCAAAGGAACGTTTTCCCTGGGGAGATGAACAAAATGCAGCCTTCGAGTGAATAAAACACTTGTTTGCTAACACGCCAGTATTAAAGTATCCTACAGCGGATGATCATTTCATACTGGACACTGACGCTAGCAATGATAGCATCGGTGCAGCCCTGTCGAAGTTCCAGGACGGGGTCGAAGTACCTATTGCTTTCACTAGTAACACACTGAATAGGGCATAATGCAACTATTGCACCACTAAACGTGAGTTGCTGGCTGTGGTGGTGTATACCAAAAAGTTTCGACACTTCCTATGGGGCACGGATTTTACACTTCGAACGGACCACTCCTCCCTGAGGTGGCTCCTTAACTTCAAGGACGCCGAAGGAATGATTGGCCGTTGGCTGGCACACCTGTCAGAATTTCGGTTGGAGCATAGCCTGATCCAACACCGAGCGGGTTCGAAGCATATTAATGCGGATGCCCTATCCCGAACGTCCATTAGAAAATGCCAGAAAATCGATTGTGATGATTATGGGGCTCACAACGCGGTAGTTGCTACAGTTCGAAACAGACAGTTTGAACCGCTATCTTGTGCCTGCATGGAAAATGTTGTAGAATGGCCCGCGGAGACTATCCAACATTTCCAACAAGCTGACCCCGCTATCAAGTGAGTGATTTCTATTCTGAATAAGAAAACCAAGCCCGAACGGCCGGCATTATCCCTCGAAAACAGAAACTCGTAAATTTCTAGCCCAATGGACCGAGATAGAAGTTCGAGACGGGTTACTGTGCCGATGGAAAACCTGCCCTACTAAGGACAAGGTGAGACACTATGTTCTACTGTCACGGACATAAGACCAGTGGACACTTTGGAAAAAAGAGAACCCTATAACGCCTAGCCTGGAGGTATTACTGGCCAGGAATGCACAATGACATCACAAGATGGGTAATGACTTGCCCCGAATGTGGTAAGAATAAACCTGGTCCTGGTATGGGGAAAATGCCCCTGATGCCAGAGCTTTTTGGCGTCCGATTTGCTCGAGTAGCAATCGATATCATCAGTGGAATCAAACCTATACCACAAGGAAATACCTGCATGATGGTAGTTACCGACTACTATACCAAGTACACTCGAGTATACCCTCTACCCGATCACAAGGCAGCCACTTGTGCTAGTGCCTTCGTGAGAGGAGCACCATTAATGATGCTGATGGTCAAGTAGAGAGATTCAATCGTCCTAAAACCCTTGGTAAATTCTTGCCAAGACGATTGGGACGAGCAATGTGATTTCGTAGTACACGCTTATAATAGTACTGTACACTCCGCAACGAACTGCTCCCCCAACTTATTAGTCTTTGGGGAGGATATTATAATGCCTGCAGATCTCGTATATGGTGTTATAGGGGTAAGCCCTGAAGCCCCATGTACCGTGATGTTTGTGGAATCTCTAAGAGATCAATTTAAGAGAGCCTATGAGATAGTTCGAAATGAGCTATTAAAGAACGCAAATTGGCAGAAAATTGGGTATGATACTAACCTGAAGATACGTCAATTTAGTGTTGGCGATCGAGTATTTAGAATACATGAATCTTTAAGGTGTAAGAAATTAATCTCGAGCTGGGATGCGCCTCACGTGGTCGCCCAGATCATATCCGAGAGTACAGTTATGCTTATGAGATTGGCTACAGGCCGAATGAATAAGTCGAATGTATGCAGATTGAGAAGATGGAGAGGGCGGGATGCCGCTGACTTCGAATGTGAGGAAATTTCAAGACAATTAAATGAACAAAAAGACGAGGTCCTAATGAGGACCAACGAGCTAGCCAGAAAACTGAAGGAGAACGCCCCAAAGCGAAAAAGGGGCTGACCTTGTAAGAAGGTGGTTGAGAAGAAGCCAAAGGGGGGACGACCTAAGAAGGTCGACACGGACACAAATTCAAAACCCAATCGTGATAAAAATGTCTCGGCGGAACAGAGAATCCGAGGTAGGAGGAAGTCATTGGCACCTTCCACTAGACCTTCTCGAGATTTTCAGTTGAAAAACAAAGATAGAGAGGTGAGGTGCAGTCCCAGAATCATTGGGCGGACTGCCGTTACTTAATGTTCCGAAATTACAATGAGTGTATGGTCCTGTCTACATGTCTTGTTATGTGTTTGGAGGTTGAGATTACCGTATTACCACCCTGTTCATGGTTCCTGTGGGTGGTAGACAGCTAGCCTGGCGTGTACGCATGATGCTACATGTTTTTCTGCCAAACTCCTGTCGAAATGAACAGAGAAGGGGGTAGTCCCAACAACGGCCTATGGAGAAAACCAAGCCTGGAACCTCGGTTATCCGGGGTAGTACGGACGCCTGCCACGAGCAGGAAGGGGGGTGCTAGCGAACCGGGGACCGGAGTGGCACAGTGCAGTGGCACATGCGCATTGGTCTTGCTTCGCTTGTTGTGACCCTAATATCGCTCACAGCACGCAACACGTCTTACAAGTTTCTCTCCAGCTTACATAGTAAAGGAATCCCGATAGCACTGATTAACTTGCACTCCTTTGGTCTCTGAACGAAAGAGAGCTAAACCCTGAGCCGTCTGAGCCCGAAATATGGCTCAGTCGGAGGTGGTGGCGACCGTAAAGGCCAATCCTGATGGGCACATGACCCCACTTCGAGCCCAGGACGAGGCACCCCCGAAGTCCAGCAGTTGAACTGATGGACACCACTGAAATGGAGCCGTCTCTTCCCGATTCAACTCCTGATACCTTGAGCATCCCTAGGGGTGCAGAATTAACCCCTCCAATGACACCACGATCGAGGGCGGCTAAAGGAACCACACCTTCAGTCATTATTGAAGTCCCGGTGACTCTACCCGACCGACCCCACGCCATCGGATACGTGAATGTGACCAAAGGGTTCATCCAGACAGCCACAGGTAAAAATCGATATTGCCCACTGGGTCTCAAAGGAGAGCCACCTCAGCTGATCCCTTACGATCTGCAATCCAGAATCTGCCGAGAATGCACCGATTTAGGTGTCTCCGGCTTTGTCGACATCTGGTTCGAAAATTACTTCGGACTAGCTGAAGCTATGTGCATCAGCGATGGCCTAGTCGCCGTTGTTGATGCCATATGCGAAGACGACCGAATTAGGTCACAGACAGCATACCCGCTGCTGTATGGCCTAGTTGGGTTCGAGGAGCGCTTGCCGAGCATCCACTCACCCAAAGTCCTCTTACCACAGGGACCCCCCCGAGAACGCACCTACGCATTCATGTCGGATTCACAGAAGAATTCTCCTGTGAGGGATGAAGAAGATGCTTTGCTGGCAGACCCCGAGCTCGAGAAGGAAGAGCAGCGAATGGCAAATGAGACAGCTCGCGATGGGTACGCTGCTAGCAAGATCCCCGACGCGGCCTCGAGTATGGAGGGTGGAGCTTGCTACTCCACCAAAGTAACCACTGCCAAAGAGATGAGCCTCGAAGAGCTTAATGCTTGACAAGAGGAAATCGACAAGGAGCGCAAGGAACTTATGAAACGCAAGACAGAAGGGAGGTCGAAAAGGCTGTTAAAGAGTCCAAAGACAAGCCTGAAACTAAGACCAAGACGAGCCGCCGCAAAAAGAAGGTAGTGGAAGAGAAGGCCAAAGACAACTACGACTCTGCAGCCTCGGCTTCGTCTCGAAGCTCGTGGAGTCGAACCCGAGGCAGCAAGACCACCAAGAGAGAGGACTCTCCCTCTCCTGTTAGGTCCACCAGAACCAGAGCCTCTTGAAAGGTCACCCCTATACCCCCCGAGCCCGTCACTAGCATTGCAGCCGAGGAGGAAGAGCTCAAGGACCCCAAGGAGGGAAATGGAGATAGAGACCAGCAGGTCGCCGTAATGAGCTAGCAACTGCTGGAGAACATCAACTCCTTGGAAGAACCCCTGAAAGACGCTCCCGACGAGTCCAGTTTAAATAAATGCCCGAACTGGATTCCCTGACTACACCCGAAATGCTTTATGGACTGTCAGCGTTATACTGACAGCTATTCGATCCCTCCCTAAAGAAAGATTCCGGCCCGCGACATTTTATCGCGTGTGGGTGGCTTCCCTCAGAGACATGGTAAAGACAAGGACTCGTTTTTCCGACAACTGGTTGAGCACCATATGCACCACGCCCCGGTGTATAGGTGTACCAACGAGAAGAACCAGAACCAAAAGTGCCAGGGACTAAAAACCATGAGGCGAGGATGCTTGGCTGAGCATTTGGCTCAGGTACATGGCCTAAAGCCAGCGACACCCGAATTAAGGCCCTGAAGCTCCACGAACACCTGATGACGAAGTGGGAGCAAATGACCTCCGAGGAGAGACACTCGTTCACACTGAGAACAGACCACTTCTGTCATTCAGTCGAGGGGAAGCAGGATGCCTACTTCCTCAAAAACGAAAGTTCCCATCGATTTGACATGACCGCAGAAATGCAGAGAAAGGACCCTGACGCAGTAGACTAGAACGGGAGGCCACGCCCGCACCCTGGCAGTGACCCTCGATCTCGTGATGCCAAGCGACCGAGATCCGAGTCACAATCGCCAGCCCCGACACCTGACCACAAGAAAAGATCCCCCGATCCTAGTACGATCTTAGGTACGGCATCTCGAGACCTTACGAGTATGGAGCATGTCTCACCTCTAGGCTCGAGTAGCTACTGACCCTCAGCAGGGACCTCGACTGGTAATCATCAGACCTGGTTTGAGGGGCGGACCACCCTGTCCCACTCAGATTGGATGAGAGGTGACTCGGAGTCCACCCTACGCTACCAGGGCACCCCAGAAGATGATGCCTTGCTCCATAGGCTCCAGGAGGCACCCGACCCAGACGAGTTCCCCACACTGACTGACACCCAGAAACCAGGCCCCGAATCCCAGACCCTACTACGCTCTGGGAAACTGAAGCCTATGGGTTCACCGGCTAGTCCTGCCACCACCTCCGCTTGTGGACGGGCCCGACCGGTGGACCCGAAGCGACCAGGCAGGGAGATGGTGATGAGGGACCCCACTGAGCCGTTACCTGAGGCTGGAAGGGGGCGAGGCTTCACCATCGACGAAAGTGGGGCGGTGCTAGGATCGTCTCGACGGCCCGGCACTGCCACCCCATCCCTACGAGAGCGGCTCAGATTCACACACGACTCCTGTTGCAGCGCCGCCAGTTAAGAGCATGAAAACCACCAATGTGCTACACTTGGTGAAGTCGAACCTTGAACTGGAGGACCCCAATGATTATATCAAGAATCAAACACAGGAGTCCTGTGATATGCAGGCTGACGTCTTTAAGGCATGGCAAGATAGACACATTAGCCAAGCGACCGGATACCTTCGGGGCGTGACTGAAGGTGTCTTCGAATGCCTGCACGAGATACAGCGACGGGAAATATCCCGGATCTCGCAGGACATGCAGGGGCAGGCGAGGGACCAACTTCGGGCCTCGCTCCAACGTGAAAACGAGGCTAAGGCCATGAAACTGAAGTATGAGTCTGAACTTCAAGAACTAAGAAGTCAGTATGACCATCAGGACGTTCCATTCATGGCAGTGTTCGTCTGCTTCATGAAAGACTGAGAGGGCACCCTGGAAGTGCGTTCGAAAAGCTCCAGTGCAAACTTCAGGAGGCCAGAGAGGTCAAGGCGGACATTGAATCCTTTGGGTTCATGAGTGTGTCTACCCCGAAACACTCTGCCACAGAGCCTGGAGACCCAGCCGGACCCCGAAGGGAACCCGAAGCTGCCATCGCTGCCCCGACTACTACCATGGTCAAGCCAACCGAAACCCCGAACCCCACCCCTGGAGTAGCCACTGCGGCCGTAATCCCTGATTCAGCCCCAGTGGTCCACAACTTAATAAGTCTGGACTCCGATCCAGAAACCAGCCCCGTGAAATGGTGATGGAGACAGACTTATAAGTTCCCGATGTAAGCAGTCGCAGTTATTGACCCTACTTTCTACAGGGAACTATCGAATACCCGAACTGTGCCCCACTTCGAAGGATCCCGGACAGATGCAGACCCAGGAAACCCAATGGACGAATCTACATCTTCCCATCTTGATCAGGGCACATCACACAGCGACGCGGCTTGCTACCGCCAAGTCCATCGTTCGCCGATTGGATCTGCAGACAAGCAGTGAACACCCCAAAGACATCCCCGAAGTATATTACTATTGTGCAGCAGACCCACTACACTGGTGGGCTGCTATAGAGTCATATATATAAATATTGTATATATTGTATAGTTAACCACTACTTTCCTACCTCACGTACAGTATTTACTCTATTGAAATATTGACCCTAACATCATCCACTAGGTTCGATTTCATAAATATTTTTCTATTTATCACTAGTAAGAAGTTAATTGGTGATATAAACCTACGAGATCTGTAATTCGAAGTTAATTGGTGCTATAAACCTACGAGATCTGTAATTCGAAGTATGTATACTCGCTTTAAAAGTACTTCTTAGGTACCAACCTATCGTGTTCATATTATAGTTCAAGGTTAATAGTGGTATATATATATATATATATATATATACATATATATATATATATATAAATGTAAAAAAAAACACAGTTATTGTAAACTGTGTTAAAAAAACTATTATATAGGGTTCATACATGAACTATAAAAATTTTCTTTTCGGGTTATGTAGCATATATTATCATATATAACTATAAAGTTGGTATGTCATTAATAACATATGTTAAATACTCTATGTACGGATTCGAACATGTTCTTTCGAACTTGTCTCAATCCCTCTCCCATCGTATTAATAAGTGTATTAATATGTTTATTTTACCTTAAATAATTTTATGTGGCCGACTCCTACTACTAAGACGTCACACAAATAACATATCACGTTCTACTTCGAACTCTTGTTTATTACTTCGAGCCCTTTAATGTAGAATAACGAAATTGTTCTACTGTTAATATGTTTTTTTGCACACCCCTTTCCTGATTCTGGTGCAGGTAGTGTAGGAGCTCGTAGATCGTGATATAGTGTGAGCGTCTTCCTCGAGAGGGCGTTTCGAGCGGTGCGCCCATCACCGATAGTCACTAGAGGTCCTTACGACCCCTGGTCGCTGCGGGGTGGTGGCAGCACTGTTCGCCTCGCTCCAGCTCCTACCTGGGGCCAGGGAAGGCGTTAGTCTGGCTCTGCCTGTCAACGGAGTCGGACCACTTCTTGCCGAGCTTAACATTTCATTAGGCAACTCATATCAAGGTAGATGTAAACCATACACCGAAATAAACACGTGCCAGTTGCACTAATCCGAGATCCCTTGTCTGGTTTTAACTTCGAACCATCCAAGACATATATTCAAACCATTACACATGTTTTAGGCATTTCACAATAGTCTTCTGGCCTATAACATGTGTATTTTGCGTTGCACCTTTGGACATGGGAACATAGTTTCCCATATGATCCACAAGGTGGCAGTCATGTCAACTGAACGGAAGGCAAGCAGAGAAGGTCGAATCCCACATGGCAAAAAATGACTCAAATATCTCTGCGATTCTGAATCTGTTGCGATTTTGGTACCTACGTCAAATTTGCAAGGATTATAACTGCAGTAGGGGGTATAGAACAAAAGGACACTGTTGCATATTTTCATGTACTCTTTGGGATAATTTGCCTTTATTGATGTTTATATCTCTGTAAATTTTTTCTGGTCTAAAATCGCAAAGGATTGCTTGTGTTCTATACTCCCTGCTGTAGTTATACCCCTTCCGAATTTGGAGTATACCCCAAAATCGAGATATTTGAGTCATTTTTCGCCAAGTGGGATTCGACCTAGAGTTATGTTGCACAGGAGGGTCTTGCCAAAGCCATGCAAATAACCACCAAAGAGCAACACGTGTACGTTTTTGTATTGCCAAATGGATCCATAAGGTCAAATCCCACATGGCAATTTTGAATCTGTTGCGATTTCGGGGCATATCCCAAATTCACAAAGATATAACTACAGTGGGGTGCATAAGGTCAAATGCTTCAAACACCTCTGCGATTTTGAATCTGTTGCATTTGTGGGACTCACTCCAAATTCACAGGGCATGATTATAGCTGCAGTAGGGGGTATAGAACACCAGCACTTATTTGCGATTTTAGGCCAGAAAGTACATGAGAGAACGCTACAGTGCCCTTGTGTTCTATACCCCCTATTGCAGCATATGCCTTGCGAATTTAAAGGGAGTCCCACAAACACAACAGATTCAAAATTGCAGAGATATTAGAGGCATTTTGCGCCATGTGGAATTCAACCTTAAGGTATATGTACTCTTTGGATTATTTTGCCTTTATTGATGTTTATATCTCTGTGCATTGCATAATCTCTGGCCTAAAATCACAAAAGGGTGCTTATGCTCTATAGGTCGAATCCCACATGGCCATTTTCCGCCATGTGGGATTCGACCTTATACTCCCCACTGTAGGTATATCATTTTGCATTTGGGGTAGGCCCCAAAAACCCAACAGATTCAAAATCACAGAGATATTTTAGCCATTTTTCGCCATATGGGATTCGACCCTAGACGAGGGATGATGTATGTGCAAGGAGTCTATGAGGTAGACATTACATCGAATCCCACAGGGCGAAAAATACCTCAAAAGTCTCTGCGAATTTGGATAATACACTAGGGTACATAGAACACAAGGATACTATTGTGCTTTATTGTAAAGCACATGTTTAATATCCTAAAATCGCAAGGATATAAAACCTTAACACAGTCTACAGTGTGACTTTGATATTGGACAATGCTCCTAGCACTCCTTGCGATTTAAGGCACCAGGAAGGCCATAAAACTTAACTGACAAAATCGCAGAGATATTTGAGACATTTTTCACCATGTGGGATTCGGCCTTATGCAGAACTAAGGTCACATGTATAATTGATTCCCCTTGGGCCAAAGATCTGCGCAAATCGTCCATGGAAGTAGTACCCTACCTTACACTAAGTTACAGGTACCCCATTCTGTCCTTGTCCTAACCCTAGTCCAACCCTTTACCTTTCAATCTGCATCCGCCACCTGGTTAGGATTCATGAATAGTAATGTAATAAGTTTCAGGTGGTACCTTAGTTTCAGAGACTCACCTTGGGCTGTAGATATGAGGAGAACCAAAGAGGCACATGATCACTGCACTAAGTCCTAGGTTCCAATGACTGCCACACTTCTTTGTCCAGGGTCTAAAGAGAATGTTGTGAAAAATGCTGCTCTCTCTCTCTCTCTCTCTCTCTCTCTCACACACACACACACACACACACACACACACACACACACCTCCCCACATTTGGTCCTTGTCAGGTAAATTCCTTGTGAGGTACCCTTATGAGGTACCTCCATTTACGGGGAGAGAATCACCTTATGAGGTTGGCCTTATGAGGTATTTTTCAGATACCTCATAAGGTAATTTCAAAGTACCTTGTAAGGACACACTGTGTTACTGTGTGTGTGTACCTCATAGGAAGATACAGTGTACCTGTGTCTGTGTACCTCACAAGGCTAAATTCAGAGTACCCCATAAGGACCCACTGTGTAACTGTGTCTGTGTACCTGACAAGGCTAACATCAGAGTACCTCATAAGGACTCATTTGGTAACTGTGTGTGTGTGTACCTCATAAAGACACAATGTAACTGTGTGTGTACCACATAAGAACACTCTGTTTAGCTGTGTGTACCTTATAAGGCTAACATCTGGGGGACACTGCACAACATTATACTGTAGCTTACGACCCCTATGACTAGGAAAATCATCAGGAGCGACCCACTACTTGTCAGTATAATCAGCCCCTAATATGTAAAAATAAAAAGTTGCCACTAATATTGGCTGCTATTTAGCTACATGTACCCCACAGGGTTCTCCAGTTAAAAAAGTCACTATGTTGTAGTCTTGAATAGACAATTCTGAAACAATGCCATGTCCTGCTCTAGGGCACAGGCACAGCACTTAAACAGGCATATCCCTTCTTTGAAAACCCTCAGCATGTTAATCACTCTGAATTTAGTATGTGTGGCCACTAAAGGGTTAATTGAGTCTTTTTCTTCCCTTTTTTGGAGTTGCAAGCCGCGTTAGCGGCCAGGAGCGCAGCGACCCTTGCAACTCTATTGTGGTTTCGGTTTAGCCCATAGGTAGCCATGACATCACATGTGATGTCGTAGTTGACGTCACGCAGCAGCGGTGATGTCACTGATGTGCTGTGGGAGTGGCAAGTTTCGTGACGCAACACCAAGCAACCATTGTCCCCTGACTACAGGCGTAGTGTAGGCAGTGCTCGGGAGGCAGTGTCATTACAATCGCCGGTAGTGTTGGTTTGAGACTTTCCTCACAACATTTTGTACCGCTGTGGTGGGAATATAGATCTAGTATAGGCTTTGCTAAGTTAAAAAGGCCAATTAGAATATCAAAATCAGGGAGAGTTCATCAGTTAAAAGTGCATAAATCTATCAAATACCAGGAGATGCGTGAAAATCAAGAAGGGGAGAAATCATCGTACATTGTACATCATCCAACCTTGGAAAAATCCAGGCCAGTTTGAGAGTGTAGGCATGCACCAAGTGTAGAGCAGGGCTTGATCAATCCATATTTCGACACGTTGACTTCATGGGTTTGATAGAAGCATTCGCCTCCGGCTCATGCTTCTATCATCCCCTGAAGCCAATGAGTGCAAGTCTATTCATTATGTATTACATTCCTAGTGTAGGGGTATGGTATTTTACACTTTAACGTTCATGCACCCGTGAGACTCAGACCTAGGTCCTTCGGGTGTGGTGGGGGAATCCGGATGGCAGGTGGCAGCACCTGCCTCTGGGTTCATATCCACTACACCAGGGGGCCTACCACTCGTCCGCCACACGTCACGTGGCCGGTCTGAGTTTCGCGGGCTTTTCCCCTATATAAGGCTGGTCCTAGCCCTAGGTTCCTCAGTAGTGGTTTACCCACTGCTCAACCAGGTTGTTACCCGAAAGGGTAACCGAATGCACTAGCAGCATGTAGTCCTCTGAGGCTGTGATCGTATGTAACGCAAGCTATGAAATAAAAGCTCGGTTGCCTACCCGGAAACTTTTCTCTCTCTTCGTTATGATTTAATCTAACTTAACGAGACGAACCACTACACTGGTGCCGTGACCAGTTGGTCTTCGGGTAAGCGCAGTCAGAAATGACTGAGCTGAGCCCAGTTAGGGGAAATGGCCCAAATCGCGAGCTAGACTCCCCGATGGAGGATGGTGAAATCAAGTCACCACCCCAAGGTACGGAGTGGAGGGATCCACTAGAACACTACCCTGATGGGTTAGAAGATGTAAGAAGAAACTTACATCATGAACTGGATGAATTTGGAGACTCCTTATTCATGCCAGGAGGTACTTCGAAACCTGCACCAATGCATAAAAGTACTGCTCAATTTGGTAAATTACCATTTGAGGTACCAAAGCCTAGTGCAGGTATGTTTGAAACTCCATACAGTTCTCGAATTAAACACCAAAAATGTGGATTCGAAAAGAACAAAATGGACGAGCTTGAAGACATGAGAGCTGAATACGAGAAGATCCAGAAGGATCTTATTACACTGACCGGAACCCGAGACAAGATTCTGACTGAAAACAAACAGTTGATATCGGAACGTCTCGATTACGACCAGAGTTGTAGACGCCAACAACAATTGTTGTTGGATCAGATGGAGAAAGAAAAGCAAGATTTTCAACTCCAGCACGAACAGTATCGTGATGCACTATATACGGCGGATCTGGAATACAGAGCCTCGTATGATGAGTTGAATAGAACTAAACAAGAGTTAAATTCAACTCAATCGGCCTACGGCAAGTATCAAGAAGAGCTGAAGAAAATAGAATCAGCCTTCAAAGATGCTCGGGAAACGTACCAAAAACAGACCGATGAGCATGAAAAACTCAAAGATCAATTGATACGCGAATCCACAGATTTGGCTGTTAAACAGACTAAAATGATGGATGATTATTCCGAACTGGAGGCTAAAGCTATCCAGATGTCAAAGTATCTAGAAGATACTGGTCGTGCAGTAGGCACTCTTGAATCAGACTTCACCGTTTCAGGAATTGCCCTAAACACGACAAGTAACCAGATGTTCTCTTTGAGGGGCAATGACGGGGTAACAGAGACAACTGTACCTCGTTATGAAGGAGTAAAGAGTCATCAGGTTAGATTTACAGATAATACCTCTATACCTCTTGGTCTAGGTACGGGAAATAAAGGGGATAATTCTGCGAGTGGAGCTAAACAAAGCCGCTCGGCAGGAAGCTCCACCTTTGACGGCGGATGGCCACAACAGTCACCTTTAGGGGGACCAAATGGCCCGTATGCCCAGTATGGATGGAATCAGTCCCAAACAGGAACGAATCCGTCCAATGGTAACACCCGGAACACGTCCGGAGGAACAACCGGACGAGCATCCGGAGGTTTCAGTACAGCTGGGGGGCAATCCGGATGTGATCAAGGATCCGGACCCTCAAGCGATCGTTCCAGGAGCAGACCCTCTGCCAGTGGGACTGGTTTCAATAATGGAAATCAGTCGTATGGAACAGGAGGAAACACTAATCCCAATAGTGGTTTCTTTAGCTTTGGTGGAAATACACAACCCACCAATGGTCCAGGGCCGGCTCCCCAAACCAGTGGATACACCTTTTCACAGGTGCCTCCATACGGAGCAGGGGGATCAGGATGTGGAGGAGGACCACCATCCGGAGGCTTTGGAAGTACTTATGGTACGAATCCTCCAAGGAAAAAGAGACTCAGTCGCCGAGTATCTCTTTCTCCAGGGTTACAAGCGCTGCATGATTCTAATGCAGCGATTGCTAACTTAGGTGTTGATTGTTACAATCAAGGTCTGGACGATACGGAGATCATGGAATGGAGTAAGGGTTTAACCCTTACTGGATCCACGAATCCGGCTCGTAGAGTAGCTAAGATACCTACCCCCTTTAATGCCAAGAACACTTGGAAGGAGGAGTATCAAGGCTGCGCAGATGTCTTTAACTGCAATGGATGGGGTAAAGCGGAAGCTCTGCCTTATTTAGTATGCTGGTTAAAGGAAGGCGACGGAAAAGGAGCCGTGGAACAATGGAGAGATTCTCAAATAACAGGACTCTCAGCCCATATGAAGTATGATGAACTCATAGAGATTGCTTCATATTTATATGGGAATATAGTTGGAGAAGACCCTTGGCTGACGTTCACTAAAAGAACACAGAAGCCCAAGGAGTCTGCCAAAGTGTTCGGCTTAGAATGTCAACGACTGTTGCATAAAGCCAGACCTCAATGGAGACTAGATGATGAATGCTTCCTAGATGAGATGTTTAAACAATTCATTGAAGGATTGCGGAATCAAGAACACAGGACAGTAGCCTGTGAAGCTTGGAAGAATGATGCCTCTTTGACAGATTTGTTCCAGTCCCTAGATCATTATGATCGAAAGGCCCGTATCTTTGCCGGGAAGGTACCCCAACGGATGTCAGCAATGATAATCCCGGAGGGAATACCCGAAACCGATTCATCCGAATCAGGGGAACCTGACGAAGATGAAAACGTTGGGGCCATTGGCCAAGGGAACCCCCGGTACAACCGGAACTGGGGAAAGAAACCGGGTTACGTCAAGGAGAAAGTGATCACTTCTAAACCTCCTGTGACTCAACCCGATACCAAACCCACGACGGGTCCTTCTTTATCAGAGGACCTGGTTAACAATTTGGTAAAGAAGATTACTGAAAATCTTAGGAGGCCTAAGCCTGATAGGAGTGTTGTGACATGCTTCCGATGTCAGGAAACTGGGCATTATGCTGCCGAGTGTGAGGCAGATAAGCCAGTTTATAGAAACACTCGTTACCGGAGCAATCCGGGTAAGGAGGACTCAGTGAAGAAGGAAAACTGAGAGGGGGTGTCCACAATGGCAACCGGATTACCCCCAGAGTGAGTGATTGCCATGACTGCCAGCCTATCGCAGCTTGCGGTACTGGCAAGAATCCTCTAGCGATTTCGCCCAGCAGTGAAGCTAAGGAGCCTGATCAGTTCCTTACTCATGAGGCTGGGGAGACTGATAGTACACCAGGTGTCAAGAACCGGCAGAAGAACACAGAGGGGAAACCCGATATCAGTCCAGAGGGAGCGGCCAATGAGTTGGCCAGGGTGGGGTGTGCCCAGTTCCCCCCGGGTCATCCTTGTCTCGAATTCTTAAAGGGATGTGGATTTGACCTCGGCGCTAAGACGGAACTTGCTAAGTATGCAAGTAGTCCTACCTACTTGAAAGGTAGGAGGTGGTACGCAGTTGTATCTGTGAGTGGTAGATCCGCTGAGTTTCTTGTCGATACGGGTGCTAGCCACTCCTGTATTGCCAAGAGATTCTACGATCTTTTGCCTACGAATCATGAAACTTTCACAACGGAAGGAAATGCTCGTACGGCCGACGGTAGCATGATACAAACGTTCGGTAGAACATGTATGAGGTTCAGTCTACAGGAAGATAAGGACTTCATCCTTACCCCTACTGTGGCGAACATCGCGGATGATGGTATACTCGGTCTGGATTTTGCTGCATTATATGGAGCAAGGTTAGATTCCCAGAGGGGAATATTGGAAGTGAGAGACCCGTACCATCTCGAAGTACAATGTGTACTTAGGCAAGTAAGCAGTGTAGCCAGTGTAGCCCAGACTGTTAAGATACCACCAGGCACAGCCTGTGATGTCTTATGTCGAGCGGACAGACAGTTTTCAGGAAAAACTGGAGTTGTAGAGCCAGACATGGCCATGTTGTCAAGTATCGGATTGGAATCCGCTGATGTTCTAGTAGCTAACGCTGCTTGGACGGTGGTTCCTATATCCAATACCGGTAACAAGACTGTCTATGTACAGAAGGATACGATCCTTGGATCGGTTGTCTTATCCGAATTGATAGAAGACTGTAAACATGTTTCGGCACCCGGAGCCCCTATCCCACCCGAAAGGAGCCCGGAACTAGACACTCTAGTAGCCGAAAGCCATGTAGAAAGTGATGAACAACGTGAAGCACTAACTGACTTGTTGTACAAGTACCGTAAAGCTTTTGCAGCACCGAGTGAACAATTGGGGCGTACCGATAAAGTACTGCATACGATTGACACTGGTGAGAATGAACCTTTTAAGATTCCTTATAGAAGACTCCCACTAGGCAAAAAAAGGGTAGCTGAGGAGGAGATAGCTAAAATGCTTGAACAGGATGTAATAATTCCATCAACCAGTCCTTGGTCTAGCCCTGTGTGCATGGTGACCAAGAAAGATGGTAGCATCCGTTTCTGCATAGATTACCGGAAATTGAATGGTATGACCAAGAAGAATTCATATCCCTTACCACGGATCGATGAGACTATAGACTCCCTTGGAGGTAAGCAATGGTATTGCTCTCTAGACTTACAATCCGGGTACTGGCAAGTGGGTATGCATCCGAAAGATATGGAGAAGACGGCCTTTTCCAGTCATATTGGATTATTCCAGTATAATGTGATGCCGTTTGGATTGTGCAATGCACCGGCGACATTTGAAGCCATGATGGAAACTTTATTAAGTGACCTTTTATGGAAGAAATGTCTCGTCTATCTAGACGATGTGATTGTCTTTGGAAAGACATACGAAGAATGCTTGGAAAATTTAGGTATGGTCCTGGAAAGGATCATAACTAATGGTTTGAAGCTGAAACCCAAGAAGTGCGATCTTTTCAAAAGATCTATTAATTACTTGGGGCGAATAATCTCGAATGAAGGGATTAAAGCCGATCCGGAGAAACTGGATGCCGTGTCAAATTGGCAAGCACCCACGAATGCGAAAGAAGTTAGGTCCTTCCTCGGATTCTGTTCCTACTACCGGGACTTTATCCCAGGATATTCAAGGGTTGCCTTTCCTATCCAGAGTTTGTCCCACTGGACACCCGGGATCAGAAAGGAACGATTCCCTTGGGGACCCGAGCAAGACGAGGCCTTTATGAAAATAAAGGATTTGTTTGCTATCACACCTGTGTTGAGATACCCCACGGAGAATGATCATTTCATTCTAGATACTGATGCTAGTAATGAAAGCATAGGAGCCGCCCTTTCTCAGGTCCAGGATGGGGTCGAAGTTCCTATAGCCTTCGCTAGTAACACGTTGAGTAAATCTCAAAGAAACTATTGTACCACTAAACGTGAGTTGTTGGCTGTGGTGGTCTATACGAAGAAGTTCAAGCACTTTTTGTGGGGGAGTGATTTCACTCTACGGACTGATCACTCTTCCCTCAGATGGTTATTGAACTTCAAAGATGCAGAGGGGATGATAGGTCGCTGGTTAGCGCACCTATCCGAATTCGGTCTAAATCACAGCCAGATTGAACACCGAGCCGGGGCAAAGCATTTGAATGCAGATGCTTTGTCTAGAATCCCAGTGAGGAAATGTGCAAATGCTGAGTGCACTGATTGTGGAGCACACAATGCTGTGTTGGCAGGGGTTCGAGTTCCATTCGAAACCCATCCGGAACATGTCTTGAATTGGTCCTTGGAGACCATCAGGCAGTTCCAGAAGTCTGATGCAGTCACATCACGTTTGATTAAATTCCTTAATCAGGGTATCTGTCCCCCAAGACCCGTAGTGTCATTGGAGAACAGAGAGATGAGACGATTCTTAGCTCAATGGGCCGAGCTAAAAGTCCGGGATGGTATTCTGTTTCGATGGAAGAACCATTCTAATAGGAACAAAACCTTGCAAGTTGTCATACCTAGTGCTATGCGACGAGATATTATGTATTTCTGTCATGGACATAGAACTAGTGGGCACTTTGGAAAGAAACGGTCTCTAGAACGTCTGACCAGACGATACTATTGGCCCGGCATGAGTACAGATCTCACCCGATGGGTGGAGACCTGTCCCGAGTGCTGTAAGAACAAACCAGGACCCGGGTTAGGCAAGCTGCCATTATCCCAGGAACTGTTTGGTGTAAGGTTTGCTAGAATAGCTGTTGACATTATTAGTGGGATTCCCCCCACTCCTAGTGGCAACACGTGTATGATGGTCGTGTCTGATTATTATACCAAGTACACCCGAGTGTTTCCTTTACCGGATCATAAGGCTGTTACTTGTGCTATGGCCTTTGTAAAAGGGTGGGTGCTGCACCTAGGTGTCCCACTCATGTTACATAGTGACCAAGGCAGAGAATTTGAGTCTAGTCTGTGGCAGGAGATGTGTAATTGTCTGGCGATCTGCAAGACAAGAACTAATCCCTATAGACCACAGAGCGATGGACAAGTAGAGAGATTCAATAGGACTTTGATCCAAGTATTGAAGTCTCTGGTAAATGAGCAGATGGATGATTGGGATGAACAATGTGAATTCGTGGTACATGCCTATAATGGCACTGTGCATTCGAGCACAAACTGTTCTCCTAATCTCCTCGTTTTTGGAGAGGATTTGATTATGCCAGCCGATTTGGTGTTCGGCGTAATAAGAATGAATCCGGAAGCCCCTTGCCAGGTGATGTTTGTAGAATCCCTACGGGATAATTTCAAACAAGCCTATGAGAGGGTTAGAGACGAGTTGCAGAAAACTGCGCGTTGGCAGAAAGTTGGCTATGACACAGGTCTAAAAGCTAGATTTTTTAATCTAGGGGATAGAGTACTGCGTCTACACCAACCGCTAGCTAACCTGAAATTAGCCAGTAATTGGGATGGACCTTTCACTATAACTCAGGTTATTAGTGATTGCACAGTGATTATTAAATCACAGCTTGGTAAATGTTACAAGTCAAATGTAGCGAGACTACGCCCATGGAGGGGGAGGGATACCTCCACCGAAATGTACGGCGATGGTCTATTGGAAGTAATGGAACAGAGTCGTGTTAAGCAACTCGAAGTGGTACCGACCCGAAAGCGAGGACCCGGGCGGCCACGGAAGGTTGCAGACCCGAAGAGGGTGGTGCCCCCTGTCGTAACATCCGGAAAGCAGGGGAAGATACAAAAAGTCTCGGCAGGCGCAGGTAAAAATAAGAGGAAAGGTCCTTCTAAGGCTAAGAAGACCTTGGAAAAGGCTCTTATGGATACCAGGTCAATAAAAGAGGCCTCAAAACCTCTTAGACGCAGTCCAAGGTTGCTACAGACTGCCGTAACCTAGCCTGTTAACACAACGAGTGTGTTGTCCTGTACTGTGTACTGTTATATGTTGTAACCTAGTTCAATGTATATTTGAGCCGGTCAAGAGTCTCTGGAAAAGGTCCTATGACAATGAACCCATGGTTTTGGACGGATAATCCGGTGGATATGCTTATGCTATCCATAAACTCCAGAATACCTAGCGAATTGTCATAGTCGAACCCTGAGTACGGACGGACGACCGATCGGGTATTGTATTGTTTTTATGTAAGGGTGCGTGACCTAATTAAGGGCACGCGGGAAAGTTGTTGACCCATTTTCGAATGGTCACGTGAGGCGCCGGTTTGATCATGCGCAGCGATTCAAGTTCGAGTATCCCGCCATATTGTCTTATTCCTGCGAAGGAAGAAGACGTGGCCGAGGGTGGTCTTGCTCTTGTTGGAGTCTGATAGCCCGTGACAGCCATATTCCGAGGTGTGCCCTCGTTAAAAGGCACCCGCCTTTCACTGGGTAAGCAGTACTCACTGCTTATCCGGTGGATTGGGATATTTTATCCCCGAACAGCCACTTCTGTCGATGGCAGAAGAGGCCGTCCGTCTTGGCGGCGGTGCCGGTGCCAGCACCCCGCCAGAGTATGGAAGTGGTTCTCCCAAGAGTCCCACTTATACATACGACGATCAGCAATACGATGCTGATTGTGATCAAATGGATCAACAAATGAATGTTGATCAGTACTTCTCTGGAGTAGACGATAGCGACGTAGAATCGTTCTACGACGCATCCGACAACTCCAGACAAGTTAGTCCTGAACGCCGAGGCGTTCAACAACAAATTGATGTAGGTGAGCCTTATGTAGCCCCTCCATCCGAAGGTTTGAGTGGAGAACCGGCAGGAGCCCAGTCTCTTGACAGGGCTCTGATGCCACCTCCCCCTCAACTGCCGCCCCGTCTTGGTGGGAGTACCTCATTCAGTGCTTTGGGACCTGCTTCTCCGGTTGACAGGCCAATGCACCTAGAGCTGCCCTTCCCAGACAGTCCCGAATGGCATGATGTAGCCGGTCCATATGACGGACGGATGTTAGCAATTTCCGAGGAAATGCTGATACCCACCTGTTATGGGACGCCCAGAGAGGTTGACGAGCGTGTTGTCAACGCAATCTGGGAATGTGCTCATCCGCAGTGGGCTAATACCTTTCCGGAGTCCTGGTTGATGGATTACCATCAGATGGCCAAAGGATTGGTAGTCCACTTATGGTTTCGTAAAGCCGTCTGGGACGCAGAAATGGCTTTCCGAAGGAATACCTCTTATAGGCCTTCCTATGTGTCTGACAAAACGGGTTACACCGGTGTCAAGGCAGATGAGGTCTCTAGATACATAGACAGAGACCAGATCCTACTGTTAAGCACAGCGGATGAGTATGAAGCAGCAGGTAACGCTGTTGTGGATTACTGTCCAGGGGTCCCTATTACGTCTCAAACCATTGAGGCAGAAGAGGCCCGTATTGGTGTGTCTCCACTAGACAGACTCGGGGTAATACAAGACCTCGTAGTACGTCTATTCGAGAGACAGTATGCACTGGCGCATCCGGAGTTAGTACCCGGACCCGCACCCGTGCAAGTAACAGCCAAGATGGCCGATCGGATGGACCGTCTCATGTCTCCTGCTGAAGCTCCTACCTTGGGAGGCGCAGCAGTAGTACCTGAGAAGGCCCTACCTGATGCAGATGTTTCCCTTAAAACTGCTCAGTCTACCCCTACGAAGACTGAGCAAGTAAAGGAGAAAGCAGCTGGTGGAAAGGGTAAAACAACCCCCACCAAAGGTAAGGGTAAAGGGAAGCGGTCAGGAACCGAACCCTCTACCAGCACGAGTGTGGACGACAGTACCCGAACCCGTCGGGTGTCTCCACGCTCGGCCAATAAGAAGGGCGCTAAGGCTTCGGATGTCTCCGGCAATGAGACGGACGCATCCGAGCCTGGCACTTCTACTAACGGCAGATCCCGCAGGAGGAATAAGAAGAAGGTTGACCAACGCAAACCTGAACCTATCGAGGTAGACGTTCAAGCTGATAATACAGAAGCTGAACCGGCTGTCCCAACCGTAAAAGTTGAGCTCGGTGTGCCAATCGTCAAGCTACACGACGTAATGGCCGATTTGAGTGGAGACGCTCAAGATGCTGCAGCCCAGGTCCTCGCGGGTCAACAACCCGTTGTGCAACCTGTGGATGTACCATCCGACCCAGAGGGAGAGGAGCCGGTTGACCCAGTTGTGGATGTCACTCCGACTGACGAGCAAGAGGCTGCTATCTGGGCTAACGCCAATAGCAACTTTGCCGACTTCATTCCTCTACACAGGGGACACCTGAAGGGGAGTAAATCCGTATGGAGACTGCCCCCTCGGATCACCTGTGAGGGGCAGGAAGATATGGAGGAGTGGCTTCGCAAGAAGCTCTCTGATAGAAAGCCGGCCAATATGTACTGGATCTATTGGGAATTCGTTAAGAATTCGCCCAATGGTCTGTACAATTATGACCAGAAGGGCAAGCTCAAGTTTGCTCTAGATGAGTACTACGGGGAGGATCGTAAGGATTGTCCCTTCCAAAGTTGTACTCAAAGTGAGGGTGAGGTTGAATTCTTCATCGAGAAAGACGCGTTCCTTCGTCATCTCGTGGAGGTTCATATGCACCAGAGGCCGGAATATGTCTGCGACCGAGAGGTTGGCAAGAAATGTGCTAAATGCACAGGATGTGTCACCCCCCGACGCGGAGACATGGTCCGGCACTATGTGACTTCGCATGGAGAGGGCCTGGAGGCAGCCATAGATCGGGTGATGAAAATTCACTCCGAACTCTATGGCAACCTTAGGGGCCTCAATGCAGAGAAGTTGGCTTCCCTCACACCGAGTACGAAGCAGTTTGCGCCTACGGTTCCTGGTACTAACCAGAAACTAAAGGCTCGGTTTGCCCAGACTCCCGGGTCCGGCAAACTAGAGTACGCTCAGGAGGAGTACGATCTGTTGAACGAATGGAGAAGCAACAAGGCCCGCCGTCGTGGTGGGGCTTATGTAACTCCATCCGGAGAACAGGTCCGAAGCCGCAGGGATTACCGCCAGGGACCCTCTGCAGCAGATAGGAAGAGACAGGCGTCTGAATCTCCAAGCCGAGCCAGGTCACCACTGGAGGCGCTGGAGAGACAGACAAATGGGGGAAGGAAGAAGCCACATCTTCCATCTCCTACTGGAACTCCTTCCCATTATGGGCGAGCACCAACTCCACGAGGTGCACAGAACCCGACATTCTTTGGTGTCAGTGGACCGAGTGGCCAGTCCGCCCGGAAACACGCGCCTTTGAATGTCAAAGACCCGAAGCAGTACCCTGCTATGGGCCCACCCGGACCAGAGATGCAAATCTTTGATCAGTACGGGAGGGTCAAGCAGGAACTGCCGACAGTAGGAGGTCAAGCTCCCCGACCTACAATGAGTGCTGTGGTGAGACAACGTCCACCCGCACCATTGTTGACGGCCAAAGACCTTAGAAGGGAATTGTCACGGTTGCCCCTGGTTCAGGGATTACCAACTCAAGGCCCTTCTTCGACCACTGCTAGTGCGTTTACTACTGCGGTTGCTTCTTCGCACACGCAGGTAGCTGTCACTGCGAGTGGGTCTGGAGCACAGCCGAAGCCTCAGGGTCAGGTACCCCCACCTGGTGCTGTGGTTCATCGGCCTAAGCTGATTCAGACAGTGGAGACCTTCTTCAAGAAGGAGGACAAATTGTCTTGCAATATCCAGAGCAAACAATTTGAGACGCTACAGCACCATCTGGAAAACCTCCACCTGGACATGTATCGTCGGACCGTGTCGAGCACTCTCCAGTGTATTGACGCGATCCAGAAGTCAGAGATCAACCGAATCTCGACTCAGATCAAGGCGGATGTTGCCAAAGATAAGCAGGAAGCTGCTAATCTGCGGCAGGAGGCCCTATCCGAGAAGGAAACAGCTTCTCAGATGCTCGACCTAGAACGAGCAACGAACATGAAGAACCAGCAAAAGTTCTTCAAGGTCTTCGGAGTTATCATGGATAACTGGGACGGTACACCTGAGCATGCTTTGAAGCTGTTCGAAGCACGCCAAAAGGTGAAACTTACACCTGCTGTCCCCGCATTGGCACCTACGGATGGAACTGGTGTGAACCCCCCTGTTCAGCCACTGGCTCAACAACCGGGTCCAAACCAGCCACCCGAGGAGAACATGGAACAGTAAAAAAACTGTTGCATGAAGATCGGACATAATTGTGTGTCCCGGGGTTCTATTACCCATGCATTGTTGGATAAGAAACCGTTTTTTATCCAACCCGTATTGATTCGGGTACCAAACTGTACCCTAATCCGGAAACTGAAAACAGAAGGAGAAAACAAACAAGTCACTCTGGAGGAGGAGTACGAATGCTGTAAACACCATAATTGTACTGTGCCACAATGTAATGACTGTGCCTATTATAAAATCATGGACAATTTACACTAATATGGACTTTTGAACTACAAACCGGATTTACTACTACACCACTACTATTTGTGAGCTAGCACTACAGGCATCAGGGTTTAGCTACGCCCATAGAGTCCATCAACAGTCTACAACTGGATCTACTATTACCTCCAGTTAGCTAGCACTACAGGCATCAGGGTTTAGCTACGCCCATAGAGTCCATCAACAGTCTACAACTGGATCTACTATAACCTCCAGTTAGCTAGCACTACAGGCATCAGGGTTTAGCTACACCCACCAACAAGTTTTACTATAGCACTTCAGGCATCAGGGTTCAGCTCGCCCATACCAAGCCATCAGCAGCATCCGACTCCTGTTACATCCTCCAATCATGAAAACAAGTAACTTTGTTGATATTATTATATTGTATGTAAAATTGTATTTATAACTATATAATATCTTTTATAAAGATATATTATTATATAAGGGTACCTATAAATATACTGGATCTGCGAATCCTAAAAGTTATTTAAGGTAATCCTAGACCTATACTGTCTATATAGGTCATTCCTGGTCTCAATATATTAAGAGACTATAATTCTTCTGTAACTTGTAAATATAAAACACTAAGGTATAAACTGAGCTGCGTCTCAAAAGTATAAATATTTTTCTATAAAATAAGAGAAGGTCCAACGGATTTCTCTAAACTTATTATTGTAGTACTCAGGTTAATACCTAATTGTGTTCATATAGTATCAGATTAATTGTCCATATCTGATCATTAATATTTAATTCACTCTGTAAAGTAGACAGAGCTGTTAATTTAAAAAGTCGAAAATTTTTTTTCCGGGTTCAATAACCATAATACGATCATTGTTAACAACCACCGGTCCTTTTCAGGACCCTACTGTTGTCAAAACGTTACTATAAATCTGTGATAATTGTATATTTATCATTTATGGTTGTTATAAGCTAGTGATGGAAATAACATGAACGACACTCGATGCTATTATTGTATAATTTTTCAGAAATAGGATAGTCTTATACTATAGCCTATTTCACATCGAGCAAGTGTAATTAATACCCCTTTTTAGTATTGTAAACAATCACTTACTAGGTTATTAATACACTGCGGTTTAATTACCCCCAAGTTATTGTCTAAGGGGGGCAGTGTAGGGGTATGGTATTTTACACTTTAACGTTCATGCACCCGTGAGACTCAGACCTAGGTCCTTCGGGTGTGGTGGGGGAATCCGGATGGCAGGTGGCAGCACCTGCCTCTGGGTTCGTATCCACTACACCAGGGGGCCTACCACTCGTCCGCCACACGTCACGGGGCCGGTCTGAGTTTCGCGGGCTTTTCCCCTATATAAGGCTGGTCCTAGCCCTAGGTTCCTCAGTAGTGGTTTACCCACTGCTCAACCAGGTTGTTACCCGAAAGGGTAACCGAATGCACTAGCAGCATGTAGTCCTCTGAGGCTGTGATCGTATGTAACGCAAGCTATGAAATAAAAGCTCGGTTGCCTACCCGGAAACTTTTCTCTCTCTTCGTTATGATTTAATCTAACTTAACGAGACGAACCACTACACTACCATATCAGACACACACAGTACAAGGGTACTCCTGATGAGGTTCTATCCATGTCAGACACACACAGCACAAGTGTATCTTTATGAGGTCCTATCCATATTAGACACACACAGTCCAAGGGTACTCCTTATGAGGTCCTACATATATCAGACACACAGTACCTGGGTACTCCTTATGAGGTTGTATCCATATCAGACACACACAGCACTAGTGTATTCCGTAGGAGGCCTTATCCGTATCAGACACACAGTATATCAATACACCTTATGAAGTCTATCCATATCAGACACACCCAGTACATGGATATTCCTTATAAGGTTCTATCCATGTAAATCTGTCCATGTAGGGTCAGGGAGGGATACTTTCATATACACTCCATATAAGACACACAATTATGCACAACCTCTTCTTATGAGGTACTCACAATGTAGGATTATGTACATAACTTGAAATCTAGAATTTTTTTTTAAATTTAAGCTATTGATAATGCCCATAGGTTGAAGGAATAAACATGCCCCCATCATAGTAAAGCTAACTAGCTGCAGTTAAATGACCCCAGCATACTGGGTCATATTACCCATGTTTATCTAATTAATGATTGGCAGATGGTCCTTGGGGAAGGGCTGAAGTTTCAACTATCCCTCTGCTGGCACTGAACCTCATAAAGGCAAAGACACACACACACACACACACACACACACACACACACACACACACACACACACACACACACGCATGTTCATACAGGGAAACAGACAGTTTGGCAGATCGTAGGTTCCACGGCATGATTCGAATGGACAATTAGACAGAACCTGATAGGATTATATTGTACTCAAACTTAGGACCATTGGACATATTTTTGGATTGGTTCGATAGATTTCAATTTTGATACATGCAACATGTGTATACGCCTAGAAACAGTACATTAGTTAGAGAATAGACAACGATTTTCTTCACATGGAGACTGTCTGTTGACTTATAATGCATAAATGCATCTGGGTGCACACAAATGCATCTGGGTGCATTATAGGCCAACAGACAGTCAAAATGTGAAGAAGGAGCTGTCTATTGTCTTAATAAAATGACTTTTAGACTAGTTAATGGTACTTGACTGGCTGACAGCTATGCTGACCCTACTCAGCTGTGCACTGTACTCCTGTAATGCACGCAAGGTCGCTTCTATCGTGCAGCAGAGCACTGCCAGCCGTTTTATAATTTCCTATCATTCATAGATCACTGGGATGTGCGATTGAATAAATGGGTCTCCAAAGAAAAAAAAAAGAACAACAGTGATGTCATAGTTTTGTGTCTTTTGTAAACAAAAGATGACATATGGGGCTGAATGGTAGCAAAAAAGGGCACTGTAGAAAATGCAAATTTTCTGGGTTGGGGGGGGGGCTCTGGGGAGGATGGTCCCCAACCACAAAATTATGGAGAAAATCTCCCACCCCTACTCCCTAAATCTGTACTTTTTATTTGTGCTCTAGAAAGGTTTGCAACCTAGATCTATAAAGCATCTGTTAAAAAATGCAAATTTTCTGATGGGGGGGGGGTTCTCTGGGTGAATGACCCCAACCTCAAAATTATGGAGGAAATCTTTTGGACGGAAATAAAATACTTGTGCAAGTATCTGGGCTTAGCCACTATTATTTTCTAGTAGATATACACTTTTCCCAATAATTTAGGGCCATGGCATGTGGTCCAATGAGATTAACATTTTTGCTATAGGCCTTAGAATGTGGATATACCCAGATTTGTGGGTTTTGCAGTGAATGATTTCAATAAATTCTGTAAATAACTATGATTTTTTGTTACCTGGTACCCCCTAGAGAGAAGTATCAGGCTTGCGGATTGACGGCAGAATATTTCTCAGAAATCCGAAACTCTGCTACTATGATTTTCAGTGATTTCACACTAATTACACTGATTCCCTTGCCCTTTCTCACCATAATATTGTCAAACAGACTTACCCTAAGCAACATAAACACATTTTAGTGAGATTTGACAAACTTGGTACAAGGCCCTATATAGCCTGTAGAGGCTGCAGAACACTAATCATTTTTTCACTGTTGGCCTATATAGCTTTTGGGTGAAAATAAAATACTTGTGCAAGTATCTGGGCTTAGCCACTATTATTTTCTTGTAGATATACATTTTTCCCAATAATTTAGGGCTATGGCATGTGGTACAATGTGATTAACTTTTTTGCTATAGGCCTTAGAGTGCGGATATACCCAGATTTGTGGGTTTTGCAGTGAATGATTTCAATAAATTTTGTAAATAAATAGAGCCCCCCCCTCAACTTAACATCAAATATCAACCTAAATAACACTGAAATCGATTAATTTACACCCTAAGGATTAATTCTTTGCCTGGGTTGCCTACCCACTCTCATATTTTAGACCAATAATTATTGTACAACACCCTTCAGTGTGGAGTTACAAAGTTTCTCCTGCTGCCACTGGGCTATGGCAGGCGGAGGGAAGAGGGACAGTGGGGGTTCTATTTTTTTGTTGGGGAGCCGCCTTGTTATAGTTCTGGGGAGGAGACTGGAGGTGAAGTTGTGTTTTGATAATTTAGATGGGGTTAGTCCTGAAGTATAGTACACCCTTGAAATGGGGTGAACCTTTATAATGGGGTTTAACTCACCTTCCGAAATGGGGTAGCTTATAATACAATGATCGAACTCGGGATTTCCACCAGTTATGTTTTCACCTCACTCCAATCTCCACTCGCAGCTTAAATTTCTCCACCAATCCATCTCCACTCGTGATGTTGCCATATTCTTGGGGAATGATCTAGTGCTAGCATCAAGGGTAGAGCTTTGTGTCTAAATTCCTATGCCCATATGGAAAGAAAACACAATTGGGTACTTCATCTCCAAGGGTTTTTATTGAATCGAAATATGTATGCCAATTCAAGGTCCAATACAATTCAGGTTCCAGCGTTGATTTCACATTTCAATTTAGAAGTCCTAAACATACGCCTTTAAAAACAGGAAGGGTTTCAATTAGATCAAATCAATGATCAATTCCAATTCCGCATTGTCCATATCTAAAATCATCAGGTAATAATTGCACCATATTTCATAAATAGTTTCATACACCCAATCTGGGGTGGAAACACTTTCCATCGTAGGTACAGGTGCGCGCAGGCACTCAATTACAAACCTTTACAAGTTTCAATCCTCATGACCAAGTCCAAAGATGAGGTTATTTTCCAATCACAAATTCGATAATGATTTGAAATGCCTAAACTTTCTTATAAATATCGATCTCCACATGTCATCACAAATAACATGAACTTTTTGATAAATTTTGATCTCCACATGTCATCACAAATAACATGAACTTTTGAGGTCCATCATGGCATAACTCCAGGTTAAATCAATAATCACAAATGAATATCACAATCACAAACCGTTGAGGCCTTAGAACTTCAGTATGGCATAACCTCAGATCAAATCAATAACTCCATGGTGAGATGTTTCAAGTGAGCATTGAGAATACAATAATGTGTAGTGAGAACCAATGAAAGCTAAACAATTCTAAGTCCTTCAGATGTGTGTGTCTCCTCTATGTATGAAATAAGCAGATCTCTCAGTTGGTGTGTTTTCCCAGCTAGCACTACTCGTGCAATTTACACCATTCTTACGTAAACACTCATCTTATTTACGTAAAAAAGACATCATTTGGATGAGTTGTGCTAGCAGGGTTAGATCTCCAATTGAATAAGTCAAAACCTCATTAAATGAAGTCAAGACTCAATAGGATACAAGTATAATCCTCAATTGAATAAAGTTGTGGACCCAGAAAGTACTCCCAAGCAGTGACCAAAGCTTCAGTAAATACTATTCAGAATTTCAATTGATTCCTACTTGTGAACTGCCAAATATAAATTTCTTCCCCTATGATTCCAGGACAGACCGTGAATCCCTTCCTTTGGTACACAGTCTGCACCCCACCTCTACAGTTCCAGCCTTTTATACTACCCGACCACCGGTGGTTTTGGTCTTTCGTCACCCGACACCCTGTGGACATTGGTCTGGCAGTTGCTCTAACAGATTACCCAGAGGACACACACAAACACCCACTTATAAGGACTTCACCTCTACTGAGGCCACCGGGACCCCCAGGAACTACTTGGCTCCAGTCCAAAACAATGACTCAGCCCCCACAGCCACCTCCAGTATCCTATAGGGCTATAACACACCGTGCCCACTCTAGACTTTATGTGACTGAGGACTTATAGTAACATTATAGTAACATTCTTTGCTTGTTCCCGGTGACATGTCGCATTCAAAAGTTTCCTGCCTTTAGATTAGGCTTTATATAATAACCATTATGCTTTATACAATAACCATTCCTGTATGCCACTGGGATTTAGACAGTGTGAAGGAACCTCGCGTCTTTATATTATTTCCAGGATTACCCAAGGACCAACTCCCCAAACAAAAGCGATCGATTTGTCGCTCTTCTCGATTCCCTATAACTCACAAGGCCCCCCGCAATTGCAATCAAGGTCCTTTTTCGGACCTGGTTGTAGCGTCCTTCAGTTTCGGCCCCTTTTTTTTTTTTTTTATACACACACTCACTCTTTCTTACACAGCTGTTTTTCCAATACCCGGGTTCCTTCACCTAACTTGTCTTCCCCCCTTTTGAAACAGAGTGCGACATACAGTACCTATTACACTATTTTCCATCCGGTCCCCACTTTTTTACACATATAGTTACTCATGTCATATTTTTTTTTTTTTTTTTTTTTACATGTACATATATATGTATATTTCGAATGTACACAGCATCGCAATTACACCCTTGACCCATATACAATCCTCCTATTTAAAAATATCTCACCCCCTTGGTGTACATACAAACTCCCTAATATCTCATGCTCACAGTGTTTGATATTTGTATTACAATACTCATACACATAGCTTACAACATAATTATGTGATACTCGTATTATACATAACCTTTTTTTTACATAAAAATCTTATAATGTCCATTAGCACGACCTCTGCTATCATTTACTTTCGTTATTTATTATTTATTATTATTTTTTTTTTACTCAGTGAATTTTGTTTTTGTTTAAAAAATACACTCAAAAATACAATTTATAGAAATAGACTTCAAAATAATAATTTTTTTTTTACTTTCAGTTCTTATCACCAATATTGCCTTTCTTAGGTCACTAGTTGTTGATATTGTTCTTTTGATTCACCGACTATCTCAGAACATCACGATTGTCGGCTGCAACATCAGGATCATTGATGACACATCAAACTGTCCTCACGATTGTCGATTGCAGCATCAGGATCATTGATGACACATCAAACTGTCCTCACGATTGTCGATTACGACATCAGGATCATCGAGGACACATCAAACTGTTGATAATGACATATGTCACTGTTCTGGCTTCATGTTGCAATTTCATGGGATTGTTCTGGGTTTATACTAGACAGTCATGTGAAGATATTTGAGAAAGGATCACAGGCGCAGACGGATGCAAGTTCACTTTCATAAATGACAACCGCTTATACATCACACACTTCACGCCACACCAATCAGAACTGTCTGTCCATAATTTCCTGATATCACTTGTGGGTTTGATCGACAGTCTTTTTATAATTCTGCATCATTCACCCCAGCAAAGGTGTGGAGGCATCGACCATCGACACAGATGAGGACAAAGGTAATAAGGAAGGTGGATGGCTTTCCGAGCTTTTAATGATCACTCAGATTTTCATCACAATGTTTATGCTGCCCTTCTAGTCCATGTTCATCACGTACAGGTCCTTCTGAAGCACTTTATAGCACATGATCACCTATGGTAGCTCGCATCACTCACTGCTCGCTCAGTTAGGGTTTAGCATACCCCTTAGAGCGCGCTACCTTGTAGAAATAGAGAATGTCTGTGGATCGTTGAGCTGTTCCCTGTCAACTTCAGGATGCCCGAGGTCACCCGTATTTGTCACCCCCATTGAGGATGTGAGACGGAGACAGGATGAAGCGGACGTGTACGTGGCCAGCACCTTGCAGACCACAGCCTTGTCGTACCAGTGAGTACATGATCAGCACCTCGTAGATCACAGCCTCGTCGTACCAGTGAGTACATGATCATCACCTCGTAGATCACAGCCTCGTCGTACCCGTGAGTACATGATCAGCACCTCGTAGATCACAGCCTCGTCGTACCCGTGAGTACCAATTATAGAGTCAATACACGACCCCAACGTTGGTTGATGATCAGCATTCACCGATTCCACCGTACAGGTTCCTTTGTAACTCAGCTCACAGAGTCTAGCAGTTGCTGTGGCGCTTGCCTGTCACACGTAATCCAGTAACAAGGCTCAGAGCACCTCAGCTTGACTCTTAATAAACCCAAACGGCTCATATTCAGCCTCCCTGGTGGCTCGATGCTCGGGAAGGCACAACTTCCCCCGAATGGCACCACCGTCTAAACTATACATCTTTAGTGACCTGATGCTTGGGAAGGCGCAACTTCTCCCGGGAAGCATCATAGTTCGGGCTATGCCCACACACTCTGATGAACTGATGCTTGGAGAGGCACACAACTCTCCCGAAATGGCATCACAGCTTAAATGACACATCTTGGTGATCCGATGCGTGGAGAGGCACACAACTCTCCTGGAACAGCACCATGGTTTTGGATCATGGGTCTGTTTAGCAACTCTGTTGATCTTAACTTCCAGGGAGTTGGTACATATATATTATCATCTTGGAAAACACAGTTTTTTATATAATTTGCACCAAAAGCTATTGAGTTCATTAAGCACAATTCAATGGTGGCAGCGAAGTCTATACATATTCACTGAGTTCATAATTCCTTTATACTCTTTAGACACAAGCATGGATCAATTCCTTTTGAAGATGAAATTTTTTTTTTAAACAATAATAATAGCTCCCTTTTGTTGTGAACTATTGATACAAGCTACATCAATTAGTTGACACACATTTGTTATACAACCAAGCATATGATACATGCAATGGATAAAGAATGAGATTTTGACACGAGCGCGCTTTGGAAACTCATACACACATACACATTTTTTTTTTTACAATAGACCAGTATGAATATACTCGAGTTTTTGTACCTTGTTGTTGTACACCCTAAGTACTTATACATGGCTACCTTCTTATACCTTTTAATGACACACCAATCAACCTCTACCAAATACCTGTCTCACCAGGAAAGACGGCTGACAGTCTTTGCACTAACCAGGTTGGAGACAGGGATATCTTGTTAGGACACACCAGGATCATAGTATAAGAGTCTGATTTTAGTCTGTACTAAGATTCTGATACCATGCACAGTCTTAGGATGTACTGTGATCTTAGTACACTTGTGTGTGCACTGGACCATGACACTCACCTCTGCAGGTGTATGGGCCAATCAGAGCCTTGGTCACTGGACCATGACACCTACCTGTGCATACATTATTGGGGTCAAAGATGGGATGGTGAAACCACTCCACTTTTTTGTACTTACATTTACCTTAAATGATACATTTACTCCCTTATTAAACAACACTTGGCTAAAATGAAAACATCATTTTGTAGGCATTTATCTATTCTTTAATCTTGTGGGTTCATATTTATTTGCAAGTTTAACAAAAAATTAGCAAATAGATTTTACTATACCAGGACTAAGGGGAAATTTATACATATAGCCATTTCTCAGAGAATATTCTGATTTTAGTTCTGTAAAAAAAGTGCATATATAAAATATAGTTCCCATGTACTTTAGGTGACTTTAAAATTATGTATTTTGATGAAGAAGTTAGAGAAATTTGATGATAAAACAGTGTACTAAGTTCTTAGTACACCCCATGATCCAGGGACTATCATTCAATCTAAGAAAAAGGTTAGTCCTGAACCTGCTAACATAAGCACCCATGAGATCAGTTCCAGTTAACTTGCCATAAATATTGGCACTTGAGATTCTGGCTCTCTCAATATCGACAGTGGTATAAAAAATCTCCGCAACCAGAGTTATTTATCATCATATTTTTTTTATTTTAGATTTTTAATATTATTTAAGGAATGAGGAATCACACACGCATGAAGGAAATTTCATGGTTCTCTTAAGACATTGACGACACTGCCGATCATTGGTAACAGAAATGATGTCCTTCTCACTGACCCTATGGCAAATGCCACGAGATCACAGGAGATCCCTTGAGGAATACGCAGTAACTGTCAGCCAAGTTAGATTTCTTTGAAAATCTGCTCCCCTCGGCATATGCCTCTTTCCCATATCACGACATTCTTACACTGAAATCTGCACCTCTCCACAAGATACTTGACATGATATTACAAGGATGAGATAGAAAAAGAAATAAGATTTGCACACCGCTCATGAGTTTTACCTCCCCAAATGATGTATACCACTCAAAACTGGAGAAAGATGACATGGCTATGCCATGAAAGATGGATACACATCACACTAAGAGTTAGAGAATTAAAGAGAATTTAAAGAGTTTTAGTTGGTCACACAGAGCTGGCTCACACTTTTTTTAACTCTGAATAATACACTTCTCTTTTCTTTTACAAGAGTTATGGAATATCATTATTACATATTTGATTGACGTGTGACCCACACCAGTTCGCATCCCTGATCTCAACTACCAGCCTTTCTCATGGTCTCCCTATGAACTTGGTGCTCCTCGGTCCTCTTGATCTTTATTGATCACACACCTTATCCCACACCTATAAGGGAACTTGCAATTTGCATGAAGATTATTCTCTACTCTGCCAACTCTGGACCACTGGTTTTAATTCAAAAAGGATCATAATACTGCACAAGAAGCAAGGTTCTAAAACCCGATTACACAAAGGACTCAAGAGCAGTTTACTCATGAATCAGATAACAACAAGGACTCAAGGAAAATGTCTTACTCATGCTACCGATCCAACCAACATTTTCCACTCACCTTAACGAAAAACATTTATGGGTGTTATTGATTTAGTATACATATATATCAAAACCTTAGCATTGAATGGTGCTTATACCTGACTACCTTGCGTAGCAGGCAACCATTTTTTTTTTAACCATAGAGATCAGAATTTGTGAATACAGAGTTGCATTAATGATACCAGCAAGAGAGATTTTTTTTTACATGGGGTCTTGAGAAGATTTGAAGACAGAGATAGGATGATATCCTGCTGCAGACAGGAATTCATCAACTCCCTTTTGAGGACGACTTTAACCACGTCCTTATGGATGAGGCTGGATTTTATAGGTAAGAAACAAAAAAATAGCATAGTCACACACTCTGAGCTCTCTTAGTGTTTGAATAAGACATTAGAAAACAAGCAGATACGCCCTCCGAGCATTCCAATCATGGATCAGAGTGGGAATTGCTCAGCTTCAATGATGCTGATTTTCTATCACCTCTCGGCAAACGCACCAGTTCTTTGTATGAATTATTCAGTCGGGTAGCCTACTTGACAGACAAGCAAACCCCTGACACCCATCCTGGCGTGCAGTACACCAGACAACTACATATTCCATTATGAGCGGCAAGTCAGCAGCTTTTAAACTCACTGCACAGGTAAGTGGATCATGGCTCATACAACACTTGGAAAGAAAACAGGCAGAACAGGTACAGTATTGCCGTCAACCACAATCCAGTCTAAACCACCAGTCATCCTTTCCACTAGAGAATATGCATGAGGATCGCAACGCTGACGTGGGGGAAGATTAAGGATACTGTATGGTTGTAAATCCCGGAGTCTATATGACTGCAGATCATAAAGACTGCGCTGTTGAGGATCACAAAGACTGTAGGTCGGAAGGTCACAGAGACGATACACTTGAAGGTCACAAAAATCGTACATCCGAAAGTCACAGAGGTTATATACCTGAAGATCATAAAGGTCGTGCACTTGAAGTTCATGAAGGTAATGTCTTTGGAAATCATAGAGATCATATATCTGGAGTCTACGGAGATTATTCACTCACCAGTCTTGAAGACCTGAGGCGGTGATGGCGGTGTTCCGAGCACTCATGATCTCCAGATCTCACCACGCTCTTGATGGAAAAGATTCTGATGACGAGAAGAATTGCGACTTCTTAGACGCATCAGGAGGACTTGTTCAATTGTTCAGTTTGTCTGGATGAATTTGATCCCGTGGTCACTTTCACTCTCATGTGCCACCTGATCACACTTTACAACAGCACTTTTGGGTTTTTCTCTCCAAATTCCCTCTTACATAATAACATTTCCCAGCAGCAACCAATATCTCAATCCAAATACTTTAAACACATTATTGTTTTACATTCTCAATACAGGTATAAACAGATATATATATATCTACCTCAACTCCTTTCCACACGCACAATACAGACATTTATATTTAAACTATTGTTCCCATGAGACAGTGCAGATCCCGTTCCTTCAGTGTCAAGTTGGAGCACTAAATGCTCATAAATACATCCAACTCACAAGAATGTCACAAAAGAAAAGAAACACACCCGGGTCTCTTGCATGTTACAAAGACACCTATGGCATTTTGCCTACTCCTGACTCAATACTGGTCGGTTTGACCGGTGCACCAATTTACTGATTTGTTTCTCCCTTTTCGCTGTTTTTTTTTTTCTTTTTAAACCACAAAGAACATTCCTTTTACTAAAGGACTATTGCTGCCTCTTACAGTTTATATTTGACAGAAGGTATTAGAATATATATATATTGTCTATATAGACAAATAGTTAGTGTAGTGAAGAAGAGTTCTACAATAGTCCAGAGATCATGCAGAAAAGAATTCATGCAGAAAAGAATTCTCGAGAGTACTCCATTCTCATTTCGGAAGTGAGGGCGCACGCCATGAAAGTCAATGTTCGTCACATAGGGCTAGGAACTAATATCTTGGCATAAAGACACTATTTTCCACTCTTAACTTCCACTCACTTTGTTCTCGATAGACCTGAATAGCCATTCGTCGACGTTTGCACATTCTACATTTCTGCGTCGGGCGGTCTTGAGGATGGCACATAAAACACCATGGACTAATTTCTTCGAACATGCTTAACTTCCCTACCACATACTTTTGATAATATGCATTAACTGCTTTTCTCAGTTTTTCAGGCAAAGTTGCAATACACCAGCCTCCTCGTACGATACGTGCTATAGCTAGAGTTGCTAATGATTTAACACTGGTCGTGTCTCTAGGTGGTAAAACCCAGTCATAACATCCCAGCTCCTGGTCTAAACAAAATTCCTCATCCCTTGCTGATACTCGCCAGATACGCCCTATCTTAACGTACTCCAATTGCATTTTGTCGACATTTCTGGGATCTCACGATCCACCTTCTTGGCTTTGGCTGACCATTTACTCTCTCAAAGCACAGGAAAACTCTCACTTTGAGATGACTCTCATGATAGATTGAAGACAGAGTGTATAAAGACTAGCAACATAGTTACTGAGCCGTGGGGCTCTAAACTCCTCAATTATGGCATCATAAACACGCCATTCTCAAATTCAAACCATAGAATTCATAATACATATCCGCAGTTGTCCAGAAAAGAAAACTGTCGACACAGTGAACGTTCCTAAATCGCACGTGCCAGTACAGACAACTCTGGTGTCGCACTCTCTCTCTCAAGTAAGATGACTCCGGCCACTATGGCATATCGGCATCAACTTCCACTGTTGGCAAGCCTAAGGCATTTGTATGCAAACCCTGCTAGCACAACTCATTGAAATGATGTCTTTTTCACGTGAATAAGATGAGTTTTCATGTAAGAATGACATAAATTACACGAGTAGTGCTAGCTGGGAAGACATACTGAAAAGAAAGGAATCCACAGAGTGAGAAGATGAGAAGATACAAGAACTGATGTCATCACTGGTCTTCGAGAACATAAAACTGGAAAGAATCCATGGAGTGAGAAGATGAGAAGATGCAAGAACTGACGTTCTCACTGGTTCTCCAGAGCATGAAGCTATGTCTCAACCTTCCTGAATTCTGTCAGATGCATCCTCCTCAAGGGACGGCCCACAACTGGATCGGGGGTATTTATATACACACCGATGTATCCCACTCCCAGCACCCTGTAGTGCATGGTCACATTTAACCCTCATTGTTGTAGATGACATATTTCTTGCCATAATTGCTTACTCTGAATCCATATATATTTATATATAAAAGTCTTGGGGTCTCGAGAAAAGAGAAAAGAATACTACTTAGAAAGATTAGACATGAACAGGAACCTTCGTCATACCAGCCTAGTTAAGGAGATGAAGAAATAGTGAAATCCTAAGAAGCTCTTGGAGTCTCTGCTCTCTCCCCGGGGGGGGCACTTCAATTTTTTTTTATACGGGTGTGTGGCTGAACCCCCGACTAACCTTACCCTTGCTAGGGCCCTCAATCGCAGGTTTTTTCTTCAAAACCCTACCCTTGCTAGGGAACTTTTGACATAACAGTCTTAGATTTTGCTCAAAATATCTTAAATTGACCTTGTTTTGGAGAAGATTTGAATTTTGTTCATGCTATTTTCATGAAAACTGGGAAAATATTCATGAAAATTTCTGAATTTTCCACTTGAATCGGGGTATTTTGCTGAAAGTTGACCCTTGCTAGGGACATTTTGCTCAAAAGTAGACCCTTGCTAGGGACATTTTGGTCTGAAACCAGAGGCTTGGTAGGGACATTTGGCTGAAAAAGTACCCTTGCCAGCCGCACATATGTGTATGTCCAACATAGGGAGTGCCCCCCCCCGGGGCTCTCTCAGTCCTCCACAACGATTCCATAAATGGCAACTGTTCCCTACATCACTCAGGATAACAACACATGTCCCTGTACATACTTTGACACCATAGGGCATATAACAAGGTCTACCGAACTGGCGGTGCCCTTCCTGAAGCCAACTTAACTCGATGGTATTCCAGTGGCTCCATGCACCTCTTGGGGCTCCAACAGAAAATTACCTTTCTCTTTTTATGGGGAAATACTATGAATAACAAATTTTAGAGCTTTGTTTTTTTTTTACTAAACTTTTAACAATACTTTTCCGGATATTTCTACACAAAAGACTTGTTTTTAATAGCACCTTTGATACTACTCCATGCTGCTCACCAATATTCTATCTAGGCAAGATGGCTGAAAACAATGAACGAGACAGAAGATCACACACTAATAGTTGACACTTTTTAGTGGCGTTTGGGAGAATAACTCAAAGAAGATTGCACTGTCCTCCAAGAAAAGAACGCGGCAACTCTAGGGTTGTTCTGCAATTTCCACTTCAAGAACTCCGTCCTCTTGCAATTGTGACGCTGGGCTGCTTTCAGCACCTCGTCAAACAACATAATCAAAAGTGGAGGAGGAAAAACCCTCACTCAACACATTCAAACCTAACAGTAGAGAAGCACCGTATGACGGTCCGGCATGTCCCGATCCTACCCCTCTCTCAAGAGTAACGATCCTCAACCGCTTCTCAAGCGACCAGGCCCGACCTTGGTCATGGCTCGTTTTCGCATAGGTGGGCCACACAGTTGACCAACTTCATCAAATCATCAACATCACAGAGGAAAAAGAAAAGGATCTCTGACACCAGGTTTGCAGCCTTTCCAGACACGGAATGTCACCCAGATGCTCAATTGATACGTGGATGAAACAATAGTGCCTCAAGTTGAGGACTGGGCTGAAAACTCAAAAGAAAGAAGGTGACCAGGACTCGCGATCTCACCTGTGAGTCCATAAGACCTCAAGAGTCACTACCATCCTCCAAGGGACATCCCAGACGCGGGACATCACCTAGAGGTGTGATTGGTACGTGGGCAATCCGATTGCCTCCCAGGACAGCATGACTGGGAACCACTGAAGGTAAGATGGTCACCGGAACATATGACCCAACATGTGAGTCCGTCATACCCCCAAAACTACAACAAAATTCCAACAATAACGCACCTGAAGTGTGTCATTTTTTAGACCCGATTAAACCTTGTTAGCCTTTTCTGATTTCACTTTATCTGATTTCACAACGACAAATTTTCAAAGGATCAACCACAGATTGCATCAATAATTTGCATCTGGGATCCACCCTGCATCTCCCTTGCTATAATTCTGGGGTTTTTAATTATCAGAAAGGCCTCATAACATTGTTAATGGACCATTCTGGGTATTATTCATTATTTTACACATTTATAAAATACTTTGCCATATACGCTCAGGACCTGCTCACAAGCCCACAGCTCAATCCCCCCCAGTGTGTACAGGGAGCTGCTCTTACATCACCCATACCAGGATGTTGTGAGAGCCGGACCCATCCTATTTCTGGGCACCGACTCACTGGGAGTATCACAACATACCGACATACCTGTGGAAGCATTTCTAGGATGCAGGGAAATTCCACAACCTCCCTTCATCCTGATTGGTCCATCCATAAATAGAATCATTACCGGGTATGGCGACGCGTCAGATCTGATCAGACCCAACCAGATCTGACCTGTTCCTACCAGGACATTTCATCACCCTGTGAGCTGCTCACCTTAGTATTTAAGACCTGGTGAGCAGCTCCCAATCATCTATTCTAAGCTCATCTTTTCCTACCTACATTGTACCACGTACAACCTCCCTAGTATCTAGGACCTACGACAGGTTGAGCTAGGAGCTTAGGGGCAGAGCCTGCATGCTGGCAAGTGTATCATTGTTACCACCTATATGTACACTCTGTCATCATGCAATAAACAAGGATCAAAGAACTTCTCTGGATTCAGTGTTCATTACAACATCGACTTGTAACGGTTCGTTGACAACATGTTTCTTACAGAACTCCTCAACTCCTTACACAGATATATATATATATATATAAGATCCATCATCCTCACTTCTTTATGAGGGAACTCAAGGATCAATAAACTTCTTAATATCACTATAGCAATTCTCGGACACAGTGTCTTAGACAGCTCAATGTTGCTTTCACAGACATACGAGGTCCTTGTCTGCAAACTACTTTGGGAATGTCTGCAAATTTACATGTACACAAATTTCATAACTCATTACACCTTCATGCGCAAGTTTCATAACTCATCCATACCTTTCATGCACAAACTTCGTGACTCATTCATACCTTCATACTCAAGTCTCATAACTCATTCATACTCTCATACACAAACCTCATAACTCATTTATACCTTCATGCTATGCCGGCTCACAGTCACACATTTTACACACCATGTTTTAGAATCACTCACACAGTCAATGAGTCTGTTTAAATGTTACACACTCATCATAGACGTGTTACAAAGTTACACATTCACTCCATGTATGCTTAAAAGTTACACATACGCACCAAATGCACACTCAACAGCCGCAGGTGCACCATAAGTGTGTTGAAAAGTTACACACACACCACAAGTGTGTTGAAAAGTTACACACACACACATCACCAGTGTACTGCAAAGTTATGCACTGGCCTCATATATGTTCCAAAGTCACACTCATATGCCATGTACACATTTATAGAAGTTACGAGCACGTCATAAGTGTGTTGAAAAGTTACAAACACACCGTGAGCGTGCTACAAAGTTACACATTGACATCATTCATGCTCAAAAGTTACACATACACCATACAATCTTCATCACACACATGAGGGGGACAGGAAAGGAGAGATAAGACCCCTTTAAGTGGGCTAGGGAAGCCCTAACGTGTTGCCCTCACTCCAGGTTGATGGGCAAATTGAAACTGTCATAGCTCCACAATCTTATACCTACCCATGTGGCTATCTCCAAAGCCAAAATTCCATGATCACTGGTCAAATCTCCAAAGCTGTATAGTCAGTGGATGAATCTCCCAAGTTGTATGTCCAGTGGGTAAATCTCCAAAGTCCCACTAAGTGGCAATGAAGTTCCACTAAATAACAACGATCGTCTTCGCTCTATACAAGCACAACAGTAAAAGTTTCATATCCTATGGTGAAACGCTCTAAGAGTTTCACTCTCACTTTCATAACTGGTAATCCATTGCAGCACAAACACAACACTCGTGTGTGTTAGCAAAGGCTAATAACACTCGGCCTATGGCCTCGTGTCATTATCCTTCACTATCACACACTCGTCATGAGTTATCCATTGGTTACTTGTTCACTACAGTCTCACAAAGCAATTCCATATTGATCTGCTCAAAATGACTCAACTCACAATTTTCCCAAAACAGTTTCATATTGAACTATCCGGAATAATTCAGCATATAATTCTCTCTAAATTTCCACCTCGGATTTACTCAAAATTTTTCAGTTTACAATTTTCCAACGAATTTCAGACTTCTCAATTTTCATTATTTGAATTTGGTAGTTTCGGTGATTATCCCCTCTTTTGAATCCCTTTTTGGAGTGCCCCCATGAAATAACTATATTTTCAGCCTCGATTCTTGGCGCTCCGATGTGGGTTCACGAGCTGAGTCGATGCTTCCCAAGATGGCCTCCATACTCCAGCACCCCTCAACGAGCTCCCAGTCTTCCTTCAAGACAGCCAAATTTTGTGAGTGTTAATGTGTACCCCTGTAGGTTCCCTGATAATAACCCCACTGTCACTATTGTTCCTGAATTTTCCCAAAATAACCATTTTCCTCCTTTAGAGGATAACTTCACGTAGGGTTATGTATGCATATATATATATATATATTTTTTTTTTACCAAAATCTCATTCTGCCCTCGCTTCCTCAATCACTGATAATTTTGAATGCGCGCGGGCTCCATGCTTCGAGGCTCGAGTTCCCCTATCATGATGCTCTTTAGTTTCGGTTTCTATTTCCATAATGGCGGGTCTGATGTTTCTCATAGGTACCGCGGGTACTTCATACACCAGTGGCTTATGCCCTCCCGTGCTACGCGGGTTTCTGGCTTTCTTTCTCAGGTGCCTACGACAGAGCACTACCGTAATTACCATAATACCAGCAGCTACTATAAGTCCCACCAATATGTATAACACCGTGCTGTCTGGGAACATGCTGGTTTCCAGTGCCTCCATGTCGTCCAACTTTTCAATCAGGGCCTGTATGGGCTGCCCATCAATGTTGCTGAGCTTAGTCAAATGTTCCATGAGATTGTGACGCTGGTCACCCATATCTCTCCAAATGGTCAATTCGGTCATTTTCACATTTTTAGGCGGAGTTACTATTCTATCCTAATGCATGACATGATACTCTTGCCGTCTTTTGAAGTATATAGGCAATTCCAGTACATCAGCAAGTGCATTACATCCGGATGCTAGCCTTATAACTGTGTATGGAGGTGCCACTGTTATTATTTTGGCATCCTCATCAATACCACAGTGCTTCCTCATATTAAAAGATGTTCCGGTAGCCACGAGCCATTCACCATCAGACACATAGTGTGCTACTGGTAATTTGACCTTGTTAGATACCTTAACCTGACACAAAGCTTCAATTTTACGCGCATCTCTTTGGTACAAGGCCAATGTGCAGACGATTCTGACTTTGCAACAAACAAAATCGTGAGGTGTCTATGACGAAAACCCCCTATATGAGAAATGGTACTCAAAATGCTACACTGCAGGCCCACAGCCTACCAATGCTTGTCAGAATTGATAAGCTGGCTGTGATGGTTGATATGACATGTAAGAAACACAAATAGATACTTAAATAAATTAGCAACATTATAACATGTAGTTGAGGCGTCTGTGACGAAAACCCAGTCCACATGGACATTCTGACCCACAAATCAGGGACCATTTGACCGATGTTCTTTATGTGACATGTAATAGAGACATTATGTCACTATTATTGATAGAGTTATTCTGACCTAAGAGTTATTGTCACAGACGCCTCGAAGAGTAAAATTCTACACATGAGTGACCATAGTAAAAGATTCTCAATCAACATCCACCTAAACTTACATAAATAGTGTAGGCCTAATATATGCCTAATACCACAGACAATTTTGGATGGGTTTCTAGTCTTTGAGTGGACAATAGGACATGTGCAAAATGATTTAAACTGCAAAAAAACAGAATTTTTAGTGATTTTGGGACTTTGGGTCACTCAAAGAATTTTTACCCAACAGACACAAATGGATATTTTTCTGAAAGGCTAGAATGTCTTCTGTAGGATGAGACCATGGAAGACAAGATTGGATAAGCATATTTTATTCTATGGCTGCATAAAGGCCAAAAACCATGGTTTTCCAGGTTTTGTACACTTATTCTCACACTGACCCATATCCCTCTGTGAGCATTCCAACTGGTCCTCCAAGGTCAAAACCACGTATTGCCTTCATCCTCTGATGGGCCAATTCATAGGCTGTGGTCAACTCGGTCCCAGAATACGGTACTGGAAGCTCCAAGGCTTCCATGACTCTTAGTTTTCTGGAAACATCCAATAATGGTACCTCAATGCCTACCAAGAGAGTGCCATCCAATGCTACCGTATTGGTAGTGAGCACTTTATAATAATAAAATGGCCTTTCTCTAGGATCTTGTGGTAACATCAATCCGGGTGGCAATTCTAACTCAACCCCCTTTAATATTTGCACCAACTCTGGAGCAGGCAGTATGGTAGGTGTCAATTTCTGATCTGCTAACTGATCTACCTTTCTGAAAAGTTCATTCATTAGATCTGACTCGGCTGACACCAAGTCTCTCAGTTTTCCTAGATTGGTACGCATTTGTCCACTGGTGATCACAAATTTTCTCATGGGTATTACCTCTGCCTCAAATTCAGTGATGAGTTTACCCAAGGTCTCGATCACTTGATTAATTTTCACCCTATTCTCTGATACCTCCATTCTGATCAAATTTACCATTAATAGTCCCTCTTTAACTACTGATCTCAACACTTCCTGATTTCTTCGTAAATGACCTATCTCGGCTCTCAATTGATAAGTAGAAAAGATACTAAATACAGAAGTCAGTCCTGCCAGTCCTCCCAAGACAGCTCTCACTAGTCTTTTTGAGCATCCCCGTCTTGGTGGAGGTGTTTGACTAGCCTTCCTTGCTCTCTGTTTTGAAATTGGAGCCTGAGTGTCCATTTGATTGTCCTCCAGCTCACTATGACCAATTCTTTTCAATTCCTGAAAGTCCCTCCAATTCGTGTTATGGATACTGTCAATGATACTTAATTCTTTCAGTTGTTCCTTTAAAATGGTGACGTACTTGAAAAGAGTCTGTTCAATTCATGTCCATGCCTCACTGAAAATTTTTTTATTCTTTTCTAATGCTTGATTCCTAAAACCGCCATCGTCATACAACCTCCTAAAATAAGGCATGGCTTTCTCAGCCTTATCCAGGGCTGCGTGTATGGTCTTATTGGTGAACAGTAGGTATTTTTCATACAGGGTTAAATCCAGGACCAAGCCTATGACCCATTGTGATCTGGTGGTGTGCACTATGGCTTTCTGCCTAAAGAATACATGTTCCACACTCAGTCTTGGAGACGTTGTTTCCACTCCTATAACAACTGCAATAATGCAAATCAGCCCTATTCCGGCAACCTTCATGTTGCTATATTTTATTCTTTCAACTCAATGTCCTTTCTTTTACTGTTGGATGCTTGGGAATTCTCTCCCCCCTTTCTGGCACTTTGTCGCTCCTTATGATGTCTGGCTTCTTTATATAATCTTTTTAGGGTAGTACTTACGATTTGTAATTCTGCCCCAACAGCAGACCAACCGTCGCTATTGACCATGGGTGTACCTATGGGAATCACAGATGTTAAACCAGCCACTTGGCGTACCAACCTGGCTAGTCGTACATTTCCATTTTCCCGCTCCAATTCCCTAGCTAATTTCTTGGTGAGATTCAAATATTTAGGTAGTACAAACCGCCCTTAATTCTTGACCCCATTCTATCAAGGCCTCACATTCACAACACCCAATCACCAAATCAATTTCAATGATCAAAGGTTTAGAGGTCTCAGCCAAAAATAATTGCTCGCTAGCCACACAAGCCTCACCTATTTTAATGCTTTCCCACATAAAATCGGTCACTATCTGCAGATATAATCCGTGGACTTTGATTTTTCTTCTCACAACTACTAGACGTCTCCACAATACCGCGATTATTAATAGGGATATGCCTACCAAACAAAATGATGCTACCCAATCATAATGGTCCGTAACTCTCTGACAATCTTTAGAATTCTCATGGGAAGCTAGATCTGACATGCTGTATTCTTTCACAAGTGAAAGATTTTTTTTTTTACTCAGGCAGACATTTCACTCTCAAGGAACCATGACATGTCTTTCATTTGCCACTCACTGTACATGTATTAAAGGTCTAGAGTTGCTTTCTCCCCTTCTCATGAGATCATGTAATTTCTCCCCCCCTTTTTTTTTACATGTCCATTGTTCTCAGGGTAGTTACTGATAAGGTGGTATCCCCTTACTGAGGCCTCCGTGGTAACAGAACCCGCGTTCAGGCGCGCTCGGTACCATCCACTCCGACGGTTCATATGGCTACCAGGGCCCCTGCCGCTCTAGGAGCTCTTCCTTCATCTCCAAATCCAAATGGTACTGCAATTCTTCATAGCACACCACCTACCTCTCAGTGCTACAGTGTCTCATTTGGCTCGGAGGCCTTCTCTGCTCCGTACTATTCCCAGAGTGAGGCAGGCACCGAGGTTTCCAGCACTCCCTTAAACACCACAGGAGTACCTGGTTCCTCGATATCCGCCGCCTCTGTCGGATTCCCACTGGCTCTTCTGACTTCTCTGGATATGATTCCGTCCACCATTCAGGCCATCACTTCAGAGGTGTTATCCGTGGCTTCTCCAACAGAGGTGTTCTCTTCCGCTGCCATCACTCAGCAGCCTCCAGTGAGTCGACCACCTCAACAGGAACCTTCTCAAACCTTACCCAAACCATCATCAACCTCCTCGGAACCAGGTACTGGTTCCAAGCGTCGCCACAGAAAGCCAAACCCCCAAAAATACACTAAGAGACAGAAATCCGAGGATCCCAGTTCTCATAGAGGATCCTCCTCCGCTGCTGTCAGGTCCGGGGCGGATCCACTACTGTCTACCACCCTGGAATCGCGCCCATCCTCACCTCGATCCTCGACGGTGCCCTTCTTCAAAGAGGAAGGCCCCATTGAGGTAGAGTCCTCGGGAGATGAAGCGTCCAGCACTTATTAGAGCACCATTTCCACATGTAAGTTGGAGGTCTTCCTCCTGTTTCTACTCTCTCCGCCTTTCCCTGGCACTATCTAAATTGTCCCTCCTTTTAACTGAGGGACCTAAATATACAACAGTTCTTTTACCTGTGCGCTTTTGATGGTAGGGCTCACAAATATCCTCTTCAGCTTTGTCCTCAACAGACATACAACACAAAATCTCCAAACATTGTCCCATACTGTTTCGAATCACTATGGTTATTATTATTTTTTTAACAATGACCCCAGGAAGCTGGTGGGCAGGTGGTTATTATCATCGGGCAGGACGTCTCCTCCCAAATGGTCGATATTACATCACGTTGATTTAGCCGCGCCTTATCCGCCAGTGTCTTTAAACACTCAACACATACGCACCTTCCGGTCATACTGGTTTCTCTGATATCCCCAATTATATAGGGCATTATAATGTATTGTTTTCCCTGCAGATTGGTACTTCCTATGGTCATCTGTCCAGTTCTCCCATTTGTCAAATTCTGTCATCCTTGACTATTTATCCTGCATGGTAAATACAAGACATCAAGACTTTCATTAACCTCTTTCAGGGCAAACAATGTGGTTTCCACCACAACAGTTTTGGTTGAGGGCAAAGACCCTAGAGCGGGTGCATCAATGTCTGCAACACCGACACCTGATGTGGGGTTCATCCTGATGTCTGCATTTCCTCAAGTCTTATTTTGAATTCCTATCTTCAAAATCCAGAAGTCTTGTCAGCTAAGTTCTCCCCATTAATTTGCCCAAGTTCCCAACAACTAAGTGTTCCAACTTCAATTCCAAGTTTTCATGAAGTGAACTCCTCGAGATCCCAAGCACATTTGAAGAGTGGACACTGGTCACCTTTCCTTTATATAGTAACTGTCCCTTTTCAAGTTTAGGTGGGAGGGGGTAATCACGAATGAGAATATGCGCGCCGGCACACGCGGCAAGCCCACAAATTTTTTTTTTTGTTTTTACCCAAAATTTCCTAAAACAAAGCACAGATATATTTCTTACAAATAATCTTTCCCTCAAAATTACTTTCACCACTTTTTTTAATATCCCTTTTATAATTTCAATTCCTTACTACTGTAGTGGCCGGCATCGTTGTATATATATTAGTGCCGTTCATCCGAGAGACGTGTTCGTGTGGTGCTTGTTCCTTCTATGCCAGCTAGGTGTCGCTTTGCGATACCCCATTGGTACAAGAGGGGGCAGCACCATGCCTCGCGTCCAGCTTCTACTAAGAAGCCGGACGAGCGGCAGAAGGGGACTGGACGTGGTCCAGTCAAGACGCTCAGTTATAATCCATTGAAACTTGAATAAAGTCCTACCCGAGAGGTAGGGGTATCCGGGGCTTTGCCCAACCCGAACTACTCGTGTTGTGTTGGTATCTCTAGTGATAAGAGAGCCAACGAGCCACCCAACATATAAGTCGATACGAACCATTACACTACTGTCCAGTAGATCCAAAGCTTCCGGTTCCCCTGTGAGTACTGCCCAGTTCAGAAACCTCGACCACTCGCGGTCTTGCTATTTTCTCTACAATAGCCTGGGCTATTTTATCTCCCCGCTTTACTAAATACGGTCGACGTTGTGAACAAGCACACATATCATGCCCCTATAGTCCCTATCAATTACCCCTGCGGCAATATCAATGGAATATCTCAATGCCAGACTTGAACGCGGTGCTATGCGCACATAACACCCTTCTGGGATTTCCCATGCTATTCCGGTGGCAATAGCGCCTCTCTCACCCACGGGGATCCAACGAGTTTGATCACTAAATAAATCTAATCCTGCTGCCTCAGGAGTTCCATACTCAGGTAACCGCGCACTCCCTGAGAGCCGACGACATCTCAGTGTAGGTTCATTGCTGTTGGTGGGTTCCTCAACCACACTGCACCCCAACTGGGGTTCACTACCACCCTCAGGTGCACTCATATTTTCGGACGGACCAAAAACACTGCCTTTGCCACAACTGATTTTCGTCAATAATACTAAAATTTTACTGGATAAGCTCACTTGTCAAAATAAAACTCTTTTCTAGCTAAAAGTTACAACAATAATCCTAAATTTAACCTTTATGACTCTCTGCTGAACCCAAAGGACTCAGTCAGGTTTCTTAATACTCACCCCGAAACTTTTGGACGGTAATAGAGCGCTCGTGACAAGTTTCTTTGTTTTTCTAACTTAATACAACATAACTCCTAAGTTTATCAATCACTCTGCTGGCATACACACTTTCACTCACCTTTCATTCAACAAATACTTCCTCCTTATATTCAGTAATGATCGAAAAATTTCTATGATACTCTCACTCGAGAGTGTTAAATGCATGTGTCCTTGCTGGACTCGCTCTCCCAACTGAAGCATTCCTTCAGTTGAGCGACCCTTATATATCGCTCTCATAGTCAGACTCACTCCCACTGTCTTCAGTGATAGTGTCCAATAAGGAATCCCAGGTTTCTGTTACTGAAGAAATTCTGACATTTTCGTGACCAGGTTCCAATGCCATTATTACATTCTCGGCATCTACCTCGTCATCTCCGGTGAAGCCTCTCCTTTTTAATTCTTGAGTATCGCGAACTAGCCTCTCGGCGCGCGTCGCGGGCCTCACGCGTTTCTTGTTGTTTCTTTAAACGCTCTAAACGTGCTCGCTCCTTTTCACGTTGGTAGGCTATTAGTTTGGCCTGCATTTGTTTCTTGCGAGTGTTTTGGACACTAGCTATCTCCTCCGTCACCAAAGGCAGAATGGATCGCTTGTCAGTCCAGCTATTTACGGCCTTCTTTTGACGTTTCGCGGTGCGATATCGAGTCTCTGGATCGCAGATGACGTCAGAACTCGGTGCATTGACATTTTTAGTTGCCTTCTTGCCCCTCTCTATACTATCGTCACTGCTAGGACTCTTGTGATCTAAATTAGCTTCCACCGTCTTTTCTTTCTCACCCTCAATTTCCTCAGAGACAGCAGATGCTACAGTCTTAACTCCTTCTCTCACCTCAGTCTTATTTTCTGAAGTGCTAGAATGTAATCATCGTCTTGACGACTCAATAGCTTTAATTTTCGCCCTCTCTCGTGAGCGATCAGTGTCCTTTGAACTTTCTTTCTTCAATGACACTGATGATTCCTTTGGACGTGCCCCGCTCGGGGTCGTCTTATCTCCTAAACCCTCAACCTCGGCAACATTGCGTTGCATCTTTGGACGTGCCCCGCTCAGGGTTGTCTTATCTCCTAAACCCTCAACCTCGGCAACATTGCGTTGCATCTTTGGACGTGCCCCGCTCGGGGTTGTCTTATCTCCTAAACCCTCAACCTCGGCAACATTGCGTTGCATTTTAGGAACACCCGAACTAAAGCTGACAAGCTGGGCTGTAGGTCGTCTGCCTGCCAATACTGCATCGGCTCTATAGGTTTCCACCACCCCCGTCTGTGAAGATGGCCCTTTATATAACAGAGGCGTGGCAGAGTTAGGTGAACACTCCCTACTAGCCTGAGTGCCACCAGATATCTCGCCGCCCCTGGGTTTGGAATGTTCATATAGCCTTATATTGGGATTCTCTTCTGAACTGCCATCACTGTTCTCTTCTATCTCAGACAGTTGCTCTCCTAGAGCTCTACATTCTGGGAACAGGTACTGTTTTGCTTGTTTCTTATAGTCTCTCTCGCGTCATTTTCAGGTTCACTGATCTCCTCTTCGAGATCACTACCACTTTTCTCGTCATCCTCCGATGGTATCTCTCTCCCCTCTCTGAGATAAGCTCTCTTCAGCTTATTCACATTTACCAAGTGATCAATGGCCCTTCCGGTTCTCAATGACCGCAGTCGTATTCGGTTGTCGTCTACAGCCTCCTCAACTCTATAAGGTCCTCTGTACCTATTAGAGAATTTGGACAAGCTGTTTTCGGCACAACTGGGATCATAATAATATACCAGATCGCCCTCTTCTAGTTGCACAGGTCAGGCATTTTTGTCCAACCGTGCTCTCATGGCCTCTTCATACTTTCAAGTATTCTGCCGAGACACTTCATCGAACATTTCAATGCAGTGCTTGGTCCTCAGGAACCAGTCTTGATCTTCACCTACCACCTCAAAGCCATTGTCCTCAGGGTAACCCAAGGCAACATTATCTCGCCCAAATAACAATGCATACGGCGAGAAACCAGTTCTGACACTTATAGTGGAGCTGGCTCTCCATAATGCTAGAGGTAGCATATCGGGCCATTTCTTATAATTCTCATCTATGTACATGCCTATTGCATCGTGTATTGTCTTATGTAGGCGCCCTGCCCTTGCATTACGCTTATTCCCATTCGGCTTCCCACGGCTGATCTTGATCCTATGGGCGCAACCTAGGCTAGGAACCTTTCCAACACCATTCTCCCTTATAAAAGAGAGACAGAGGACATGGTGTGCTCCATGCTTCCCAGGTCCTTCTTTTCAAAGTACCTGATCACATAGAACTCTGCTCGGTATAGATGGAATACCAACCTTACACAGGCCAGACTGTACATTGAGCCAAGCGCGGTTGCCTTAGACAGCCAATAAGGACTTAATACCATATGCGACCCGACCGATTGGTGACCCAGTCGTTAGTGATCCCTAAATCCAGTAGAGTGTATTAGACTTCCCGGTAGGAACCGACGGTCTGATCCGGCCAGATCTTAGCTAACCTGTGCGAACTTTGACCTTTTTCACCAACCTTGCCTGCTCATTGCCCCACTGGGGCAACGGGGTAGAGGTTGTCACTTCCGTACCACCTACAGCCACTTGCCATACACTGCAGAGGGCGCGCCTACTAAACCTCATACAGTGCTTTTTAAAATGGTAGCCTGACTATAGGCCGACTAGACGATACCACAGTAAGATGTCAATTCATCCTTTGTTAGACATGAGGGCCTTCACTATCTCCCTTGCACTTAAAATGCCGATTTTACATGCCCCTGGGCCCTGGCGGGTCCACTGTCGCCTGTTCCAGGGACGGCATCGGGGAGCCTATCCCCCTTGCCTCCTTGGGGCATTCAGGAACTAGTGAAGCTCTGTTTACACATGAGCCGCCTAGTGATTTCTCTAAATAAATTGGCCATGTAACTAGTTCCTCGATCACTATGAAGTCGTTCCACCTTTCCATACCTGCACACAATTTTCTGTAGGAAGAAAGTGGCAGTGGTGGTGGCTGTCGAGTCCTTGGTGGGGAAGTCCTCCGGCCAACCAGTCAACAGGTCAATAAAGGTCAGTATGTGAGTGAATCCCCCTTCTGATTTTTAAGAGGTCCCACATAATCTGTCTGTACTACCTGAAAAGGGAACTGGGTTCTCATCATCCATTGAATGACCTTCCTCCAAGGATACTTCTGTATGTTTCTCCAGAGGTTTCTTAGTCTTGTCAGAGGGTCCTATGGTCAACAGTTCACACCCTACCTCTGGCTCAAACTCCTCCTCATCATCTGAATCGGCTACGGGGGTGTCTTTTAAGACCACTCTAGACAGATAATCAGGAACAAAATGCTTGTTGCCGGGCTGATAAGTAATCTCATAGTCGAAATCACTTAAAGCCAAAGCCCACCTTTTCAGGCGTTTTAAAGGGGCTTTATAAGCCTGCTGAAGCAGCGGCACCAAAGGCTGGTGATCAGTAACAATAGTGACCTTTCCTCCATGTAACATGTTCTCATGGTTCTTTAGGGTCTTGATTACGGCCAAGGCTTCTCGTTCCGTGATGGGATAATTCCTTTCAGCCTTATTCATGGTGTATGAATAATACACTACAGGTCGCATCAAATCGTCCCTTAACTGACACACTACACCTCCGCAAGCATCATCAGAGGCGTCGGTCAAGACATAAAAATGTCCTGCTATTTCAGGATGTATCAGCAATGGCGGGCTTACCAGCACGCTCTGTATTTCTTTTAACGCTTCCTCACATTGGGGTGTCCAATCAAATGGAACGCGTTTCTTCAGCAAGTGATTCAAAGGTACTGCCAATTGAGCAAATCCCTCAATGAAACTGCGATAATAATTACACAGCCCCAGAAAGGATCTCACAGTGTGCTTGTCATGAGGTCGCCCAAATTCCTACACCTTTCGTGTCACTTTGGGTTGAGTGGCCAATCCTTCAGGACTCACTACCTGTCCCAAGAACTTAATCTCGCGTCGACCCCACTCACACTTAGAAGGTTTAATGGTCAGCCCTGTGCGGTGTAATGCCTTCAGGACTGATCGACACTACTGATGTGATCATTCACTGTAGGGTCAAAAACCACAATATCGTCTAAATAAGCTAGACAAGTACGTGGAGTTAATCCACTCAAAGCCATGGACATTATCTTTGTGAATTACCATGGGCTTTGTCTCATGCCAAAAGGCACTCTAGTCCACTGCCATACCCCTGAGGGTGACTCAAAAGCTGAGTACTTGCGACTATCGGGATGCAAATCGCACTGGTGATACCCACTCAGTAAGTCTATGGCAGAAGAGATGATGGGTTTCCTGTAAGCTATGTACAGAAACAATTCCCGAGCTGTGGGCATGGGATAAGTTTCATCCTCTGTCATAAGGTTCAGTGTGCGATAGTCCGTGCATAATCTTGCTGAACCATCTTTCTTTTGCACCACTACCAGAGGGCTCCTCCATGCACTGTCACTGGGTTCAATGATGCCCATTCTGAGCAGTAGCTTAATCTGCTCATCTATTATGTCCATTTTAAGTGGTGAATACCGGTATGGCTGGGTGGTACATATTCCCTGTTCTTCGTTCACCTTTATTTTCATGGGGGACCAAGTACAATGACCCAGCTCCTCCATATTGAAGGCAATGGCATCCATGTTTTCTGCCAACATGGCTTTAAATTTCATTTGTTCCTCCAGGGTCATACAGGTATCACCGAGATCCAAATTCATTATCTTCTCCCGTTTAATGACTCGACTAGCACTGCCTTCCTGACTAGTCTCACTTCTAACACTGGTATTTGAGACATTTTCTGACTCAGATCGCACTACATTGATGTCATTCAACTCAGTTCCTTCTGATGAACTGCTGGGAGTATCATCCCCTAGTGTCCAACGATCCAGGTCTAATACCTGTTGTACCTGCTGTAACTCCAAAGGTGGCGCGTTGACCTCGCGCACATAAGCTAGCATGTCATTGCGGTCAATAAATACAAATTGATCAGTAAAATTGGCTACTTTTACCCACCAATTCTTGTCAGTATAGTTAAGGGCATACTCCACGGCCACTATAGTAAGTCCAGATGGTTCCAGTGCAACGGTGTCTCCCGGATTGACCTCCAAATTTCCCCAAGGCTCCACAGCAATTATCTGCTCCTGCCTAGGCCGCAAACATAAACCTCGTTTAGCTGATACGGGGGTGCCATTAAACACTCTTACCCTATGCTGATCCGCACTGATTTCTGCTTTCAAGTCTTTGAGAATATTGCGACCTAAAATCATTGGATGTGCGAACATTTTCATTACATTAAAATGATAATAAATCACTATGCCGTCCAAACTACAGCGCAACTTAATGGTTTCTTGTAGGGCACATTGATTCTTGTTCCCCACTCTCACTGTTTGTTGGTTTCCATCCATAGTGTCCCATATCGTGTCGAGTGGTAGATCATTCCTCAGTTCCTGACTTATAAAACAATCAGAAGCTCCAGTGTCCACCAATCCCTGATACTCTTCTCCCTCAACAATAATTTCCAAAAAGTAAGCGCTTTGTGTGTTATTATCGTGGCCAGCCGACCTGTCTCCCTGAATCAATTGCAATTCAATAATAGGTGCAGGCCGGCCCACTAGTTTCCCTGACCATTGCCAGCATGACTGGTGGATCCCTTGCTATCCGAGGTGGGTCCGGTTCGAGCATTTAGATTGTGATGGTAGTCCGCCAATAGGGCACACTCCTCAGTACTGTGACTCTGGGCGTCATGTATAATGCAGTATGGTGTGTTGCCATTTGCCCCTCCTGCCTTGGATTCTGGCTCACTGGTGGGCATCAAACCGTGCAGGCGATCCACGGTTCGTTTGTAATCCTCAGCCTGATGCATGGACCTTTTTCGATATTCGTCAGCATTTAGGCCTCCTCCTCGTCCACCAGAATTTCCCTGCATACGATTATTCTAGTAACCTTGATTGGCGTATCTTCCTCCTCAACTAAATTCATTTCCCCCTTGTCCAGGATTGTTTGGAGGTCTTGACATGCCGTATCCTCCTGGATTATAATTTCCAGAAACTCCCTGCATGACATAGTTCTCCAGCACTTTACTGAATTCGGGATCGACCTCATCCTCTTGGTTCCTCTGGAAAGGAAGTGTCCTTTCCATCAAAACCAATTCACCTTTCTTGTCGGGATTTTTCTTCTCCACCGACTCTAAACGCACTGCCATGGCGACTGCATCATGGAAAGATTTTAACTCAGCCTTGGCTAGCTCGTTTCCTATTCCTTGGTGTAAGCCACTCACGAAGACAGAGATAAATTCCCCATCTTCCATTCCAGGTTTCATGTAGCCTTTGACTCTTAGGGTGAAACTAGTGACATCCTCGTTCTTTTCTTGTCTCAAATTATTGAGATCTCGATGTTTGAGCCACGAGGGTCGTTTGTCTCCAAAAGTTTCTTTCAGAATGGTTTTGACCTTCTCCAGGGTATCCTTTTCCCCGTCAGGAATGGATTTCAACCATGTCGCTGCTCCTGACTTTACATGAAATTTCACTATATTTAGGAACACTTGATCATTCCATCCATTAATTTCTTTTAGGATGTTCATTTCGTCGAAAAATCGCTCATAATTCTCATTGTTGCCACCCGAATAAGTGGGTATTTTCATGTTAGGCAACTTGGCCATTTCTCCTGAGGCCATGGTGTCGGCTGATTGTTGGTCGCCGGGATCACTGGGTGGTCCTCCCTCGTGGGCAGTCTGCTGACACTCCAAGTTCAATAACTGTCGGCCGTGGGAAAAGACAGAGGCAGGTCTGATAAATGTTTCACCCGCACTATCCTGGCCACTCAAGTCACTAATGGATGTATAAACCTCTGAGAGATATGGTACGTTCGTCTGACCACTCATGGGAACAGCTTTAATCCTGGTAGTAGCCTCTAAGGCAATTTGCGGTTTCACAGGTGTACGTCTGGTCACCACATGTGCATAGCTGGGCGGTGATTTAATGTTCTGATAAGCCGCAAAATCTGGCTCCAATCCACACTCAGCAACAGTATTCCCCAAACCTTGTGGTTCGAAGACCTTAACTACAGTCTGGGATCCGTTCAGGGCTTCGCTGTGGTCGTCAATTCGTGCGAGTATCACGTCAATAGAAGCTTCAATATTCCTCACAATTGCCTCCTCACACCTCTCGGATCGTGCTTCGTCAGCTGATACGCACCTTTCTCTTGTCTGACCTATAGGAGCTCGCTGAGAAAACAAAGGAGAGTCCAAATAAGCTCTTTTTAACCCCAAATCCTGAATTGGAGCTTTCCCTTCACTCAACGACTCTCTTCCCTGTGCTACCTCTTCTACAGGTGAAGTGGTTGCTTCTGAATTTCCTCCAGCCTCCTCTGATTTTATGCGGCTGCTTTCCTCTCTCTCGTCGGCAAAACGAGTTCCCACTAGACTTCCCTAACGTCTTACTTCTTGCCCATACAAGGCATGTGATACTCTTATTTGTTGCAACAAGGCCTCCGTGGCTTCCCGCAATGCGGTTCTAAACCCACTTAACTACTCCTGCCTGCGATTAGAATGTTCAGTAAGTTGCTCAATTACGCCAACAGTCCGATCCAACGAGGCCCAGGTGTCTCCATTGACATCAAAAGTAATATGACCGTTAGAACATCCTCCCACAGAGTTAGATGGAGGGGCATTGTCAGTTTCAGAGATTCCTTCCTCTCCTGAGCCACTAGTCTCAGCCAAAGCGGTACTAATGATTTCTGGACTCGGCCGTGAGGTAGTTCCGTTGCCTTCCGAGGATCCCAGGTACGCGCATGTCCCTCCTCGTGACTCACCTCGACTCTCTCTACTCACCTGTCCCGCCGTGTCTCCAGATGTAGAATTAAGGTCTATTAAATTGATCCCTGTATCAGAGAATAAAAACAAATGACCATCAGACGCGACGCGGGGTTTTCTACCTGTCGTCGTTCTGAGAGAGACTTCTCTCTTGTCTGGAGATCCACTAGAGGTCCCACCATACACTATCTCCACATCGTCGAAAAGTTCAGAAAACTCTCTGTTGTCTGCCACGGTAGCCGCGGCCACTGATTTAGGAGTTATTCGGGAGTTCCCCCTTGGAGATACGATGGTTAGGTCATCTAAAGTGTCAGAGGGATCCTCCTCTCTGGAAGTATCACTCGAAAGCCTACAGAAGGTGTCCCTTGGTTCTCCATGTGATCCTGATTTTCCATATATATTCTCGAGTCGCGCCCCTGGGAACCCTCGTCAGGCTTGTTCCCAATGAGGTCTTGTTTTAACACTAGTACGTGCCCATTGGGCCGCCAAAGGTCGTACTGACAAGTCACTATAGTCCCATACAGGTGAACCTATTCCTGACGGTAATGGCGTATAATGGTGAGTGCCACGACTCTGATTTTCTCCACTTTTCTCTCCAGTTGACTTGGTATTTGCTATACCTAAATAATCAGTAGACTCAACACTATCAGATACAGGATACTGTTCAATACTACCTGTAGTTCCTTGAATTGACTCCAAATAACTCCCTTCAAGGTTTCCAACCCTTGGTCTTAAATTGTTTTGCCTTCCCTCCGGGATCACTTAGTTTACTTGAAGTTGAGAGTCTCTATTCTCGGCAGTGATCTGAGTATTATTCTGATTATCAAGAGAGACTATGGTATTTTCAGTTTAGTTGGGAGCCGAAATTTCTCCTAAATTACTTGGTAATTGTTCTAAATTGCTTGATGGTGGTTCCTCTAAATGATGGCTCCGGTGCTGAGTACCCAAGGGTAATTCAGCCTTACCTCTCTTTCTATTACTGGAATCTCCAGAGGCAACACCAATATGAGACCCCACCTGACTTTCTGTTTCTATATGAAGTCTTCCCAGTGATGTCTCTTGGTGGGTCCCCAAGGCTCCAGAGGGAATATTGCTACTCTCTCTAGAATCCAAGGCCTGCCTCTGGATAGCAGTGCCGCCAGTCCCGGTCGAATCCGCCGGTTCGTGCTGGCCCTGCTCCGTTGATAACGGGGTGGATGTGAGGAGTTGTCTTCGTGCTTCAGCCCTAGTTTTCAACAACTCCTCATCAGGGTGATGACTCCTTTGACTCGTTCAGTGCCGTGAGGGGGAGTCAGCACCTTCATCCTCCAGGGCGGGTTCTTTTATATTTGGCAGCCCCCCTGATCTCCAGGCTAGGGGCGTTACTGCTACCTGAGTGTCTCTGGGTCCCAACTGTATAGGATCTGCTGGCCCTCTCGATCGGGTGCTCAATCGAACAGGTTGATCAAGTCTGCCCGAGTTTGCTCCCCGATTTCCCAAGGTACCCCTTTCCTGATATGTGCTATTATCAGCACCTTCACTCCTAGGAGAAACTATAGCTCCTATTACTATAGCTTGTTCAGGTCTTCCCTGGTCTCTACTACTTATCTCACTTCGCTCAACTTGAACATTGCTCACACTAGTAACTGTACTATTAATATGGTCCTGATGAAAGTCTCCAACAGAATTTTGTTCCTCCTCCTTGCTATAGCTATCCTGATCGCTCGCATTGGCACCAGCAGAGCCACTTGATAATATATCACTTCCTGCAGGCGTCCAGAGGTGTAGTACCCTGAGGTTCCGGGAACGGTGTCTGATTCATAACAAGACACATGCATTGTTCTCCACCACCTGGCCTATGGCAGGCGGAGGGAAGAGGGACAGTGGGGGTTCTATTTTTTTGTTGGGGAGCCGCCTTGTTATAGTTCTGGGGAGGAGACTGGAGGTGAAGTTATGTTTTGATAATTTAGATGGGGTTAGTCCTGAAGTATAGTACACCCTTGAAATGGGGTGAACCTTTATAATGGGGTTTAACTCGCCTTCCGAAATGGGGTAGCTTATAATACAATGATCGAACTCGGGATTTCCACCAGTTATGTTTTCACCTCACTCCAATCTCCACTCGCAGCTTAAATTTCTCCACCAATCCATCTCCACTCGTGATGTTGCCATATTCTTGGGGAATGATCTAGTGCTAGCATCAAGGGTAGAGCTTTATGTTTAAATTCCTATGCCCATATGGAAAGAAAACACAATTGGGTACTTCATCTCCAAGGGTTTTTATTGAATCGAAATATGTGTGCCAATTCAAGGTCCAATACAATTCAGGTTCCAGCGTCGATTTCACATTTCAATTTAGAAGTCCTAAACATACACCTTTAAAAACAGGAAGGGTTTCAATTAGATCAAATCAATGATCAATTCCAATTCCGCATTGTCCATATCTAAAATCATCAGGTAATAATTGCACCATATTTCATAAATAGTTTCATACACCCAATCTGGGGGGTGGAAAAACTTTCCATCGTAGGTACAGGTGCGCGCAGGCACTCAATTACAAACCTTTACAAGTTTCAATCCTCATGACCAAGTCCAAAGATGAGGTTATTTTCCAATCACAAATTCGATAATGATTTGAAATGCCTAAACTTTCTTATAAATATCGATCTCCACATGTCATCACAAATAACATGAACTTTTTGATAAATTTCGATCTCCACATGTCATCACAAATAACAAGAACTTTTGAGGTCCATCATGGCATAACTCCAGGTTAAATCAATATTCACAAATGAATATCACAATCACAAACTGTTGAGGCCTTAGAACTCCAGTATGGCATAACCTCAGATCAAATCAATAACTCCATGGGGAGATGTTTCAAGTGAGCATTGAGAATACAATAATGTGTAGTGAGAACCAATGAAAGCTAAACAATTCTAAGTCCTGCAGATGTGTGTGTCTCCTCTATGTATGAAATAAGCAGATCTCTCAGTTGGTGTGTTTTAGATCTCCAATTGAATAAGTCAAAACCTCATTAAATGAAGTCAAGACTCAATAGGATACAAGTATAATCCTCAATTGAATAAAGTTGTGGACCCAGAAAGTACTCCCAAGCAGTGACCAAAGCTTCAGTAAATACTATTCAGAATTTCAATTGATTCCTACTTGTGAACTGCCAAATATAAATTTCTTCCCCTATGATTCCAGGACAGACCGTGAATCCCTTCCTTTGGTACACAGTCTGCACCCCACCTCTACAGTTCCAGCCTTTTATACTACCCGACCACCGGTGGTTTTGGTCTTTCGTCACCCGACACCCTGTGGACATTGGTCTGGCAGTTGCTCTAACAGATTACCCAGAGGACACACACACACACACACACTTATAAGGACTTCACCTCTACTGCGGCCACCGGGACCCCCAGGAACTACTTGGCTCCAGTCCAAAACAATGACTCAGCCCCCACAGCCACCTCAAGTATCCTATAGGGCTATAACACACCGCGCCCACTCTAGACTTTATGTGACTGAGGACTTATAGTAACATTATAGTAACATTCTTTGCTTGTTCCCGGTGACATGTCGCATTCAAAAGTTTCCTGCCTTTTGATAAGGCTTTATATAATAACCATTATGCTTTATACAATAACCATTCCTGTATGCTACTGGAATTTAGACAGTGTGAAGGAACCTCGCGTCTTTATATTATTTCCAGGATTACTATTGTAACTCCCCAAACAATAGCAATCGATTTGTCGCTCTTCTCGATTCCCTATAACTCACCACCTCTCGTCAATTGGTGTCCTGCAACCTTTACAGATGAACTTAGAACTAAAGAAACCAAGAGTTTCAAACAATATCTAAATAATGCAATGATTTACGTGCATTCCCTTACATCCCACAACATTTATGGAATTTTCATTTTTTTTTTACTTTAAAGAAGTGTTTATTAACTACTCCACTACTCGAGGAGGTGATAATAATGTAGCTAATTCATTTGGGATCAGGTTTCTCCGGTAGTAACAATTATATTGTAATAACAGTGAAATCCATTAAGAATGAAATAAAGATGAGTATTTACAGGATGAGGTCAAGAAAAAGATTATCCAATCTGCGATTTGCAGACAAGCTTACACGGCTAAGGCTAGTTCCGAGAAATGAACTCCCGGGTCATTAAAGCCTCTCAAAGTACAGTTATACATAAACACACTTTATAACAATAATCAAATCAAACAAGATATAGATCAGGGGGAAATTCCAGGTCAGTATTCACATAGCATCTCGGAATATGCCACTGTCCACGGTGGATTTTGGTTGTAATCAACCATCATTTGAAAAACATATATAAAACAATCTTAGACAACCATTACATAAATAAATTTAAAAGAAACATTCAAAGGCAGATGGGGTTTGTACCAATTAATTGGTCACATGTGGACATATGGCAAGCCATTGAAGTTGGTCATATAGTACAATACAGATAACCATTACATAAATAAATTTAAAAGAAACATTCAAAGGCAGATGGGGTTTGTACCAATTAATTGGTCACATGTGGACATATGGCAAGCCATTGAAGTTGGTCATATAGTACAATACAGATACAAGTATAGCATTAGTTCGCTGGTTATAGCCAAACAGGACTTAGATTTAGAAAAACAAGAGCATACTTCGAGAAACCTGTCCCAGGGAATTCCCCATTTGGGATCTCCCTACATATTTTGACACAATCATATAGTACAGTAGATAACATTAGGCATCCAATGATAGTATTAGTGCTGGTTGTAGTCTCCATCATCGTCCGAGTCAGTAGATATGTCACATATCATCAGGCTTCCATCTAGTATGGTCTCATCTTTGGGTTTCTCGCTCTTCTTGTGCAGATCCTTGATCTTCTTGATACGAGCCTTGAATTGTGATTTCTGCTCGCTTTCCTGGTACCAGGTATCCAGGTGGTTCCACATCATTGAACCCCTGTATAACGGAGACCTTTTAAAAAAGTCTCACTTTGGACGCTTTACATTAAATTTGATCTTGCCAAGGGATCTTGTATTGCGGTCACCAGTTGTGTCCTTCACATACACTTCTAACTTGGCATATTTTTACATACATACTAATAGAACCTCATCGCGTCTTTTCTCTAATTTCTCAACACCGCACGATTCGTGTAGCTCATTGACAGACATAACTCGTACGTTTGTCCTCATGCAAATACGCAGACCCCTATTCTGCAATCGCTGTAATTTGCCTTTCTAATGAGGTCATTTATTGCAGGTGTCAGGCTCATACTCTCGTCGAGTTTTACTCCTAAGTATGGGTAATGGGATACACGCTCAAGTGGAAGCCCTCTAATGGTTGGGGGATTAGTGATGACTACCTTCATTTTCTCTTTACTTCCACTGAGCATGAACTTCATTTTTGTTGTGTTGATTGTTAGGCGCAGTTGCAAACATTCACTTAGAACTAGGTCAAGTTCCTTCTGTAGTGCAGCTACCGCTAGTTGCGGGTTCTTGTCACTAGTGAAGAAGACTAGGTCATCTGCATACAGAATACTCTGATGTTGTGTTAGCTTGCTGGCTATACTATCAATATAGTAAATAAATAGTAGCGGGCCTAGTACAGACCCTTGAGGAATGCCGAATCCTATAGGGGCCAGTCCCAACTCACAGTCTCCTACTCTGATTTTCTGATACCTATTGCTTAGGTAGCTAGCCACCCAGTCATAGGTACTTTTGTCTAGTTTCAATTTTTTCAACTTGTCTAGCAGGTACACGTGATTTACAGAGTCGAACACTTTCTTCAAGTCAACATAACATAGTGCCGTCACAAGCCCATTATCTCGATTGGTATATAGGTGTGTAACTAGTTTGAAGATAGCATCCCCGGTGCCAAGCCCCTGTTGATAGCCATACTGTGTGTCAGAGATAGCCCCCATCGTCTTCATGCGCTCAACTAAGTGTACATGCATTTATAAGTTTTTCAGCTACTTTTGATGCTACAGAAAAAAGTGATATCGGACGCCAGTTGCTGACATCCTGTAGATCACCTCCTTTTGGGATTGGTGTCACTCTGGCCGTTTTCCAGTCATCAGGGAAGATACCCTACTCAAATGACAAGTTTAACAATTTGGTAAAATGAATCAGCGCTTTTTGGAGAAATTCTCTCAAAAATTTAGCACTCACATGATCCATTCCAGATGTTTTGTTGGGGTTAATGTCGTCAATTATGTACCAAACCTCATCAGGCAGTACACTCAGCCGGTCATGTAAATCACCATCATCACCAGTTGGATTATACTCTATATCGAGGTCAGCTAATTGCTGTCCGTCTGCAGTGATCTTATTAGATAGAGCCTCCCCAATACTGGCAAAATAGTCATTCATGAATTGGACAGATTCCAAGTCTGATTTTAGAATGGCATCATAATCACGCAGCTTTGGAGGAATTATTTCTCTCTGTGGCTTTATAATGCCATTCAACACACGCCAAAATGATTTGGGATTTTTAGCATTTTCTTCAAGTACATCAACGCTTGCTTTCGACTTTGCATATTTGGATTTACGAGATATTTGACACCACACTCTTTTTGCCTGAAGTAGTTTGTCATGGTTTTTACTCCTGAAAAACTCATTCATGAGACCATCTATTTTCTCACTTAACCTCAGGATTTCTGGTGTCATCCAATCTTTCCCCTTGTCCTTATAACACTTAGATTCCAGTGGGCAAAACTGGTCAAGGTATTCCTCCATACAGGATTTTAGGCATAACCATGCTTCATTAACATCTCCACCTTCCCATATGGGATCCCAATCCCAGAAATCAATCTAATCTTGAAGATTTGCTTCATGATGATTTTTGTAACTTCAGCATTTGTATTCCCTTAGTATGTCAGGTAGTTTTTCTTCCGTTAGTGCAGCAAAGACAGGGAGATGGTCACTTACCAGGTAATTCAAGACCCCACTAACCACAGGTTTTGTAGTATTTGTCAAGATGTGGTCGATACATGTACCTTTATTTTCAAAAGGCCAGGTAATTTGGTTTATCAGATTTTTCAAACTATAATCTCTACATAGGCTATATAGCTTCTCTGCTTCATTTGAAGTTTCATCTAGGGTATTGATATTGGTATCCCCAAGGACCCATAACTCAGTGTTTGGTTCAGAGAAGGCTATGTGATGGGCTTCTAGTTTCAAAAGAAAATCTGCAACAGTTGACTTGGGTGGCCTATAGACAGTACTTAAAACTAAAGTTTTTCTACCTTCTTGCTCAAATTTGATAGAGATCATTTCCAGATCGGACTCCGTATAACAGAAATTTTTCAGCCGGCTCACATTTTTTGCTATAGAATTCCGTACATAAATGGCTACTCCACCACCCTTTTTAATACTGCGGTCTTGCCTATACAGTTGGTATCCATCCCACAGGATGATGTCATCATCATGTAGTTCTGTTAACCAGGACTCGCTTATACACAGTATGTCAATGCCTTGAAAGGCTCTGAAGAGTTCTGCTCTTTTTAAAAAGAAGCTTCTTGTATTATAATGTACTATTTTTAGCCCTTTTAGTTTCCATAATTCATTTAATGTAGTGGTCATTGTCACACAAATAAATATACAATATACAAACCGGTGCCACTGTTGCGGTAAGGCTGAGCACTATGATACACAAGTTGAAACTGAGATTCCCAGGTACTTAATACATACTGTGTACTCTCTTTGGTATGAGCCTCCAGTTGTTTAATAAAAAGACAACACCTGACCCAATGCAGGATGCTCTGAACAGGAGTATAAAAATGTTAAAGGGGGATGTACAGTATATAAACCAGTTGAATGATGTACCCACATGCAAGGTACATACCCTGCTAGCACTACTCATCTGAATGATGTCTTTTTTATGTAAATAACATAAGTTTTTACGTAAGAACGACGTAAATTGCACGAGTTGTGCTAGCTGGGTACCCTGTTCCATAAAAATCGTTGGAGCAGGGGCAAAAAGGGACGTAAAGTGGGTAAAGGTCCCAAAATGTCCTGTCAGTATAGGGAAAAGAAAATGAGAGATGGCCTACATGCAAATGAAGTAACCAACAAACAAATTGCATTGAGAATTGCTACGACAATAAAGAAGGTGTCACCTCCACCTGGTTTGCGCCCGGAGAATCTTGTCCCACAAGAAGGTGAGAATGATGATGAGAATGATGAAGACGACATTCTCTGGGATGAGGTAACAAACCAAATCATGAAAATTTGTTTGGGATGATATGGTTAGTGATGATAGACCATGACTGGACACTGGGTTACTGAGTCTGAGGGATCAGTTCATTGTTGACTGAACCTTCAAGACCTTCAGGACCCTTATGAACATTTTTGATGTCGTATCTAAAACTCATAAGTAGATTCTCTGAAATGATAGTCGATTAACATATTATTATAATATTATATTAGTATAATTAAGTAAGGATGTATGTAGATGTAAGTATTATTTGAGAAATAATATGGAATGTATAAAATAATTGAATGTTTAGAATGCCTATTTACTTATACTTTCATTTGACTTATAAAAGTCATACCACAGGTTTAATAAGAATTTGACGAATGAAAGTGTTGTGTGTATTAATAAATCTTAATTTGATAAACGGATCAAATATAACCTTCTTTTCTAAACAGGTAAGATGGTGACTTGGGTGTTGGTGATTTTCTTGGGTGCTTTGGAAGATAATCAATAGAGGTGAACTTAAAGGCACCGTTGTACAAACAGTCATTTGGTTAATATGTGACAATTTTGGGACCTTCACTTAGAGGTGAGTAAGAACAGTATTATTAATCATTAATTTGTTGTTAAATAACATGTCTTTGTCAATGGACCATTCTGGGTATTATTCATTATTTTACACATTTATCAAATACTTCGCCACACACGCTCAGAACCTGCTCACAAGCTCACAGCTCAATCCCCCCCAGTGTGTACAGTGAGCTGCTCTTACATCACCCATACCAGGATGCTGGGAGAGCCGGACCCATCCTATTTCTGGGCACTGACTCACTGGGAGTATCACGACACACCAACATACCTGTGGGCGCATTTCTAGGATGCAGGGGAATTCCACAATCTCCCTCTATCCTGATTGGCCCATCTATAAATAGAATCATTACCAGGTATGGCGACGCGTCGGATCTGGTCAGACCCAACCAGATCTGACCAGATCGGACCTGTTCCTACCAGGACATTTCATCACCCTGCGAGCTGCTCACCTTAGTATATAAGACTAGTGAGCAGCTCCCAATATCATCTTTTTCTACTCACATTATACCACGTACAACCTCCCTAGTATCTAGGACCTACAACAGGTTGAGCTAGGAGCTTAGGGGCAGAGTCTGCACGCTGGCAAGTGTATCATTGTTACGACCTATATGTACACTCTGTCATCATGCAATAAACAAGGATCAAAGAACTTCTCTGGATTCAGTTTTTTATTACAACTTCGACTTGTAACGGTTCGTTGACAATGGTGGAGAACTCCTCAGAATATCCCACTACTAACCTCTCATAGCCATGAGTAATAGTGAGACCACACCCAAGGAGCCAGTTTCTAAACGTACCTTTGCATCACCTGGGCTAGACGCGCCCAACCCACCTGCAGCTGCAGCACCCCATTTCCAGAGAGAAAACTCGTCACCTGACGCCCTGAACCTTGATCCAGTTATACCTAAAGCCCTTCAACCATGCATAAAACAGACTGTGAGTACCGGCATTGAACAATTTTCATCCACAATTGTAGATAACAATACTGGGGCACAAACCAGTACACCAGTGTCTCTATCTGCACCAGGATTAGACATTTCCTTACCTGGACACTCACAAGCTGTCTCACCATGAATAAGGCTATCAGGTATAACGAGCCCCACATCTGAGACATCACAACTAGGTACACCGGACCACCTACATTTAGATCCACACCTGGAGGAGAGAGACTCAGACCTCCAAGCCACCCTCGAGGACATTGTACCCCCATCACCTGTAGGAGCCAGTACAGCACCTACCGGTAATACCCTGACACAGGCAGGTACCAACCCAGCCACCACCGGTACCAGAAGAAATACCCAACAACCTTTAACCTGGGAAGGCCCCGTTGTTGTGGAAACACTCTGACACCTCCCTGGACGCTGACTACTGGAGACAAAGGATTGGCTCAGCAATATCTAGGTGGAGGATAGCTTACGAGGGTGTAGGAAGAACGAGGGTGTAGGAAGAACAAATCACCCCACCCCCAGGTAACAAAGGGAAGGAGGCACCTCCAGCTTCTCAGCCCACATCAACAGAGCACGAGTGGCCTCTTTCCAACAGTGACAACTCCAGAGCTTATCGCCAACCATCCACATCTGAGGAGGAGGAGGGAGACCTGTTTTTCCCCCCACCTGTGTACACCCCCAGAAGTCAACAGCGCACAAGGTCTGTAGATTTACCCACCAGGCCGCAACCCAGACGCAGGAGGAGGACACAATCAACCTCACCCCTTAGAAGGAGATCGCCCACTGGATACAGACTTCTAAGAAGTGTGGACGGTGCTACCAGCAGACACACCTAGTAGCCACAACTCCCTTATTGGATAGAGGAAGCAGAGCACCCTATAACTCACCCCACCTAATCAGCTCAGGAGAAGACAGAGCAGTAACTTTCCCCCACAGAACCAATATCACTATGTCCACAAACCAGCCGCCACGCTACAATGAGGACGACCTGAGAAGAAGCCTAAGCAGGGAATGCACCAAGCTGTCAACGACTCCTTTTCTGAGTTACTGGCCCAACAGGTCAGCGTTCTATCTGCTGAAATTAAAAACAGTGGACAGGAACAAAACAACCTGCTCGCCAGAGTAAATCAGAGATTGGATGACATGGACTGCTGGAGGGAACGAATGGAGAGTGAGAGTGCTGTCAGCTCCAGAAGGGCGAAAGAAGCCAACATGGATATACTCAGGAGGTCTGAAGAATTCACGTATCAAATGACGGAGCAACTCGGCAGGAACATGGACGCTATGAAGACAGACATTTATAGAGCCATACACAGCCAGTCGACCAACACCGACAACATGACAATCAACCAGACCACCTCCAGCACGGCCCCGAACCCCCTACAGCACACACCACCGTACCCCACAGCACCAAGTTACAGCTCAATACAAGCCAATACATTGACTGGGATAGGGTATAGCCCACCTAATGCCTTCCAAAACAACCCCAGCGGCAACATAGCATCTGCCACGCCCACTTTACAAACCGCGCAGTATCAGACACCAAGCGCCAGTGCAGGTAATTCACACCAGATGGCAGCAGGAGCAAACAGCCAGTCGCTGAACCCAATCCGGACCGCCCTAGGTGAGGTATACAACAGTGTCTACATACCTCCAGCACAGGTGCCAGGTCACCAGAACCAGACACAGCCACCCTATGCCCCTGGATATCCCCAGTTGACATACTCCACACCTGCAATGCCTGACTTAGGACAGTCCGTCTTCAACCAAAACACAAGGCCCTTAGGCATGTTGAATAATGATAAACTCTGCTCAGTTGGGCTCATTTAACAAGCCCGACCCCTTCGACAAGGCCTCACCATACAGGTCTGCAAGGAAGTTCCTGACCGAGTTCAAGTTCTTCATCAGAAACGTCCACCCCAAAAGGCCTGACCTACACGCCCCATGTATGTACACCTTCCTCAAAGGCAGAGCAGCTCAATGGTTTTTCACCAACATAATGGACAAACCAATCATGCAGGACACCAATGCTGTGTATGAAGCTTTCCTGGCCAGATTCGGCACCCCTGATCCTACTACCCTTCTCAAAGCTTACAGAAGCAGGAAACAACAAGCCAATGAGTCCACAGAAGATTACCTGGCGGACATGACCCTGCTACTCTCCAACAGCAGTTTACATGAAGCCTCATAAATTCACTACCTAATCAATGGCCTCAGACCTGAACTGAAAAACTTTGTCCTCGCCAAAGCACCAAAAACACTACTGAAAGCTGAGGAAATTGCTCTTGAGCAAGAACTAAGCATTCAAGCAGTAAAACTCGCCCAAGCCCATGACAGCCCAGCCGAGCTATGTGCCGTAGGCTACAACAACAACAACAATAACAACTACAGGGACAACAGATCGAGAAAAGACAAATTCCACAACGATCAGGAAGGAAGATAGGCTACCCAGCGGATATTACAACAAACAGTATGAAAACAAGTACAAAAGCGGTTTCCAAGGAAACCCTAAACCTCAAAACAGATCAGCCTCTCGAGATAACAGATCAGGTTCGAAAAACAGATCTGATTTCAACTCACCAGGAAGAAACAAATCCAGAGACAGATCCAACCAGAGGTCCAATTCATCAGAAAGCAGCAAAAGCTTTGTGTTCATACCTGTGAATGGACAAGCAAATAATTCCCGCAATGTTTCCTTTATGGTGCCAGCAGATTTCACGATCCCCGATAACTGGGTACAGCAGTCACTAAACAAATCGAGGGACCCTACCCCAGGCAGAAAGGATAGCAGAAGCTATACAGGGTCTCAGTCTGAGGCTGAAATTGACAGCCCCAAGAACACTCGTGATGACTAGGATTCTGGGGAAGGAACTACAGCACCTACAGTCCCCGTCCCCACCATAAAGGACCCGACTAAACAACCGCCCCCCACCACTTCTAACTCAATTGCTGAAGCAGAAGCGAATTCAGTTGACTCTCACACCTCCAGCACCCACTACACAGAGCATATGGAATATAAGGAGGACCAGGACTCTTGCACTGACGATGATGAGGACGAATATGAGGACCACAGCCAGAGAACTTCAATTCTGAAGCTAAAGATCAAGTCTGACAAATATGGGCAGCAAGGTAAGGCCACTTTTGTTAACACGGAATTGACTAATGGTGCAGTATCTGTTGACATAGATAACCATTTGTATAGAGCTCTTGTTGATTCTGGCGCCTCTCTGTCTTTTATTAGCCAAAAAATGGCTGATAGGCTATCAAACACACCCAATTTTAGACATGTTAGACACTCTAGACTCACAGTGTTTCTGGCTGACAAGACCCCAGTTCAGATAAGTCATTCCATGACTATAGACTTCCTTATCGACGGCCATGAATTTAGGACCAGGTTCAACGTAGTACCTGATCTAAATCACCCACTCATTCTAGGGGTAAACTTTATGACTAAATACAGAGCAAAAATATCCTTTGGCCCTAAACCAAAAACACCCAACTACATCAGGGCTGTAAAGAACATATCCATACCATCGAACACTGAAGCCACCTTCAATGCCATCGTAACAGGAAATGACGGTTTAGTGGGAAAAACTGGAATAACTGAGAGTACAGGTACTACATTACCGGTATTAGTAAAGCACGCCATTGTTAAACCAAGGTCAGCACTTAGACTAATCCCAGTAACTGTAGCAAACCCAAATGATTTCCCGATCAAAGTCAAAAGACACATGAATCTAGGTATCTTTAGGCCGTTTGAAATGAAACATGCTGTCCCCATTGGTTCACTCAACAACGAGCACTCACTCAACAGCGTCACCTCAGAAAAGGATTTATTCCCAATAAATTGTGGAGAGGATCCCATGGACCAACTCCCAAAAGGTGATGAACCTTTAAAATACACGATCTGTGAAAAGCTCAGCGACACTCAAAAACAATAAATCAAAAATGTTGTTGAATCAAACAGGCAAGCTTTCGTCCTGAATGAAAGTGCTATAGGTCTAAACGTGGAAAATGAAGTTAAACTGGAATTAATCCCAGACTTCAAACCATGTAACAGACCATCCTATAGAATGTCACCTCATAAAGAAATCTTTCAGAGAGAGCTCTTAAAGAAGCATCTTGAACAGGGCATCATTGAGGAATGCACCAAGCCTTGTGAATGGAACTCACCAGCCTTCTTGGTACCTAAGCCGCAAGGAGACAGATCAGTAGCATTTGGGTAGAGATTTGTAGTGGACTATAGATGGGTCAATGAAAACCTAAAGTCTTTCTCATACTCTTTCCCTAGAGTAGATGACCTAATGTAGCAAATAGGCAGAACAGGCGCAAAATTTTTCTCAAAATTTACAGCCCGTCATGGGAAAGGCACCTGCAAGAGCTAGATGAAGTTTTGAAACTTTTTATCAAGGGAAACATAAAACTGAAATCTGAAAAATGCGAATTTGGTACTATCAAAATGGAATTCCTAGGTTTCAATGTAGACCGACATGGCCTGTCACCATCACCGGACAAGATCGGCCCAGTCAAAACCTTCCCCCACCCAAAAACATCCACGACCTGAGATGTTTCAATGGGATGGCACAGTTCTACAAAAGGTTTATCAGAAGTTTTGCCCACATTATGAAGCCACTTTACGAGGCAACCAAGGGCACCTTCAAATGGACCACTGAGTGTCAGAGAGCCTTTGAAAAAATCAAATCTGCTATCTGCACTGAGGCTGTGCTCAAATTCCCAGACTATACCAGGCCTTTCATCATCTTCACGGACTCAAACAACTACAGTTTGGGAGCCGTGATCACACAAGTTGATGATTATGGCTTCTATAGACCCATAGAATTTGCAGGGAGAGGTTGGACGCCCCAAGAATCAAGATATGGGATAACTGACAAAGAACTACTAGGTATAGTTTTTGCAGTGAAAAGACTAGGGCAGTGTGGTCTGAGTACACTTCAAAGTGTACTCAGACCACACTGCCCTAGTCTCCTTATTCAACAAAAAAGAAAACATCACAAATGGGAGACTGGCCAGGTGGGTTGATACCATCATGTCATATGATTTTGAAGTCAGATACCTGCAGGGCAGAGCCAACATAGTGGCGGACTTCCTTTCCAGAAGGAAATACCCACCAAGCTCTGATGACCCAATTCCTATTAGAACCCAAGGAAAAATCAAACTTCCACCTAAGTCAGTCAAATTCTCAGATATCACAATTACAAAGGCCTTCAGATCCAGCGACCCAATTCCAAAAAACCCCGTCCTTATGGGACCTCCAAGGTCCATACTCAAAGGAGGACAAATTTGGGGTAGCACCAGCAAAAAACCAAGGGGTGTCATCGCCAAAAAAGGCAGCTCTGAGAGAGAAAGCATTAATGCAATTTTCTCCGACCCTGAAATGTGTGTACTGACACGCTCAAAGACTCAGAAGGCCAAGATTGACACACCCCCTGCACCCAGCAAACCACAAAGAAGCAAACAGACACGCCCCCAAAAGGTCAAGGCCACCAAACCAAAACCTAGGGGTCGACCACCCAAATCTAGGTCACCCCAAGTGTCAGTGAAGGTAGCAAACGCCAGGAGGGCCAAGCTATCCCACAAAGTACTTCCCATGGCCGAGAGAGCCATCTCTCAGTTATGTAAACATCACTCCCTAACACCATCTAGGGATTCATTGATACAGGCACAGCATGAGGACATCTTTGCCCTCTCCATGCTGCAATACATCACAAAGGGTGATTTACCAGATGACTCAAGCCTCAGCAAACAAATACTGCTCAATCATGATTAATTCATAATTCTAGACAAGGTCTTGTTTAGAATCACTAAATCCACCTTTGGGGACAGTCTGGAACCTACACTACAGATCGTAATACCAGAAAAATGGGCTGACTCGTTAATTGAAGCCACCCACTGCTCACCCCTAGGGGGACATCTCGGTCCAACCAAAAACTATGCAGCCATCAGGTCCAGGTATTACTGGAACACAATGTTCAAGCAAGTGTTTGACTATTGTGGAACATGCCATACCTGTCTCACAACCAAAAACAGACCCAAAAACCTGAAAACACCAATGACGTTGAGAGACCCTGTGCTAACAGTATACACTCACCACTATGGACACAATAGGCCCTTTTACACCTGCTGTAGAAGGCTCCCTATATATCCACGTGGTCACAGATCATGCCACTAGACACATAACTGTATGGTCAACAAAAGAAAACAATAGCGCTGAGGTGGCGCTAGGATTCTTCCAAAGAGTAATCTGTATCCATGGTACCCCTTCAGTCCTGAATACAGACAACACCCAACAGTATGTCTCAAAATATTTCACAGCCTTTTGTGAAAAGTTCGGCATAAAACATGTTACAGGTTCAGCATACTGGAGTAGATCTCAGGGCCTCTGTGAGCGCCAACATCAAACCATAGAGTCCTCTCTATGAGCTTTCGTCTCCAAATCACAGAAACACTGGTCAACCTTCCTACAGGCAGTGGCATTCAGTATCAATAATATGTGTGCAGCGTGCTAGGATACTCAACAAACCTTTTAGTACTTGGCAAGCAAACACACCTACCCACACAATCAGCCCTATCATTGGTGACATCAACCAATGAATTAACAGACAAGGAAAGTCTAACAACTTTCCTACTCAGCCTGAGGGATGAGATCCAGTTAAAGGCCGCTGAAAGTATGATAAGGTACCATAAAAAGATGAAACCTAGACATGACGCCACAGCTTCTCAAAACACATACAACACCGGTCAGCTTGTGTACCTACACATACCGAACCTACTTGTAAAGAAGACCACCAAAAAGCTGCAACCAACCTTCAGTGGACCATACATCATCATGAGAATGACCTCGCCGGTCACAGCAGTATTAAAAAGGCTACAGGATGGTAAGGTGCTGAAAAAATCAGTACACATATCTAGGCTGAGAAAGCCAATCACTAGAGCGAGCGCCAAGGCTGTGATCAAAAGGCTGCAGTCTGGCCCTATAAGCTCACTCTATGACCCAGACCTAGACACCACCCTCACTGGAGACTAAAATCACCAGTCACCAAAAGAAAAAGAGGTAGACCAGCAAAGAAGGGAACAATAACCTTTGCCCCCACACCAACAAAAAAGGCAAAGAGAAATCCTTCCAAAAAGAAATAGAGACCTTTTTCTCATAAGAAATTTCATCTTCGGCATCTGTATTCAGAGTACAGAACCCATCCTAACACCACATGTATATTATTCTCCTTTTTCTCACCATCTTCAAAACAAACAAACTAAGATACCTGACACTGTAGGCATAGTTTCTTCGTGTAAAGGATGCCCTCTCCCCATTTCTCTTTGAATTATGGAAATAGAAAGCACTCATTTAGAACCCTTAAAAATTTTTTTTCTCCCCCCCCTCATTTTTTACTTTCCCCCATGAATTCCAATCATTTATAATAACACATCACAATTTTACTACCACAAACTAGTGAGTGACATTGCCAAAAATCCTACTTAATTCTTTAAGGCTCAGGCAGTTATAAACTGGATGAAACTGGTTGGCAAGCCACATAAATTACCCACAGTCACAGAGTATTCTCGGTTTGTGATCCCATTCCTTTGGGACATGCATGCGCCGGTTTGATACAAGCTCAGGGCTCCTCAATACCCTAAGGTATTACCAAATGACGGCCTACTGTAGGAGAGCAGCTCTCTTGCATCCTGATCCGTGTTTATACCTCTGTTTACCATTGGTACTGGAATGTTTGGTGAGACACATAATCATATTAACATCCTTAATTCCTGCGCCACAGGTGGCCAGGATGGGAATCCCACAAGACCTGATTTCATCATCAGTATTTCACATACCACCCACCCTTAACCACAACAATATTGTGTCATAACTGACCACTCCATCCTAATAGCTAAAGGATCATAATTTGCATAGGACCGACGGGCACACTAGCATCCATCCAATAGAAAGGCCCCATGCCATTTTAGGGAGAGACATACCTTTAAGGGATGCCTGTGATTGAGAAATAGCCACCTCATGATCAGCATATTAGCCTCCTCCCACCCCAATCTTATCCACTTCAGAACAACACACCAAACTTACCAAACCCAGTAACCACATGGAGCAAGTATCCGGAGACCACAGGGCCAAAATGCCGAGACTGCCATGCAACCAGCTCAGGTAGGACTTGTCTTATGTGTCCATTTAGTAGCGTCATCAATCATTCTAGCATGACAATAATGGATTATGCCATCATGTTACCCAGATACCCATTACATGCCAATGGTAGTGTGCGCCCAGAGTGCTTGGTAAAATGGACCCGTTTTTTTGTACACATGTTAAAATTAATGAAGCATGCTGAGACCAACAAAAAAGAACTATGGCTCATGGGAGATATAAACATCAATACTTTAGAGATAAGTTGCCAAGTGCTGTTAGGCTGTTGGATTTGTGTCGCTTTGAGGGTTATCATAAATTGATACATCAATGTACGAGACCCTATAAGAAAACTATATCATGTTTAGAAAATATTCTGACAGGGGGTTCTAAATTTTATGGTTAGTGATCATCTGCCTGTATTTAGTGTCAAATGTAAAATGAAAGTTACATATACAAAGAAAATAATGTATATACGTAGGTACAAGGATTTCAATGAGAATCTTTTTAAAGATTGGTTATGTGAACTTGATTGGGACTCGTTTTATTCCTGCTCTGATCCTGAAGAAGGCTGGAGGATGATTCAAGCACATATTGAAGACTTCCTAGATACCTACTGTCCATGGGTGAGAGTAGAATATGTAGACAGGCGGCATAGGTGGATGACCCCTGAAATAATGAGCCTTATTCATGAAAGAGAAAATAATGTTGGTTTGTTTCTAAAGACTAGAGATGAACACTACCTAATTGTAGCTAGGTCTCTATGGTGTAGAATCAATAGGGCTATAAAGTACTCGAAAGCAGATCAGTCCAAGCTAGCCTTGGAGGATTGTAAAAATAATCCAAAGAAATTTTGGAGAATTGTGAATGGTATATTGAAACCCGAAGTTGATGTTGAACCACCAGAATTGATTGATGATAATGATATAATCATATCACAGCAAGAGTCTGTGGATTACATGAATACGTATTTTTCCAGTATTGGTAAGCAGCTATCTAATGATATGACTGTAAAAGGTTATCCTGAACGCGTTGTTTTCAAGGAACCAGAAGATGCAGTTGTACCTAAGCTTAGAGTTGAAAAGGAGCTTTTTTCAATCTATATTGACGAGATTAATGTTAATAAAACATCCGGTATAATGGGCATCAGATGTGATATTTTAAAGGCGGCTTTAAAATTTCTTTTAACACCAATGACTTGGCTGTATCAGTTAAGCTTTGATTCAGGGATCTTTCCTGATATCTGGAAAATTGCTAGGGTTAGTCCTATTCCAAAGGATGGAAACAACAAACTAATCAAAAACTGGAGGCCTATCTCTCTTCTCCCGTTGCCAGGAAAGATTGCTGAAAAAATTATGCATGGTCATATAACAGATGTTACTAATAGAGCTGGTACAATGTCAATGCGTCAATATGGTTACAGACAAGGTTTAGGAACAGGAGACGCTATATTTGCCTTTTTAAACAAATTATATGAAAATAGAGATAGAGGACACTTATCTTGTGCCAGTTATATCGACCTTAGAAAGGCATTTGACTCTGTGCATCATTTATATCTTATTAAAACTCTGGGGGAATTGAGACTGGATGATTGTTACCTCAATTGGTTAATGAGCTATTTGACGGGAAGAAGTCAATTTACAAAAATGGGAAATTACACATCGCAAGTAATGCCAGTTCGTTTTGGAGTCCCACAAGGGTCCGTGTTAGGACCTCTATTATTTATTCTTTTTGTAAATGATATTGGTACTGTGCTACAAAATTGTGATTTTTATATGTATGCTGATGATCTAGTTTTACTAACTTCTGGTTGCAGTGCTGATAGGGCCCAAGGAAAAATGCAGAGTGCTTTAGATAGTATACTGTCCTGGTTAATATCAAAAAGATTGAAGATAAATATTGATAAACTCAAAGTGGTCTGGTATGGTAGTAGCCATAAGTTAAAGAGGATAAAAGTACCTTCACTTAAAATTGGTACTACTGAATTGGAGGTGATTGAGAACTATTGTTACCTAGGCCTAAAAATAGATAAGACCTTGAGCTTTAATAGTGCATTGAAGGATCTTAATTCTAAAGTAAGCCATACACTGTTGAGATTTAGTAAACTGAGGCACAATTTGACTGAAAATGTGGCTCTTACTGTCTATAAAACTACTATTATGTCATTATTTGATTATGCTAGTTTTGTATTTGATGGTGCAAATGAGGACTCTCTTAAAAAATTGGATTGGCTTCAGCTGAGAGGTCTGAAGATTGTTTTTAGGGGTAGGAACTTGTCTGAGGCTGAGATGTATAAATTGGCCGATGTACCAACTTTAAAGAGGAGAAGGGAGGTAATGCTACTGTGTTACATGTTTAAACTTGCAAAGAATCCTGAATATCTAGAGAATGAACCAAGGCGGCCTGGTTTAAGATCGGATAACAATGTAAAGTTTAAAGAATACACTGCTCAAAATCATGGTTATAATAAATCACCTATGTATCGTGGTATAACCTTATGGAATAATTTAGGGAGCTGGTATCAGCACAGTAAAGATAAGATTATATTTAATCCTGTTAACATGAATGATTGATATGTTTTACTGAGGGAGCTGTTGTAATGACTACCCCCTCATGTAAAGTAGGAGCTGTTGTAATGACTACTCTTACTGGACACTGAGTATGTTGCCTAATCTTGGAAATCTAGTAATGGCTGCTTTTCCCTCTCATTCACATGTTTCTAATTGCTCCCACTTACTGTTTTTTCTCCATCTTCTGCCTTATCTGTATAATCCCTCCCTTCTACCTCAAGTTTCAGTCAAGGACCTAACCTGACTTTTCCATGTATATGACTTCACTGATTGAGACCTCCTTTAAATAACAGTACGAAACTATGTGTTCACTATGTTTTCACATCTCCACCATTAAATAATTTTTAATTCATGTTATGATGAAAGTGGATACTTAGCATTCATTTCATGATAACATTTTCAGCGGGTCTTCACATGAAAATATTTTCTATGGTCATTCCCATATGAAAATCTTTCAAAGAGCCAAAAACCATTCATCAAGCTGGCTCATACGAAATATTTTCATCCAGCTGACTTATACGAAAACATTTTCATCGACCCTTTCCATATGAAAAACTTTCATAAACAACAATCAACATTTTCATCAAACTGTCTCATATGAAAAATATTTTCAACTGCTCTTCCGTATGAAAATGTTTCATACATCCAAAAACCTTTCATTGAGCGCTTTCGTATAAATATATTTTCAGTGATCTTTCCCATATGAAAAACAATCATAAACCTATCCACCTTTTCATTGGACTGTCTTGTATGAAAATATTTTCAGTGACCATTTCCATAACCTCTTATCCTTTTTTATTGATCTGTCTTATATGAAAATATTTTTAGCGACCCTCATCCTATGAAAAACATCAGCCTTTCATTAAGTTGTGTCTTATGAAAATATTTGTAGGAACTCCAACCATATGAAGAACTTTGATCTACCTAGAGAATATTTCATTGTGCGATCTTGTATGAAAACATTTTCATTGACTTATTTTTTATGAGAATGTTTTCAAAGGGTCCCTGTCATGCCCCTCCACTCCAAAATGTTTTAACCAGTCATGCCATATGAAACTCTTATACACACTTTATGAATAAGCTTTTCAGTAGATGGCAGCACAGACCAGATATAACTAATTATTTTCAGTGGCCTGTCCCAGTGAAAATCTCTCTTTACACTTACGACTTTCTCAGCAGATGGCACTGTGAAATGTCACTACATATCACTGATTTTCACCAGGAAACCTGGATGAAAACAATTTTCACCAGCCCTTCCCGGTGAAAATATCTAATCCATTCATGAATAAGCTTCTCAGTAGATGGCAGCACAGACCATATATAACCAATTATTTTCAGTGGTCTGTCCCAGTGAAAATCTCTCTTTACACTCATGAGTTCCTCAGTAGATGGCACTGTGAGCTAAAGCAAATCATTTATTACCAAATTTCTTATTTCTTGTTTCATATTGGTGGAAGTGTCCTCTCCGTATGTTATACACAATATATGTATGCATCATATAACATGCGGCATTATAACCTCCCAGTAATCAGAAAAATGTTATACAATGTGAAAAAATGTTTTTTAACATTTTAAAACATGAAGCCATAATAAGGAGTCATAGGGAAAAGTTCTGGAAGTTTTTTTGTTATATAATGGGAAGCAAAGAAATCTGGAAATGATAGGGGGCAATATAATGGGGATGTACGGAAATTGAATCGGAAGGCAGGGGAATGGAGCCTCTTGTATTTAGAGTTATATATTGCAGCATTTATGTGGGATTTTTTGTTTCCATATGTTGAGCTGAAACAGGTAAATTTCTGCATGTATTCACATCTAGACCTTCTTATGTTTTCTTTTAACTTATGAAAATGTGAGCTGAAACAGAAACAGGCATACAGACAGCCATATGTGGCATAATTATGTGGTACTATATCTCTGTGGTAAAACACCCACCAAGAAATGTATTGTGTCTTTGACAATAAAGATAAGAATAAAAATATATAAATCAAACTTGTTACAGAACATACAGCAATTTGCTATTGTGCAGACAGTACAATATGGTATATTACTGGGATATGGTTTTCACAGTTCGTATATATCCCCTCTTCCTAGATATCACTTATCATGCTGAGGGATAGCTCACTATACACAGCATATGGCGTTAGTTTGAGATGGTCGATCCTTCTTGCTGGACAAATAAACTATTCAGTTGATCAGTGTTGCTCACCTTATCTAATCTAACATTGACCCAAATACTAACCCTTCCCCTCACCCTAACCCTAGACTTGGGTTGAACTGGAGTTGAATTGGAGTTAGGTTTAGCTTTAGTATTAGTGGAAGTTTTGGGCTTAGGTTATAGGATTTTAGGAGTTGTTATAAGGATGTGATAGTGTCGGTATTGTTGTAAAAATTAGTGTTAGACTTGGATTCAGGATATGGGTTAAGGTTAGGTCTAGGGTTGATTTTAGGCTAAGAGTTTCAATTCCCTGCACAGCTAAAGCTAAAAAGTGTCTATCATTGTCTGTCTGCTAGTGCATTAGCCGTCATGCCTACCAAAGGGTTTGGCATATTTGCGATGCTTGACTATAAACAGGGTTAGTAGAAGGGTCAGGATTATGATTAGGATGAAGTGTGGTAGTAGGGTTATGATTGGGCTAAGGCTCAAATTTTAGATTAGGACTAAGATTAGGTTTAGGGTCAGGGTTAAGCATATCAGTCACAATTGTAATTGTGGGAGTTAATTCAGGAAAAGCGCTTTTATATGTCTCTTTCTTGGTGGGTGCACTCACACTTTACTCCAGAAATCCCAATGCAGTGCTCAGTGGCCGTCGCAAGACAGTCACTCATAGATTCTAGCGTTACACATAGCATTAGTATAAAGATTAGGATTAGAGTTTAGGTTAATGTCAGGATCAGGGTCAGGGATTTAATGAGCATTACTCTAGAGGTACAGATAAGTTTGAAAATAGGGTAGGGGGTTAAACACCATGCTCTGAGGAGTAATCTGGACTGTTTTGGTGTGTGGTGCCATCTACTGAGTAGCTGATGAATCAAGAATGGATAGCATATTTTCACCGGGAAGGGCTGGTGAAAATTGTTTTCATTGGGTCCACTCTGTGAAAAATCAGTGATCAATGCAGCTCAGAGAATTCTTTCGTATAATATTCTCCCTGCAGTGAATAAATTGTAGAGGGGATATAAACTGCTAGGGTAAAGGAGGAATATAGTTACAAATAGAATGTAGAAGAGAGAGAATAACTAGCCCAGTGAACAAATTTTATTTGTTACAAATTCATGAGTTTGAGCTCAAGAAAGGTTTCTCATGTCTAAGCAGGAGAGAATACCTTCATACAGGAGAAAGGGAGGCTGTTGCAAAAAGAATCGAATTGGAATCTCACTGCCGTAACTCACCTTCTAGTTCCTGGCTGTTCTGCTGATCAAAACCAGCTTCTCACCTTACACTCAGAATCAATCCTCTTAGTGTGAGTCATACTGGGAAGCATTCCCCAATTCAAGACCACTTCAGAACCACTTCTATAACCAATTTCCTTGCTGTAAAACAGGGGAGAAGTCATTGCCTGATGGTAGTCAGTTCCCATTTGGGAATAGCACCTCCAATACAATGAATTTTATTTTCATGGTGTAGGGAAGATTTTCATGAATGGAACTCTATGAAAACATTTTCTTTGAAAGGACCTGTGAAAATATTTTCATATGAGACCACACAATGAAATATTCACTGGGTAGATTAAAGTTTTTCATATGGGAGGAATCGCTGAAAATATTTTCATGGTGGAGAGAAGATTTTCATATGAGTACTCGCTGAAAATATTTTCATGAATGGAACTCTATGAAAATATTTTCATCGGAAGGGCCCATGAAATTATTTCCATACGAGACCACACAATGAAATATTCTCTGGGTAGATTTTCATACAGAAGGAGTCGCTGAAAATATTTTCATGGCGGAGGGTGGATTTTCAAATGAGCCCTAACTGACAATGTGTAAGTGTATGAAAACATAAAATATATTTGTACTGTATATATATATATATATATATATATATATATATTTATATATATATATATACACACACACACACACACACACACATGTATATATACATCCAAGTATGTAGTCTGGTCTTCTGAAAGAACAGAGGGAGAAAAGGGGGAGAGGCAGGAAAAAGGACAGGAAGGGAGAAAAGTGGGTACGGCTGAGAACCGGAAGGGAGGTACTTATATTTTAGAGAGACGGGAGAGAAGGGTGTAAAGGAGGGGGGGAAGAGGGGAGGAAGCTAGAGGTGGGAGGGAAGGGGATGGAGTAGGCAGAGGAGGAATAAGGAGACATGGGAAAGATGGAGAAGGGAAGGGAGGAAACGGGGAAGGAGGGAGAAGGAGGAATTAAATGGGCAGGAGTAGAGGGAAAAGCTACGGAGGAGGAGAAGGGAAAGAAAGGAGAGAGAAGGAGGGGAGACAGGACTGCATGGCAAGGAGCAGAGGAGAAATGACATTTTCTTCGGGTAGCATACAATGAAAATTTGCGTACGAGTGTAGATCATAGAAAACTAGGCATGGTGCAGATGAGATCAGACTTATCATCGGCTCAGGCGCTAAGAACAGAAAGCTTTTCATATGAGTACTCTCCCATAGAATACAGGTGACTGGGGTGTGCTGCAATGTCATTGTTTGTGGGAGCTGTTTTAACGACTACACCCATTGACAATCTTTACTGCTTATTTGCCGGAGTCACTTAATAACTACATACTTCAAATCTTGCATTGTCTTACTCTCATACTCTATACTAAATGTAATACGTAATGAAGCATGTCCTATGGTAGTCTTGTATTTATTGTGTACATAATACATATTCTCTTTACCTGTTTGACCTCATTTCATCATGTACATTCATATATGTCATAATGTGAAAATAACTGGATTTGAAACAGATGAATTGGATGAGGAATCACCTTTATTGTCATTATCTACTTTTGTTAAATTGTGTCGGACAATAAAATAAATTTTCAAACCTCAATAAAAAAAGCAAATCTAACCTCGCTAGGCAAAGAAAAGAGACTCCCCCGGAGCAGAAAATGATAAAATGATGTAGAGGGAAGATGTACAGTACTGTTACACATTATTTGTGGTACCCAGGGATTGTGTACAAATGACGTCATGCAGGAGGGGGGAGGGGAGGTCCCACTCCCCATGACTAAGCATGACAAGAGGGGGAGGGGGGTCATAGGCTTTATCAGAGAGAATACAACAACCTTCTTCTATTCTATCTGGTATTGTAAGATGGGTAGATTGTGCTTTATCTGTTGGTACTTGTGCCAATCGCTAGATTGTGATTTAATCAATCTTTTGGGACTATGTTTTACATCTAAATCAAAGAAAAGGGGGATTTGGGGGCACATGTTTCAAAGGGAAGCACAGAAATGGCCCTGCCCATACCTGTATGGCAGTCCTGGATGCCAGCCCCAGTCCCCCCCCACCCCGATTGATGTCTACACTTGTCCATGTTGTACAGGGAATTCTACATAAAGTTGTTCTCCTAAATTTTCGCTGAAGACATGAATTCGCTGGTTTTAATTTTCCGTGAAATGCGCAAAAATATGTACAGGGCGAAATAAAGTACGACCACAATATACATGTCCCTTTGAATAACATGTCCCTTTGCTATACACTCTTCATGCACTTTGGGCGGTGGGGGGGGTATCTCTGCATGACGTCATGTTAAGGGGGGTTAAGCGTTGTATGACAAAACATGACAAGGGGGGTCAAAAATGGTCAAAAAAAGCATGACGTCATTTGTACACAGCCCCCATAGACGAAAAAGCCACCGCTGCTGGTAGGATTCGAACCTGCAAGGGCAGGGAGCCTACCGATCTTCTTATCAGATCATGATGTAACCACTTGGGAAACGATTTATATATTTTTCCATTTGGTAGACACGCCCCCCCTAGGTTCTCATTGAAAAGATGTTGAGATATGGGCCTGCACTCTATAAAACACGATATATCAATAAATGATTGTCAAATTGTTCATGAAAGTGGAAGTCAGCGACCTGATGTAGAGGCGGCGCTGGTAGGATTGAGGCCGACGTCCTGCAATTGGCCGGTTATATACCTGTCCAAAGTCCCCTTGGTGTCAGGAATATTTAAGCCTGGAGATGGCGGTGGTGTTGTCAATGCGGAGCAGTGTCTCAAGTACCCACCAGGGGGTGAGAATGCCTCTTAGCTTTACTCATATAACAGTTACTGTCTTGCTTGTTATATTTCCTATAGTCTAGGAGATATAGCATGATTTTGGGCTGACCTTGGCACTTTTGGCAGGGAGCATTCATGAAACTTTGTCTACATGGGTTTTCGAACGTGCTGAATCCATTTCTAAATGGAAACAGCATTTTCGAGAAACGTTTCCTCTTCAAAAATGACGTTGGAATAAAAAAGTAAATAATTCATATAAAAATACATTAAAATTCATTAAGGATTTAATGTGATAGAAAATAAACAGGATGGCAATATAAGCCATTTGTAACCCATTGAAATATATTATATTGAGTGTGCTGTCATGCAAAGAAATAGTTTTTCCCTGAAAAAAGGCCCGCAAAAGGTAGCCATTGCCGAAATTCCCTATTTTTGCAATAACTCTGCAGGTGGTGATGATAGACACTCATTTCAAGTGTCTGCTACCACATTTTCAGGGTGTAGGAACTCATTGATAACATGGGATTTTTCTCAGAAGCACACTAAGCCTATTATGGGTCTATTTCAGGTCACCATTACCAAAATTCGCAATTTTTGCAGTAGCTCTGCTAACAAGACAGAAAAACAGTGTGACTGTATCCCCATTTTCAGGGTGAAGGAATACAAAAGAAGCATTGTTCTTCCTGTCCTATGTATATCTATCAGCACATCATGAGTCTGGACAAGGAAGCCATTACCAAAATTGACAACTTTTAACATACTTATGCTACCAAGGCGGACAGTCACCCAGCTGATGTGGCTATATCCACATACCTAGGGTCTACGAACATAATTAGGGGCATTGGTCCTTATCTCCTGTGTATGTCTTTTGGTGTATGATAGTCATGGACAGGGTATCCATTATTGAGATTCACAGTTATTATATTATCTTGGCAAGTAAAGCTTATAATAGCCTTGTTATTGCAAAGTCCATATCAATATTTTCCTGCCTAAGAACACAATCAAGGTGTTATTTATTCTGTACATGCCAAGTATGGCCCTACTCATATGTATCTTATTCATAATTCTTTGCTTTCTCCATTCCATTTCAAAGTAGTTCCAAACAAAGATATTTGATTGATAATAGGCCTATAATAGGTTTAGTGTGCTTCTGAGAAAAATCAGGATGTTATCTAAGAAATTGAGCCTGGTGAAGAGGGCAATATCCCACAATCATGCCCAGCCCAAGGGCATGGCCAGGTCAGGCTGCACAGCAGCCCCTGGCCATGCCTGATTGTGGGATAATGATTGTGGGATAATGCCTGACATACCAGGCTCAATTTCGGTTCTATCATAGGTTATTTTGAGTACATTAACTTGAATCATTGCTGGTATGAAGTCATTGGTCTGACAGGGCATTATCCTCAGGGCATTATCCCAGGATTAAGCCCTGCTAGCCTCGTTTCGGTTAACATTGAGCTCTATGGGATCAAGATGCCCTCTGTTCCCACCTTTGGTAGAACCAGGAGTTCCTAGAACCTGAAAATGTGGTAATAGACACTTGAAATGAGTGTCTATCATCACCACCTCCAGAGTTTTTTGTTTTGAATTCACTTTATTTGTCTAAATATATACTTCATCGTACACTGATGGTGGTTGAGACAATATTATTGGTAGTCACGGGTATTCCAAGTTAAGTATACAAGTGTTCGAGTTTTTTACCAGGAAACAAAAGAAGAACAATAATATTGTAATATAAGTTTCAATTGAGACAAAAAAGAAGGCAGAGGACCTCATCCCCACAGTAGTGTTTGGGTTGGTACTTCTGGTCCTACCTGACTTATAGAATATATTTGAAGTTTATGACACATTAATATAAAGATACAAATGGAGTAGCAAAAATATACATGGGGGGGTAAAACTCGAAAACAAAAATATCTGTAACAATGGACCTTATTTCAATATGATTCACAAAACACACATATCATAATATTAGTTGGTAAATCCCTATCAAAGGGCATAGGGCAGTAAGTTTTTCATAGGGATAATTGTATCACTTTTAAATTTGGCAATTTCTGAGGTATTTCTTCGATCCTTTGATAAGGAATTCCAGGCAATGGCACCATGAAATTCAACACTTCTAGCATACGATAGACAGTTTGGGGTAATACATTTGACAGTAGGAGCATCATGTAGACGAGTGATTAAATTTCTCTTATCTCTATATGTGTCACATCTCAATCTATTGTACATATAATTAAGTAGATGAGCATCTCTTCTTTCCTCTAGCATATTTACTTCAGCAGTATTGTGCACATATTTTGTATTAGTTAAATGAGGAACCTTTAGACAGATTTTTAAACATCTATTTTGGGCATATTGGAGAGGGTCCAAGTATTTATCATAGGTTGACATGAAGCAGATGTCTGCATATTCCATATAAGGTAGAATAGTAGATTTATAAATTTGAATAGGCAGTTTGACATCTAGATATCTTCTTAGTAGACATAACTTATTAGTCTTATAGGCTATAGTTTTAACTTGGTTACTTAAATGAAGGTTATAATTTAGAAGCGGGTCCAGTATAACACCTAAGTACTTATAGCTAGGTACCACTTGTAGTAGTTAATCGTTGAGGTTAATGTTGGCAGTTAAAGTATTCAATCTCCTTGTACTAGAGGAGAAGAACATAATTTTTATTTTAGAGGCATTGATAGACAGTTTATTTTGAATACACCAGGTTTCATAAGCCTCTACGTCATTTTGTAAATGTGTTTTAGTATTTTCAAAGATATTTTGTGATGAATATATAACAGTATCATCAGCATAGAGTCTAACCTCACAATTTTTCACACATTTTATAACATCATTAACATAGATTAAAAAGAGTAAAGGACCTAATATTGAGCCTTGGGGTATGCCACATAACACTTTAGCTCGATCAGAAAGTATTCCATTTGCAAAGGTCGTTTGGTACCTATTGTCTATAAAAGCAGCTACTTTTGAATTACCCACATTTAAATTTCTTTTAATATCATCAGTAAATTTTGCCAGTGTATCTATTGTACTAAAGCCAGATCTAAATCCACCCTGTTTCGATGTTAGTATACATTCTTTAATCAAGAAACCATAAACACGATTATGTACAATTTTCTCTAAAAGTTTACATGGTAAAGGTAGGAGTGAAATCGGTCTATAATTGTTTACTAATTTCTGATCTCCCATTTTAGGGATTGGTGTGACTTTTGATATTTTCCAAGAATCTGGGATACAATTTTGTTTAAAAGACAAGTTAAAAATTTTAACTAATTTTGAAGGAGCATGCTTGAAGACAGTTTTTAATATTGTTGAAGAGATATTATCAATGGCTGAGGATTTAATCGTGTTTATGTCATGTACCAGTTTTACCACCTCTTGCACATTGGTTTCAATATCATCAATCTGGTTAATCACATAGTCGTCATAAGGTTTCCATGGTATAGAAAGGTTTTTGGCAAGCAAGGGACCAATATTGGCAAAGTACTGGTTAATAAAGTCTGATACTTTTTCATCTTTAATTGGGGTATTATTATTTTCATGGTCTACCAGGGAAATTTTATTTGAGCGATTTGGATGACCCGGTAATATATTGTTAATGGTTCTCCAGAATTTTTTATGATCATTCTTATAAGTTTCCAGCTGATCTTTAAAAAAGTTTTTCCTCGCTTTGTCTATAATTTTATTTGCTTTATTACGTGCTTCACTTAGTACAATCCAGTCTTACTCTTTACCAGATCGTCTTGCTTTCCAAAGTTTGGCATTTTTATCACGTATAATCTCATACACATTTTGGGACATCCATGGATCCCTATATTTATTAACCAGAAATTTATGAACTGGACAATATTTATCTAATATTTTTCTTATTGCTGATTCCATATGAGACCAGGCACAGTTAACATCATCAGTGCTGTTAAATTCGGTCCAATTGTATGCATCAAATTCCCTCAGTAGTGTATCATTATCTAATCTGGAATATGACCTACCGGTAATATAAGTCTTTTCATTATTTATTTTCCATTTCTTTCTTACCATGAACACTAGTAGATGATCCGTTATAGTGTTATTACAGACCCCAGTATAGATATAATTCCCTCTTAAGTTGGTAAAATTTAAATCTAAAATAGATTTTTTCCTGGTACCAGACTTAATTTCCTGATTCTAGGACTTGCCTATCTAACCTATAGCGTGTGTAACCTGAAAGTTGGTATTCCTATTCATCGTCTTCACTCTTAAACCATGTTTCAGAAAAGGTAAAAATTTCAAAATTAGCAGGATAGATTTCAGCACAAATACTAGCATAATTACATTAAAGACTACGAGCATTCATATGCATAAAGCGTAAGCCCTTGGTGCCAGTTAAGTCAGTCGATAATGTGTGTTGCATAACATAAATAATTCTATGTTAGAAAATACAAAATACATTGTTATCAGATAGAGTTTACATTTACAATTACAATCAGAGCCCCCCCAGACTCCATAAACAATTTTCAGAATAGCTACCACAAAAGGGGCATAGGCCTTAGTGCCGCACCCTCTACTGGTATAATATATTTTCATCGGTTGGTACAGGTGGGTTGAACCATAACAGCAGCATGACAGCGGTTATAATATATATATTCAGGAAAGAAAATAAACAGAGCTACAAAGAAAAAATAGGTAAAAAATAAATACATAGACAGGGTACAGAGGCATAATTGGTGTTACAGTTTATAATTAATTTCTTCTCGCATCCTGTAGCCGAATTTCTTCTGATGTTGGTAGTGGGTCTTCATTTGTATGCCTATACCTGACTTTCATGAGCATTTCCCCCAGTCTATTGGAACATTCATGTTGGTTGTGAGCCACATTTTTGATAGTTATTTGGTCTCGCTGACCAAGATGAAAACCTATACCATAGGTGCTGTGGTATGTGGCCTCGTATTTTCCTTTGGAGTTGACCAATGCTTGAAGGAGGTTTGGCTGTGCGAACTTTATTTCAAGTAATCTGCTCATTACATCTTCTTCAATATCATACCAGTCGTTTGAGATGTTACATTGCTTGGCTGTATACATACTGTCCATTGGAGTTTTAGCAGCAAGGACCCTTCTCAAGACGTTCATCTGGTTACTAACTATGCATTTCTTTGCATGGTAGGCTCTTTCCACCGAGTCATATTGCTGGTTTTCAAATGTGATGGGACATTTGTATAGGTTAGAAAATATAGAATGTTCTCCTTGGAAAGCTAGCCCGTCTGGGGTTTCTATTGTCTTAGCATTCATCAGGGACAGATCATGTGGTAGATTGTTAATTTCTTTGTATGGGAATAACTTGCCTTCAATCACCAGGTTTGTACCCTTTGCATTAAAGTCAATACCTTTGTTCCTGGCAAGAGCCTGTATAGCCCTTACGTCCTTCTGCATTCTTTTCTCCTCAGGTGAAATATCATCTGCAAGGTGTAGTCCCTTCCATGTAGGGTTTCCTTGAAGATTCTTGATATTTCCAAACATTTTCAGTTTTTCGATTATCAGTATTTTTTTTTTTCCGATCTACATCAATACGTGAGAACTGGTCTTCATGCTTATCAGTTATACTTCGAATTTTTACTGTTTCAGATACATTATTTTCAATTTTGTCACTATGAGTTGACACTGATTCCTCAATTTCAGTGATTTTTTGTTCAATCTTAGGTATTGACATTGACTCATTCGCTGGGAAGCCATTGGGACCAAACAGACGAAGTTCCATTCCGCGTAGCAACCGAACCGTGCTTTGATTTATAGATTCCTGGGATTTTAAGCGAGCCTCTAGTTTGTTAACCTTGTCTACCAGATCCTTGGTACTAGCTTTGTAATTTAATTTAGGTAAATATTTCGTTTCTTCACCTTCAGAGTCAGAATTTTCAGGTTGTAATACGTTAGTTTTGGTCCTACCGGAAGCCGCCATCTTGGTTCTTGTTGGGTTAGGTAAAGCTAGATGCGGAGAAAGTTTCGTACTTCTAGTGGCTTTTTGCGACATAAGTTTCGGAGTTGGTATAGCCGAGGATAGAATACAAATTTGTAGAAATATATTATGTAAAGTGTTCACAGCTCCTCAGGAAAAGAGAATTCCTCAATCATATATAGTGTGGTTGATGATAGACATCAATTTAGATTGTTTACAGACCGTAGCAAACGACAATTCATGGGCGCCGCCATGTTGGATTTTCCTTCAATCTCTTGAAGACGGATCATACAAACACCAAAATATCCAAGGTAAGGACATGAAACGATTCACAAATTCCATAGACACTATCAGATATCCTTCCCACGTTGTTGGTTTGTAGAAATATAGTCTGAGCAATGAAGTTTCGCTGTTAAACCGCTGTATGCTGCGCTCCGCTCACACCACGCGTGTTCAGCCCTGTGCCATTGTTTCGCCTTGAGTTTTTACAAAAATAGGGAATTTTGGTAATGGGTACCTTTTTCAGGCCTTTTTTCAGGGAAAAACTATTTCTATGCATGACATCACACTCCATGTAATATCTTTCAATGAGTAACACATGGCTTTCATTGCCATTCTGTTTATTTCCTATCACACTAAATCCTGAATGAATTTTAATGTATTTTTATTAATTATTTACTTTTTCTTTTTAACGTCAATTTTGAAGAGGAATCACTTCTCGAAAATGATGTTTCCACTAAGAAATGGATTTAGCACATTCAAAAACCCCTATACCTAAGGTTTCATGCTTCCTGTTTCCAAAAGTGCCAAGGTTGATGTTATATCTCCTAGACTAATAGCTTTATAAGTTATAGAAGCAGGCCCATATCTCAAAATTATAAGCTGTAGAGTGCAGGCCTATATCTAAAAAAAACGGAGTTTGGGGACAGAAGCAGCCCCCAAAATATTAGATAACCTAACACCCTGAACAGCACTTCCAGCAAGGAGAAATGAAAGGGAAATAGGGGGTAGAGCCCCTGAATCAAATAACCGAAAGTACTTTGCGGTTAACAGGTTTTCTACGAACAATATTTATATTATTACTCAAACCTTTTCCGAACGTTCCCAAACGTTATGTGTATGTTCTTTGCCTAGCATAGTGGGTCAGCGTGTATGGGATTAGGCTATAATGGTGGCCTTTCTGACGGCCTTCTCTTTTTCCCTCATCGGTTTGATAGCTCTGACAATTCTAGACTGCATGATTTGGTGAGATGGTAACCTGGCAAATCATCACTCTGTCGAAATTAGCTCGTTTATTTTATGATGGTAGTAACTTAGTGCACCACAAGGTCTTAATTCTTAAAGCCTCCTGAGTCCCCGGGTCTGAGAAGCTCTGAGTCTCCAAGTGTATTGCAATTGTGCGTGGTAGTGAGAAGGGGAACTTTGAAGTGATTCCTAGCATTTTACACATTTTAGCAAGCCTAATTTCCTGTCCCTACATAATGATGTTTGGGACATGATGGGTTTGGTGATGTCTGTTTGGTGCCACTGCCAATTTTTCTATCATACAGCTTGTACTGATGGCTACACTGCACGTAAGTATACATAAGGTTCAAAATAGGACTTCCCAAACAATATCATATATGTAATGCAATCTTACTCCTCTTTACCATGACTCACTATCTATAGGCTAATGGCCACCCAGCCTATTTCCTCCACAATGAAATATGACACATCTACATAAATGGAGCAAAATTTCTAGTTTTCTCTGGCCGTAGGATATAGTGAAATAATGTTTGTATAGGAGTATCATGGGTTTATTTTGTTTCTTATTGGTCATGTCGATACCAGTTGGTTTATTGCGAAAATCCACTTGTCCGTGTTCAAATACCATTGGCTATAGAAGTTGTCAGAGCGAATAAGCACTATGATAATAAGAGGAAATAACCTCAGTATAACCTAGAGCCAGATTAATCATGGAAGGGGTTACTCTGAAGCAAAGGCTGCAAATAACTTTTTTTAAACTTCTGCAGATGATTTTCAAAGAATGTATGGTTCAAATCTAATACATGGAAAAGATTTAGGGAAGGGGTAGGTGCTTTGTACTTGTATTGCCTGAAAATTTTTCACGGGGTTTAACATTATTCTTGTTCTTATGAGTCTATGTTGAAGTTAAGTGTGACTTACTTCTGTAGTGTGCATGAAGGCTTGAATCCTCCAAGACCCGTGAGCATGTGTGTATCAGATAAGAGATCAAGCGCCTCATAGACCTGATTGAATATTCTGCATGCATCTTGGTGGGTTTGGCATTTGTGATTCTATATATTCTCCTTTGCTCAGAACCAACTTCTCACCTTACACTCAGAATCAATCGTTTTAGTGTGAGTCATACTGGGAAGCATCCCCCCATCCGTGAAAACTTAAGAACCAATTCTATAACCTATTACCTTGCTGCAAAACAGGGGAGAAGTCATTGCCTGAGGGTTGGCAGTTCCCATTTGGGAATAGCACCTCCGACAGAATTGAATTCCTTTCCTTTTGCAACACCCTCCTGGTATACTCTTAGGTGATCTCACAGGACTGAAGACAGCTAACAGTGCGACAAATCCTGACCCCATTCTTGATCCTATCCAATTCTTAAACTCATTTGCGACCCCATCCTGTTTTGCTGACAGATCTGTAATCATCTTGTTCCTGGGTCCAACATTCTCTTTACACCTCTTAAATTCATAATAATTATATATAATTATATAAGCGCAAGATGAGGGATTTACTGTAGTAACACCCATGATGACAACTTAAATTTCTAGAGTACCCCCCTCCTCATGCAGTCCTCACCCCACGTACTGCACCCAGTGATGATTGCAGGGTTATATGATCTGGCTGTATATTGCGGGTGTCAATCATGTTAGGTTTTAGTTGGATTCACACACAATCATCCCTGGCCCAGGCCTGGTGGTATATATAGGGGGCTGTTCTCATTTCCACCACCTCACTGAGCTGCTCTAACACATCTGGGCTACTCCTCACATCCCACCATGACGTCTGGACACTGCGCCAAATATCTCATGTCTGCCATGTTACTTTTGGCAGTCATTAAGGTAGGCTATTTGATTTTTAAGGATGATCTAGCTCTTGCAAGTGGTGTGCCATATTTTTTTTATCTTAGATTCTTAACCTGCAGATGTCCCCAAGATGAAGATTTGTATATACGATATCTACCTCGTGCAAGAGTCATCAATATTATTATGGGCTGTTGTTCCTTGCTTATGAGGTTAAACATTTGTAATTAAGAAGTTGTCACATTCTAAAAACAGGATGGGGGGGCGCAAAACATTGCAGACGCCTCTTGGGCATTGAGGGGGCAGAAAACCTCTTTTTTCTATTGCTGATACAATGAGCTTTATTTGATACCAAATGTGTTATAGTTTGTCACGTTTATGAAGGGTTATAAAAAAATCATGATAGGCTCTATTTAACCTTTTCGTGCCCAGATCTATTTAATGATTTTCAATATATTTCAAATAAACTGTCATTCCATTCATTGAGACTGTTCTGATGATCTGTTTTGATTAATAGCCCATACCTCATATTCCATTTCCTAAATGTTGCCGACTTAGTTTTTCAGTCTTTCAAATAAGACATGAAGTTTGGTTACCTTAGCAACCAAAACATTCTTCTTGTTATCATTCATTGCCATCTGGTTTTTTCTGTGCTATTTCTCCACAATCTGGAGATGTCATAACTTTACAGAGCTATGATCACTTGATACTGCCTGTGGCTACTACCACTGTGGTAACATAATGTCTTAGATACAATCCATGAAATGATCTTCATGGCTATGAATGATTCCCATAAATGGAATGGCTTAACTATATTATGGGCACGATCTATTACAAGTGTGGCAATAGGAAGCATATAATCCAACATTGGTATGGTGTTAGATCCTAGGTCCATCCTTGGAGGGATTCATATATATGACAACTAAATTTGACATTTTGGCTCACTTTACCTCGGGTAATAAAGATACAGCTATGTGGATGGTCCCATTGGATTTGGGGGGTTATGGCCATTCTAGACAGGCTATAACTTTACAGATTGGAACAGTAGAAGTGTCTAGATGGTACCTTCTTTCAATATCCATACAAATACATGTATTTAAAGCCAAGACCATGCTTCAAAGCGCGCTTGGGCACCTAGGGTAGATAGACAATCTGAATTCCTAAAATGCATGCAATAATCAGACATAACAATTTACTCGTAGTGGTCTTAAAAAATGCATAAAAATGTCGTAAAACCGTAAGTAATCAAAGAAGAAAATTTGTCTCAAAACATATTATTGCCCTGCTTATTCTATTTACCCGGTATGCATTTTCCAACGTTTCATGTTAATTTAGATCACTTTGTATGCTACTAATGATCACATGTATAATGTTACCAATCCGGATGTATCGTTGGGTGTAGATATCAGGGGGAGCACCATGGTTCGAGATGGAGAGGAGGGCAAGTTGTCCCAACTTCAAGACAGAAGCCACCAGATGCCTTGATGCCTTTGCCCAGTTTGCTACTCAATCAAAGCCAGATGTCAAGGCAGTCTGCGAGTAGGTTCAATTTGATTAAGATATAGAATCGGAATACAGCATTGTTATTTTGATAAGGCTCCATGATATTGTATTGAGGTTGGTATATGATGGTGAGAGTAAAGAGGAATAATTCCCCAAACTAAATACATGTTGCAAATTTTCTGGAACAGAAAAGTAATTAAGAATTACCTGAAATTACCCTATTCTTTGAAATGGAGGTGAGTGATGGTACCTCTGTAAATAAATGAATAAACACTGCATTTGACATATAACATATGAATGTTATAATACGAAATGGTGTCTAATTTAAGATTATTAAATTATTCAATCTTGGTTTTGTTGCAGGGCATACAGTAAATCCAAGCCATGCATGGATGGTGTCCTCGCTAAATGTGCGTCTGATCCTAATGTTGCTAAGAGCGAGATCACTCAGCAGTGGAGGTTCTTGGAAAAGAACACCGCTTATTGTTCAAAGAGTTAATGTATGGAACTGCATTGCTCTGGCCACTGAATCACATTATACACCTCTGTCCAATGCGATTTGGCACATCTAATGTGCCTTTTGAATATCAATAAAATGCAATTGACGATATCTCCTTTCAACAGTACTGGCTTCAGTTAATGTTATATGCATTTTCACAAAAACAATATAAATAAGTTGATAATTATAGACAAATGAAAATCAGGTAGGTAAAGTGACCATGAGTCGTCCACCTGGGCTATCTTACTACCTACTAGTTAGTCTAGGATCATTGTAATAGTAGGAAAACCTGCAGGGGTCATCTGAAAATGGATATAAGTATTACCCAGATGTCTTACTCTTTCCATCCAGCAATGTTACAACTGGTTTCCGATGATTTTCCAGCAACAAAATGATAGATGAGTGATAATATGATACAGACTTAAGCCTAACTAAAATTGGAAAAAAGCATTGCATTCATACTCTGTAAAGCATCATTTAACTTGAAATTATTCCTTTTATAGTGTTCAGTACAAAAGTCAACAATCTGCTGTATAGAAGTTGAGTTGTGGTATGATAAGACTGACAAAAGGTATCTTTGAGCAATACATGTACCTTGAGTTGGCCACTTTACAAGTACCTTGAGTCGGCCACTATTGCTTTTTGGTCCAAAACGAACTAAGTAGTGACCATTTCATCAGGTTCTAAGTTATTTACACCGCTAGAATATGTTGAGCTGTAGCACCTGCTATCTTTCCATCTTTGGGAAAGTTAATCTAGCACTATCCAATATTTTTCAACAAAATCAACTATATTCTACCAATTAGGTAGAGAGGTCTTCTGATAGATTGACAGCCACTTTGAAATGACGGACAGCTGATAAATGGGGATAAGTTCATACCCATAGTCATGGGGCTCTTTGAGAACCCATTATTCAATAGATGTGAATTTTCTTTCATCAGTACCATGAGTCGGCTACTGTGGTACCTTGAGTCAGCCACATCATAAAATGACTAATTCATAGTAAAGAGTGTGCTTTTGAAGCAAAACAAGGAAAACATTTATTCCCGGCTGAGTGATCTTCATCAGAGTGTTTCTGGAATGATTTTACTAATTATAATGCTGATTAATACCATTCCTTGGGTAAACATAAATTTATCTGACTTCAAGAATAATTCACAAACTCTAGTGCCATCTAGAGCTCCTGGAAGGTCCTAGACTTATATTCCAAAAGATGCTAAGATAGCTTATAGCATATCTTGCCATATAGCACCAGTGCAAATAGCTTAGAATCCACTAATATATTCATTAACACATTCATTTTGGGCCCAAAACCAAGCACAGTGGCCAACTCAAGGTACCTGGACGACTCAAGGTCACTCTACCCTAATACTATCTAAGCATTTATTTGAACCTGTCCACCAACACAAAAAGGGAGTGCGTATCACACATTGGTCCCATGTATGTATGAGGGGCAGATACCTGCAGGCAATGTCTGATGACATTACTTACCAGATTCTGGTGAAAAGTTCACTTGAACTCTTCTAGACGGGGATCCCCAATCACAATTGTTTATCAATTTCTAGAGAAGCTGTGCAAATGATAATTGTAAAGTTTTATCACATCATGCAGGTGGCACCCTATTTCATAATGAGATTTTCTTGGGGATTAGAACTACTCTTTAGACAATTCTGCATATTGAATGATAATTCAAGTCTAAAGAATTCAACACAGTATGAATATTGGTGGTCAAATATGGCACTGACAATCCACCCTTTGATCCCCTATTCAGTTTAAATAATGGTTATTCTCTGTCACCACTGGGTGGCAGACTTTCTACATTATAATAACGGTATAAGGGAGAAAGTCCAGCACCCACTGGAAACAAGGCATGTGATTCCCACCACTTTGACACGTGTGAGTTTGGTGAAAATCTGGTGTCATAGCAATTAACGTGTAGAACACAAGAAATTCATATAAATTTGTCTTGAGAAACTCTGGTGATTTCAACACAAGAATTACACAAACTCATTCTGTACCACCATAAATTCTCTTGTATAAGCCGCGGCTTATACCAGAATCCAAATCAAAATTAGGCTTATAGGATTGGCCCAAAGTCTGGGTGTGGTTTATATGAGGATATTTAGCATGATGGAACAGTACTAAACCACCAAATCTCAGGCCTCAGGCCTCATGGCTGTTTCTAAAATGATGATTCTTGTCAGCCATATCTCTTGATAGATATGATCACCTTTAAGTTGAAAAATATTTATGTCAGAACAGTGTCATTATACTACTGTTTGACCAATGGAGGTATTAAGCCAATGTCAAATTCTAGCTCTCAAAATGGTTGGCTAGATGTCAGACCAACGTCATAAAAATGACATCGCCCCAACATTGGGCCGGTGTTGGCCCAACATCATTTCCTGCCAATGTTGACAAAAGGCACTTTTGCCAACGTCAGAAAACCAACGTCAGGCCAACACCACACAATGTTGAGCCAATGTTGGGGCAACGTCACTTTGCTAGCAGGGTATGAGCTGCATATTAGGCCTGAGATTTGGTGGTTTAGTACTGTTCCATCATGCTAAATATCCTCATATAAGCCACACCCAGACTTTGGGCCAATCCTATAAGCCTAATTTTGATTTGGATTCTGGTATTAGCCGCGGCTTATACGAGAGAATTTATGGTGGTACAGAATGAGTTTGACATGTGTAATTCTTGTGTTGATATCACCAGACCCTACTAGAATGGGGGGTGGGGATAATGGTGACCGAATCTATGGGAAGGCGCAATGGGTGACAAACTGACACCATGGGCAACAAACTGACATGACTTTCATTGGTCATCATTGCAAACTGACAACTGTTTAGTATTTACCCCATATATGGAAAGTATGCACAAGCAAAATATCTATGTCCTACTACCAAGAAAAAAATATCGGCCCTGTGTCAGATTTCGGCCTCAGAGTTGCATCACTTTGAGGAGACATGACAGAATGCAACCTAAAACTATGTAATTTTTACTTTTCACTTTTTTTTCTTTTCCCCCCTTTTCCCTTTTTTTTTCCACACAGGATACGTGATAGAACACAGTTTTTAAACACTATACACATGACAGAATACAACCTTCATCTATACAATTTTTACTTTTACTTTTTACTTTTTCCACATGTGATAGAACAAAACCTTAACCTTTGAATAACTTTCAAAGTGGTAAATCTGACTTTGTAAATGCTTTTGTATCGTTTTTCTAAACTAGCTATTAGTTTTAAAAAGTTTGTCATCATAAGTTTCCTTTTTTCTATTTGCTCAGGCGCAAAAAGTGTCTATTTTAAGGTGCAAGAAGTAAATTTTGTTATTTGGCCTCCCATAGATTCGGTCACCATCAGTAACTCACAAGATCCAGTTCGACACTAGTAACCTGTACAGAGCTTAACTATGCGGCCAATCAGAGATGGCCATTGTATCATCAGGAACGATGAATGTAGACCCAACTAAAAGCTACTCCCTAGATAGATTGGGACTGTGGTTCTCAGTCTTGGCAGCTGCTTTCTCCCTCTTCACAAAGGAACACCTGTTAAGTATAACAATTTATTTCTCCAATGACTTGCTTAGCATAATTGCTCCATAATTTTTTCCCAAAATGTTGGGGGGTGGGCTCACTATTGATTCCTATAGTAGCTACTCCTCTCCCTTCATATCTGTGCCCATGTCCCAAAATACTAGGTAAGATCCTGCCCCTGGACATGGTACCATGGCAAGTTGATTCTGAGGGCCTCACCACCTGATACTAAGTGATGGCCCCCGGATGTAAAACTAAACAAACAAAAAAAATGAAGGAACACCCAGGTCCACTGTGTGTATCAGCCTCAAGTTGAGCATAGTGCTGACATGAAAGTTTTTATGTGCAATTATAGGCCACTCTAGCACAACTATAACTCTGGGGAGGCAGCCTTTTGGTACTCCTGGGACTTTACATAATTTCAAGCTGCTCTCAGCAGGATTTTAAATTATTGCAAATAATTCATCTATTCACTTTGCATATAGAACTGACGAAATGGAGTAAATAGTCCACATGGGACACTTGTGGAGAAAAATAACTGAGTTCGCTGCACCATTCATCAATTGAAGCTGCTCCAACCTCCTGCATAGTTTTGAACAGTGTGTGTACAGAGTTAGTATTTGGCGAGAAAAGAGATCAATGCCCCAGGTATTTGGGTAATAACCAAAGGCAGAGGGACTGAGTGCACCTTATATGCAAGGTAGGTGGGAAAATCAAAAGGTAAAAACTGCCGAAAATAGCTTTAAATGGGACACATTTCAGCATTCTGCCCCTGAATGGTAAGTGCTCTTAAAAATCCAACTAAAATGAATCTGTCCTACTCCCATCAGTGAGGATGGAAGGAGATTTTTGAGAAGAGCGGGAGGTAGGTTAAGAGGACGGGTGGTCATTGAGGAGGGAAGGAGGATGATGAGGAGAGAGGGAGGTTAATGAGGAGGGGGGAGGTCAGTTAGGAGGGAAGAAGGGAGGTGGGTGAGGAGGGATGGATGTGGGTGAGGAGGGGAGGAGGTTGGTTAAGAGGGAACGAGATTGGTCAGGAAGGAGGGAGGTGGGTGAGGAAGGAAAGAGGTCAGTGAAGAGGGAGGGATGTCAGTGAGAAGAGAAGGAAGTGGGTGAGGTGGATGAGGAGGGAGGGAGGTGGATGAGAAGGGAGGGTGGTAGGTCAGGAGAGACAGAGATGGATGAGGATGGAAGGACATGGATTAGGAGGGAGGGAGGTGGGTAAGGAAGGACAGAAGTCAGTGAGGAAGGATGAATGTCAGTGAGGACAGAAGCAAGTGGTTGAGGAGGAAAGCAGGGAAGGTAAGTAAGGCAGAGGGAAGTGGATGAGAAGGGAAGGAGTTTGGTGAGGAGGGAGGGAGGTGGACGTGGAAGAAAGGATTGGTCAGGAAGGAGGGAGGGAGGGAGGTCAGAGAGTAGAGAAGAAGTTTGAAGAGGAGGATAGGAGCTTAGTGAAAAAGGAGGGGGGTGAGTGAGGGAGGTGGGTGGGTGAGGAGGGAGGGAGGTCAGTGAGCAGGGAAATAGGTTGGTGAGGAGGAAGGGAAGGTTGGCGAGGACGGGAGGAGGTTGGTAAGGAGGAATGGAGGTGGGAGAGGAAGGAGAGAGGTCAGTGAAGAGGTACGTCAGTGAAAAGAGAAGGAAGTGGGTGAGGAGGGTGAGGTGGATGAGGAGAGAGGAGTGTGGATGAGAAGGGAGAGTGGTAGGTCAGGAGACACTGAGGTGGATTAGGATGGAGGGAGGGAGGGAGGTGAGGAGGGAGGGATGTCAATGACCCATCCTGAACCACCTCCCTCCTTGCATCCTCACCCACCTCCCTTCCTCCTCACCAACCTCCCTCCCTCCTCATCCACCTCCATCCCTCCTCACCCACCTCCCTTCCTTCTCACCAACCTCCATCCCTCCTCACCCACCTCACTTCCTCCTCACCAACCTCCTCCCCTCCTCATCCACCTACCTCCCTCCTCACCAACCTCCTTCCCTCAACATTCCTTCTTCCTTGCCCACCTCCCTTCTCAATGACCTCCCTCCCTCCTCACCCAACTCCCTCCTTCCTGACCAAACTCATTTCTTCCTCATCCACCTCCCTCCCTCCTCTCCAAATTCCTTCCCTCCTCATCCACCTCCCTCTGCCTTCCCTCCTTTCCTCCTCACCCACTTCCTTCTCTCCTCACTGACATCCCTCCCTCCTCACTGACCTCTGTCGTCCTTCCTTCCCCACCTCCCTCCTTCCTGACCAACCTCCTTCCTTCCTCATTCACCTACTTCCCTCCTCACCAACCTCCCTCCCTCCCTCCTTTATAACCTCTTTCCCTCCTCACCCATCTCCCTCCTGCCTTACTCACCCCCTCCCTTCTCACCAAACCCTCCTCATCAGACCTCTCCTCCCTGACCTCCCTCCTTCCTTGCTGACCAGCCTCCCTCCCTCCTCACCAACCTCCTTCCCTGCTTACTCACCTCCCACCTCCTTCCTGGCTCACTTACCTCCCTCCCTCCTCAGCCACCTCCCTCCTGCCTTACTCACCCCCTCCCTTCTTACCAAACCCTCCTCATCAGACCTCTCCTCCCTGACCTCCCTCCTTCCTTGCTGACCAGCCTCCCTCCCTCCTCACCAACCTCCTTCCCTCCGCACCATCTCCCTACCTCCTCACCAGCCTCCATCCCTCCTCACCAAACACCTTCCCTGCTCACTGACCTCCCTCCCACCTCACTGACCTCTGCCTTACTCACCTTCCCTCCTTTCCTTCTGAACCACTTGCTTTTGTCCTCATTGAAATCCCTCCCTCCTCACTGACCCATCCTGAACCACCTCCCTCCTTGCATCCTCACCCACCTCCCTTCCTCCTCACCCACCTCCCTTCCTCCTCACCAACCTCCTCCCCTCCTCATCCACCTACCTCCCTCCTCACCAACCTCCTTCCCTCAACATTCCTTCTTCCTTGCCCACCTCCCTTCTCAATGACCTCCCTCCCTCCTCACCCAACTCCCTCCTTCCTGACCAAACTCATTTCTTCCTCATCCACCTCCCTCCCTCCTCACCAAATTCCTTCCCTCCTCATCCACCTCCCTCTGCCTTCCCTCCTTTCCTCCTCACCCACTTCCTTCTCTCCTCACTGACATCCCTCCCTCCTCACTGACCTCTGTCGTCCTTCCTTCCCCACCTCCCTCCTTCCTGACCAACCTCCTTCCTTCCTCATTCACCTACTTCCCTCCTTACCAACCTCCCTCCCTCCTCAATAACCTCTTTCCCTCCTCACCCATCTCCCTCCTGCCTTACTCACCCCCTCCCTTCTCACCAAACCCTCCTCATCAGACCTCTCCTCCCTGACCTCCCTCCTTCCTTGCTGACCAGCCTCCCTCCCTCCTCACCAACCTCCTTCCCTGCTTACTCACCTCCCACCTCCTTCCTGGCTCACTGACCTCCCTCCCTCCTCATCCACCTCCCTCCAGCCTTACTCACCCCCTTCCTTCTCACCAAACCCTCCTCATCTGACTTCTCCTCCCTGACCTCCCTCCTTCCTTGCTGACCAGCCTCCCTCCCTCCTCACCAACCTCCTTCCCTCCGCACCATCTCCCTCCCTCCTCACCAGCCTCCATCCCTCCTCACCCATCTCCCTCCCTCCAAACTCCTTCCCTGCTCACTGACCTCCCTCCCTCCTCACTGACCTCTACCTTACTCACCTTCCCTCCTTTCCTCCTGAACCACTTGCTTTTGTCCTCATTGACATCCCTCCCTCCTCACTGACCCATCCTGAACCACCTCCCTCCTTGCATCCTCACCCACCTCCCTTCCTCCTCACCAACCTCCCTCCCTCCTCATCCACCTCCATCCCTCCTCACCCACCTCCCTTCCTCCTCACCAACCTCCTCCCCTCCTCATCCACCTACCTCCCTCCTCACCAACCTCCTCCCCTCCTCATCCACCTACCTCCCTCCTCACCAACCTCCTTCCCTCAACATTCCTTCTTCCTTGCCCACCTCCCTTCTCAATGACCTCCCTCCCTCCTCACCCAACTCCCTCCTTCCTGACCAAACTCATTTCTTCCTCATCCACCTCCCTCCCTCCTCACCAAAACCCTAGGTGTCCACAAATTACGAATTGTCCACAAAACCAACATTTAAACACCTAAACACATGAAGTGTTTAGGTGTTTAGCTTTTAAACACTTGTCTAAACACTGAAGTGTTTAAGTGTTTAGCATTATAACACTTGGTAAAAACACTTCATGGTTAAACGCGTTTAAAATTGAACATGTTTAGTACTAAAATAGTGTTTAGAAAAATGGGACAAATAAGTGTTTAAACAAGTGTTTAAATTCTAAACACTAGTGTTTAATCCCTAAACACTGTTTTTACAGTGTACACATAGGAGTTGGACCCTTACTTATACCCATATTATATTTACTGTGTGTGTGAAATACCTGTCTATTGACATTTGTATTACTGATACATAAATACTGCCTAAGCTTGAATAAACCAGTGATAACTGGAATATGTAATAGGAGCTTGATATTCTTACTCACTGTAGCCACTAGTCATGATGGCATTTCGGCTCATTATTGCATCATTTGAGGGCTGTGCCATTGGTAACGATGTGTTATAGTATAGGGGTCTGACCTAGAGTATACTTGGGTCCTAATGGTTATAATCACTGACTGTTAAACTGCAGGCGACCCCCACTCATGGCCGCCTCATGTCAGGTCAGGTCATGTGACAGTCTGCTTCATGGCATAGTTGGACAGATTCCGACTGGATACAGTGGTGATGTTAAGTTTATATGGATCTTAGACAATAGTACAGGACATGTCTAGCTACACCAACCTGAATGATAATCAGGGCTAGCAACCCAGGTGCTATACAAGCCACCTATGGATAACGGCACATGACCTGGGTCAACTGGACCAAGCACATCTCTCAGGAAAAGATCTCTAATCAATCATTTTCATGGGATATTGAAAATCACTCTGGTTATGATTTGACGGTTGGAGGATCTAAATGGATAAAGTATAGGATGATGTGTACAACAATGCTGCAAACTAACAGATCTCCATAGCAACGGTTCTTTCATGAAACTCATTCAAAGGGACGATGACGTGAGTATCACACAAATATGAATATAAAATTCTCATCAAGTTATATTCACCATTCCAAAGATCATACAATATAGAATTTAGAATTTGTCAATTTGCAGGCCTATTGGAGAAAAGGGGGTTCTAGACCCTCCACTTGAAACTCATTACCTCTAGATTTGTTATCAATTGTAGATGAGGAAGGGAAGCAGTTTAACAACAAAGATATCAATAGAAACAGTTTAAGAAACAAACAAACAAACAAAAGAATCATGTGACTTAACGTTTGGACCTCCATAGATTTCTTATCTATAAACAGCAACTTAACCAAAATAGCAAACTTGTGTATGCTGCCAATTGAATTCTATACTATTCTCACCAACCGACCTTGAGGCAAACGATAGTGAGAGAATAGTTGGCGGTTTTTGCCGATAGTTACATTGGCATCCCCAGGTTTGTGCACACATGTTCACAGATACTATAAATAAATTAAGTTAAATTCAGTAAAAAGACTATATATATATATATATATATATATATATATATATATATATATATATATATGTGGACAGATAAGGGAAAAGGGTCCTCCAAGACAAAATGTGAAATTTAAAATTTAAGTTATCAGCTTTAAAATGATGTATAACACATGCAGATAGCCCTTCTGGTCTTGGAGATATTGCTTCTTGAAAATGGAATGACATAACTGTATCAATGCAGCCAATAAGCTCTATAATTCATTGTTTTGATTAAACCAGGCATCTAATTAGCATAATGATTTCAATAATCAATCAAAAAATGACAAAACCTTTCCATTCATTTGGGAATATCTTTTGATCTATAAATGATATCTATATGCTTTTTTTCAGCTTATGAATCTCCATCAATCATTTTATCAAGTGACATTGTTTTTGTTTATATTGGGAATATAATTTTGGTTGCCATGGCAACACACTTTTCTGAGAACCCATATTTTGGCCTTGTTTTGGATTAAAAACGTTCCATTTACATTCCAAACAGATAGGAAATGCCCAAAAATAGAACGTTTTTAACAGAACTATCTTTTTCTGTCTTGAAAAATACCTGAATGCAATTTTTGGCCTACTTTTCCTATTTTTAGCCTTTATACCTCCCCTAGAGGCTAAACCCAGTACTAAAAATCCCGCAGGGAGGGCCTTTTCCCCTCATCTGCCCACATATATATATATATATATATATATATATATATATATAGTTGAATATCACAATTCTGTGTCAAATCTATACCAGTATGGTGCATGAACTATATCTGACATGCGTAATGTCCATGGCTAACTAACCTATGTACATATGCTATATATACATATGCCTCAAGTCCACAAAATGTGGAGAACCTTGGTAAGCCACTCATGCTTAGAATACACAGCCTCGTCCACCTTAGGTGGATGAAGAGATAATATGCATGCTGGTCTCAAATAACCGCTGGAAGTAAAGGGGTCATGAGATCTTGAATAAACGCCTGTCTAGTATAGGGGTTCGATGCAATGCCCCCTCCAAATCTATATAAGCGCTGGGACTGAAAAATGCTAAAAAGATTTGATAGAACATTAGGATCCTGACTCCTCTCTCAGCCCCGATTGTAAATAGGGAATAGCTTGCCCTGTACATGGTGCAGGGTAAGCTAATGTAGAGTCATTAGATTTGCACTAACAGTAACTCCCCCTGTAGACCCAAATAATAAGCAATCCACTGTAAAACTGGTGTGCTAGGCTGACAACGTATGGAATACAATTCTATTATAGCCTGTGAATTTCTGCGCTGCCAGGCCTGGAGGTGCATGGTGGTTGCAACATCTGAACCTACATGTATACTAGCATGCTTCAATGGCCAGGTCCTTTTATGTCTTTTTTAAAAGAAACCTCTGCCACACCATGTGGCCGATGTAAAAAAACCAACTTTTTTTCATACTAGCATAGTAAAAAATATGTATTACTGAGCTTGGTATCGGGAAGTGAATAATCCATTAATTTCCAAAAGTCTTCACAAATTTTGTAAAAGAAACATAAAAGAGTTGTACGAACAGATACCAATTACTCATGAATGGGGTGGAATCGTCCTGACTACAGATATGTATCACGCCAATCCCTTCACGCCACCTATCAAGTGGGCTTCCCTATAGCCCACTCAAAGGGGTCTTTTTCCTATCCCCTCGGATGAGCGTGGTGTGAAATTGTGTAATGTACTTCTCGCTATAAACATTAACTTAGCTGTCGAAATGGCGTTAAACATCTCTTACCCACTCACTCACAACACCTATCCAGGTAGGATTGGCATGATGCATGAGAGCACCCTTGTTAAGGTGGCTGGCGGGTATTGTCAGTTCACCATTTGCACACCAGGGGTCTCCTGTGCTCTATTGAAATTATGAGAACGAAATATGCAAAATTCTGAATGGGTTGAATAGGGATTTGAACTCCAGACCTCTTGTGTACAAGGCAGAGATGTAACACATGCGCCACAGAGTCAGTTGTGGGAGGGAATTTGGAATGTATTATATAATCTAGATGTACATGTACTTATTCTAGCCATTTCCCTTAAGGAAAATTTTCAATCATCCAAAACATTAGAAATATGGCTGGGACCATATGTCAGAACTACACTCACTGCAAAGATATGTGTATAATCTAAGTGCTGAGGAAGTTATAAAAAAATCTAATTACTTTTGGATATGACTCTGTGGATTTATGTTGCATATTGTTGTATAACCCTATATAACAGTAAAAGTTCTGTATCTCAGAAATATGCCTGGGACCCCCACATTTTTATTGCATATATGAATAGTACATATCATTTTGGGATTCTGGTGATAATCTGGCGAAAGTCTAATTACTTTGATTCTATCCCCGCCAGCCACCTTAAGGAGACAAACAATGTGCAAACCTGCATAAATCAGGGTACCCATATCTATCGGTTGTAGTTTTACCTGACCTTCATTGACTTTTAACTGAGCAAAAATCTAATAATTTGTTGGGCTCACAAAAAGGTTCACCGAATCCTGAGCAAGGATATGTAAAATTTCTTTGTATATTTGCGTGAAAACATATTCATGTTATCAAATCATTTTCATCCCCGAAATTGTCAATTTAACAGATTTCTTTCGTCAAAATGTCGTTTAGACTGACTGACAAAGAAAAACAGCTTGACTGACATTTCATTGACAGATGGGAACCCTGATTAATACTGCGACTCTAATAGCCTAGGTCACATCTTTTCTAACCTTGGCCTTATAAATAATTATTAGAAATACTTATTAGATAATGAGAGAGAGAAGAGAGAGAGAGATAGATAGATAGAGAGAGAGAGAGAGAGAGAGAGAGAGAGAGAGAGAGAGAGGTGAATCTTATCTGATTTTCTGTGGCTATATCTAAGAAGACTCCATTTTCAATAGGCCTATTGTCGAGACTGTCATTGGGAAAGGCAGCATTCTTCATCAAGGGCCAAACATTGTCAGACTTTGTTTCAAAGTGTTAATATACATGCTTGCTTTTACTCAGAAGGGGTCATTCTTCTGACATCTTTCACCTTTCTTGCTGCAGACAAGACTTATGTTTCGTTTTTTTTGGCGATAAATTAAAGTGACAGATGTTTTATATAGATATAAAAAATGAACAGCAAATATGTTGCTGTCACTAAGTGCTGTTGCAGGTTCAGTAACCAGCTGTGTCACACAGTGTACACGTATATAACACATATGACATCCCTCATAATGAATATGACAGATGATAGATGGACCATATCCTTTTACAGCTATTGTAAGTGGATTACATTATGTGCCTCATGTATACATAGACATCTTTGGAGAAATGAGATTTCATCTCCCGTGGCCATTCCCTATATCTTTCTATAGTTTTTTTTTCTTGTGCAAACAACCCCTCAAATTTGGTCCCTTTTCACAGGGAAAATATGGAAAAGTTAGAACCGTTTTCGAGGTTTAAGGCCAAATTGCATTTTCTAATCAAGGATGACAAACCCTCAAACCCTAGTTATTGGTTGGGAATTCCCACAACTGAAGTAGAAATATGTGGTCAGTTTGGAATCTGAGTGAGAATCTGGGAGCAAATTGAATCTTAATGATTTATCGCAATGTACATATATGATTTTCTTTATCAGGCCAGCATATATAATATTATTCTTTACATTTTGTGAAGTGCAATTACCGATAGCTCAACCAATCAACCTTTATCGGCCTTTACTTGCCATATTCAACATTCAGTTCATAAAGGATCTATTCAAAATATCATCTTCTCTTTATTCTAATACCCTTTTCCTCTTGCTCTTCCACAGGTGTATTCGGCGTATATACTGTTCACATAGGGCCACACTGGTGGTCCTAGTTATCATCACATGCTGGGCTTTGTTAACCACCCTGGAATTGGTTGGTTTATCAGAGGTATGCCTTATCTGTATGAAATTGACCAACAAATAATTGTTGGAATCTTAGGGGATTGCCAGCTACAGTAGCTTAAAGCAAGAATTGTCAGTTATGCATTCTATAGGTCGAATCCCACATGGCGAAAAATGCCTCAAATATCTCTTTAGAAACCAAATAATTCAAGCTACACTGTAAGAAGTAGGCAGGATTATTTTACAGCAAAATCACTTGGCAACTTTGGTTCCAGTACATTTTGCTGTAAATCTCCAGGAGGTGAATCACTGTAATTTTATAGAACAATTCAGAGTAATCTTACAGTAACAGCCACTGTGATCATACAGCAAGATCAATCAGTTCTACAGAAACATATGCTGTAAATTAACAGCAAAATGTGTTGTAAAATTACAGAGAAATGTCTTGTAAATAAACTGCAATATTTTCTGTGAAAGGACAGCAAATTTTGCTGTAAATGAACAACAAAGTATACTATAAATTTCCAGAAACCTTTGCTGGCAACTGAGGTATCAGCAACTATTGCTGTAAAATTACAGAAACTCAAATATTGTAGAATTACAGCAAGGGGTTCTGTTAATCAACAACAAATGTATTATATATCACTGTTATAAAAGACACTGCTATATACTCTGCTTTTGGGTTCGGTTCATGGTAATCATCCCCATAATATCAATTATATATGCGTGTGCTCTATGCAGACATTGATACTATATGAAGTATATGAAGTATAATGAAGATAAAAATGTCTCCAATCCCAGTGAGGCACTATTGAGGGTAAGAGACGTAGAGAACCATCTCACCCGAACCATTTCATGGTCATTCAGTTTTAACACTGAAATAAGCTAAAGGCGTGTAGGCCTATGTTAGCTTCAACCCCAGAGTCCAGAGTCCAGGGTTATGGTGTCATGTATGCATATTATTGGTTGTTCCTAGTTCCTTCTCAGGTAACCTTGTACAATATCATTGGTGTACAATGCTAGATTGAACCTGTTGAGGTTATCATCATATTGCAATTCATTATTAACCCCTAGGTGCCCAAGCGTGCTTTAAAGCGCGGTTTTGGGCTTAAATGGGGCTTAAATACATGTGTATTGAAGTTAACTATCATCCAGATACTTCTACTGGTCCAATATTCAATGTTAGACCCTCTATAGAACGGCAATGACTTCCCAATCACAATACAACCATCCATTTTGCTCTATCCCCATTATACCAAACACAGGGAGTCAAAACTTGAACAAGAGCTGTCATACATATTATGTGATTCATTAGAGGGCCACCCTCCAGAGGGCTAAGACCAGACATGACACCAATATTATGCTAGATCATATACATGTACATCCAATGTCCCAAACTCCCATTAGATTCTAAAATGTCTCCTGAGTGGTGGTGCACATATATGCAGAATTGAATGAGGCCTCAGAATTGCATGTATTGTGGATGAGGGGGGGGGGTATATATTACACAAGAGAGACCAAATACTACAAAATGAAAACAAATGGAATGTTTTGGTAACTATGGTTACCAAACCTGACCAATAAATTCCATGTCCATCACTCAAAGTCTTAATTGAGTTATAAGTATTCAGGAAATGTAATACAGAGCCAATATCAAAAGAGAAGATCAAAATAACACATGGGCTTATGAACTAAGTGATATAATTGTGAAATAATGTAAACTCTTCAAATAATTCTGGCCACCAAAAGGTTAAGCTTTGGGGACAATATTGGATTCAGGTGTGCAATATAAGACTATACATACTAAACATATGGTATACCACTGGCCTCCGGTGGGGGAAAGTACATGTAAGGCTATTTTGGTAAACCCTTTGAAGGGCCACTATAGGGTGATTGGCTGGCCTAGGGCTTATGCATACAGAGTAATTATATAGGATCACTCACTGTACACATATATCTACACCTGCAAAGCCTTGGTATTACAGTAAGAGTCACAGTATTTGAGAGTACAACACTTTCCCCTGTGCGTTTACAAGAGACATCTCTGTTATATTAAAAACATAAACTTCTTACAGTGTAATTCTTTATGATGCTATACATTCCATACTATATACCTGCCCATTGAAACATTTTCAGTACAAATGAACAGTGCGTTTATTAGCAACATAATAGCAGGCCGATATTTAAGTAGTTTCATCTATATAATTATGCATCATCAGAATGGGCATGTTTTATTCTTTCCAGACGATCAGCAACATAGTATTCATATCAATGAGATCATTGACAACTCCTGATGGATCTATGTCAGGTGTGGATCCTGACTCAGAAATGAAGACATCGCTTCACCATGCTTTCCTGCATGACAGGTATGAATCAGTTCCTATCGTATTGTAATAATTGTATTTCGGCTTGGCGGGATACCCAAAGACGGACATACAATCTGGATACACCTTGTGATGCAATTTGATTATAGAAGTAGATCTATGTGTTATTGTTAAGCCCAAAACCAGTTTTGGGTGTGAATGAAAATGTTGGTTTCGATATATTTACCTCAGCTATCCCAAAGTCCTGATGTACCCCCAGGATGTACCCCCATGACTTCCTTTCGAACAAATCAGCCCCAGCTCCATCAACTGGTCCGACCGATTTACCCCCGTAATTTCCCACAGGTCAAATAATGGATATAGATGAATAATTAGACCTTCCGATGAGGGTGGTATAATCTAGACATCCATGTGAGAGATATAACCAGCATGAATTTTAGTTCTGATAATCAATATACAATGCCCTGCTTAGAAAGGAATCATTTCGATCACGGCTATTGGGCATATGCAGATATAATGTTAGGGCTTATACTTTTTTAACAATCATGGCTTTTGGTTCAAAAGCTAAGGTCAAGCATTTAAATGGGAACCTCAGGACAGATGTCTGCCTAGGGGTGTATCTAGATGGACCTATAACATGAACCTCATTTATTTTTAGGGTTAAAAAAGAGAGTTAACCAAGATGGGGAGCTTCTTGCTTAAAGACGCCGCTGTGGTTACGGGTCTGGGCCTTCTTCAGTTTGGATGTATGCCTTATGGCGATATAGGACATGGACATTTCATATCGCTCAAAGACATATTAAAATGACCATTTCTAGTATAGAAATCGTCAGGGAATTTAGACCAATACCTCTTTATAGAACCCCTATATAGTGGAGGCTCCACTACACGATTTTTGGAAAATTCTCATGAAATCCTACCCAGACAGTGTCTAAGGTATAGACTGTTGTCAGTCCTAAATTGTGAACATGAGATTTAAAATTATAAACATGAGATCTGAGGGGTCACTTGTAACAACAGGGAGTGTGTACTGTTTGCATTTACTTCAAACCTGAGACTGAGACATCACACTGATGAAGTAGGGGTTGGTGACCCTCGTCTGCTATATAAACAATAACACAGTGTGATATAAATAACAACTCGCAGGGCCTTGTCCTGTATAAATCAAACCTGTCTGATATTGAATTGCAGAGACTCCCTAATGTGGAAGTTTGCAATATTTACATAGCATCAGCTTGATTTAGTGAACAAAAACATTTTTTTGACAACACAAGCATGCCTGAGACTGCACACAATGACACCCCATATAAACAAATAGCTACAATTTCTACCTTGCAATGATAACAAATACAGCTTTTAGTTTGTGTTTGCATTTCAGGTTGTGAAAATAGTTGTGATTCTGTGCAAAAATCACGTAGTGGAGCCTCCCCTTATATTGGCGTGTTGTAAGGGGACACAACCTGCAATATACCTTTGAGTATAAGTAAATAATATCAGCAGTATATATCTTTTATATCTACAGGTTTGCCAGGCCCTGAGGACCCTGTGTGGCTGTCATTACGCTGGAACAGGGAGGCACCACGCTGGGTGATCTACAACAGGGTGCCAAAAACAGGAAGCTCCATGGTCAGAGCCGTCATCTCCAAACTCTCAAAGCACAATAAATTTCACAATGCAGCGTCTCCTGTAAATGTCTTCTTTAATGTATCCATAACAGTGCAGGTAATAAAATGATTCACTATTCATGATCAGTTTTTCTGGGGAAGGCCTTACCAGTGGTCCAGAACCCCACCCACCCCCAGTCCCCTTCTCCTGTTGGTAAAAGGTGATCACCCATTTGCATATAGCCTATACTGGACTTCTAATGACATTGTCTGCAATCATCCAAGAAAATAATTTAGTAAAACATTGAAATAATTAGAAACGATTCAATCAATAGGGGATATCTAACATAAAATATCTATATCAGAGGACTCAATCATTGAGCCGTCTGATATAGATATTTTAAGTTAGATAACCCCTAAATGTCTGGGGTTGATTATCACAAAATGTTGATTTCTTTTTCAGGAAGCATTTGTACAAAGTTTATACCATCTCAAGACACCGTTGGTGTACGATCGTCATATTTATTTTGTAGATTTTAAAAGGTAAGAACAGAACGCACCGGGCAGAAAACACAATAATTATCTTTACATGTATTTTGCGACAAAGTGACAAGCCTATGGCAAGAGATAGGGTCACCCCCTGATATCACAATTTGTTCATTTGATATCGGGATATTTGTCATTGATATCACAGTTTTAAGATACGATATCAGTGTTACTCATGAGAAACCTTGGTGTAAGGCTGATAACGTAGTGTAGAGCAAGATATGGGATTTGTTGGCTAATATTCCAGCTGAAAAGCTATTATTTAGATAGAAAAATCTCCTCATCCCCTTTCATGTTCTGTAAAGTTCAGTCTCTCTTAAAAGTTGATATCATATTTTTTTTTAACTCTAATGTTAATGTTTCTATATATATATTTTTGAACACTTTATTCATGATATCAGCGTTTCTGATTTTGATATCGATAACAGGAACTTTAATATGAGAGAATGAGCGTCACAAAGCCAGCATCCAAAACCATTGGCATATCAAATTTTTCATATACATGACTCTGACATGTACTGAGAATTTATTGTATAGAGTACTTTAAACATCGGAACTGATTTAAACGTTCAAAATCTCAATAGATTGGCATATCATTGAAGATCTCTCTTTTGATTTACTTTAATTACATGGTGTTACTGTTTCAGCTATGGAGAGAAACAACCAATGTATATCAACACAATCAGAGATCCTATCCCACACTACTTATCATTCTACTACTTTATGAGAAGACAAAGTCATTGGAAAAATAGATTTACAGAAAAAGAAAGGAAAATGGTAAGTTTGAAAATTACATTACTGATGAAGACATTTCATTGAGGAATAATACCCTGTGATTTGAAATGTCTCCTCAAGTGCAGAATTAGACACGTACCTCAGATCCTCAGTTTCTACCTTATGTTTAGGTATCTATATAAGAGATGATACCTTGAGAATGAAATCCCCTGCAATTTACCATTAAAGCTTGTTTCGCCCTAGACCTTACCCCAATGGTTCTAACCCAGAGGAACACAACATGATTCACATGTATATAGTTCATAAAGGTCTATAGCCCCCAAAAAGGTTGTATTTCTGGTTGCCTTATACCTACCTTATTTAAGAACTCCACCCATCATATTTGGCAATATAAATCAACAAATATAAAAGCAGCGGCTGATCAAGTGTACAATCTACTAGAGTGTTTCCAAAATATCCCTCAAACAGCATTCATGGACTATGGTTAAGTGCCACATTAATACTATATTTAATTATATATGCACAACCCCTACGAACATACTTTTGTATTCGCTAGGATCTCGATAAGTGCCTCAACAACTCGCTATTACGATGTGAACCACATCGACAGTTCCGATTCTACTGTGGACAGGATCCAATTTGTTAGTGAGTACAAGTATGAAGAGTGTAAACTGTAATTCATTTTATATGAGGGAATACGTTTATACAATTCACGTAATACACATTAACAGCTTTAAAATGCACTGTAAGAAAGTGGACTCGCAAGGTACTGTAAAGTTAAAACAATTAAGAAATATTGTTAAATACTTGGATGAGGATACTAGCCTTCAAATTTATAAAACTATGATAGTCCCGTTGTTGGAATATTGCAGCTACATACTTGAAAGTGGCCCTGCCACACTAGTTAGATACAATACAAAACCATTGTCTACGGGGATGTAAAAAAATTAGACAACCGCAAGATATACATGTAAATGATTTATTGGTATTATGTAATGTTAAAACACTTGCAACAAGAAGAAAACGGGTGTTAGCCTGTATGATGTGCAACTACATACAGGTATTAGAAAACAGAATTATCCCAGCAAGACCCCTCAGGGTAATGACAAAATAAGAATCGACCTAGAATTGAACTATACAGAACAAGTCCACTATATAGAGGCAGCATTATCTGGGACTATCTACCAGTACATGGACAGACCATAGATAACATACAAATGTTCAAGAAACACTTATATGAAATAATAATATGAGCTTGGCGTTAAGGTTGTAGATTAGAGTTATGTATGAGTTATAATATGTATAGGACAAATTTCATTATGTGACTGTTCATGGAAACCACTTTGAATGTAAACCTTATCGTAGATTATATGCCATTATTGAATGTATCCTCTTCATATTGGCTGATAATTATAAAAGCTTCAGTACGTTAAGATATTGTTGGCCAATAAACTTGTTTCAAACTCAAAAAAACAAATTTTGGCCATTTTCAGGCCCCCCCTTCCCACCGCTCCCACCTATGACATGTCATTGCAAATTGGTAAGGGAGTGATCGTTTTTGACAACAGGGGCTGGAGGGTTTGAGGAGGTCAAAATTCTTTCGATCCCTTGACCGGGGGAACCAAATTTTTTTCAACCCCTCTGAGGGGGGCTAAAATAATTTTTACCCTGAAGAAGGGAGGGGGCAAACATCCTCTAAGTAATCTCTATATAGCAATAACAGAATAACCAGTGCCTTGGCCTAATAATGCTAACATGAGTATTTGTAATGATACTTGGTCAGGCAGAACACTCTACTGTTTAGTGAGTACTCAACATATAAGTGAAGGACTAAATTGATAGAAAAGTCCATTAGATGTTTAAATGCTTTTAGATGTCAATTTTTGCCATCGAATATATCTACTATCATTTTGTTATGTCATATATATCATTAATTCTAATTTTGAGCAAATAGTAAAATCATTAAATTGTCTTTATCAATTCCCTCATCCCGGAAAAGGAATTATCATTGTCGTGTGCATCAAATTACCCAGTTCATGTATCTACAATAAGGAGAGTATATATTATCTGTTTACAGTACAAATGGATCAGAAGAAGCAGCAGTGGCACTCGCTAAGCGTAACATTGACCAGTATTATGCTGTTGTTAGTCTTAGTGAAGATCTCCATGGATTCTTCTCTGTCTTAGAAGTTCTGTCGCCACATCTGTTCAGGGGGGCAGGGACATTGTACTTAAAACACAGTAAGTCACTAAATGTGATAGCTGGGACCTATTTCAAAACATTTAAGTTTTTTGAAAGAGTCATAAGGCTTTCATACATCACAAATACGACCATCACAGATTGACATAGCAGTAATGTATCCATGAAATATTTAGTAGTTTACGTTTATTTCTATTTTATATTTAGTAGTCATTACAAAAGATTATCATTTATGTCATGGCTTATACGAATGTCACTATAGATTAGTACTCAATGGGGGGGATTGAATACAATGTGCCTGTATTCAATGGCTGGTGGTCACGTGACCTGCTGCAACAACTGAAACTTTGATAGTTTTCTTGTCTTTAAAAGCAAAATTAACCCTGTAGCCATGACATAAATGCAAATGTCAACTCCCATGGGATATTTTAGCATCGTATTCACCTCAGTGATTCTGCCTGTATTCAACGAAGCCATCAGAATCACCTTGGTGAATACAATGCTAAAATATCCCATGGTCATTGACATTTGCTTATGTATTCAAATTGACTCTTGATTGATCAGATATGTGGGCATGTGGTTTTGAATCTCATACAATAAAGGCGCAACTGGCATTTCTTTTTCAGAAAATGACTTCCGACACTTTACAACAAAGAAAGTCCAGCCTCCATTGAAATCTCATACTCGGGCACTTCTACAAGGCCTGCTTAGGCATGACTTTGAACTCTATAATTTTGCAAAACAACGATTCCATAAACAGTTGTGTCTTACAAAAAACCTCAGGTTAAGTATTAGTAAGAGGAAAGGGGCTAAACTGTGATAGCATAATAAAGGACCATGGTGGAGACAATTGAGAGACTATTTTGCACAGGGGACCAAATATGATAGCGATTCTGCTAATCATTCACGTAAAACAGTCAAGCATTTTGCAATATCTCAAACATTTCAAGGAAATCCGTAAGAGGCGAGCTTGACTGAACAATGTTTTATTATATTCATAAAACGTCACTACTGCTGCTATGTTATATACACTGTTAGTAGTAGGCAGGGTTATTTTACAGCGAAAGCCTTGGCAACTTTGGTTCCAATACATTTTGCTGTAAATCTACAGGAGGTGAGTTGCTGTTAGGCCTGTCCATCCCTAGTTCCACACTTAACACCAGGTGGCTACATGAGCTTAAGGATAAAGTCGCACCCTCTGCCTCTTTATTCCTATGGTATATACACCAAGATCACATGTCCACAATTGGGAATATTGAAGAGCAATTGATATTGTTAATAGTCTTTTCAATATGCTAAGCATATCTCTTTATCATATATAATGGTCTAACAACAGAAAGACAAAGCACAACTGAGAAATACCTTCCTGAATTGAGGCACCCCTGGGGCCTCTCCCCAAACTGTCAGCATGCACACAGCTGGAGTGAGACTGCCCATACCCCTCCAGGGTGACAGCCTGCACCCTGCTGCCTCCAGCCAGTGGTGGATGCTTCCCCCCCCTTCTTCTCCAGGGTGTGTGTATGCCGTGGTCCATACCCATTCCCTTTGTTTATTTTGCTCATTTTACTGCGATAATTCCAAGATATTTGTTTACTAATGCCTTCAATATAAGTATCTAATTGTGCATCCGGCACTACACTTAAAGGACAGCATTGTATTGTAGGTATTTCTGAAAGGGAATGATGTTTGACTGGATGTAAACATAGGGCTCTATGTTTGTTCAATGCTGTCAGTAGTAGGGGGCTGTGTACAAATGACGTCATGCTTTTTTGGGCCATTTTGTAACTAAGTAAGAAAAACAAGTGAAACTGAAACTACAGTAATGTAGATTTCCAAGTGACTATTGTGATGTGAAAATGAAACTAAGTAAACAGGAGGACCGTCCTGGAGGACTAAGTGCTAAGCACTAGTGGTATAGAACTGTTTACTCAGAGACTTTGAGAAACTGGACATTTATATATGAGAAAGCAAAGACATTGCTATATGGTTTAAGTCTTGAGTAAATCCATAACCTAGAAGTAGTATTGGTTATTTGGTAACTTGTTTCATGTTAAGTTTTATTCTTAGTAAGTTCATGTTATACATGTAGTATATTGTCTTTTGTGTATGTTTGAGAAGGAGTGTTGAGAGTTATGACAAGTACACACAAAATAGTGCTAGCAAACATCACCGGTTATCATAGTACTTCTGGTCATGTGACTTGAATAAAACGCTCTCTGAGATTCTACCATGATGGAGCAAGATGTGTGGCTTTGAAGTTCCTTTATTCACATCGATATAGAACAATCCCCTCTGGCGAAGATTGATGAAAGCTTACTTTTAACAACAAGTGTAGTAGTATCCCTCCTATTTGCTAACTGTCCACAATTACTCTTCAAACCAAGAGTAATTGTGGACAGTTAGCAGAGAGGAGGGATATGCATTTATTATTTTATGCTTTTAAATTAGCCAATGATGCAGATAACATAGATGATAGAGATATCCCCATCAGGTTTCATGCTGGGAGGCGCCTCAAAGTCTTACATTTACTGCAACCAATAGTTCTAAGGAGCTGTCTTATGAGAGCAATAGAGTCATGGAACAGGCTTAAACCCCGTTTCACTCTTATTGATGATGAAATAGGCAATTAAGAAGGAATACAATGATTGTTACATGTAAGGTTTTTATTAGTGCAATTTCTCATCTCTATATATCTTCAGTCTTATCTCATCTCATCACTTGTAATTTCAAAACCTAAGTGTGTGATGTTTGTCAAGGATATGTAATATACTCTGGGTTACTTGACCAAGAGATATGACTTATGTGTGACTGTCATACCACCTTTTTACAGTCTAATTGAATATTATGAATAGTCAAGGGGCCCTAGCGGTAGCACTGTAATGCGCAGAAGCTAGGTGGATACACATACTTCACCTACACATATGTCACCTACATAAAAAAGTAGGTGACATATGTGCTCACTTGATGCATCATGAGTAATAGTCAATAACCACTAGATATTGGCTTTCTTTGAAGTCAAATAGATCAGCACCAACCAGTGTACATGGCTGGTCAGGAGGTTAATTCAAAAGATCCTGGGATTTCTACCCCTGCGATCTTCGTGTAGGCACATATCATAAGACCTGGCAAGTCTACCTTATCTAATGCAGTGGTTGCAGGCCTGTCAGGAATAGCAAGTCCTGAGATCACTTCACTATTCCTTTTCCAGCACCAAGATCAATGCGATCTTAGGGGCTGTGTACAAATGACGTCATGCTTTTTTGGGCCATTTTTGACCCCCCCTCCCCCCCTTGTCATGTTTTGTCATACAATGCTTGACCCCCCCTTAACATGACATCATGCAGAGATACCCCCTCCCCCCGGCCCAAAGTACATGAAGAGAGTATAGCAAATTGAGATGGTTCAAAGGGACATGTATATATTGGGTTAAATTAATGGTGTTGGAAACAGGTGGGGCTTTTTCCACCATCCCTGGTCCGAAACTGTGCTGGGCTAATAATGGGTGTAAATTGGTAAGGCCTAAAACAAATTGTTGTGTTCAGGTAATGGGTCGAAAAAAATTAGAAGTTCTAGAAGCGCCAACCTCAAAAAAATTCTCAAAAAAAATTAAAAAATCTCTACCTACCTACCCTAATTTTTTTCGACCTGTTATCTGAACACAACGATTTTTTTTAGGCCTTATCAATTCACACCCAATATTAGCCCAGCATGATTTCGGACCAGGGATGGTGGAAAAAGCGCCACCTGTTTCCAACACCTAGGACTTCTACCCCCAAGACATTTACCGTCTGGACATTTACCCCCCAGACCTTTACCCACATGCCATTTACCCCCATGACATTCACCCCCTTGGATATTTACCCCCTCAGACATATACCCCCTCAGACTTTTACCCCCTAACTCTTCTACCCCCTAGGATATTTTAACCCCTCCATATTCATGTACTCCTTGGGACTAGAAATGCAGTCCTAGGGACTAAAAACCTAGTCCTCAGTCTTAAGCAGTAGACCTGAGGACTACTACGTAGACTTCAGGACTAGTCCATTATATTTTCAATAAAATTGCATTGAGGACTAGGTTTTAAGTCTCACAGACTACCTGTTTAGTCCTGAGGACTAAACAATGTAATTGTTTAGTCCTCACGGCTAAAATGCAGTACCCGGGACTATATGTCTAGTCCCTAGGACTAAAGGTGTGCAACCCTTGAGACTGGGAAGATAGTTCTGGGGATTAAGATATAGTCCTCAGGACTAGTCAAGTCCCTGGGACTACCACTTGCCCTGGGGGCATTCCCTACCCTCCCCTTTATTAATACAGGGGGTGGGGGTAAATGTCCAAGTGGGTAGAGGGATGTGCGGGTGATGTCATTGGGGGTGGATGAACTTAGGGGTAGATATCCATGGGGGTAAATGGTTTGGGGGTAGATGTCTGGGGGTAAATGTCGAGGGGGTAAAGGTCCTGTTACCTTACATCCTCATGAGAGGTAAAGGAAAGGAAATAAGAGAAGAAATTAGATCTAACCGACAGTTACAATGGCTTCACTGAATTACAAGTGTAACATTACAAGTGTGGTAATATGATTACACATATATAATTAAGATCACACATACAAAGCAATCATTTTACTGTAAGGCATATAAGGCATTACCCCTAGAGTCCCATTCAGAAAAAGGAGAGTATAAGTTGTTTTTTTCCAAGGGAGAGTTTGTGATTCATCAACAGGGGGAGCAGGATGCAGATTGAGGGGGGAGGGAGGAAAATGATTTTGACACCTCAAAGTGGGGAAGGGGGCAGAAAAATGGCATGCCTTTTCAGTGAACTACTGTAGAACAGGAGTCTCGGAGGAGGGATGACCAGGGCAATCTGTCCGAGGGGGAGGGGGTCATACAATTTTCAAATTTCTGCACATCTGTATGCCAATCTACCCCACCCATCAGGCCTGTTGATGAGTAATGAGCAATCCCTAAATTACCAATGGGTTTTTGAATTGTGAAATATCAAATAGAATAGAAGTTGGGTCATTTGAATCTTTCTACTGAATTCTCAATGCCAGGGTGGTTCTTACCCATATGGATCAACCTATATATGGGGTCCTTTGGTTAAATGAGTCTAACTAAAAGGGTATTTCAAAGTGGTATGGGGCCTGGGCAGGAGGTAGGATAGAGTAGTGGACCAACACTGACACTGATAATCATTGAGTGGGATGTCTCAGGATAACAGATGAATACATTAAACTTCCCTAGCTTTATAAATCATTTTTTTCTTGCCAAAACTGAAGCAACTTGCAATTTTTTTTTCATAACATGATGTCATGCTGCTCATGACCCCCCTCCCCCCCCTTGTCATGCTTGGTCATGGGGAGTGGGACCCCCCTCCCCCCTCCTGCATGACGTCATTTGTACACAGCCCCTAGTATCTGACTGCTTTAAACTGTACACCCCTGTGCTTTTAATAGTCTTAAGACGAGTGTATATCCAAGCACACTCATAAATGAGGTGTTAATCAAACTAGGACACCCTATTTTATAACATAAATGTGATAGTTATTCTAGAAATCGAGGGAATCTATGGGGTTTTTATGCATGTATTCAACAGAATGATGCCCTGCCTAATCCTATGTTACTGATGCGCCATCTATGTATAAAGGAGGAACTAGGGGACCCATGGACAACCCTATTCTACAATACAATCCACAGTAATCATACAGTAATAACCACTGTAACCATACAGCAAGATCATTCAGATCTACAAAAACACATGTTGTAAAATAACAGCAAAATATGTTGTAGAATTACATAAATGAGCAGATCCACTGAGCAATGTTTGGGCCTATTTTGAGAGGATTTTAGCTTTGTGGAACTAGTGTCAGTAGACCGTTATAGGTATTGTACTTATCATATTTATTTTTCACCTTTGACTCTACCATGTAACCCAGTGTCCGAGTCTACCCACAAGCCAAGCCATACCCATAGACCAAAGGCTGGCGGTGTCAACTGCACTCAGTGACCCCGCCTCCTCCCACTGGAGGATACACCCATTAATCACGAGCAGCTCACTGCATGCCAGGAATTCCTAGCAGCTATGTTTAGACCAACTCCTCCTGCTGGAGGACATACCCATTAATCACGAGCAGCTCACTGCATGCCAGGAATTCCTAGTAGCTATGTTTAGACCAACTCCTCCCGCTGGAGGACATGCCCATTAATCATGAGCAGCTCACAGCATACCGGGAATTCCCAGCAGCTATATTTAGAACCACACTGAACTCTGTGACCCCCAGTGCTGTGTTTAGGATGCACCTACACACCAGCACTGGAGTTCCCCAGTTACTATATTTAGCTCACCTGATACTATTTTTAGGGTGAGCTGGGTGAGCAGCTCCCACTATAAATACCTGTAGGTGGAGCGGCTCACCCATCTTTCTACCTCCATACTTCATCCCTCACATACTCACGTGAGACAAGAGCCCTCAGCTCAAGGGCTAGGCTTGGACACTGTTGGGCACCTTATACTGTATCACCATCTATACCTCGTGGACTTCAATGAATAAAGTGGATATCAAACTGGATCCCTGATTCGTCTGTATTCATCCTCATTCATCATTTACAGACTCGTTGACAATGGTGGAGAACCCTCACGTATCATCCCACAGTTACCACCTCTCATGAGCCATGGACAACAGTGAGACCCTACTAAAGGAGCCAGCCCCACAACATATCCTTACATCTCCAGACAGAGATCAGCAAGAAGCCACCAGAACACAGTACACCACCCCGATAGACTCCTCGCCAGACGCGCTCCTGCTGGACCCAATGCTGCCAGTCCACAGACGTACACATAAACAAACACCTGTGAGTTCAAACACCTTACATTTTTCGTCCACCATAGTGGACACCAACACAGGTGCACATACCAGCACACCAGCAGGAGCCCCACCACCAGGTTTAAACCTCACCCTACCTGGTTATTCACCCTCAGAATCACAACCCCTAAGATTAGATGGTCTTCAAAATACCACATACAGCATGCCTGAAAATCAATCACCTGATCACCTCCACCTAGACAGCCATCTAGAAGAAAGATCCAATAGCCTGCAGGATGCCCTGGAAGCTGCTAGACAGTCATCTTCATCCAGCACTGATTCTGGTCCACAGTGTACACCAGACCTAAGTTGGGACAACCGCGCTGTTAAGTAAGGCCAGACCCGGTACAGAAAACCAGGACTGGTATATGGACGATTTAATTACTTAATTCGTCAATGGTCTGAGAGACTGAGACGAGCAGATAGCTGCTAGAGATGCCTGGAAAGAGGGTATAACACTGCACGGCATATTTAACAGTATAGATATGGCTGTGAAGAAACGAACGATGTTAGCTGGAGACATCCCGAATACCACGGGTTCGACTCCAGTATTGTCGGTAGTTCAGCGATCCGAGGTACAAAATACCCCAGATGACTTTGAACTAATCGACATCGAGCAGGAGGACGGCACCTTTTGTTCGATGCAGCTTAGGAAAAACACTTCAAGTAGGAAGTATATTCCAAGAAAGGCGTTTAGTAAATCGAAGGATTCTAAATTGCCATCCGAGGTCAGAGGTGACTCGAAAGCTGGTAGCAAGGCTACATTATTCCTCTGAGTGTACCGCTGCAAAGCCGGTAATGGCGGCTTTCTATGAAGCCGAGGACAACGGCGAAGAAGGCCAGAGCGCTACGGATTCCACTGATGTAATGGGAAACTAGTGGGGGTTGTATCCACGGCATTGGGTATAACCCCAGGAGGGAACGAATGCCAAAATGCTACCGGGGGTAATCCGGTGGAAGATTTCGAATCAAATTCACCTGGAGGCCGGGTGGCTGTGGGTGCGCACCCCTGCATTACGGCCGGGGCAAGGGACCCTAGTGCTTATGTGTATGGTGGCGAGCATATGGAGGCGAGTGGCCACACTGGGGGAGAGGAAGGATGGATCAAGGAGTTGATTCGAGTGTGTGGGACACGCCTTCCCCCAAGTCATCCGTGTCTGGAGTTTCACCAGTTTACCAGCAACCCATCCCCTTTGGGGGGGAGACGGTGGTATGTACCCATATCTGTGGAAGGCCGGGTAGGAGAATTCTTAGTGGATACTGGAGCTAGCCATTCCTGTGTGTCCAAAAGATTCTTCGACTCGGTGGCCAGCAGTCATGAGAACCTCAAAACGGGGGTAAATGCTTGCACGGCTGACGGAAGCAGTATGCAGACTTTTGGTAGGACGTTTATGCCTATCCGTATAGGAGGCAAAGAGTTCGTTCTTTCGCCGACTATAGCAGAGGTTAGTGATGACAGAATCCTCGGATTGGATTTTGCAAGCTTGTATGGGGCCGTCTTGGACCCAAGGGATGGAATGATGAGTATTCGGAACCCGTATGGCTTGCATGTCCAGTGCGTTTTGAGACAGGTGTCTTCGGTTGCATCGGTGATACACACGGTGAAGATCCCCCCGGGTACCACTTGTGATGTCCTTTGTGGCGGATCAATGGCCCAGAAGGATGAAACTGGAGTCTTTGAACCCGACACGGTATATTTATCAAGTATCGGGTTGGACTCAGTGGACACATTGGTGGCTAATGCAGCATGGTCTGTATTACCCATAACTAACCGAAGTGGTTCAGTGGTTTACTTGAAGCGAGGCGACCGTGTGGGGGAAAATGAGTTCGGTAGAACAAGTCGCCGAGGCCAGGTTCAATAAACCACTAAACCCTGTTAGTAAGCATCCTTTGGATGAAGAATTCCAGAAACTGATTGAACAATCAGATTTACAGAATACGGAGGATAAGGAATGCCTAGCGAAACTCCTACGGAGGTACGAGAGTGCTTTCGGTAGGGAAGGTGGACCGGTAGGCAGATCCGATAAGCCTTTAAGATCCCGTATCGTTCACATATTAACTTCCTCTTAAGAAGAAGTTAATATGTGAACAGGAAATACAAAAGCAGCTCACTGCATGCTCACTGCATGCCAGGAATTCCTAGTAGCTATGTTTAGACCAACTCCTCCCGCTGGAGGACATGCCCATTAATCATGAGCAGCTCACAGCATACCGGGAATTCCCAGCAGCTATATTTAGAACCACACTGAACTCTGTGACCCCCAGTGCTGTGTTTAGGATGCACCTACACACCAGCACTGGAGTTCCCCAGTTACTATATTTAGCTCACCTGATACTATTTTTAGGGTGAGCTGGGTGAGCAGCTCCCACTATAAATACCTGTAGGTGGAGCGGCTCACCCATCTTTCTACCTCCATACTTCATCCCTCACATACTCACGTGAGACAAGAGCCCTCAGCTCAAGGGCTAGGCTTGGACACTGTTGGGCACCTTATACTGTATCACCATCTATACCTGGTGGACTTCAATGAATAAAGTGGATATCAAACTGGATCCCTGATTCGTCTGTATTCATCCTCATTCATCATTTACAGACTCGTTGACAATGGTGGAGAACCCTCACGTATCATCCCACAGTTACCACCTCTCATGAGCCATGGACAACAGTGAGACCCTACTAAAGGAGCCAGCCCTACAACATATCCTTACATCTCCAGACAGAGATCAGCAAGAAGCCACCAGAACACAGTACACCACCCCGATAGACTCCTCGCCAGACGCGCTCCTGCTGGACCCAATGCTGCCAGTCCACAGACGTACACATAAACAAACACCTGTGAGTTCAAACACCTTACATTTTTCGTCCACCATAGTGGACACCAACACAGGTGCACATACCAGCACACCAGCAGGAGCCCCACCACCAGGTTTAAACCTCACCCTACCTGGTTATTCACCCTCAGAATCACAACCCCTAAGATTAGATGGTCTTCAAAATACCACATACAGCATGCCTGAAAATCAATCACCTGATCACCTCCACCTAGACAGCCATCTAGAAGAAAGATCCAATAGCCTGCAGGATGCCCTGGAAGCTGCTAGACAGTCATCTTCATCCAGCACTGATTCTGGTCCACAGTGTACACCAGACCTAAGTTGGGACAACCGCGCTGTTAAGTAAGGCCAGACCCGGTACAGAAAACCAGGACTGGTATATGGACGATTTAATTACTTAATTCGTCAATGGTCTGAGAGACTGAGACGAGCAGATAGCTGCTAGAGATGCCTGGAAAGAGGGTATAACACTGCACGGCATATTTAACAGTATAGATATGGCTGTGAAGAAACGAACGATGTTAGCTGGAGACATCCCGAATACCACGGGTTCGACTCCAGTATTGTCGGTAGTTCAGCGATCCGAGGTACAAAATACCCCAGATGACTTTGAACTAATCGACATCGAGCAGGAGGACGGCACCTTTTGTTCGATGCAGCTTAGGAAAAACACTTCAAGTAGGAAGTATATTCCAAGAAAGGCGTTTAGTAAATCGAAGGATTCTAAATTGCCATCCGAGGTCAGAGGTGACTCGAAAGCTGGTAGCAAGGCTACATTATTCCTCTGAGTGTACCGCTGCAAAGCCGGTAATGGCGGCTTTCTATGAAGCCGAGGACAACGGCGAAGAAGGCCAGAGCGCTACGGATTCCACTGATGTAATGGGAAACTAGTGGGGGTTGTATCCACGGCATTGGGTATAACCCCAGGAGGGAACGAATGCCAAAATGCTACCGGGGGTAATCCGGTGGAAGATTTCGAATCAAATTCACCTGGAGGCCGGGTGGCTGTGGGTGCGCACCCCTGCATTACGGCCGGGGCAAGGGACCCTAGTGCTTATGTGTATGGTGGCGAGCATATGGAGGCGAGTGGCCACACTGGGGGAGAGGAAGGATGGATCAAGGAGTTGATTCGAGTGTGTGGGACACGCCTTCCCCCAAGTCATCCGTGTCTGGAGTTTCACCAGTTTACCAGCAACCCATCCCCTTTGGGGGGGAGACGGTGGTATGTACCCATATCTGTGGAAGGCCGGGTAGGAGAATTCTTAGTGGATACTGGAGCTAGCCATTCCTGTGTGTCCAAAAGATTCTTCGACTCGGTGGCCAGCAGTCATGAGAACCTCAAAACGGGGGTAAATGCTTGCACGGCTGACGGAAGCAGTATGCAGACTTTTGGTAGGACGTTTATGCCTATCCGTATAGGAGGCAAAGAGTTCGTTCTTTCGCCGACTATAGCAGAGGTTAGTGATGACAGAATCCTCGGATTGGATTTTGCAAGCTTGTATGGGGCCGTCTTGGACCCAAGGGATGGAATGATGAGTATTCGGAACCCGTATGGCTTGCATGTCCAGTGCGTTTTGAGACAGGTGTCTTCGGTTGCATCGGTGATACACACGGTGAAGATCCCCCCGGGTACCACTTGTGATGTCCTTTGTGGCGGATCAATGGCCCAGAAGGATGAAACTGGAGTCTTTGAACCCGACACGGTATATTTATCAAGTATCGGGTTGGACTCAGTGGACACATTGGTGGCTAATGCAGCATGGTCTGTATTACCCATAACTAACCGAAGTGGTTCAGTGGTTTACTTGAAGCGAGGCGACCGTGTGGGGGAAAATGAGTTCGGTAGAACAAGTCGCCGAGGCCAGGTTCAATAAACCACTAAACCCTGTTAGTAAGCATCCTTTGGATGAAGAATTCCAGAAACTGATTGAACAATCAGATTTACAGAATACGGAGGATAAGGAATGCCTAGCGAAACTCCTACGGAGGTACGAGAGTGCTTTCGGTAGGGAAGGTGGACCGGTAGGCAGATCCGATAAGCCTTTAAGATCCCGTATCGTTCACATATTAACTTCCTCTTAAGAAGAAGTTAATATGTGAACAGGAAATACAAAAGCAGTTGGACCTAGGGGTCATCGTGCCGAGCTCGAGTCCCTGGACCAGCCCTGTTTGTATGACCACCAAGAAAGACGGTACAATCCGCTTTTGCGTCGACTACCGAAAATTGAACGGTATGACAAAGAAAAACTCGTATCCTCTGCCTAGGATAGACAAGACCTTAGATAGCTTGGGTGGGAACCAATGGTTCTGTACCTTGGATTTGCAATCCGGGTATTGGCAAATACCGATGCACCCCGATGACATAGAGAAAACAGCGTTCTCTAGTCATATGGGGCTGTTCGAGTATAATGTCTTGCCCTTCGGATTGTGTAACGCCCTGGCTACATTCGAGGCCATGATGGAATCCCTGTTGAGTGACCTTTTGTGGAAGAAGTACTTGGTCTACTTGGACGACGTTGTCGTGTTCGGCAAGTCGTTTAAGGAATGCCATGCGAATCTGCAGTTGGTACTCGACTGGATCCTATCCAACGGTCTAAAACTTAAACCCAAGAAATGTAATCTGTTTAAGAAAACAATTACATATCTGGGAAGGATCATCACCCCTGGCGGCATGAGTGCGGATCCGGAGAAGCTGGAAGCTGTAGAAAATTGGGAACGGCCCACGAGTGCTAAGGAGGTGAGATCATTTAGACACAGATGCGAGCAATGATGCTATTGGGGCAGCGCTCTCTCAGGTCCAGAATGGAGTCGAAGTCCCCCTGCCCTTTGCTAGCAACACGCTAAGCAAGACCCAGCATAATTATTATACCACTAAACCAGAGCTCCTTGCAGTAGTGGTGTATACGAAGAAGTTTAAGCATTTCCTATGGGGAACTGACTTTACTTTGCGAACCGACCATTCGTCTCTGAGGTGGCTCCTTAACTTTAAGGACGCCGAAGGGATGATTGGAAGATGGTTAACTCACCTATCCGAATTCGGATTAGAGCATAAACAAATAGAGCACCGGCCTGGTGCTAAACATATCAATGCGGATGCCTTGTCGAGGCGACCCGTCCGAAAGTGCCAGAATGCCACTTGTGAAGACTGCGGGGCCCACAATGCTGTGGTAGCAGGGTTGGTATTTAACTATACCACCCCCCGAATCCCCTGGGAGGAGGCAGTGTGCAGCTATCTCGATTGGTCCCCAGAGACCATCAAGAAGTTCCAACAGTCCGATCCCACCACTGCGCACATAATGGAATACTTCAGGACAGGTATTAAGCCGGCAAGGCCGATGTTGTCCCTAGAAGACAGGGAAACGAGGCGATTGATAGCTCAATGGACCGAGCTGGAGATCTGCAAAGACGTTACTACTGGCCTGGAATGAGAGGTGACCTACTTCGGTGGATCGCCACTTGCCCGGATTGTTGTAAAAACAAGCCGGGACCCGGCCTGGGAAAGCTACCCTTGTCCCAGGAATGATTTGGTTCAGGTTCGCTTGAGTAGCGATAGACATCATCAGCGGAATAAAAACGACACCCAGAGATAATACTTGTATGATGGTCGTAACCGACTATTATACAAAGTACACTCGGGTGTTTCCTCTCCCCAATCACAAAGCCGCCACATGCGCTGAGGCGTTTGTGAAAGGCTGGGTGCTACATCTGGGTGTCCCCCTTATGGTGCACAGTGACCAAGGGAGAGAGTTTGAGTCAGAGCTATGGCAGGAAATGTGTCATTACCTAGCCATCTGCAAGACCCGAACCAACCCATACCGACCGCAGTCGGATGGACAGGTAGAAAGGTTCAATAGAACTTTGATACAAATGCTAAAGCCCCTGGTTAATACCCACCAGGACGACTGGGATGAGCAGTGTGAGTTTGTGGTACACGCCTACAACAACACTGTCCATTCATCTACTAATTGTACTCCAAACATGCTAGTGTTCGGCGAGGACATCATAATGCCCGCCGACTTAGTGTATGGAGTGGTTGGGATAGACCCGGAGGCGCCCTGCACTGTGTTGTTTGTAGAGTCGTTAAGGGACAGATTCAAACAGGCATACGAGGCCGTTCGTAAAGAACTGTTGAAAAGTGCAAAATGGCAGAAGGTGGGTTATGACACCAATGCCAAAAGAATTCGTTTTAATGTTGGAGACAAAGTACTAAGGTACTATGAGCCGCTCGAACGGTTAAAGCTCGTGACGCCTTGGGAAGGTCCATTTAAAATTATACGCATCATCTCCGAGTCCACGGTGATGATGGAGGACTGCCTAACTGGTAGGAAATGGAAGACGAATGTCGGAAAACTTCGGCCCTGGAAGGGACGCGAAGAGGCAGAGAGGGAGTTCGGTTACCACCCACCTGAGCCTGCGCCGAGTAAGCCCAACATGGTGGTATCCGAGAAACACCCTAGAGGCCGGCCGAGGAAAGTGCCGGAAGCAGGAGGAGTAATTAAAAAGAAGACGACGGCCAGGAAACGGCCTAATCGTAAGAAACGGAAAAATGTCTCGCTGAGTGAAGGCATTACGTATGGGAAAGGTCTCGCCGTGGCTAGGCGGGACCCAGAGAAGGCCGTACGTAAAGCCGGGAAGAATAAGATGCTAACCGAAGGCGTTAGACGCAGTCCCCGGTTGAGGTCTGCCGTTACCTAACTCAGTACACAACAAGCTGCTGCGTGTTGTCTGCCGTAGGTGAATAACATACGTTCCACGGCTAGGGATGCCGAACGCGCCCCCCGGGTAGCTGTATCCCGTGAGCGGCGGACGGATTAACCGGTACATTCGCTTTATAGCGTTGTATATACCGCCAAGCTCCAGACGATAGCACTCGGGTAGCAGGCCGCGTCTCGCATGTCGAGTCGAATGTTAGTTCGGATCTAGACCGCTAGGTGGCACCGCGGTTGTGGCGGGAAAGCGTAGAACTAGGTCACTGGATAGCCCATTGCGGGATCTCGCGAGACGAGAGGTCTGACGTCATATTGGTCATAACTAGAGTGGACTCGTGGCGGTAAGATGTCACCTGTTTCGCTCCAGTTATTGTTTGGCCTCCGGCAGCCGTTAGCTGCGTGGTTAGCCCCCCTACACCTCCACTTTTTGTTGGACGAATCCTTCGGGAGGAGTCCAACACATTTGCCAATTTTTTTAAATTGGAATTCGACCCACTGTGATGGCACAGGGGACGATTGACGCTGCGCGTCAAACTGCCAATGTTCAGTTGGAGGAAGGCGAGGACCCGACGGTCTCGTCTCGTGTTGAGGAGAGTATGGACTCCTCAACGGCGGTTCCTGCAAGGGAATCCGTAGTTGAGGAGGCTGCTTGCACGCTCTCTGGGCTGTCGACCGAGGTCACAGACAGAGAGAGGATGCCTCCTCCACCTCCTCCTCGCCCGGAACCATCGTCTACAGCAACAGCTCCGGGTAGTACTATTGATGTCTTGGATATTCCGCTGTATCCTCCGGGATTCAGAACACGCACCGTATGCCTGGCCCACGTGGACAAGGAGAACGGTGTCGTGTACACCTCTTGGGGGACCTACATCCCCATGCATCCTTCCATGTTCGGATGCGGTCCCCTAGCGGAAACGCCCGGCCTGCCCGAGACCATCCCAGACGATTTTAAAACTCTGGTAATGGACTCGTGCACGGCTCCGCAACTACAAACAGTTGGCGGAGGCGATGGCGGTCAACGAAAGCTTGGCCCGAGCTGTGCTGCTTTCCGAAGGCATTACCCGGAAGGCCGCCCAGCTAAGAGAGTCTGAATCCGACATGGATACAGACTCCACTGTCACACAGTCGTTGGTGGAATCCGGACGGGTCAAGCGATTGAGCCGTAAGCCAGCACCGAAGGGCCCTCTCACCGAGTCTGATCTCGAAGTAGAGGACCTTCGGATCGCCGTCGAGAGGTCCAAGACTGAGGAGGAACCGGGCGCCAACATACCTGAGGCGGCTGGTGAGATCTCGGAGGAGGACATCTCATGACAACAGGCTGCTGTTGAGGCCAAGCGACGCGAGCTGGCCGAACAACAGAAGGAGCTTACTTCTACCCATCGGGCCCACCGAAAGCAGCAGGCTCAAAGCAAAGCAAAGGCCGCCTCCGGCTCTGACTCCCCGGTCAGTGGCAGGAGAAGCCCTCGCTCAAGGGACAAGGATCCACGTCAGTCGGATTCAAGTCCCGAGGTACCGGCGCAGCCACCCAAAGCTGTCCGCCGGAAGAAGAAAAATGGAGCAAAAGCGTCTCCGGCGGAGCCCGCACCCCCCACTACCAAGACGAGGGGTAAGGGCGACCCGAAGGCTTCCGCCTCCAGCGCCCCATCAACCACAGTAACCACCCCGGTTACTGCAGCACCCTCTGCTACCACCAGCGGGACGAGCGCCACAACCTCGGTCAAGGCTTCGACTGGTACTACCACCACCAGCCGAGCCGGATGGAAGGGCGAGGGCATCTACACGGACAGTGAGGGAAGCGGAAGCGACCCAGAGCTGCCCGAGTCAGCCAAATCTGATTTGGAGTCAGTGACGACGTGGGAAGAAATGACCACGGACGTCCCGAAGGACAACAATCAGAAATGGATGTGGAAGAATGCAGCCGAGGGGTTCAAAGAACGTACCCCACGCTGCTTCGCGGATTGTGCTTACGACACAATCCACTACATGTGCCCGGGCGCCGTCAATAAGGATGGTGATAGCGATGACGAGGAGTGGATGAAGTCCAGTCCCTCGGATACGCCAGTAGGGAAGTTCTTTTTTTTTGGTTTGGATTTACTTTATTATCTCAAGAATCAAATACATTCTGTAAGTCCTTTCCGTTGATACATCGTTAACTGAATTTTAAACATGTATGTTTTGGCTTTACCGGTAAAGTACATAATTGTCTCATAGGTATAGAGTGTATTATTGTACGTAATAAGCTTGTCTATAGTAGTCTCCGGTAAGTGAACATAGCATATAATGTCAGTGATAATCAGAGTAGCAATAATCAACAAGAAAGACAATAAAGTTATGTAAGAATAGAGTCAAAAAATGAATCGAGATAGTAATGAAGGAAGAGAACCTCATCCCCACAGAAATCTGTGTAAGGGTTGATTCTTCTGGTTCAACCTTTCTTCTAATCTTAATAGCAAGACAGTTGACACATAAGAAAATATTGTTGTAATGAGGTGATGATGGGAGGGCAGGTTGATTATACAAATCATATATTATACAAATCATATATTAAACCACGGTCTAGGCATTATTGTGAAGTTTCTATATAAATAAATAAATAATAGGCTATATTGAATTAATAACAAAGTAAAGCGCTATATCCTGGCATACGGGAAGAGATTTGCCAGATAGTTTTTGGATTCAGTTTTAAACTGCTCCTGGCTAGGGGCATTTCTCCTACCCGTTGCCAGTGCATTCCAGCTAATAGCACCCAGATATTCAACACTTCTAGCATACATTAAACAATTAGGGGTTATCACATTAAAGGTAGGAGCATCATGTAATCTGGTTCTAATAGGTCTATTGTCCATGTAAACCTGATTTCGAGACCTAGTATACATATAGTTTAGTAGGTGCACATATCGTCTATCACATAGGAAATTTATCTTGTACATGTTGCGGATATAATTTGTATTTGTTAAATGAGGCACTTGGAGACATATTTTAATACACCTATTCTGGTAGTATTGTAGGGGGTCTAGGTATTTATCAAAAGTGCTCATAAAACATATATCAGCATATTCCATATATGGTAAAATAGTCGATTTATAAATCCTTATTGCAAGTTTTCCATCTAGATATTTACGTAATTGGCACAGTTTATACAATTTATAAGCAATTGTTTTAATTTGGTTAGCTAGATGTAAATTATAGTGTAATAATGGATCCAGTAGTATTCCAAGGTATTTGTAGCTAGGTACAACCTGAAGTAATTGTTCATTTAACATTATATCAGCTGATAGGGTGTTCAATTTCCTTGAACTAGATGAAAATATCATTATTTTCGTTTTAGTCACATTAATAGAAAGTTTGTTTTGAATACACCAGGTATAGTAGATTTCAAGGTCATTCTGGAGCTTACCTTTAGCAATGTTAAAGTTATTATGTGCAGAGTAGATCACAGTATCATCTGCATATAGCTTGATTTTACATTTCTTAATACATTTAGTTACATCATTTATATACATTAAAAAAGGTAGCGGGCCTAAATTAGAGCCTTGTGGTACCCCACAGATCACCCTCTCCTTCTCAGACTGTATACCAGACACTTTCCATGACACTTTCCATGAGTCGGGCACAATATTGGTCTGAAAAGATAGGTTGAACAATTTGACCAATTTACCAGGATCATGTTTGAATACCTTTTTTAGAACAGTTGTTGATATGTCATTTATGGCTGAGGACTTAAACACCTGAATCTCATTTATAAGCTTGGTAACTTCTTGGATATTAGTGCTAAAAGGTTCAATTTTATCTATTATACAATCATCGTATGGTTTCCAGGGAATATTCAGGTCTTTAGCAAGAGTAGGGCCTATATTTACAAAATATTGATTGATGAAGTCTGGAATTTTGTCAGGGGGAACAGGAGTGTTATTATTCTCATGGTCGTTCAAGTCAATGTTTTTCGATCGGTTTGGTTGACCTGGTATTAGGTTGTTTATGACTCGCCAAAATTTTCTATGATCATTCTTGTAATTTTCCAATTGTTCTTTGAAGAAATTGTTACGGGCCTTATCAATTATTTTATTAGCTTTATTACGGAAAGTTGAGGAGATTTTCCAGTCATCATTTGGATTGACCAGCTCAAGTCCAAACTGGGGTCGATCTACAACTATGAGGCCCGGACGAAAGTCCAGTGGGCAATGACCCAGTGGGGACCAAGCGGCAATCGCCGCAGGTGCCCATTCGAGTCCTGCCAACTCGCCCTCACAGGCGAGAAGATGTTCGAGACGAAGCCTCGCTTCGCTCGGCATATTGTGGAGCACCATATGCACCACAAACCATTGCTACGATGCGTACCCAGAGACCGTCCGGGTAAGCTCTGCGACGGCTCGTTCACGACTCACCGGCACTGGGACATGGTTCTGCATTTGCAGAAAGCTCATGGTACCGGCCTGGAGAAGACCCGGAAACGAGCTGTTAAGTGCTTCAACGAACTCCTGGCTAACTGGGCGTCGTTGAGCGTCAAAGATGTCAAGGAGCAGGCATTCGAAACCGAATTCTGCTCATGGAGGAGTGGCAACCTCATGGTTTACTTCGCCATAAACTTCTCACCCACCAAGTTCAGGATGCCCACCGAGGTGCACCTGAGGGTGAAGAAGTGGTGGGGTGACGACAAGCGGGAGAAAGGCAAAGCCCGCTTGAAGGGACCCAATGGAGGTTCGGCTACGGCCACCAGTGACCCGCGTGGACCGATCCGTAAGCCCTTCGGGTAACAAGGATCAGCCAAGACCGGCTAACCCAGCTGATCGTCGCCAGTCGGGACAACAAGTCTCGGCTTTGGACATGCCTGGCAACCAGACCCATCGGGTGGTTAGCCAGGCAGCCGCTCCAACACCACCTCCTACAGCATCTACAGAGCACCCCCCGAGTGAAGCCACTGGCAGTCCAGATGACTGGAGCACCTACTTTGGTGCCCCATCCGGACACGGTGCATGGTGGGCCGGTGAAGGGTCATCCGGCAAGCGCCCCACGTACAGTGAATACGCGGCGAAGTTCCCTGCAATGGGACCAGAATCACAGGTCCTAACCCCCTTGGGCAGAGCCAAGGCTCGGGGTAGAGGCCATGGTGGCATAGAGTCCACCCGAGCTCCCCCGGGCGGCAGCCGAGGCCGGGGAGGAACCACTGTTGAGGGTCCCTCGGTCCCTCCAGCAGGCGCTCCGCCTGTCACTGTGCAGGCTGCTGCACCCCCACCAGCTATAGTCCCACCAGCGGCCGAGGCCGAGGCCGTTGACAGTCCTTCTGAGGGGATGGGCGCGCTGAGCTTGCGCAGCGAGTCCTTCACCGAGACCCCTGTGCTGCTATCTACCAGTAGCTGCAGCAGCTCGGCTCCTGCTGCCTACCCGGAGCCAGCTGAGAAGATGGACACTGATCCCGAGGATCTGTAACTGTCCATCTGACGGAGTACATCGTACCCGAGGGTAAAGGCATTTACTATGCCAGAGGTTCATATCCTCGAACTGGACCCGCCGAACTGGAACCATAACCTGCAGCGAAGGTGGACGCTACCCGAAACACCAAATGGATTACCACACCAAACCGGGGCTCCATCTTCCCATCTTCATCAGGGCACATCATAACAGCAACGTGGCTCGCCACCACACGTATGTCGCCGGATGGAGCTGCAGAAACCAGTTATTCCAGATTCGGCGGAAGTCCGGTATATTGTAAGGGTGATCCTGCTACCCTGGTAGGACGCCTATTTCATCAGTATTATATTTTGTATAAATCTATTTTTCTATCCGATAGTGTATTTTTGTAGAAAAGAAAATCTAAAGAAATTTTTTTCTCGGGTTATCTACCCCCCTCGGGTCACGTATCTTCTAATGTAAATATTACGACTAATATATACTTCCATGTAAAACCACGATTTTTTTATACGTCATAAACAATAATAACATTGTAACATTGTTACATAATTATATACCACCTTAGGTCGATGGTGCATAAGGCACCACTTCCTAATTGTTATTATTTAGTTACTTCGGGTTATATGCGACGATGCCTACTACTATGTACATATTATTTATAATGCCCCTTTATTGTTATATATTCTATACGAACATATCGTTATAGATTTACCTATGTATATTTACTGTATAATGTTAACAATAGGTATTCTTAACACCAACCCTAGGTAAACTCTAGTGGGGGTGGTGTAGGGGCCGGCATCGTTGTATATATATTACTGCGGTTCATCCGAGAGACGTGCTCGTGTGGTGCTCGTTCCTTCTATGCCAACCAGGTGTCGCGTCGCGATACCCATTTGGTACAAGAGGGGGCAGCACCATGCCTCGCATCCAGCTTCTACTACGAAGCCGGACGATCCGCAGAAGGGGACTGGACTTGCTCCAGTCAAGACATACACTTGTTATAGAGCATACGTGAATAAAGGCCTACCCGAGCGGTAGGGGTAATCTGGGCTTTGCCCAACCCGAATCACTCGTGTTGTGTTGGTGTCTTTAGTGATAAGCGAGCCAACGAGCCACCCAACATTTAAGTCGATACGAACCATTACACAGTGCCTATGACACTGAGGCAGTCTATACTGCTTTTCTCAGCAGGTTCAACCAGCCTGACCCTGCCACAATAATCAAAGGGTATAGAAACAGAAAACAGCAGCCCAAAGAGACTGTAGAGGACTACATAGCAGATATGACCTTATTGCTATCCAACAGCAACCTGGATGAGCCTGTACAAGTGGACTATCTTATAAATGGTCTCAAGGATGAAATAAAAAATGTTGTACTCTCAGACACCCCCAAAAGCATTAGAGAAGCTGAGACTGCAGCATTAAGACAGGAATTGGTCATAGAAGCAGCCAAAGCAGCCCATGCCTCAAGCCAACCTTCAGACTTGTGTGCCATGAACCATAATAACTACAATGGGCAAAAGAACAACAGTTACAGCGGTAACAACAACAACAACAATAACAGATCCAGGAAGGACCAGTACAACAACAACAATTATAACAACAGATCCTCTGGAAACGGCAACAATAAACATTATGACGATAAATCTAAGTCAGGATACAACCAAAATCAGCAAGGTTACAACAACTCCAGATCCGGCTCAACCAACAGGTCAAATTCCAAGAACAGATACCAGTCACCAGGCAGGAGCAGATCTCAGGAAGACAACAAAAGCAGATCCAAGTCCAGTGACACAAGAAATAACTTTGTCTTCATCCCTGTTGCCTCCACCCCCACTAACACCCGCCAGGTGTCCTTCCAAAAGCTCCTAGTCCCAGCAGATTTCCCAATCCCTGACGATTGGACCCAGCAACAAAAGAAAAAGTCTAGGGATCTAACACCAAGCAGAAATGACAACAAAAGGACCGGAGATAACCATCCTGACAACCAACCTCCTGACTCTGGACAAGGAGATCATTACAATGACAATATTGAAAAGGAACCCGGGGAGGGCCATCATGCATCTTACGGCCCCGCCCCCACATTGGACAACAAACTTGGAACGTCCCCCACATGCCATATTTCACACATGAACGATGGAGCAGAATTAAATTCAGCACAACAACAGGACCGCGACCCCCACCTTGTGAATTGTGATGAAGACTCCTCATCAGACAGTGAGGACCTCTATGAAAACCAGAACAAGAGAATTTCCACCCTCCAATTGAAAGTCGAGACCAGTAAGTATGGGCAGCAAGGTAAGACCTCTTACATTAATACTGAATTGACTAAAGGCGCAGTTAATGTTGATATCAATGGCAGTTCTTGGAGAGCTCTAGTAGACTCTGGAGCCTCCCTTTCCTTTATCAGCCAGAAAATGGCAGATAAAATAGTATCAACCCCCAATTTCAGACATAGTAGGAGATCCCGCATGATTATCCTACTAGCTGATAAATCCTCAGTTCAGGTCAACAATTCCATCACCATAACCTTCTTAATTGATAACACAGAGTTTAAGACAAGACTCCATGTTGTCCCAAAGCTAAATCACCCCCTAATTCTTGGCGTAAACTTTATGACCAAATATAGGGCCAAAATTTCCTTTGGAACCAAATCTCCGTCACCACACTTCATAAGAGCAGCCAAAGGTCTAACCATGCCACCCAATTCTGAATCCACATTCAATGCAATCGTCATAGGACCTGATTCCTTAATAGGCCAAACAGGCATCACAGAAAATGTTGACACAACATTACCGGTACTAATCAAACATGCCCTTGTTGAACCAAGGTCAACAAGAAAAATTATACTGGTAACAGTGATGAACTGAAAATGAATACTTTACATAAAATTATTCATACATAAACAACTTTATGATTAAAATTAAGAAAGTTTTGAAGACAACTTACAGATGTCTGTGATTTTCAGACAATGTGTACGTGGACACCTTAAGTAAGACATTTCGCTTGAAATATACTGGGGTGGAGCCATCAGCAACCATAGAGGAGTTGGGGTATGCGTGTGTATGTGCATGCATGCGTGTGTGTGTGTGTCTGTGCATCCCTTAGTAATGGTTAAGCATGGCTGGCCAAGCATGCATGTGAGCATGCATGGGTATGGTCAGGGTAGGTTGGGGTCATCTGAGGACAAATTTTCACGCAACAGGTAGTTCATAAGCATTTTAGCATTGAAATTCCCATAGGCATAAAAGTAAGACGTAGAAAACCATATATGGCATATATCAACATAATATATTCTCTTCCTTATAAGGCATAAAAGTAAGACGTAGAAAACCATATATGGCATAACATATGCAGAACGTCATGGAATTTTCCTAACTTTTCTGTTTTAAAACGTATAAAGCAAAAGATGGAAGCACAACATTGATTATACTTAACATAATATATGCATTACGTCATGGAATTTTCCTGAAGCACTATAATATATGCATTACGTCATGGAATTTTCCTGAAGCACATTTCTAAGATGTATAAAGCTAAATATGGAAGCACAACATTGATTCTACTTAACATAATATATGCATTACGTCATGGAATTTTCCTGAAGCACCATAATATATGCATTACGTCATGGAATTTTCCTGAAGCACATTTCTAAGACGTATAAAGCTAAATATGGAAGCACAACATTGATTCTACTTAACATAATATATGCATTACGTCATGGAATTTTTCTAAAGCATCATAATATATGCATTACGTCATGGAATTTTCCTGAAGCACATTTCTAAGACGTATGAAGCTAAATATGGAAGCACAACATTGATTCTACTTAACATAATATATGCATTACGTCATGGAATTCTCCTAAAGCACATTTCTAAGACGTATAAAGCTAAAAATGGAAGCACAACATTGATTCTATTTAACATAATATATGCATTACGTCATGGAATTTTCCTGAAGCACACTTCCATCTGGTGAGATTCATAGGAACCATCCTGCAGCTCTCTGCACCTTTCAATGTAGCTTGTCTCTTTGAATGCTATAATAAAAAACTCGTGTGAGCAACTCATGAAACCAAAGCATACAGTGTACCATTATGCTACTCATCTTCAATCTGGTGGGATTCATAGGAACCATCCTGCAGCTCTCTGCACCTTTCAATGTAGCTTGTCTCTTTGAATGCTATAATAAAAAAAATCGTGTGAGCAACTCATGACACCAAAGCATACAGTGTACCATTATGCTACTCATCTTTCATCTGGTGGGATTCATAGGAACCATCCTGCAACTCTCTGCACCTTTCCATGATACTTGTCTCTTTGAATGCTATAATAAAAAACTCATGCGAGCAGCTCATGAAAACAAAGCATATAGTGTACCATTATGCTACTCATCTTCCATCTGGTGGGATTCATAGGAACCATCCTGCAGCTCTCTGCACCTTTCCATGATACTTGTTTCTATAAGTATCATAATAAAAAAACTCATGTGAGTTACTCATGAAAACAAAGCATACAGTGTATGCTATAACACTGTATAGTAATTTTCCATTACTATATTATAACTACGCAGTTCCTTTCAGCAATGGAATTTTCCATTACAAACTGTGCAATTTCTTTTCAGCTAGCTCATAGAGGGATAGGAAACATTGTTTTTGTTCCAAAATTTACACTTTAGACCTTTATTCTAAATTAAATCAGTCATGTAGGTCTACCTCCGCGTGGTGACTGATGGATGTATATTTACGCATATTGAATATAACGAAAGATCTACTTTTGGTTAAAAATTGAACAGCATGCTATAGCTAATACAGCATGCTATAGCTAATCTATTACAAAGAGCAGCTCAAATTCTGTATAAGCTGCTCACTGTGTCTATACATCAACAGAAAACAGCATACTATAGCTAACCTTTTACAGTGAGCAGCTAAAAGTCTCTATAAACGTTTTACAGTGAGCAGCTGAAACTCTGTATAAGCTGCTGACTGCAACTACATAGTGAGCAACTCATTTTGATACATGTATGGCTAAAACCTATATATAAAAAGTCGAAAGAATAACTCATGCTGCTCCTCTCCTTCTCACACAAACATACTAACACACATACGCTGCAGGCTTGGAGCCAAGTGACATAGTGACACATTCAACATGGGAAACTACATGAGAAACATAAATGGGACCATTATGTCTAATATCTATGTATAGGTCAGGCTCTGTATATAAGCCTGCTCCATGCATAGGTCTGGAGGAAGAAGTTCTCGATAATATATAAACCGATCGATCTTATGTATAAATTTCTCACTGTAACTACTGTTTAGTTGTATTTATAAGTTTTGACAAGAATAAATATTTTAGATAGGAAATGGATTTAGTTCCACATGACCTACAACATGATAAGGATAGTTCTTGTTCTTCTTGGTAGAGGGAGACAAAAAAATGAGTCTTGCGTTCAAAACGCAATAAAATCTAGCATCTCAATTGTAAACTAGCGCTGTAAATTCCTTTAATAACTCAACAAATATTCTTTATTGATATCAAAAAATAGAAAAGAAATTTTAAGTGACTGTTTTTGCTATATGTTATGTGTTATGCTATATAGAAACATAGAGGAAATGGATTTAATTCCACATGACCTACAACATGCCAAGGATAGTTCATATTGTTCTCGGTAGAGGGAGACAAAAAAATGCGTCCTGCGTTCAAAACACGATGAAAATCTATTGTCTCAATTGTAAACTAATGCTGTAAATTCCTCTTATAACTCAGTAAATATTCTTTATTGATATCAATGAAATATATAAAAAAATAGAAAAGAAAGAGCTCTATATATGAATCATTCAAACTGTTGAAGAATCTGTATCCCTAAAACTTGATATCTATTTGTTCATGGGCTTAAAGTGAAACACCACATCTGTGGTTTCACCGCTGGGGTGGAGTATATAAGGAACGCATTGTCTAGGGTCAATTGGAGAGGTCCGGCCCTCATGTCACAAGCCTCCACGCTTCTGCAGACGTTATTGCAACGTCTGCTGCTTGCTTCACTGCGAACAGAATAACAACTATGCTTGCAGCATGACACGACAGTCCTTCTAAGCTGTCAAAATCCACTGTCTGCTCCCATTGGTGGTTGAAGCACCGTACATAATGGCCCTCCTGTCTCTGTGACGCCCTTCAGATTGCTGAGCCCTAGAGAGAGCTAACCTGAAATCGAATGTGTACCCGGTGTAACCCGGATGCCTGGTTAAAACCAGAAGACTAACTAAAACCTTAAAAACCTGTAAATCTCATCCTCTCTCATCCTCCTACTGCACATTCATCTCAGTTGATTCCTCTGTATGAAAAGCACGGGAGAAAACCTTGTGACATGAGCACCACTTGACCTCTTTTGTATTTAAAACCTAAAGTGATATGATTTAAGTTCTATTTCCAAGGCGATCTTCTATAAATCACACCTTTTGAATTCTATCTAAATATATCTATAAACGACCTCTTTTACAAATAATCTAAAAATAGGAGGTCTTCTCTGGATAATCCAAATATGATGGTCTTTTCTGGATAATATTCAGAAAAGACCATCTATCATACTACTGACATCCAAAGAATGTACCAAATATGTCAGCGTTTTCTTAAAATAGGGGTGTTTTTAAGGCCCAAAAAATTTGTGATTTTGCTCAAAATAGGGTACCACATTCACTCAAAAGTCTGTGGATAGGGGGTCTTTTTCAAACCCCCTAACGAGGATGGTGTCAGAGAACATGGGGAGTGCGGGGGCCGGGGTCCACCAAGTTAACGGCAGTTCAATCTGAACTGAGGTGCTAATATGGGTCCCATGGGTCGTTGATAAATAATGACTACTCCCTTAGACCAAACTATTTGTGACTCAGAAATGTCCCTTACCACATGGGCGTCATGTTTATCGCCGTGTTCAGAACGCTGCCACTGTGCGGCACTCAAGGGGGCTGTGTACAAATGACGTCATGCAGGAGGGGGGAGGGGGGTCCCACTCTCCATGACCAAGCATGACAAGGGGGGGAGGGGGGGTCATGGGCTGCATGACATCATGTTATGAAAAAAAATTGCAAGTTGCTTCAGTTTTGGCAAGAAAAAAATGATTTATAAAGCTAGGGAAGTTTAATGTATTCATCTGTTATCCTGAGACATCCCACTCAATGATTATCAGTGTCAGTGTTGGTCCACTACTCTATCCTACCTCCTGCCCAGGCCCCATACCACTTTGAAATACCCTTTTAGTTGGACTCATTTAACCAAAGGACCCCATATATAGGTTGATCCATATGGGTAAGAACCACCCTGGCATTGAGAATTCAGTAGAAAGATTCAAATGACCCAACTTCTATTCTATTTGATATTTCACAATTCAAAAACCCATTGGTAATTTAGGGATTGCTCATTATTCATCAACAGGCCTGATGGGTGGGGTAGATTGGCATACAGATGTGCAGAAATTTGAAAATTGTATGACCCCCTCCCCCTTGGACAGATTGCCCTGGTCATCCCTCCTCCGAGACTCCTGTTCTACAGTAGTTCACTGAAAAGGCATGCCATTTTTTCTGCCCCCTTCCCCACTTTGAGGTGTCAAAATCATTTTCCTCCCTCCCCCCTCAATCTGCATCCTGCTCCCCCTGTTGATGAATCACAAACTCTCCCTTGGAAAAAAACAACTTATACTCTCCTTTTTCTGAATGGGACTCTAGGGGTTATGCCTTATATGCCTTACAGTAAAATGATTGCTTTGTATGTGTGATCTTAATTATATATGTGTAATCATATTACCACACTTGTAATGTTACACTTGTAATTCATTGAAGCTGTAGTGTTCTACCCCTCGAAGTTTAATCGAATCACAATAAACAACGAAGAACAACTATTCAGGTTCCAGTTAAAACTTTATTGTCTAATAACACATAGGCATCAGCCGTTCTCAATAACAGTTACAGGTGGTAGAGTTTGAACTGTATGGCACGTTTGACACTAGGCCTTCTAGTGTCTACAGTTAATATTCCACATTTACCTTCTCTGTGCAACAGCACAGAGAAGTACTACAATATGGTAGCCGGGCAGCCGCCAACCATCGCTCACGATGGTCAGTCGCGGCTGGACTGACCCTGAGGAAGGCCGTACAATGGCCTTATATACACCAGAGTCGAGGGCCACGTGACCAGGTGGTGACGTGGCGCTGGACTCCAGCGCCCTCAGGTGTCGGGTAATAGAGGTGTTCTCGACATCGCCCACGAGGACCACGACGGTACCTCGAAGACGATGCGGGACCACCACACCACCCCCCACTAGACTGAAACGAGGTCTCTGAAAATTCAGAGATCCCGGATCAGTCTAAACAAATAGATAATAATTTAAACTACTGAATCCGTCGACATGGTCGACAGATACAGTAGGGGAATATATAGAAATATTAAGTTTCTACTGTACTGTAGAAAAAAATTATTATCACAGTTAATATAAGGGCCTTGCTCCATCCAACGTTGGAGACCAGTGTCGAAACACTGCTTCACGACCTGCTCCTGGTCGATCGGAGGGAGGCACGACCGGGTTTGGTAACCGGGGTCGTGTCGTTTCCTCCCTGTCTCGTTGAGAAGCTCCTTCCAGCGTAGGAAGCCCACCGATAGTGTACAGTACAACTATGATGGTCCTTCGACCGTGAGGCCGAGGATGTGTGGCACCACCGGGTCCTAGGACCGGGGTGGCGTCGGATCCACACAGCTTCGCAGGGAGGTCCGGGGACAGGAAAGGTACCCCCACTCGTGGAGGGTACACCGTCGTCCGGGAACAAGTTCCCGGGGGTTCCATGCTGACATTGAGACTTTGTTCGATGTCAGCGGTCCGAACTAAAGAGGAGGAACAGCAGTATCATACTACTGATCCTCCGAGATAGACCCTGTAGCGGCGTTGATTTCCGCCTGCTCTCCGTCAGTGCGGTCATCATCATGTGAGGCACTGGGGGCTAGCTGGCCGGAAAACGTGGGCGACTCAGGCAATGGAGCCACGCGGTCCATTGTCGTACTCCAAGCCTCGTTAGAGGTCTCGGGTGCATCTTGGGAGTCTCCCTCAGCATCTGAGTGGAGGACTGCCGAGTCTGCAGAGTCGCTTCCGTTGTCGTCGTCGCTCTCTCGACCTTCATGGTCGTCCTGGTCTCCCTGGTCAGGGGGAGCCGTTGGAGATTGACCGACGACATCTACGTCCCCGTCTACGTCCATCGACTGTTCCACCTCTGCAGGCTCTACTGCACTGGTGGAAGCCGACGGGTCCGGGCAGACGGCTGCACTTGCGGGGATCAGAGGTGTGATGCCATGAAGATCCGTATAGATTTTCGGGGACACCACTCTCTGAACCGGTGGCGGTGCAGGCTCGGTGGCTCCCAAGAGGTCGACCAAGGGAGCCGATGAGGAAGGCGCGGTTGCTGGCGGGTAGACGGAGGCGCTGAGACACCTACCAGGGGTGTCAGGCTTGTCCTGCACCACCTGCTCCCGACCCAACATCGTCATAGCCGAGTTCAGACTGTCTATCCTCGGAGATAACTCTCTCTGAGGATTAGACTGTGCTGCCAGCGTCCTGACGTCGGGAACCACTCAACCCAAGACGAGGTACCTCTGCGCTTTGCGAGAGGGCTCAGTTCGAACAGGTTTCAGGGTTCGGACGCCATGGTGTTTGTCCTTCATCCATTCCGAGAGTTGGACCCCGAAGACTCTAAAGAATTCGCGGTCGATTTCCTCCCAGCCTTCTATGATAGCATCCCTCTTGGTGATATCATATTGGGCTTGTGACTCGAAGTTATTGAGTTGCGTGTGGACATCGGTCAGAGGAGAGTCCATCTCCATCTGAACGGTCTGACGCGCCTCTTCCCTAAGAGCCGGAAGGAGCTCGTTACGGATGGCCATGTTTGTTCTATCAAACAGGCCAAACAAGTAGGCACTCGCTTCCTCACGGAATGCCTCACCGAAATGGTCGATAGCAGGGCTACCCGTCATCTGTAGAAGTCCCATACAACGTTCCACGAACGTCTTGGGGACCCCACGTTCGACGCCATCGCCGTACGCAAGGCTGCTGTCGGGGTGTCGGCGCCTGACACGACGTTGGAGAAGGTGGCTCCTGCTCCCGAGGTCAGTGTCGCACCTCCTACGTGAACACGCGGCGTGGCAGCTGGGGTGCTGTCCTCTGCCGCTGTAGGTGGCTTGACAGGTCACCTTGGGTTGTCGATCACGACCACTCCGCGATTCCACCGTCTTGCCTCCAGGCTTAGCACCACTGGTGCTGGGTTTGGCTGAACCAGTCGAAGCAGTCTTCGACTTTTTAGGAGCCGGGGCCGGGGTGGGCTTCGATGCCTGCACGGGCTTCGAGGGGGCCACCTGCTACTTAGGCTTCTTAGGTTCAGTCACACCGGCAGACTTTCCAGCGTCCGTAGAGTGGGGTCTCTTGTTCCCACTCGTAGAGGCTGTTGGTGCTGGGTCTCGAGGACGACTGGCTTCCCGCTTCTTCCGCTGCTCTACCCTGAGCTCGGGGTAGGCGCCATAGAAAGCGGGCATGAGCTCTGGTCTGATATACAGACGCTTCGTAGACGGAGGTGCGGGTGCCATCCGCATCCAGTGTCTAGTCGGCGCCCCTGTTTTCTCATTCCGCTCACACTTTCTGACTAGTGTCTCTACCAGTTGGATAGCACCCTCGGCATTGTACTTATGGGGCTGCTTGTACGACTTTAGAAAGGAGGAGAGGTCAGGTCATCGGGGTCCTGATAACATGGAATGGTCTTTTCCACCTTAACACACCCGAACTGCGGACGGATGGCTCGATGCTCTTCCACCAAGTGTCGAGCATACCTGCCATCAGTTGCGTACACGCGAGGGGGGAAACCCTTACGTGTGCAGTTCTCGAAAGCACACTGCTGCCCGGGATTGAAGATGCGCCATGCAAAACCAATCCGCTGTCTCTCAGGCAGCGACACCCCCGATGAGTCTGAGGCATTCGTGATGTTCTCGATCATCGAGACATACCAGTCAATGGCATGGGTATCATCCGAATACCACTCCTCGTCATCGCTTCCATCCTTACCGACGAGGCTAGGGAGTACCACTTGACCATTCTTGCGGTAATCCTGAAGCTTGGTCAGGGGCCTGTCGTCGGCGTACTCAGCACGTCGCTTGGCAGTAATCCCTGACAGCCACTTCCACTCGTCGACAGCCTTGGCCGTGTCCGGGGGCGAGGATACGGTGCTTTCCACGGCACCGGCATCAACCTCCGACGGCTTGGTTCCAGGTTCCGGGGGAGCAGTGGACTCACTGCTCTTCTCGCGGACTGGAGCCTTCTTGGCTGCGGATTCCATCTTGCTACCCTCTTTCTTAGGCACCTTAGGGATCTTGAAGTCTTTCAAGGTCCCTTTGGATGCCTTCGATTCCGCGGACTTCTTGCCCTTAGAACCCAAAGGGGTAGCACTTTTCGATGGAGCTGGTGTCGACGGCTCGTCGACCTCCATCTCGTCGGGGGAAGAGTCCCTCGAGGCTGCAGCAGCCGCGACTTTCAAGTCGCGCTTCTGCTGCTTAGCGGCCTCTTTCGCCTTTCGGCGGAGCTCCTTCTCCCTCTCCTGGGACTCGGCCAAGGCTTTCTGTGCATCCTCGATCTGCTTCAGAAGAGCTGCACTTTTAGCCGAGGTAGACTCGAGCTCCTGCTCGGGTCTGGTCCTCTTGGACTTCTTCTTCTTTTTCTGAGATTTGTGGCTCGCTGAAGAGCTGTACCCTGGCTGCTCGTCGGACGAGGACCCCATGGTTCTTCTTGAACTATGGACTCAGCTGAAGAAGCAAAGACTCCGGGCCTCGAACCGTTCTCAGACGGGACGAGGCGTCGAAGAGAGTCTTCGAGGTGTTTCGATCCGCACTCCGGCGGGTTGAAGCCTCGAAGGCACACAGGCAGGTCGTGTCTCTCGACACAAGATGTGGGAGACCTCCTACACTCAGGTAGGAAGTCCCCAGGCGGAGGCGTACCAGCTGGGCTAAGCTAGGCCTAGTCCAGCTAATCTGCGTCCGACTCTCACGAGACGGGTGCAAATGTGACCTCCGGGGTGTGCGACGCGGCCTTTTATCCCTGTGGCGCACGCCTCTGATTGGAGGAAGGGCCTACGTGACCGAGGCGGGCGAACCCTATTGGTCCACAGCGGATCACGCCATGACCAAATAAGGTAATGCTCAAAAAGTGGAACGACTCACTCTCCTCACACCGTCACGCTCTGGTTCTCCAGTCGCATTGTTTGCATATGCCGTTATTTCTTATGCGGTCTATGGGGCTCCAACACTGTCTACATGGGCATCTAGGGCACCCCCGTTCTACCAGACTACCGGGATTAAAAATGGTCCCAATATGGATCTACCCATCGGGCAGAATCCACCAGCCTATGCTGGGAACCCATCCACACAGTCCGATTAAACAAAAGGGCCCATGTTTTTCATGTTTCTAGTGTCGGATTGTCTCAAACTAAGAGGCAATCGCATGACTTCTTGTTGTGTAATTTTTTATTCACCGTTGGCTTCACATACACAGACAGTTTTACCCAAGAACGGCACCCATTATTTAAATCCTTATTAAAAACAGGTTGGTAAAGCTGCTGCTTAGTATTGTGCGATACATCGATTACTGAGTAGGGTTTAATCTAGGACTTTTCCTGATTTCAACCTTTACTGTAGGAACAAGTGTTGAGCCTCGGGGCGGGTTACTATCACCCCCTCCTAGCTCACCGTCCTTTGATGTGGCCGGGCCGACCAGGTTATTAACCCGTTTCCGTCGGCGTCTGCCTCCCATCACTTGTGGCGGCGTGGATGAAGGGGCCAGAGTGTTTGCTCTGGGTTTTCTTTCATCCTCGACACTTGTCGATCGTCCCTTTGATGAGCCTTGGCGCTTAAGCCTTGCTCGAGTCATAGGTCCGGTCTGGAGTGACTGATCTTCGACTTCAATCGAAACGTTTCGATGTGAAGTTTGTTCAGTCATTTGCACCTTCGAAGGGGGGTCGGGCTTCCGACGTTCCTTCAAAGGCGGTTTAGACGCTTTCGACTTATCTCGACGAGCCGGTCGACCACGGCGTCGCTTTGATGGTTTACTTGCGTCCAACACCTCCACCTCGCTCAGCTTTCGAGCCTTGTGCTGTCGTTTTCGATGACCCTGCTTAGTTTGTTTTTTAGACTGAACTTCCGGTCGCGACCTCTTGATCTCTATTTCGACCTGTTCAGAAACAGACTTAGCCCTTTTCGTGGCCTTACGAGAAGGTGAATCATCATCAAGTTGTGGCTGCAACAACTGCGACAGTTTGTGATAGTTCCACGCCCAACCACCGTTGTACTCTATCAACATTGCTCTCTTGCAACTGCCCGCGGGACGATCGAAGTAATAATGTCGACTCAGAGAGGACAGAATCAACTACGAACGGCCCATCCCAGTTGGGAGCAAGCTTCATAGCTGCTTGGGGGGTGTGGTACCTCACCACCTGTTCCCCAACTGAGTATCTTCTCTGCTTCTGCCCATAGTCATACCCGACTTTCTGGCGTCCCGCAGATTAACCTAGATTTTCTCTTACCATGCTGTAACTTTCTCTCAACCGATCTCGAAGCTGTTCCACGAAAGTAACAGAACAAGGGACCTTGAGTGGGTTCTCGATTGAGCCGAAAATCACATCTGCTGGCATGAGAATTTCTTCCCCGAATACCATCATATTTGGACTGCATCCAGTAGAACTGTGTTCAGAGCTGTTATATGCGGACACGACATATCTAGCCTGTTCATCCCAGTCGTCCATATGTTTGTCTACCAACATAGTCAGACTCTGAATCAGTATTCTGTTGAACCTTTCCACCTGGCCATCGCTCTGTGGCCTGTACGGATTGGTCCTCTGTTTTACAATCGTCAAATATTCACACATCTCAGAGAAGAGACGAGACTCGAATTCTCGACCTTGGTCAGAATGCAGGAGCAACGGGACGCCAAAGGTCAAGACCCATTCGTCCACGAAGGCTTCTGCACAGGTCTCTGCTGTGTGATTTGGTAAGGGAATAGCGCGTACATACTTGGTGAAGTAATCCTGGATTACTAACATGCAAGTATTCTTGTTTGGCGTGGGCGCAAACCCCGAGATGATATCCATAGCTATCCTCCCGAACCTCACCCCGAACAACTCTTGGTGCAAAGGAGACTTACCCATGCCCTCACCGGGCTTTACCAAACAACAGGTAGGACAATGTCGAACCCAACGACCTATGTCCTTCCCCATTCCAGGCCAGTAATATCTCCGCTTCACCTTTTCGAGCGTTCGTTTTCGACCAAAATGTGCCGCTGTTCGGTGTCCGTGGCAAAAGGAGAGTACCTCACCCCTCAGTCGGCGTGGTATCACTACTTGGATCGTGCGTCTTGCGCGACCCGCCTCGACCTTCCAGCGACATAACAAACCTTCACGGAAAGTCAATAGAGGCCATTGCCCAATTAATTTCTGTACCTTGGCGCTCTCAATTGACACCTCAGGCCTAGTGGGTTTAGCCCCCTTAACTTGCCATTCGGCAACCCGTCTGATGTCAGCGTCCGCTTTCTGAGCATCGATGAGTTCATCGAGAGACCAAAATGCAACACCCTCCCGGCTGTCTACTAGACTACCTACAGCCGCCAAAACAGCGTTGTGACTGCCACAGTCTGTGCAATCTGACCTTTGGCATAGTCGCACAGGGATACGACTAAGACCATCGGCATTCAGATGCTTGGCACCACTTCGATGTTCGATCTTAGAGTTTTCGAGACCGAACTCCGAAAGGTGGGCCAGCCACCTACCCATCATTCCTTCAGCTTCTTTGAAATTCAGGAGCCATTTCAAAGAAGAATGATCGGTGCGGATAGTGAAATTACCACCATAAAGGTAGTGCCTAAACTTCCTGGTGTACACGACAACTGCCAACAGTTCTCTTTTGGTGGTGCAGTAGTTTCGTTGTGTCTTACTTAGAGTGTTGCTAGCAAAGGAGATTGGGACCTCCGTTCCATCCTGTATCTGGGATAGAACAGCCCCAATCGCCGTGTTACTAGCATCAGTGTCTAAGATAAAACGACCGTCGGGTGTGGGGAATCGAAGCACAGGAGTCTCCTTGAAACTTCGTTTTAACTCGACAAAAGCATGTTCAGCTCTTTCTGTCCATGCAAATGCCTCGTAACGACCTCTACTACCTTTAGGTTTTTGGACCACTAAGTCCTGCAAAGGACTTACTAGTTCCGCAAACCCCGGGATGAACTCTCGGTAGTAGGAACAAAAACCAATGAAGGATCGAATTTCCTTCACTGTAGTGGGCCTAGCCCAAGTCATTACATCGCTAATTTTCCCCGGGTTGGCTTCTATACCCTGTTCAGACACAATTCGGCCTAGGTACTCGACTGAAGTCCTAAAAAGCTGACACTTTTTAGGCTTCAACTTCAGTCCCCATGCTCGAATCCTGTTGAAAACTTCTGCCAGATTCGCCATTGCTTCATCCGTCGTTTTGCTGAAGACGATGATATCATCGAGGTAAACCAGGCAAATCTTACCTAGCAAACCCCTCAACATCTCCTCCATCATTCGCTCGAATGTGGCGGGGGCGTTACACAAACCAAACGCCATCCGATCGAACTCATAGAGCCCCCTCTGGTAAGAAAAAGCGGTTTTCTCGACATCGTCGGGATTCATCCCGATCTGCCGATATCCAGATTGGAGATCGAGACAACTAAACCACTTGTTTCCTCCCAAGGCATCTAAGGATTCGTCGATGCGCGGGAGAGGATAGGCATTTTTCTTAGTCACACCATTCAGACATCGATAATCGACGCAGAATCTGATGGTCCCATCCTTCTTTGTCACCATTTGGACGGGACTGGACCAGGGACTAGTACTTGGCCTTACCACCCCCGTATCCAACATCTCCTTAAGTTATTCATCCGCAGCAGCTTTCTTGCTGAGCGGAATCCTCCTGTAAGGGACTCGGATAGGTTGTGCATCACCAGTATCGATGTTATGCAGACATCGATTGGTGCGCCCTAACGGTTCATCTGGACTCTTAAAGACATCCACGTGCTTACGTAGTAAGGCGGACAGCTTCAGTCTTTCCTCTGTTTGGGTCAGGTGGGTGTCACCATACATATCTAACAACCAGGTAGGGAGCTCCCCCGTGTGGGTGCTCGCGATTTCTGCCGTCTTGACGTCTGCAGCTTCTTGCTCGAGACGCATCATCACAGATCCTACCTCCGGTGAAGAGAATTCACCGTTTCTGTCAGCGTACTGTACGGTACCGACCACCTGGCCTTTCTCCAGGACAATGTCTCGATTCAGTGGATTACAGACGGGAAACACTGTTCGACGGACATTGCTGACAAGGGCAGCCTCACCAACCAACCCAAAACTTCTCAGAGTTTCCAGATCGGGTTCGACTATGCCCTGTCGATCTCTTTCCAGACCATCGGATTTCACCAGGACATCGCATCGATGTCTAGCTGGTATCCTCGTGGTCTGTGCTACTGAGGCAACCGATGACACTCTTTTCAGTTTACACTGATGGTGCTCTTCTGTCGGCTCGGTCATGACCAATTGACCCGTCCTCGGGTTAAGGATCATGCCGTATAACGCCGCAAAGTCGAGCCCCAGAATGCCATCGTCAGCCACATCGGCCACTATCGGGCTAAACACATAGTGGGTTGATGCGACCTTAAGAGGTAGAACCAATCGACCATAGGTCCGCATTTCGGCTCCAGACGCAGTGCACGCCGTTATTCCCTCGTAGAGATTATCTGACGGCACCACTAACGTCCTCGCGAGTTCCCGAGAGACAATGGTGTGGCTGGCACCAGTATCTATCAGGAAGTCTAAAGAACGTCCTCGAATCTCTGCGGACAGGTACCATCGTTTCCCCGACAAGGGGGCGGTTCCTGCTAGCATTCTCAACCCTACGTCATTACTCAGATCGATCCCTCTCTTCTTCAGGAAAGAGACAGGGATCATCTGAGGGAAGCTCTGTTGCGCAGACTCTGGCCAGCTGCCGCATCAGGGCTTCTCTCCCGGCGTCGACTTTCACTTTCGATCCAGTCGAACCCTCGACCTTGGAGTTCGGGCTGCCAGCGCCCTGTTCCTTGGCCATTGAGGCTTTTTCTACACCGACATCTTTGGAACCCGACCGGTGATCAACCGGTGCCGCTGTGGTAAAGGGCTGGGACGGCCCTACCGGGACCTTACCTAGTTCCCTCGAATCTACTGTCGTCTGATCAGGAGTGCCAGAGGTGCTGATACCTTGGCTTTTCGATGGTCGGGCAGCTCGATTGCCACCTCGAGCCGCCCGCCTCAGTTTTCCGTCGCGTCAGGTGGTAGACCTTTAATAGGCTCGGGGCAAGTTCGTGCGAAATGCCCCTGCCTCTTGCAGTTCCAACACTTGGCGTCGGACGGAGGGCTACTCGGCTTCTCCGAGTTAGTAGCAGGAACTTCCCCTCCCTCGATAACCCTGAGTAAATTCTTTAATTGACTCAGTGAGAAGGTTTGCTCCTGTACCTTGGGTTTGGAGGCCTTATTTGGCACTTTCGATTGTCTGCACGACTATTATTCATCCCCCAAGGGTTACTGGACTTGGCCTCACTCAAATCTGAAGCCTCGAACCTGATATCCCTATATTTAGGAGGATCAACATGTTGTTGGGCTGTGGTAGGGGTCGAAAACTGTTCGATCACTCCACTCAGACCATCGGTACGAGGCAACGAAGAAATGGGTTGGCTTCGACGTGACCTCGATTCCACTTTCGAGATGTCGTCGATAGCCCCTACCATCCTATTTATCTCCGCCTGCTGTTTTGAACGTTCCGCCTGTCTCAATTCCGATACTAGGAATTCCAGGCGGCTATGTTCCGCTTTCGAGAGATCTCGCTGCTCGCTGAGGGCAAAGAGTTGCTTAACCTCCTTCATGGCACGGTCAAGCCACTCCCTGTAGTCAGGGTTTTCGACCAGGTCCTCCTGAGTGGCAACCTTAGTAGTGCTGCATACACTACTTTGTTGCCTCTCTCGAGGTCTAGCGGCACGCACCTTCGAGTCCGTCTGCTCCTTCAGACGTTCCTCGAGTGCGAGTTCATCACAAACTTCTTTATTAACCCTGGCTTCGTCAGCCTCCCTACGAGACAATATCTCCCGTCGGAGCCTATCGATTTCTCCACGCATGGCACCCAGAGTATCCAAATCCTGCTGATCCTTCAGAGATTGGGTTACTAAGGTCTCAGATTTTAAGGAGTTAAGCTCGGCTTCATGTCTCGCTTTTTGTTCCATTAAAATCTGATATTCCGCCATTTTATTCGCGTGGGCGATTCGCTCCTCACAGCGACAACGCATTTCTGCCTCATCCCTGGCTCGAGCATCCTCGTCAGCTTGCATCTGACAGAGTAACGACTCCCGTTCCTGATGTAGCTGTTCGACCTGCTTTTCATAAGCTGTTAGGTGTTCAGCTACTTCTTCAGTATGCTCGACTGATTGTTGGTTTAACTCATGCCGCAACTCTTGCAGTTGTTCCTCCAACATAGTCTTCTCTACTTCTTGTAGTTTCAACTTATGTTTAAGGGACGTCTGCTCGTGCTGGGCATCCCGAAAATCGTTTCGAGACCTCTCGACGCATTCTCGGCGGCTTGATGCAAGGCGGTCGATCTTTGCTTTCAGTGATTGACATTCCATTGCTGTCAATCAACTATGCTCGATCTCTGACTTCGCTGCAAGCAAGGACTCTTTTTCGATGGAGAGCTGTTGAACCTTCTCTTGAAGATCAGCAAGTTCTCTATTTGCGATGTGAGTCTTGTTCGAAGCCTCCAGCGCTTGCTGCCTAAGCTGTTCCAACTTCAGCTCTATTTCCGTACTCTTCTCCTGAGCTTTCGTGGTATTGCTCGCGAGAGCATCCAACTGTTGGCGACCCTGGCGCAGTTGGCGTTGTTGCTTCTGCAACAACTCTTCGTTGAGTCCTCTGCCACTGTCTATACTTCCTTGTATAGACACGGGCGAGGGACCCTCGAAAGACCAACTACCAAGGCCCATTGGAGTTCCCACGGGTGATGCTGTCCTTTCTACATAGGACAAACTCTGTGTCCTTAAGAAATTCTCAGCAGCCGGAGAGAGTTGAGTCGACACTCGCCAGTTGAGTAGTCGACTCCTTTGATACAGGCCCAACGGGTCAGTCAATGGACCTAGTATCAGTGAGTGGTTCAAACCACCACCAATTAGTGGATCATTCACATCCACTAACGGACCTGCAGTCGCTTGATGTTGGTGATTGGGGTCATCACCTTCATCCAAGTGACCCTGCATGTCGAACTTGAGCTCGCAGTACCTATGCGGACTAAAGTTAACAACTGGTCACGGCACCAGTGTAGTGTTCTACTCCTCAAAGTTTAATTGAATCTTTCGATAAACAACGAAGAACAACTATTCAGGTTCCAGTTAAAACTTTATTGTCTAATAACACATAGGCATCAGCCGTTCTCGATAACAGTTACAGGTGGTAGAGTTTGAACTCTATGGCACGTTCGACACTAGGCCTTCTAGTGTCTACAGTTAATATTCCACATTTACCTTCTCTGTGCAACAGCACAGAGAAGTACTACAATATGGTAGTCAGTCCAGCCGCGACTGACCATCGTGAGCGATGGTTGGCGGCTGCCCGGCTACCATATTGTAGTACTTCTCTGTGCTGTTGCACAGAGAAGGTAAATGTGGAATATTAACTGTAGACACTAGAAGGCCTAGTGTCGAACGTGCCATAGAGTTCAAACTCTACCACCTGTAACTGTTATCTAGAACGGCTGATGCCTATGTGTTATTAGACAATAAAGTTTTAACTGGAATCTGAATAGTTGTTCTTCGTTGTTTATCGAAAGTTTCGATTAAACTTCGAGGGGTAGAACACTACAAAGCCATTGTAACTGTCGGTTAGATCTGATTTCTTCTCTTATTTCCTTTCCTTTACCTCTCATGAGGATGTGAGGTAACAGGACCTTTACCCCCTCGACATTTACCCCCAGACATCTACCCCCAAACCATTTACCCCCATGGATATCTACCCCTAAGGTCATCCACCCCCAATGACATCACCCGCACATCCCTCTACCCAATTGGACATTTACCCCCACCCCCTGTATTAATAAAGGGGAGGGTAGGGAATGCCCCCAGGGCAAGTGGTAGTCCCAGAGACTTAACTAGTCCTGAGGACTATATCTTAATCCCCAGAAATATCTTCCCAGTCTCAAGGGTTGCACACCTTTAGTCCTAAGGACTAGACATATAGTCCCGGGTACTGCATTTAAGCCGTGAGGACTAAACAATTACATTGTTTAGTTCTCAGGACTAAACAGGTAGTCTGTGAGACTTAAAACCTAGTCCTCAATGCAATTTTATTGAAAATATAATGGACTAGTCCTGAAGTCTACGTAGTAGTTCTCAGGTCTACTGCTTAAGACTTAGGACTAGGTTTTTAGTCCCTAGGACTGCATTTCTAGTCCCAAGGAGTACATGAATATGGAGGGGTTAAAATATCCTAGGGGGTAGAAGAGTTAGGGGGTAAAAGTCTGAGGGGTATATGTCTGAGGGGGTAAATATCCAAGGGGGTGAATGTCATGGGGGTAAATGGCATGTGGGTCAAGGTCTGGGGGGTAAATGTCCAGACGGTAAATGTCTTGGGGGTAGAAGTCCTAGGTGGTGGAAACAGGTGGGGGTTTTTCCACCATCCCTGGTCCGAAATCATGCTGGGCTAATATTGGGTGTGAATTGATAAGGCCTAAAAAAATCGTTGTGTTCAGATAACAGGTCGAAAAAAATTAGGGTAGGTAGGTAGGGATTTTTTTTTTTTTTTTGAGAATCTTTTTTAGGTTGGCGCTTCTAGAACTTCTAATTTTTTTCGACCCATTACCTGAACACAACAATTTGTTTTAGGCCTTACCAATTCACACCCATTATTAGCCCAGCATGGTTTCGGACCAGGGATGGTGGAAAAAGCCCCACCTGTAATATATACATGTCCCTTTGAACCATCTCAATTTGCTATACTCTCTTCATGTACTTTGGGCCGGGGGGGGGGAGGGGGGTATCTCTGCATGACGTCATGTAAAGGGGGGGTCAAGCATTGTATGACGAAACATGACAAGGGGGGAGGGGGGGTCAAAAATGGCCCAAAAAAGCATGACGTCATTTGTACACTGTGATGTTATGATATTGCTCGACCTTCGGGTCGGGGACCGATGCTCGGGCTACGGTGTCAATCATGAATAAACTTCACTTCCGACTTCGCACGACACATGGCTTGACATTACATGGTTGGCAGCTGTGGGATTTGCCAAATATTGCCCTATAATTGATGACTGAAAGTGCAAAAGGGTGATACAGGTAAAGATAGGATCCCAGGCAACACTTGTGAATGACAGTTTGATGTGTACATATCAGCAAATAAGCAGATTGAAGCATATTAATGTTAGCCAATGTGAGCGAAAATTGGGGCAGATGATGAATGCCCTGTTTGGAAGTCAAGATAGACACTGTTAAAACTGTGTGTTAGTATAGCAAAAAAAAAAAAAAAATTGCCCAAAAGTGTGGACAGCCTATGTAATCAATGAATTACATTTAGCATTCTAGGAGTAACACCCAGTCCAGTGTCCCCAACTACCAAAGTGTCAATTTGAACTCTGAATGTGGTAGTTGTATAGGAGTCAGCAGCAAATAAAATCACACGGTGTACCCATTCATGTTGAAAATAGTGTGTCTATGAAGTGTGACAGTACCCACAGTTATAGTACCGTAGACCCCACAGGAAACATACTGTCCAAGCCAGGTACAGGACTGACACTAGTGATAGTGGTTATCTTTGAACAACTAGAGGGTAAATCAGACTGGTCTGTTCAACCCAAATTGCCAAAATGGCAGCCAAAGAACATGCCCCAACCATGCAGTTTGCGGGTACAGGTGATAAAACCGAGAAGTATAATTTGTGGAAACAGCGCATGGGGCTGTACTCCGTAACCTCGACAAAAACTGGCGAAGCATTAGTGCCGTACATATTACAGTCTCTAGACGATGAAGGGCTAAAAATATATAACTCCTTCACTCTGACTGATGCCCAGAAGAAGGACCCGGAAGAAATATATGCGAAATTCGAAGAGAGACTGAAAATAAATAAGCCTAACTTCAGAGCTGCGAGGCTTGACTTGCACTTCATGTACCAGGAGAATGAGTCCCTGGATGAATTCTATACTAAATTCAGAGGTGTGTCAGTAGACTGTAGCTTTACCCCAGACGAGGAGAAAGAAAGGTTTGTCGAACAACTTCTTGCCAGCACCCCATTAGCCGAGTATCGTAAGTGGCTCCTTGGTCAGAAAGCTGACGTCACAATTGATGCAGTCCTTGAAGAGGGGCGACAACGCGAGACCACTGAGAATAGCCTAAACCACATTGACGAGCGGGGTAAGAGTACAAAAACTCAGACGACGGTTGATGCGATCCGCCAAGACAGACGACAGCGTAACAAGAAACAAAGCCGTGAACAACAATCCACCAATGAAAAGTGCCATAGGTGTGGGTTGTATCATGAAGATGATATAAATAGCTGCCCAGCTGCAGATATGAAATGTTTCAAATGTCGGTCATTGGGAAAAGAGATGTTGGATCGATAAAGCACAATCCTCCTCAGCTGACAAGAGCCGACGTGGGCGCAACTATCGGGGCCGAAGGGGTAAAGACACAAGGAAAAAGCATGTGGCCCAAATAAACACAAATGACACTGAACCTGAACCCCAGTATGATGAATTCGAGACTGTAGAATACAGTACCCTTACGGTAGACGTTGCAGGTGTTACCAAGGGTACCGGGCGACGCAAGGAAGTGTACGCCAAGGTCGATATTGATGTGCCGGAGGATGGGGCTGACAAAAAAAGGCATGTGCTCAGCATGAAGGTAGACACTGGTGCTATGGGTAACACAATTCCTCTTAGGGTGTTCAAGAAAATGTTACCAAGCAAAATGAACTGTGATGGGACACCTAATCAGAAGGAGATAACCAGTACCAAGAACACTACTTTAGTGGCATACAACAACATGCCAATTGACTGCTATGGAAGCATAACTCTACCAAGCCGGTATGGCGACACTGAGTGGGTCAAGCATAAATTTTATGTAGTGGATGTCCCTGGTCCCGCAGTATGCGGCCTTCCAATGGCTGAGGATTTAGGCCTAGTGACAGTCAATTGTGCGATATCAGCTGAACCCAGTGCAAAAATCACGTCTGTCAAAGACCTACAGCTCCGTTATCCAGAGCAGTTTGATCGTATTGGCAACCTTCCAGGTAAAGCCAAGATATACCTGAAGGAAGATGCAATACCGGTCATTAATGCCCCGAGAAAGTACTCGATCCACATCAAAGAGAAGCTCAAGGCTGAATTAGACAAGATGGAATCACAGGGGGTCATTTCAAAGGTGACTGAACATGCTGACTGGTGTAGCAGCCTTGTCACAAGTATAAAACAAGATGGTTCCATCCGTGTATGTTTGGATCCCAAGAAGCTAAATGAAGCTCTGAGGCGCTGTCCACACAAAATACAGACAATTGAAGAGATCAGCCACAAGTTCCATGGCGCAAAATATTTCAGTAAACTTGACGCGAAAGCAGGGTATTGGAGTGTAGAACTGGAAGAGGAAAGTCAGATCCTGACGACATTTAGAACACCATTTGGACGATATAAGTACAAGAAGCTACCATTTGGGTTAAATGTTAGCCAGGACATTTTTCAGCAAAAGATTGACCTGATACTAGAAAGCTGTCCTGGAACTGTCGGCATAGCTGATGACATAGCATGTTATGGAGCAACTGAGGCCGAACATGACAGCAACCTAATGAATCTCATGGAACAGGCGAAGAAGAATGGCCTGGTATTCAACAGCCAAAAATGTGACATAAAGAAGTCTGAGATTACATATTTTGGCATGGTATTCAGTGTTGCCGGTATGAGGCCTGACGAAGCCAAGGTGAAGGACCTCAAGGCCATGCCAGCACCCACCAACAAGAAAGAACTGCAGGAGTTCCTTGGACTGATAACCTACCTCAGCCCATTCATACGCAACCTCTCAGCACAGGCAGAGCCAGTGAGGAAGCTCTTGTGCAAGGACACACCATTTGAGTGGTCAGCAGACTACCAGCATGTGTTTGAGCATCTCAAAACACTGATCAGCAAGGAAGCATGCTTAAAGTATTACGACACCGAAGCTCCCACCTATCTGATGGTGGATGCAAGCGAACGAGGTCTGGGCGCAGCACTACTACAGCCAGACCGGTTGCAGGATAGTAGTTATACTGTAGAGACCAGGCCAGTGGCATTCGCTAGTAAATCTCTATCTCCTGCTCAGAAGAACTATGTGAACATTGAGCGTGAGATGCTGGCCATCACTTTTGGCATCAAGCGACTACACATATACTTATACAACAGGCCATTCACTGTGTTATCAGACCACAAACCGCTTGAGATGATAACAGCCAAGCCAATGATGGTCGCACCACCAAGACTTCAGGCCATGCTGCTTGAAGTGCAGGACTATGACTTCTAGGTGAAGTACACCCCTGGTAAGGACGTAGGTCTTGCTGATGCTTTAAGCCGCCTGCCAAACCCAGCAAACTCAGAAGATGTGCCTTTGGACATTCGGATCGAGCATGTGCAGTTCTCCGAAGATAGATTAAGTGACATCAGGAGGTCTACCCAGGCAGACCCAGCTCTGAATGAGATGAAGGAAATTATCTACTGTGGATGGCCGGAGACAATGAAGGAGTTACCTGTGCAAATACGCAACTTTTGGGCCTTCAAAGACCAGTTGAGTGTAGTTGATGGCGTAATCCTATGTGGTGAGAGAGTGTTTATCCCTGAGCCACAGCGCCAAGTTGTCTTAAAAAACCTGCACACGGGACACCTTGGTATTGTGAAGACCCAGATGAGGGCACGCCTGGATGTGTATTGGCCAAAAATCAATGATGATATAGAGCGGCTATGCAAGAACTGTACTGTGTGTCAGGAGCACCAGAGGTCACAAGTAAACGAGCCTATGTTGCAGACTGAGGTCCCAAGCCGACCTTGGAGCGTACTTGGCACAGATCTGTTTCAGTTAGGCAATGAACAATACCTACTGACAGCAGATTACTACACCAAGTTCCCATTTGTGGACAAACTACCAAATCCAGCAACCTCTGAAATAGTTGTAGATATACTTAAGAAATATTGTGGTGTGTTTGGATTCCCAGATGTGATTCGCTCTGATAATGGACCACATTACAGCAGTGCTGATTTTGCTAAATTCGAGAGGGAGTACCATTTCAAGCATGTCACATCGTCATCCCGTTACCCAAGGTCCAACGGGTTTATTGAGCGCCAGGTGGCTATTGCAAAGGGTGTTATCAAAAAAGCACAGCAATCTGGAGAGGACATCAACCTAGCTCTACTGCGGCTGCGGACAACCCCACTGACTGCCAAGGTGCCGAGCCCTGCAGAACTGATGTTCCAAAGGAGGATCAGAGACTCGCTACCAGTACTGATCAAGAGCACATCCCGTATGCACGAGGATGCACGGGAGGAACTCCAGAAAAAGCAAGTTCAGCAAAAGGCATATCATGACCGAAGCACCAAGGAATTGCCTCCACTCATACCAGGACAGAATGCTACCTACCAAAATGTACAGACTGGCAAATGGGACCAGGCTATTGTCCAAGCAAAGTCAGCAGAGCCCAGGAGTTACATAATAAAGACCCCAACAGGCAAACTACTCCGCAGGAACCGTGTCCATATCAGAGACACCCCCAGACCTACACCCCTTGACAACAGTGCACATGGAGCTAGGGTGGAGGCTGGTACACCTATTGAGATGCCAATACCGCAACCAGGGTCACCCCAAAAGGCTCCTCCAAGGATGCCACAGTTAAAGCCAGTTCCACCACAGTCATCATTCCCACAGGTGCTAGATGGTGGTAGTGTTGATAAGGGGAAGGTTGTCCCAGATACTGCACCACAGGTGACTTCACGGTCTGGGCGTGTTGTGAGAAAGCCACAAAGATTCTGTGAATGATTATTTTCAAGTGTGAAATTGCATCATATAGTTTATATGGCAGTGGAATAGTACATTGCCCACAGGACGGAGCATTTGTGTTATATTTTGGTTCATATTCACAAGTGATGGATAATCTATAAAAAGTATAACTGTTGTTGATAAGTCATAAGTTTAACTGTTTATCTAGTTAAAGACTGTTACAAACTGTTATTCAATTACCCAAGTTTGAGGTTGATGGACAGTGATATTAGTAGTATCTAAGACGGTCTCCTATAAATCACACCTTTTGAATTCAAACTTTGAATTGAAATGTTGAATTCAAAAGGTGTGATTTATAGGAGACCGTCTTAGATTGAAATTTGACTTTGCATTTAGGTGAATGTTGTAATTATCCTATACTTGAATACTATGAAGAAAGACAAAGATATCAAATTTCAAATTATATGTTTAATTCAGATTAAGAAAATCTTAACAAATATACTGATCAAATCTTTTTAAAACTTACAGTAAGCAGAGCCTTTATGGTAGGCTACAGTTAAAGCTCCTTATGAATCATATAAGTTATATCTTGGTTGGAAAGATATACAGAAGCAGTGTCCAATCTCATGATATCTACTACAATTATGCTGATATACAAAAGAGAAAATCTTTAAAGCTCCTTATGAATCATATAAGTTATATCTTGGTTGGAAAGATATACAGAAGCACTGTCCAATTATGCTGATATACAAAAGAGAAAATCTTTACAAATATACTGCTATATATTACAGAAAATCTTAACAAATATACTGATCAAATCTTTTTAAAACTTACAGTAAGCAGAGCCTTTATGGTAGGCTACAGGTAAAGCTCCTTATGAATCATATAAGTTATATCTTGGTTGGAAAGATATACAGAAGCACTGTCCAATCTCACGATATCTACTACAATTATGCTGATATACAAAAGAGAAAATCTTTACAAATATACTGCTATATATCAAATCTTTTTAAAACTTACAGTAAGCAGAGCGCTCATGGAAGACCACAGTTAAAGCCCCTTATGAATCATATGAGTTATATCCCGGTTGGAAAGATATACAAGAGCAGTGTTTAAACTTAATGGCTTGGAACGACCTAAGCTTTGAGCTGCATCACCTAGAAACTATTCATTAGTTTAAGACTAAATTAGTCAACTATGTAAAGTGAAAGTGCATACCCACTAAAATCACTCCCTATATATGGTTAATAGAAGAATACACAAAGTAAAATACCACCCCTGAGGCTGTGTTGCTATGACTCTATTTATATTCCTTTCATGTAAAATCCAGATAGTATTATAGGATTTCTGCTAAGTATACATGAATATATAAACAGTTAGACACTACAAAGTGATGCAAAGGTTGATAACAACTCACCTTACAGGACATACAAAGACTCTCGCAAACTATATAGAGTCAAAGATGTTAGTTAAATGACAATATTTTCCGTATATTGACTTGTTATAATCAATATATGTACATGTCCCACTCTCATACATTACTATTTTTTCCACGTTATGACGGGTGCGGTGGAATGTATCACGTTTACATCAGCTTGGATTAATAAACTTATTCAAAAAATCTGATGATATCTACTTGTTCGCGTTTTCTCTCATCTTTCTCCAGTCGTGGTGGCATTTTTCTGCATTTTCCAAACCGTGAGTAGCCTCCTCCAGGGCAGCCTATGAAATTAAAATAGAAAAGCAACTTTTAAATGATGAAAATTTAAAGGCTACATGGATTCAGATATGGTGAATAAACATTATTTTAATGGCTGACCAGCGGAGACAACAACTTAGAAAAATATTAATTTGAAAACCAATCTTGAATTTGCTTGTACATTTTTTGTGAGGTTCCAAAGTTTGATTTTAAGGTTAAATACAATTTTGCAATTTGGCTACAAAGCCTCAAGTTTAACCCTATGTCCAAGATAAAAATAATACACTGTGTTGTAATAAAAATTAAAAATTACCTGGTTGATGAGAATTCCCTGTGGATCGCCTTTTTCTTTGGCCCAATGTAGCTTTGCGCGATGGAATCCCACAAGCCGCTGGAAAAACAAATTATGACTACCGTAAAACCTCTTCTATATGCCAAACCCTCGTATAAGCCGACTCCCTCTTTGGGAAGACCACATAGGTCTAATCTGTGGCCTGAAAATGGATGTTTTAGCACTATTCCTTAGTTTTGAACACCATCGTATAAGTCTACCCCCTCTGTAGGACTATTCTATAAGATTCAATTTCATTCGAATTCTCGTATAAGCCTAGGCTTATATGAGAGACTTTACGATATGTCACTTCTTTTGGCTCATGACACATGATTTTATTCTTGGTTAGCTTAATTGTTTTGGGGGGTATTTACTGATATAGCAATACAATGACTTGAGAAGCCCCTAACTAAAAAATATTAGGAGCACTGTTTAAAACAACTTATAAGAAATAACATTTATTTACTCACGGCTAAATAGTCTTCTTTCTCTTTTAGATATTCCTCTACTTGTTGGTGACGCCAATCCTACAACAACAAAATCAGATGTACTTTCTGTTATGGCTTTTTCCAAATAAAGAGAAAGTTTTTTGGGGGAATTTTTTTCTTTCATAAAAATCTCATGCTCCTACTGCCACATCAGCAAAGATATCTGATCAATGGTATCCATGTTAAAAATGGCTCAAAATTTTTTCCACATACCTCCTTTTCTTCTTCAGGCATGATGTCCCACAGCGATTCAGTAATGAGAGGAGGCAAAGGGTATTGAGACTCCTCTGGTTGGGGCTCATACATCTTGCTATCCTGAGGCTCCTCTGGCTGGGGCTCATCCATCTTGCTATCCTGAGGCTCCTCTGGCTGGGGCTCATCCATCTTGCTATCTTGAGGCTCGTCTGGCTGGGGCTCATATATCTTGCTGCCTTGAGGCTCCTTTGGCTGGGACTCATACATGCTATCTTGAGGCTCCTTTGGCTGGGACTCATACATGATGCTGCTGTCTTGAGGTTCCTTTGGCTGGGACTTATTCATGTTGCTATCTTGAGGAGAACTGTGAAAGATAGCATATACAATATTTTAATTCCTATTTGTAATTCATACGCTCGATCAACAGGTACCTTAAACATTATTTTATTTTCCATACTGAACTGTGAGCAGCAAGTTAAGAGATGCATATGGGTATCCATATCATAATACTATATGACAAATGGCTATTGTGTTATTAACCAATGGGAGGCATCCCCGGTATTTACTGCGGAGACGGAGACTGAAGGTGTTAGTCATAGTGCCCTCGGGGGGCTAATGAAGGTCTCCAGCTGACAATGACTATGTCAGCTATAGTACCCCATTTTACGGTGAAACTGTAACAAGGGATGAAGCCACGAATGATATCAGGTTTTATGGGAAAAGGAACGCACACATGTCAAGTTGGCTTGGCTCCTTATGAAGTAAAGGTCAATTAATTCTAAAATGTCCCAGCAAGAGTGTAGGACAGCGAGCAAGTTACCCTTTAACCCCAGACAGTATTGGAATATAGCACCCCGGGTCAACCCTGTATTTCTAACTACCATGTCCCTACTGTTGCTACCTTTGGTCAATCAAATGTCATTGGTGAAAATGAATATCTTAGGTCGCCCATTTTCAATTGTCAGTTTTAAGTAAACACCGGGTTAGATCCTATATGGCCCTGGGTGAGAGAGGCTGCGAGAAGGCGGGAAAGGATGATCATTTGTGCACGCATTAGTTTACGTCATTGGTTCGTTTTGCTTAGTTTTATGGTGAGGTAAAGGCTTCCATACCACCGCTCTATGTTCTGCTATGCCTAAGCCATGTGTGGAAAGTTTCTTACCTCATTTTAACGTGAAAGTTGAGCGTCTTTTTAGGTTCAGGCTTCCAAGGTTTAAAGCAGGTTTCAAGATAAAGCAATATGGTGGACTGCTCATCGGCGTCGTCACGTGATCTATAATTAATAGCGAAGCCGATAACTCTTCTCTGTTTAACCATGATATCATTATGAAAACACATGTTACAAGTGCAGTAACAAATAAGAAGCCTATTTATACTCATCCTTTGCCTTGGGATTGCTCTTTGTTAAAATGTTTTTCAAATGTCTTCTTATAAAAATTGGTTCACTGCTATTTTCCTTTCTAAGGACGCATGCGAGTTTGCAAATAGAGAGCGAGTGTGGTAGATGCAATATGTTATGTCCACCTATCTCCTTAGGGCAGTAAAGTACATCGCATTCATTATGCGATATCTATATGGAGCGCGCTTATGTAGAATAGCGTGATGCTTGCATTCTTACAACAGGAGTTTTGACAGACGCTTGTGAGTTATGCTGAAACTCCTATATTTCTTATCAGCAGGTTTCACCTGAACCGATGAAATTCAAAAAGGTGGATTTGTACTGAATCCTATGAACTGAGATGATTATAGATGATTTAAAGCAGCATTGTAGAGACCGGAATAGAAAATAATTTGATTTTATTCATGTGCAAATTCTTTTAAGGGCTCAGCTTTCATTGAGATTTTTGATATGTGAATTCTTGTGGATTTCACAAGTTTTTCTCTTTTTATTGCTAGATGTACACGTGAAATTCACGTGAAATCACATGACCTTCATGTGTCTGTTGAATTTCACGTGAATTGCTGCTCACAAATTCACATGAATTCCTATGATCAATATTGTGAAATGCATTAAATTTTTTGGTAAAATCACATAAATTTAGGAGAAATTGTTTCCAGGGTATGGATTTTGTCTTGTTTTTGGGTTGGTTCCTTTAAAAGATAATAATGATTAAAAGCACTTTTGCAAAAACTGTTATTATAAATGATTTTATTTCATTGATATGAAAACTGTTTTAGTGGTTCAGCTTTGATTGACATTTTTGATGTAAAAGTATTCCAACTAGTTTTTTGCTTTGATGCAAACCATTCTATCATTAAGTACATATGATTAGGAAAGACACCATTATATTTTTCATTTTTTACTGACATAAGAAAGGTTTTAAGTGAAGATGGTATTGGAAGGTTGAGTATGCTATGTTTAAGATGTTTATGCATTTGTGGTAAATATAGGTTTTTTGGAATATAAACTTTTCTTTTTTTATTTTTATATTTTAATCTATTAAAAATCGCAATGTTTAAGCTATACAATATAGCAAGTTTGCATTGTATCATTAAACATAAATGATATTCTTTGAGTTTATATTTTTGTGATATGTTTTTAGCTATATTTTCCACCAATTTCTCATTTTTAATATCAAACCCAGTTTTTTTAAAAATATGATCATATGCCTCATACATCATATTTTTTACACTTTTTTCTTTTAAAAAAGTGCATATATCATGATATTCTGAATACTTTTTATGGTGAAAATTGTAAAATAAGTATAAAATTATTTCAAGTTTTAATCTAAGCTTCCACTGTGGTTGAAGCATTATCCATTGCTTACATGTATATGAACACATAACTGACCATGTCCTAAAAGGAAGTATACATTCATCAAAAGAATTTTCCACTTTTTCATAGTATTTACATATGTGTTTAACCATTGCTGATTTTTATGCTTTGCATAGTTTCATTTTAGTCTCAGCTACATATGTTGTGGTTTTTTTAAAGTTTTTTGTGTAAAAAATTGATTTAAAAAAACAAAAAAACATGAGAAATACCATATACATTTTTTATCGTTTATTATTTTAAAAATAAAACATATTTTTAATCTTATTGTAAAAATTAAATATAAAGTATATATTTACAAAGAAGGCAACCATTTAATAACTACTTTTGATGATATAAAAATTACATATAAGGTATACATTACAAAGAAGGTAACCAGATATAATCAATTACATAAGACATACTATATATTTTTAATAAACTACATTCAAGACACTTTACTTAAATTTAAAATAAAATACAATTACATTTTAACAAAAAATAGACATATATTTATAATTAATGTTAACATTTATAACCATACTACAAGTAATATTTTTACTAAATAAAATTCTTTAATAGCAGGAATTTATAATTTTAGTTTGTAAAAAATGTGCAATATCATTTCTACGCATATCATGTTTAAGGACATTTATGAATTCTGAGGCAGGTAAAGTCTGCTTCTTTTTCCACAGTTTTAATACTTCTAATGCTCGATTACAAGGATTACTACAAGATGCTTGACTTCTTATCATGTTGAGTGTTTCATATGGTATATCAAGTTGAATTCCTATAATTATCCATTCTTTTCCTATATTTTCTGCTATTTTTGACAATAATATTTGAATTTTTTTTTCATTCATATTAAAGGGATATATATTATTTTCTATACAAAATATGTTAGCCAATTCAATTAGATCTTTTCGTTTGCTTAATTCTAAAGCATTTTTAAGGTCATTAAGGCTATGATTATTTTCCCACCATAAATTTAACATATCTAATGACATATCATACAAAGATTTTTGATCCTCTAGTGACATCAAATCTACTTTTGAGACGTTTAGATATATCCCCATTTTTTTCCAGTCATGATAAAACATGGAGCTTATCTCTTTAAGAGTGTTATCAGAAGGATAAGATTTGATGATAGGAGTAACTATATAGCTATCCATATTTGTTTATTTTATGAAAATGTTTTTTGGTTTTACTTATATGTATATTTAAGATGAAACCACAATCAAATTGTGTAAAAATAGTTATCTTTCCTTATTTCCACCCGCTTTTTCTTTATCCCAAATGTATTTTTACAATGAAATTGAAGAAAAACCTAAACTTTTTATAATACTGTTGGTGGATTTTTTAAAAATGCTTATTTTTATTTTTAATCTATTTCATCTTCATTGGATATATAACTATCACTAGCAATGGAAGCACAAGCCTGTGTTTTATTATTTTCACTTTCATCGTTTTCTCCATCACATACTATTTTTCCATAATTTTTCATGTAGTTAAAATTTCTGTTTTTTCGCTCGTATTCCATGTTATATCGAGCCAAAGTGGCAGCTCGTTTTTGTGCAAAGCCCTCCATTACTTTTTTTTGAGAATCTTGGAGTTGTTCTTTTAATATGTTATTTATACCTTTTTCTTCTTTTAGTTGATTTTGCAAATTATTTTTAATTTGTATGAGCTTGAAAATGTAATTATGTTGAGCATTTGTGATCTTTTCTAAAATATGTAATTCATCCTCATCTTGAATAATTTTGTGGTTGTCCATTTCAATAAACTTTGTATTACTTTTGAATGAAGAAGGCTTTTGCTTTTAATCTCATCCTAGTTTCTCATATGATATTACTTCTCTTTTAAAAAGTTTCATAGGAGTCATTTTTGTGTTCATTGTTAAAATTAATATCTGATGATTCTGTTTTTTTTAAGTTCATTTCAATGTAAGGAACAAATATATCATTGGATGTATCATTTTTTTGAACTGAGCAGCTAAAAAATGATTTTATTTTTATATTATTTTTAAATTGATACCCCGATTCAGAACATGTGAGATATATTTCTTCATTTAATATACCATATTTAATTTCTATTAAAATGCCTATGGTTGTAAGGAAAAAAATAAGTAGTGCTCCAGCTGTTCCAATTTTTTTTTTTTTTATTTTATTAATTGATGATAATCCTTTCATAGTGTTTTTAATAGTTATTTAATTTTTTAACAATAAATGTGTGGAAATTGTGAAAAAAAAACATTTAAATTTTTGTTTTTATATAAAGCTTTTCATTTTTTTAAGTTGTTTATGAAATCACAATGTTTAATGCTATATTGTCCATAGTTGGATCCTTTTCTTTTTTTATTCACAGGAGTGTTTATTTGTTTATTTATGTAGAGTTGAATCTTTTTTTCATTCCACAAAGTGTCAGAAGAAAAACTAGATATAATTTTTTGCATGCTTATATTAGAGGCTCTTTTTTTTAAAAAATATAAGCAGTATTCTCCACATCTTAAAGATGTTAGTGCTTGTATAGTATGTGAAGAATATTTGTATTTTTTGGATAATTTTTTTAAAAAAGAATATCTTATTGGAGGTAATCCATATGAATCAAAATATTCAGGAATATTATTTTTAGATTTAAAATAAAATGCTACCCAGTGTTCTCCAGGAAGATAGCTTACATCTGTATTTGCTATGAAAGCTGTAGGATAAGATTTTATAATGGGGATTTTATCTGCTGCATAAATACCATAATTTCCTTTGGTTATATTTTTATCTTTTTCTAAAATGCTTATTAATTCCTCACCGTTCATTTTATTATTTTAATGAAGTGGCATTGTTAGGTCCCAATATTAAAAGAGAATCGTATTCTAAATAAATAACAGCTGCTATTCCATGGGTGGGGACTGTTCCCAATTTAAAAGTGAAGCTTAAAGATCCGTTTTCTGATAGTTCAAACGTTTCTGAATTAATTCCATTTCTTGATAAATCAAAACAGTAAAGCGCATATCCATTTTTAAATTCTTCAGGGGTTATATTCACAGGTTCATTTCTGAATATATTTCCTGTACCTTTTAGCATAGCTAAATATGCCATGAAATATTTATTGTTGGGAAAATCTATATTATATTGATAAAAAGGTGTACCTCCATCGTTAACTTTTAATTCTACTTCTGTTACATTGAAGTTATCAAATTTAAATGGATTATGATTATAATGACCCGCGAAGCCATCGAGTCTTACTAAAGAGATAATGACTCTTTTTGGTAATTCTGTGTTATTTACAATATGTGATCCTTGTAATATTGATTTATTAGGACCAAAAGTAACATATTTCATTAATGTTTTCCTCATATTATATTTTAAAGTGAAATTCTGATCTAATCGTGCTCTCATTAATTCATTGTAAAAACTATCTGTTAGGCGATATCTTTTTATGAACATATTCATATCTTCTATTTGAATTATATATTTTTTGTCAGCTTCTTTTGCCATTAAACAAAACTTTTCATCTGATCTATCGAATTCTATGATAAGAGGTAAATCCCCTGGAAACATCTTAGTTTGTGCGAACAAGTCATTGTGAACTCGACACAACATTTCTATTTCTGTTCCGTTTTTAGTTAAATTATAGCGCTGCTTGACACCTGCATTGTGTGTATTACTATTTACGTTTTCTATTTCATTAAAATCTTTGGTGTCTTTGTAAAATAAAGATAGTATACCCAGTCGGCTAGCAACTAATGGATCATAGCTAAGCAGCATTTCAAACATAGCTTTGTATGCATATAAGTCATTACTTTCTGATATCCTTATACCATTGATGAATGCTTTTACATTTTTAAATATGCTTGCTCCAAAAAAGTTTACTGGAAACACCCTTGCTTCGTCTTTAATTACATTTGGAGTGTTTGCATCAGGAGCACTTGGAGCTGTTTTGTCTTCTTTTAATATTTTTGCTTTTATTTGGATAAAGCTGTCATGTAAAGAAATGAAATCCTTGTTGTTTGACTTAAGAGAAAATTGAACAGTACCACTGTTTGCAGATGCCGTAGGCTCAACTTTTTCATAATAGTTTTTTTCAACAGAAGTATTTGCTAAAGGCACACTGTCAAAATCTAAATCTGAACTTATACAGTGACAAGGACTCTCATCTATGAGTGACATTTTAAATTGTTTTTACTTTTTTAACTTTCTATAGGTGTCTATCCCAGCAGTATATTTTAAGTTTGGCTAATCAAAAATATCTCTTGAGTATGTTTTTTTGTTTTTTTTAATTTTTGATCTTTTGGTGCTAGAGTTAATTCTTTTTTTGGTTTTAGGTTTATTTATTCTGTTTCCTACATAATTTAAAGCGCTTGAACTTAAATCATTTAAGCCGGATTGAGCCTCATCTTTTAATGCCTCTTTTATGTTCCCTCCAGATAAAACATTTTCTGCAACATTTATCCCTCCTTTTAACATTCTTTTGCCTACTCCTTTAGCAGCTGACTTAAGCACTGGTGCTATAAGTGGAACAACTTTTTTAAATAAGCCAGCAAAAATATTACCTAAACCATATCCTTTTTGATATTTAGTCCCCATGAAAACTGGGAGCCCTTGACCATGTTGAATGTATTGAAGAGGATAGGCATTTTTTTTTTCAAATAAGTTGTGATATAATGCTCTATCGTTTTTCCTTTGGTTTGAACTGTAATGTTGGTGCATAACCATTTTTTAAATAAAATTTAAATGAAGGAAAATCGTATAATATATATATATATAAATTAAAAGAAAAGATTTATTAAAATAAAGTATATCTCATCTTATCTCAACTTTATTTTCTCTTATTTTTTTCTCCAGTTTGTTACCCACTCTTTTCCTAAAAACAATTTATTTGGTTTAGGCTTTCGTTTGCTTAAAAGTAAAGACTCTTGCTCATATATTTTTTGTCTAGGATGTAGTTGTACAGATGCTTCTGTGTCCTCATCTTCTTCTCTAGTAAAAATGTCTTTTTTCAATAATGTTTTTTGCTGTAAAACAGGGGATTTACTTACAGTAGGTATAGGTGATGTTTTGGTTAAAGGTGAAAAAACAGGAGTTTTGGTTTCTAAAATTTTTCCAAGTGATATGCTTTTTGGAGTTGAGGTATGCATTTTACTTTTGGAAAAAGGTGGTAAATCTTTGGGAGAAAATAAATTCTTAGATTCATATTCATCATCTGAAGGATATTCATCATTATCATCATCATCATCATCATCATCCATAGACACATTTGTGAAAGTAGGAGGAGTTATATCTAATATGTTAGTTGCCCCCTCTTTCAGGTCATGAGTTCCTTGTTTTAATTCATCTTCTTTTTTTTTCAGTTTTTTAGTATGATATATTATATCTGTCATTATGTCTTCACTTGGATATGGTCCAGGAATATAAGAGCTCGATCTTTTTTTTTGCACCATACTTGGTTTATTTTTTATCCAAGAAGGGGGTAAGATAGTAATGAGATGTGAATATAATGTTTGCGTACCTGTAGGCTCATTTTTAAAACCAGATTTTGAAAAATATTTCATTATATCAATGATATTTGAATTTGCTATTTTCTTTGAATCATAACTTATTTCTCCAGCTGTGTCCCATTGGTACTTATTTTCTAACATTTTTTCTAAGATCATTTTAATGTTTGGTCTTTGTGCCAAGGGTACTTTGTCAAGAATGTAGTTTATGGTTATACCTATTTGTGATGTTTCCTTAGGTTTAGATTCTAGGTTGTTTACTTCTACAGGAAGTTGATCAGTGTTTTCAGTAGAATATATAGAGTAGGGATTTATTTTAAACACTCGCTGATTTATTAATTCTTCCTGTCTTTTTAAAACAGGATTTTCCTGTTTTGAATTTTCATTTATTTCGCTTTGTATATTTTTGGTTTTTAAAGTATTTGATATATTATCTTCATTTTTATTCATATTTAACATTTTTTCATATTTTTTATATAAAGATAAGGGTATAATTACACTTTCTTTAAAACTGTGACTCATATTTTATTTTATTTTTTCACCTTCCTGTTATAGCACCGGCTATTGCAGGTATAATACCAGACAACAATGGGAGTAAAAATTGTAAAAATCCTCCTTTTTGTTTTAAAGTTGATTTCCTTCTTGCTTCACTAACTCCTTTTTTGCTAACTAGCAACCTCAAAGTATTTTTATGACGTTTTAGCTTTGAATGTGTTTTTTTATCTATAGGCACATTACCAGCTAACACATTAAATATGCATTGGTATATTGCATCTAAGTCTTTTTTTGATGCAAAATCAATTAATATATTTCTTTTTTTGGCATTTTTGGCTGAGGCTAGCAATGAAAGAAAATGCTGATGTTTTATTATATTGCAACATTTCTTTTTTTTAACTCCAACTTTCCTTTTCTTTACCTGTGTTTTAGCCATTTTTTAAAGTATTTTATTTATCCAATATAAAAAATCTGATTTTTTTTTATTGTGCAAGCTTCTTAACTTCACTTATCTCATGTAAGTTTTTACTTTTTATTTGGTATAAATATTCGCTGTGAATCAGAAAAAATATCTGTTCTAAACATGAGATCTTTGTTTCTTTTTTGATGACCATCTATAAATAAATATCCATGAGGAGAATTTGTTGCAGCTGAAAATATATCATGAAAAGTTTTTACTCGATCAGGCATAAGTTTTCTTCCTAAAGAATGGGATATTGTTTGATCCAAAGGAGAATTAAATATTACTAAGTAAGTTGCATTTTTTGCCAATGTTTTTCTTTCTTTTCCTTCACAAAAAAAATTCTGCGTAATAAATACCACACTTAAACCATCATGATGAGAACGCTTAGTAAATAAATCTGTAACTAATGGATCCTTAGAACATTCCATCATTAAATCATCTAACACTATAAGCTCGTGATTATTAGGTGATATATAATCATCAAAAGTATGAGGCAACCCTTGAATAAAATTAATGTTTTTTAAGTTTAAATCAATTACATCAGAAGGGGGACTTTGTCCATAAAACCAGTTTATTTTTTTAAATTCATTGTCTATAATGCGATCCATATTTTTTAAAAGATTAAGAAGAAAACTGGTTTTTCCTGAATTACTAGGGCCTGCTATTATCATAGAAAATGGAGTTTTTAATCTCGCATCAATTAATTCTATGTCTTTAGTTTTAGTTTTTTCTACCATCTTGTATCTTATTTAATTCTTGTGCATAAAAACTACCAGTAAGTATTTCATTGTTTTCATCTAATAATATATAAGTAGGTGGCCATGTTCTAAGCACAAAAGCTACTTGAAATATTTCTTTTTGCCAATTTGGCTTATATCCTTTAGTAAATGTTTTTCTTTTAGTTGTGATTTTTACTTTATCTCCTACTGAGAAAGGAAGTTGTATTCTTCTAGAATGTAAATATGGTTTGTATTGTTTGTCCCAAATTATCTTTTGGTTTTTTTCATCAACTTCAGAGGGGCTAATTCCTAGAGTACGATGTGGACTTTTATTGTAGCTAAGTACAATGTCTTGCAAATCATCGATATATCTCAAGCTTTTTTTAAAGGTTAAAAATCGATGTATTTTATTTTGTATAGTTCTTATAAAACGTTCAACTATTGCAGCCTTTGTGTCTTGTGATGTGCTAAAAGAGTGAATATTTTGGTTAATGAGATATTTCTTAAAAACACCCTTAAATTCACTACCTTCATCTACTTGAATAAGCCTAGGCTTGTGTTTTGCCCTAAATAATATAGCTTTAATGCCTATTAATGTTGTTTCTGCTTTTTTGTCTTTAAGAGGTTCTATGTAAGCATATCTGGAAAAGCAATCTATAGCAGCTAATAAATATGAAATGTTGTTATTATATCGTCTAATTTGGAAAGTACTTATTAAATCTAACTGCCATTGATCATTTAATCCTTTTACAATAGTTTTTCGTCTTAAAAAGTTATATTGTATAGGTTTGTGTGAAGTATAAGTTCTAGTATTTTGTAAAAATATTTCAGCGTCTTTTAAAGTTATTTTTTTGTCTTTTTTTTTAGCAGATTTATATAACTTTTTCACAGAACTAAAAGATGAAGGATGACTTGGGTTAAAGTAAATACTTTCAAACAACCTTTTTATTTCTTGGTTTCTTTTTATTTCTTCTTTTTTTGCCATATTAAAATTAAACACTTCTTAAGAATAAACATATAAAGATGTAAACATGTTATGTTTGAAACAGGTGCAGTCCTTAAAACAATAAAGCATGCATTTAACCCTCTTGTTTACTAACCATCTCATTACAATTCTTAAGTTATGTTTTACTTTTAACTAGTGTGCGATGGTAAATATGATTTGTCACATTTAGTACATGAAATGAAAACATTTATAAACTATGTTTGGAACAAATGCACGTATCCTGATGAATTAAAAGTAAAATTACATAAAAAAACAATGTTAGGATCTTAGTATTTACACACCCAATAATAAGTTAATATCCTTAAGGACAAATACCAGATTCCTAACAACAACAACAAAGTATCATGATAGCGTATTATTTGATTTGTTCACTAAGCATTTCAATGTAGATATATGACATCAATAAACATCATTTAAAAGTACAAAATATCATTTCACTGAAAAAAAGAAACACAAAAAATAAACTTTTTAGGTTTAAACTAATATATAAGCAGCTAATACTTACTAAATATGAATTCTCTTTTACTATATACACAACTTGTTATAATAATACAAAATAATATTTTCAATACAGGCACATGAAAAAACATTTAAAAGCAAACAAGAAATATTTTAAAGAATGACATCAACAGTTTTAGATTTTTTTGGATAAATATTTCCCTTTTTGCAACTTATTTTAAGAGTAAGCTGTAGTGGCTCATTTGTCTTTTTTGTTAAATTTAAAACTGTATTGTTATCTTTACAAGCAGATGTGTTTTTACCTGTTTCCTTTTCATTTTGACTGTTGCTTAATGTAATTTTTTTACTTTTTTTTTCAGTTAAATCGATAATTTTGTTAGAAAGGAGATTACTTCTTTTTTTCAGATTTTTAGTAATTATTTTTTTTTCTTTTTCGTCCTTTTTTTTAAAAGAATCTTTGCTCTTTGATTTTAATTTCTCCAATTCATATTTTTCATGACATGAATTACATCTAGATGGGTGTCGACTAAAAAAATGAGCGGAATGTAAGGGTCTATGACAGCGGATACATTCTTTGTACATATTTTCATAACAAGGAATACAATATTTTTTTCCAGTTTTTAAGTCATCACAAATACCACAATATATACATAATTCGCCCATTTTAAATATATAAAAATATTTGGAAAACAAACATTAAAAGTTGATTGTTTTTTAGCTAATTATGTTCACCTAAAGATGTCTATCCCACAGACTTTTTCTTAAAATTATTTTTAATCACTGTCAGAATTACTGTCTACATAGGAATTATCGCTATCACTTTCATCACTGTCTCTTTTAACTGATGATTTACTTTTCTTTTTACCTTCATTTTTTGTTTCTGTTTCTTTTGGACTTTTAATCTTTTTTATTCTTTTTTCTATTTTAACCTTTAATTTTATAAGTTCATCATATTCAGATTTTTGCAAGCTCATATTTTTATCTTTAGTCATATCATGCAAATGAATATATTCTTTTCCTCTAAATCTAGTTATATCTATTCTCTTTTTTTTTCCAAAAGGAATGGTGTGAAATTTAGAAGCCATCAGAAGTAATTTCTTTTAAATTAATTTGTGATTTCTTTGAAAATAGATTTTTAAAATATTAACTTTTAAGTGCTTAGAAATGATTTCTTTATGTTGATATAAAATACCCTGCTGTTTAGATCCAAAAGGTGAATTTCATTTGTTTTAAAACAGTACAACACAAGTAATCTCAAGTATATTTTCACTGTTCCATACACAATGTTATGCCTTTTTAGTTTAATTTAAAATTTTTTTTTTTTTAAATTTACAGATGAATCAAAATATTTATGTCTTTTACGCACATTGATCATATGATTCCCATAAGCAAAAGATTTGATTCCATCTTTTTGTAGCCAACGTTTATCTTCAAAAGGTGAAAGAGCCAGTTTATTTTCTTTTATTACATGTACTTTATGATTGTAACTTCTCATAGCATGATATGATTCTAGATGAAATTTCTTTTTAAACAATACTTTTTTAAACTGGTCATGTCTCATATCTCTTATATTACTTTTTTTAACACCTTTTACTCTTTTTGTTTCTTTATTTGATTCAAATAAAATAGAATACATCTTAGGACGTAAACCAATGAATTCTTTTATTTTTTTCCCCTCACTTTCATCCTTAAATTTTCCTAATACTCTACAATTCTCAGTACAGTGCAAGGGGTGATCTAGTTTAAGATTTGAAAAATCAAAATATTCTTTTATACTTTTCAGCTTTTCAATAAAATGTTCATCTTCTATAAAATATATGAATGAATCTGTGTCTGAATATAACAAGTTAATAACAGATAAAGAAAAAGTAGGTAACATTACCTTATAATGGAACCAAAACATGTGCATTTTAGATAATTCTAATATAGTAAATCCAAGATATATCGGCTTGTCCAAATATACTTGTTCTTTAACATTTTGTATTCCTACATAATCTTTGTCTAAAAAATACAAGGAATGAAAAGTAGGTTTTCGAATAAGTTTTTTACATTTAATTTTACATGAAGTAAGGGTTAAATTTTTCCTTTTTTTAACATTTTCCATGCATTTTCCAAAACATGAATTAGTCATTAACTTAAAAAATGCTTTATCGAAAGAAGAAGTTGATTCTCTCCGTTTAGTGTTATTAAAGTCAATATATTTTTTCATCCAAGCAGATTGTTTAAAAGATAGAATTTTATGTATTTTAACTATTTTCATCCCTAATTTAAGGTATAGTTTTAAATTCTTATAGTGAACAACATAATTTTTTTTCTCTCTTAAATCACATATTAGCTTATTCCCACTTTTTTTGTATTTAATATTTAATTTATGTAATAAATCTTTAGCATATGGAGATAACTCATCATGAAATATCTCTTTTTTTTCTGGAGCCAGTGGAAAATCATCATGCAAAAAATGTAAATGCTTTGGATACAATAAAGTAACTTCTAATATATAGCCTTCATCACTGTTGTTAGCTACTTCTAATACATTAAACTTAGAATAACTAGAAGACGGTAACCAAACAAAATCATGAGTGGGAAGTTCTTGACACATAGCATGGCCATAAAGATTATTACAATCATAATAAACCAAATGTTGGGAATCGTTTTTTACTTTAACATATCGTTGTACAACGTTTGTAATACCTCCGCGTATACCTTTTTCAATAAAGTTATGTTTATCTATATCATCTAAAAGATCAAGCTGTATCTTTGTGTGTTTTAACATAGCCTGATAACTAAGAGATGGAGCAGTAAGGAATTTCGCAGGATCTAAACCATAATTTTCTAAACTTCTTTCTCTAAAAGATTCAAATACATCGCATAATAGTAAAACATCAATTTTAAGGTATTCTTTTAAATAGCTTCCTAAAGATTTACAATTCAACAAATTAAACATTGTTTTAGCATGAGTGTAAGCTTCTTTAGATATATTTTCTTTAGTTAGCTTATTATAGAAATGGGATCTAACAGGTAGATTTTTTTCTTTTAATTTTTCCCATGAATCTATGTAATCATAACACATAATTCCCTTTTTTATTACATAAGGTAATAATTCCTTTTTGGTTAAGTTTTTTTTGGTTTCTATGAAATTATCTACATTATTAGCAGCTAAAAGATCTGCCAAGTGTGACAAAGAGGCAGATAAAAATTGGAATGAATCTAAAAAGTAAAAATTTTCAAATTGTAAAGTTAAAAATTTTTCAGAAGATCTAGGAAGAACTCTTATATCATCATTTTGAATATATTTATAGAGCTTTTTTACTATAAAATGTAAATCAAAATTCATAGCATTATGCATAACAATTGGTATTTTCAATGTGTCCATTCTAAGAGAAGAATGGCTTAAATTACATCTATTGCAAGCATAGTTAACATCTCGCCCCTTTCCTTCTCGACCTATATGGGCATGGTCCAATACTTTTTTAATTTTTTTATTTTTAAATGAAACATGACACAAATAACATTCTGTTTGTTCATGAATTCTGCCTATGTCTTCCATTGTTAAAAAAATCGGCTTCCTATTTTTATCTAAAATATGAGATATCTCTGCTCTTTTTTTATATAAGTAATTCACAAATTTTTTTAAAACATAACGTCCTATATATAAAAATGGTGTCTGTGAATATTTCTCATACTTTGAAATTAAAACTGCACCTATAGCATTTAATTTTTGTCTAGTTTTTATTGTGGTATTTCCCCTTTTAACGGGCACTTTTAATTTTTGATTAAATGTTTCAAAGTCTGCATATATGATAAAAGGGTTTTTAATTTGTTTAGAATAATCTTTGTATTCAACTTTGCTTCCTTTTATGGGCATTATATATGATTGACCAAAGAAGCTATTATTGTCACAGGTTTTTTGGGTATGAAAAAGGAGATCATTTTTTTTTAAAAAAGAAGTTAAACATTTATGACAATAATATCTTGTTTTCTTATAAAAAAAGGGTCTAACAAACTTACTCATGTCTCTTATAAGCCAATAATGTTCCCGATATAGTAAAAGGTTAACATGATTTAAATGTTTTTCTTCATTAAAATTAGTAGAAATATACATAGGATATGGATGATAATTTTCATTTTTATTTTTAAATATACCAAAAACATTTACAGTTATGTGGTTTTTTTCTTCAAATTTAGCTATTTGACCAAGTTTTACAGGAAAAGAAAGACAAGATATATTTAAACTTTGCAAGTAAGGTAAATAAGTGCTTGCTCTGTTTGCATTTGTTTTACTTTTAAACAAGGCAGCTAATATGCTAAAAAGAAAACATTTATTTCCTGCTCCTTTAATATTAAGCAATGATCTTTTCTTAAACAAAATACTGTCTATATCAGAAGGCTTATAGCCTCCCAAAGGATTATATCTATAAATAGAAATTCGCAAACATATAATTTCTTTTAAAAACCATCCAGATCCTAGTTGAATAAAAGAATCAAAAAAAGCAGAAATGATTCTGATGGCTTCATAAACTTTTTCTTCTATAGATTTTACATTTAGAATTACAGCTACTGGACTTTGAAACCAAGGTTTTATTTCAAAATGTTGGTTAGTTTCTATTTTATATTTGGCTAAAAATGTATTAAGACCTAATTGGAACTTAACTCCACCATGCTTTAACATCCACTTTTTTATTTTAGATGTAACTCTGTTTGATATATATCTTAAAAAAAATTCTAAGTCATGATTATATATTTTAGGGACCAAATTATATTCTATTGCAATATTCCTGAAACCATTTCTTCGATTCATTATCTGAGTTTACAACGGCGAAAGTGAAGTACTACAAATACTTTGCCATACTCAAATTTTATAAGTTTTCCTTGGTCATCAACTATTTCTATTTCTATTTCGTGTATCTCAGACATTTTAACTTTTTTATAATAGGGAGAAGTAAATATCATTTTAAAATCTTCTCCAAACAAGCCATTACATCTTATAACTCTTAAAAGAGGAACTTGAACATTTCCAACAACTTCATTAGAAACTATATTGGTATATAAATAAATATTTGAAGAACAAGAACTTAAAGAAGGTACTCCTGTTGCTTTATAAGAAGCATAATGTTTATGTATTTTTTTTTGAAATAATAAATTATTATAATCATCTATGGATTCTAAAGGAAGACCATAGTAACCTGTTACTTTTGAATCAGTTTCATCTTTAATACCTCCTTCTGCATTTGTTAAGCAAAGAATATCAGACAAAGAGGAAGGCATCCACACAGTATCTCCCCTTGCTACATGTAAAACAGGCTTTAAATTTTCTTTTTCTATACTAATGTAAGGCTCTCTAGCCAAATGAAAAAAATCTAAATTTTTTTCAGCTAACTCTATTGATTTCATTAACTTATTCATTACATCTATATAATTCTCTATATTACCATAATTTCCATATGGCATCATTTTAGTGTGAAAGCTCATGTCTGTTCTAACAGTGTCTATTTCTCCTTCTTCTAATACATGTAATTCATCATTGACCCCCATTTCTTTTCTGTAAATAGCAAAAGTTCGATCTTGTGGAGGATCCTGTGGAATATTGTACCAGGATACAGGAAGGTTTATTTCTACTATGGCCACCTCCCAATGACCTTCTAAATGAAATTTTCCAGGAATTTCTACAAAAAAATGACTTGTTTTATTAATCCGAGATGAATGAATAGTATTAGAAGGTAGAGTAACATAAAAGTCATCTGAGTGAGCCATTTTTTGTTTACCCATAAGCTTCATTTATTTTTAATCTCATTTTGGTTTACATTAACTTGTTTTTTATGTGACGATTTATGCTAGTTTCATACTCATTTAAACATAGAGCTAAATGATCTGTGGTGTATTTCACCAGGTAAGTAAAATTTTCTCTTTGGTTCCATTTCAGAAACATAGCATCACAAACAGGATTCCCATTAAACCATTTCATGTGACAAAATGGACAATTGATTTCTAAATTAATCACAACTACTTCACCATCATTTTTGGTATATTTTAAATGACAATGAACCACACTTGCGTAGCAATGCTTATGAATAGGTTTGCCACAACATATTGTGTATTCTATATTACTTTCATGTTTTTTGCTTACAAGAACTAGCCTTCTACATAAAGCACATCCCAAATACACATTACTGTAAAATAAACGTTTTTCTCTCACTTTTTCTTTTATTTTACTTTGAAGCCTTGAAGAGGCATACTGTCTTGTGCCTTTACGTTTATTTTTATTTTTTATGAGATGAAATATTGCTTCTTCATTGTAACCAACAAGATCACTTATAAATTTACATATTTCTTTAGTAAAAGAATGATTCTCTCCTAATAAGATACTGGATGTGATTAAAACTCTAGCAGCTTTAATTTCCTCTTGTATTATCATATTTTTGATTTCTGAGAACATAAAATAACATTGGAAATAATGAGAAAAATATACAAGAGCTTCTGTTTTAATGTTTGATATGTCAATGAATTCGTCAGATAAAACAGAAAATATGTTAGAACATTCTTTGGCACTCATAAACGTTTGATTTGGTATGCTCACATTTAAGCAAATTTTAAATTTCTGCATATTTGAAGTAACATTGTTAAAAGAGGACAAACATGAAATGTACTCTACTCTTTCTTTAAGCAGCTCTATGTTCACATCAAGCTACATAGTTACATAGATAAATACAAGTTTAAATATGATAAAATTACGGAGCCCTGGAGGTGACATTTCTTATCTATATACAATACTTATATATCTTATATATATTACATATGGTGAAAAACTGACGTTGTGTTGGTTATGTATATAGATGCACATATACATAAGCAGACTCCGTTTTGTCTGGATATAAGTCTTATGTATTACTACAAGTATATAAGAGACAATAGAATCTTACTAGCTAGTGTGGAATAGCACCTGCAGCATGGGAAAGTTCATCCAGCCAGGAGGTCCAGGCCTATGCGCCTCTGCCTGAACTGTCCCTCTTTCCAACTGTCTCTCTGCCTGTATCTGTCTGTCTTTTTCTTTCCTTCCCTCTCTTTCATTCTTCTTTAGTACCGTAAATCCTCATGTAAAGAACCCACCTCACGTATATAATGCACCCTGAGTGGTGACTACATTTTGGGTAGTTTAGTACTGTTTTATAGCATAAAAACCTAGCCTATAGGACGCACCCTCAGTTCAGGAAAATCATATAGGACGTATTTGGGGTTATTCTTGTGTATAAGGCGCGTCCTATACACAAGGATTTACGGTATATTATATGTACCGTAAATCCTTCTTATGTATAACTGCAGCTTTATACATAAGACAAAACAGTCTCTCTGCCTATGTTTTTTTTTCATTCTTATATATAATCAGAGCTGTATATATAAGACAGACTGAAACTATTACTATAAATAGCCTTAGTGTTAGCTAGCTGGTTTCTAAGCAACCACTTTCCAGGACGTCATATCATCTGGGCAGAGAGTAGAGTGTGAAACTTTCCCACACATACACCCTCATCTAGGGTGAATATGATGTTATGTATAATACAGTAGCTATACATAAGGAGGAAAGTAAACCTAATTTTATTGTAAAAGAAACGTCCCTAACAAACGTTTTAATCAGATTAAAAACATTTAAAAATTAACATTTTTTTGTGTAAAAAATGTTTAAAACCTTTTCTTTGAATGAAATAAAAAACATTTTCACAAACATTTTTTATCAAAACCTGTCACAAACATTTGCAAACGTTTAAAATATGTTTCTTTTGCGGGTAAGCTCCGTATGTTAATCTTTTTTAAAATGAACTCATTTCACATTGTTCCTATTGGTTCCACTGTATTTTTTACTCCCTGCTATTGCCACACTTAATAGAAGGGCACCAGCCGGGGGGGGGGGCTCAATGGAATTGTCACTTGTCACTAACAAAATGTCCCTTGTCCATTCCTATCTAAGCCCTCTCCACCCACCACTGAGGATCAATGACTATTATTTTATTCACAAAACCTCCTATGAGATACATAGTTCCAAAAAATATGAATGATCAATAATGCATACCTATTTTCATAATACCGGTACCCAAGACTAGCGGCTATGAGCTCATTGCCGGTCCCCTCCTCTACACCCTTGCTATTAATAGGCCCCTACATGGCGCGACATGCGGACACAGGGGTTTTAAAGATCGACACGTGCGACATGGCACTTTTAGATATCGACATACACAGGGGAAGAGAGTATAATGCATTGGATAAAAATCGACACAACAACACGGCACCATCTGTAAAATCCGGCAAGGCGACAGGCGCGATGTTCCCGGCACATTGTAGGGGAACATTAATCTGAATGAAAATACATGCAATGCTATGAGTACCCTTGTTAACAAAATGGTGCCTATACAATAATACATGGGTTAAAATTCGACACAGGGGGTTGCTAAATTCAACACACACGACACGGCACTTTAGAAAATCAACGGACATGGGAGGAGACAGCAAAAAGCATTAGATAAAAAGTGACACCCTTGTCGTTAGGCTGCCTGTGTCCCTTGTCCCAGCTGAGAAATACCGTTTTCCCTGAACCCCCATCTCCTTTGTTGACTTTAAGAAGTTGGCCTACACTTGTCCCCATGTCAATTTTAAAAAGAGGCTTTGTTCCCATGTCAATTTTACCAGTCCGGGGCCCTAAAAGAGAATCCCGGAAGAGAATGCACCAAATAGCTTCAATTTTGGTGGGAAACGTTTCCGTTCTCACGGGTAGGAAGCCCACTCTCCAAACAGAAGTTGACATATTATGACATTGAACGATTCATCTGAACATCAGCAGGTAGGGATATCACCTACAGAGGACCTCTAGCGGTCATTCTTTCCTGCCCTGTCTGCATCGTGCACATTGTGAGGAGAGGTAGGCTGATAGGGTTTCCGAAATATCAGGTAAGATATCTTTATATTGTTCTTATTTACAGTAGGTTTGGGACTTGTGACAACAAGAGTTTACTGTGGGCCTAAACCTGGGCCTAAACCAAATCTGATAACTTTGACATGTGAGAGATGGTACACGTACTTCTTCCAACATGCTTTGGTCTATACCCTAAAATCAACATGACCAACATGGCCATTCCTTTGATTTGACACAGCAACATTTATCGCTCTTGAAAGCAATGAACTCTATTGACAAAGGACATCATCATCACATGAATTAGAAATGCAACACATAAAGCCTGAAATAGTGACTGATAGAATCTCCTCTCTACAAAAGATAGGCCCCATGGGAAAGTTACTCAGAGGCGCGTTTGTAGACGCCATGACTCCCAGCCCGATCCCCACCGGCAGTCAGCCTCCACCCCCCCCGGGATTGCCCTGTGGACGATTGGGGTGTTTGGGGCTGGATAGGGGAGTTGCAGCCAATGCTTGATAGCCGATGATCTTTACATCATCATCATGGAAAGGCTTGTATTCAAATCAGACGAAAAGGAATGTCCCAATTCTTCAAGTCGGATTAGAGATTTCACCAGAATCAGACATGTAGGAAGTAACTAAAGTACCAGTACACACATTCCACTATAGGATTGATCACAATGACGTTATTGTTTAAATTAAAATAAGATGTTGACATCATGTCTAATGTGCATGATATCATGCTATACAATGTGCAACTGTCAGACATGGTCTAAACCTTAGTGCTACTATGAGAGCAGACGTGGGTCCCCCCGATGACACTTTTTGAACCTTTTGCAGAGGGTAGCCCTCAATAATTTGGGACCCCCTGCAATGTAGACCCTCACCACATGTGGACAGTAATCAAAAGGCATGAGGTCTGGTTAGGTCTCATGTCTTGAGTGCTGTAGATCTAGACCTATTGACTGCCATGTCAAAATCAGTACTGAGGTCTAATCCTGACACACTGGACATGACACCTAACATAGTTTTAACTTCATGCCCTCACACAAATGTAAAACATTCTCATGCATTCTTGATATTCTGGGCACTGTTCTCAAAAACGTAAGGGAAATCATAGCATTACACTCCTATTTTAGGTTACATCAAAATGTATTTTTCATTGGAGATATTCTATGGACAAGTGCATATTCTACTAAGGTCCTACTGGTAGGGTCATGTCTAAGACTAACAGGTAAAGGTAAAGAGTTTGTTGTCTATTAAATAGAAACCTTACTTTGATAAAATCACTTTAATCTGAATCATATTATCTACACTGTAAGCTTTAATTTGATACCAATCATGCCCATACATGTCACACGATGTTGGGCTTTCAGTGAAATTTTTTCTTATCTTTTTTTAAATGCAAGACTTTCATGTATCAATATAACAGCAATGTCGATACGATACTCACCATATCAAAATTGGTGATACTTTGACATCGTGGATATCAATGACATCCCTAATTAGAAATAGAATTCACACCTTACATATAAGACATGAATTCCAGTCAACTCGTCCACCAACAAAGTCGTCCACTACCATCTCATCAACCACCAAAGACACCCACTACCAACTTGTCTATTCTCAAAGTGTCTATAACCTGATTGATGAATCAATCATTTTAAAAGAAAAAACTACATAGCAAATGATCATAGATCACACCTATCCATCCCAATAATCATCAATGTGTGATGAGCGATGTTTTTTTATGAATATATAATGCTTTCTTATTTTTAGGTTTGCAACCTAATCGCTTCCACTATTCAAAAATTTCTAGAACAATCTAGGAATTTTGGCCATTTTTATCGTCATCATTTTAAAAAAAAAACGTTAATAGTGCCTTTTTTAGATCTAATATAAAAGGCGCTACCTCCTTCCTACACCTACACGTACATAACACCCACAGGCCTTCAGTGTACCTCCTTCCCCTCCTCCCTTGCTTACCACCACCACCACCCCATTTCCCGACCCCACTGCCAGGGCTTCTTGTGGACGAGTTGACCAAGGACTTGGGGAGTGGATGACTTGGTAGTGGACGACGTGGAGGGTGGACTAGTTGTCTGCCAAGCTAAGACACTCCCAGCTTGAACAACTTGCATGTGAGGCTTTATTTTGACAAAATCAGAAATTTAGGCCACCTCAAAGTCTATGAATGTGATTGAGGTGTTAGTGTTATGACCTGGAAAGGGGGAAAGCCATGTCGATTTTCACAATAAGTTATTTTCTTTTAAGAAATTGAAGTGTAATCAGGCATTATTCTTCTTATACATTGGGTAGAATGGTGGTAAGATATGTGAAGCATCAATTTCTAGCAACAAGGATTGTATTTTTATCAGCTGTAGATAAGAAAGGATCTTTATCGGAATAATCAAAGGTAGGTAGGAGGGGGCAGACGGGAGTTGGTGGTGTGCTTATTGACCTGTGTGAGTCCATTTCACGGAATATGGGGGTAATTGATCTTCAGTGTTGCCGAAATCTTTTTCTTCATGCAGGCCAAAGTGGCCTGCATCTAGGCATCTTATGTAAGCTTTTAAGCTCTCACGCAGGCCATATGATAGTGAAATTTCAAGTTACCTCTACAAGATTAATTATAACTTGTTTTATACTATGCAAAAACTGAAGAGTAATTGAAAAATAGTTGATATCTATAAAACAATTTTACAGATGTGACCCATCTCTGCTTTTAATTGGGTGATTTGAAAAATTATTTCACCATTAGAAAGCTTAGATCATGGCAGGCCTTGCTGGCCTGCGTCCTAAGGCCTACACTGGACTTTTGGATTCTACATCGGCAATAGCCGGCTTGCCAGCGTCATTTTGGCAACACTGGATCTTCCCCTTACTTTTGACTGTTATTCTAGTTACAAGCAATTCACATTCCTGTTATATTAGGAAACGTCTTTGCACCATCTAGAATCTAATGGTGCACATCCATGAAAGGGGGGTCTCCTGCACTTACGATCCAACACTCAAACTCAGAATGGTTCTCTGCCTAAGGAGAGTGAGTGTTTGAAAGACAATTGACTTAGGCTTTTCTTTTAAAAAAAAGTGACTGGAAGATCTCCCATCTAGACCCCTAGGATAGCCAGGTGACTTGGGAGTTATATTGTATTATGGGTTCAGACGCCAAGACGGAACAATATCAAAAGGTGATATCCCTCTTTCATTTTAACTTTGAATTTTTTTTTAATGTTATTTATTTAACCTTTTTCAATGTGTGTAACTAAGTTTTCTTTTAGTTACATTGTTTTACATCAAGATTAAAATGTTGAAAAACGATTAATCTTGTGAATTTGCAGGTCGAGATATTTGGCAGTGTGTTTATCCCTGTTCGTAGACTTGGAACATCAGAGGAAAGTCATCAAGTTTGAGAAGACACTAAGCAGTGGTTTGGAGAAAACCAGACGTTGGCTATTTCTTATATGGTAGGTCACTAGTAATTCTTTGATGATTTTCTGTTATTTATAGTGCACTTATCAATTACCATACCACTATATCCCCATTCCTTATTCAAGACAGGCCTAATTTGAATACTGTCTTCTCCTTCATGCTCACGATTGTTTTGAATGTCCCTACATCCCCTGTGCGAATTTGAGATTGACACATATTTAAGACTGGTGCTTAAACAAGCCAGTATGGTACCTACTCTAATGCCTCACATAAGATTCACCCCATGTAAAAAGTAGCCAAGAGCCACACCAATGAGAGACACTTGTCAGGATATTTCGACCACTTGGCTCTGTTCCATAGCATAAAATCCCTGTCCGAGGTGCATCCTCCATTAATGAACATTCCATTCTATAGAGGATGTTATAGAATGTTTCAGAATGTGGTCTATGGTCCCTATCAGGGCTAAGCAATATTTCTAAAACTATAAAAAACATGTTTTTTTTCTAGGGACCCAAGGTATTATAGTCCTGTATATCCTTGTGTATTACCATAACACATCCTGCCCAGGGCACACCCACATCTCAGGCAAATCATATTATGCACATTATCCAGGGTCCTTTGTACTAGTCTAGCAGGGATATTGAGTGGGCAGCATACCATGCAATACACACATTCAAAACAGCTACATTATGCACTCATTGGCCTACAAGATATCTTGATAAATCAGAATCTGAAAAAAGGTTATTCCATACATTTGCTGGGACTTAAGAATAGATAGGGAGTGTTGTATTGCCTATCTTTGAAAAGCTCCGCTCACCATGGAAACAATCATTAAATCACTACCTAGTCATATTGAAACAATCCAAATTTTATAAGTATTCAAAAAAAGAAAAGAAATTTGATAGCACATGAAGCCTCCTCCCTTAGATAGATAATATGTATACCTGGTATATCATTGTAAAGTGATAATATATGAAAATCAACTGATCCCAAGACCCTTATCCTGCCTCAGTAAAGGTAAAGAAATAAAAACCCAGAAAAGAGCTAAGATTTTCATCAAGGAAATTATTAATTTCCTGTTGGGAGTGAGGCCAAAAAAGGGTAGGTGTCCCAACCTACCCTTATTTTTTGGCCTGACCCTAATTTTTTTACTGAAAAGAAAAAAGGAAAATGTCATAACTTTGGTTCTAACAGGGGCGTAGGAAAAGGGGGGCCAGGGGGGCCTGGGCCCCCCAATCATAAAGGAGGGGGGCCTGATTATGTCTGCCCCCCCCCAAATGTAAAAGCAGCTAAAACTTTCCATTCCAAATTAGATTAGTATGTTAAAGGGATAGGGAAAATGGAGCCCTGAGCCTCAAATCAGATCTAAAATTCATCAAAAATACTTTTCTATTAAATTCTATTATGGGTATGTATAGGCATCATTGCGCTCAAGCTACATTCAAGCATCATACAGACCCTATGGGGTGGGCGGGCTAAATATTTTTGCCTCCCCCTGAAAGCTGCACATTCCGAGGGAGGGGTATTATTTTGGGATAATGCCTAACAGAGCAGGCTCAATTTCAGCAGTAGCGGATCAGGGAATCTCTGGTGAGTTACTACTGTAAATTCTGTTGTATAAGCAGAACCCTCATATAAGCCACCCCCTGACCTTAGAGGGGGCTATAAGCCACTTATTTTTGCTTGAAAATTGTAGTTTTAGTACTGTTTTACAGTGGCAAAACCCCCATATAAGCCGCACCCCTTCTTTTGGCTGATTCTATAAGCCTAATTTTGATTTGGATTCTGGTAAAAGCTGCAGCTTATAAAGAGAATTTACTGTACATGGGCATGAGCACCACAAGCAATTTAGCAAAGCGCAGCAGTCAGACTTGGGGGGATAGGAGGTTGGGGCATGCCCACACCAAGAAGATTTGGAGGGATTATCTTAAAATGTTGTATTCTGATGTATTCTTATTGAACATATATTAAGCCTTAGGTCTGCATGAAATGAGGTTTCATGCTAAAGATTATTAAGGGATAAGGGACATGTAAATCCTCCCTAAGACAAACAAAGTCTTCCTAGATCTCAAACAAAAATATTCTATTCTGGTGCATTATTGAAGACCATATGAAAAATAATATTTGTATCCAGCGTCTGAAATCAAAAATTTTGGGAGGGTTGCGGCTTGGCCCTCAAGAAAATTTTGAAATTTAAGACTTGAAATGCTGTTTTCTGGGGTATTCTGAGGCACTACGTATATAGGTGGGGGTCTGGGGTTATCCATCAAAGATATTTTGAAATCCTAGAAGCCAGAGGTACAACCAGGTGCTTTCTGAAGAAACGTATGCTAAGCTGAAAAAGTTACCAAGGCTCTCCCCCGAAGGATACCATTACCAGGGGCTGAGGAGTATACTGAAATGTGTTTTTAAACTGCAGAAAATGGGGACTGATTCATTAAAAAATGTGAGAATTTAAATTTACACATACCTAATAGGCCAATGGCTAATTCCCTTATAATCTAAGCTCTCTCCAACCATATGTGGAACACCATATTCAAATAAATTCTTCCCTCTCTTTCTCTTTTCCTCCTCTTCCTCTTTTTTTTAGGGGCGGCAGGCTGCCCCCCCTGAATCTGCCAATCCTGATCTATCAATGAATAATGATGCAGAAAATTTAGTGATATTATTAAGGGACATTGCCTTGGGTTTGAGGGAGGGGCATAAAAATTTCAGACCCCTCCTGATAGGGGGGGGTGCATAAAAACTTTTAACTTGAAGGGGCCTTACCCTCTTATAAGAAAAAAAAGGTGGCGTGCTACTATAGATCAAAGAGGAAGGTAAAAATTCTTTGCTCAGTGAGGTCTGCTTTGCGTATAGGGTGCATCCACTTCATAGGCTTTACATAGGCTGACCATCCTGCCTATATAGGCCCGACGGTGCCAATCAAATGCCAATATAGGCCCAATGTTGGCATTTGGTCAGTACACATCAGCGTTGGCAAATGGTCAGGCACTTTTGTACGTCTTGCCGATGTTGTGCCAATGTTGGGCCAATGTTAGCATTTGGTTGGCAAATGCCACTGGTCGGGCCTACGTAGGCCCTATGGGCAGCCAACGTTGGACAACAATGTTGGCAAATTTTTTGTGTGCTACCTGGGCATGGAGTAATGGATAAGGCATCTGTCTTCAGATCTGAGGATATTAGGTTCAAGCCCCTCTTTCCCTAATTTTTGCTTTTTGGAGGGTAAGATACAAGACATTAAAGATACAGGACCCCACAATTGAAGGTAAGATACAGGACATTTGAGATACAGGACCACACCAGGAAGCATAATATACAGGACACACCATTCCTCAGGGTGTCCTGTGTATTACCATTTATTGGGGTGTACTCTATCTCATCATTCCCCATTTGGTCCTGTATCTTAAATGTCCTGTAATCAGAGCATCCTGTATCTTATCATTCCCCAGGGTGTTCTTGTATACCCATGTCCTTATGTGGTCCTGTATCTTATATGTCCTGCATCTTACCAGTATTCAGGGTGTCCTGTATCTTATTTGTCCTGTATCTGACCATTCCTTGTTTTTCTCCTGTATCTTTGATGTCCTGTATATTATGTAATTTTGTGCAAATAGCAGGTTTGTATTCCCACGAGGATCTCGTGCGAATAACATCATTGGTCCCATGCTAGCATTAAGTGTTTATACCCTTGGGCACATCCTCAAAGACATGACACTGACAGGACACAGTACCATAAATTCTCTTGTATAAGCCGTGGCTTATACCAGACTCCAAATAAAAATTAGGCTTATAGGATCAGCCAAAAGAAGGGGTGTGGCTTATAGGAGGGTATTTAGACTATAGAACAGTACTAAAACTACCATTTTCAAGCAGAAAAAGTGGCTTATAGCCCCTTCCAAAGTTGGGGGTGCGGCTTGTATGAGGGTTCGCTTATACAAGAGAATTTACAGTACTAGATTTTATATATTACCAGTATACATACACTCAGTTTGAATGAGTTCTTTTGAACCTCTATCTATTCCCTATTTTCACAATTCAAAACCAACAATTCAAATCCACGATCTGTTCTCTGAAAGGAAAGTGCATTCTCAACTATAGAATATATCAATACATTCATCAGACCAACAGCCAGACTAAGCTCTAGCTTTCCATGATGTGGAAACATTGGTAAAATTACTGATAAGATTATGTGGTTACTTATTGCAGGTCTGTCCAGTTTTCTCCTTTGGAATCATTCCAGTCCTGTTAATCCACTCAGAAGGCATTACTTCCAGCTGACCACTGATCTCTTGCTGAATCATCAGTAAATGTGAGCACTGTTTTCACTATTTATATAAAACTCTGGTTTAATGCCTTGCTCAGAGGAACACTCATTTTTATGAGTACCACAGTGTTGCCAAAATGATGTCAGTGTCTGGCCTCAGCACGCAGGCCAGAATGGAGAAAGAAATGCTCAAGTCAGACTGTTAGAAGCAAAGATATAGGCATTTTAGTATTTCCTTTATAATTAATATTTTTTTCAGTCCCTTTTAAGTTTTTACATATGCATTTAACCATTAACCAAAGTCATATGGCCTGTGTGAGAGGAAAATGGCCCATATACAAATACTTCATAATCATTATCCTTTGATCGTCACCAAAATAACAAATAAAATGAAGATTAAAGTGGGACCTCACTTTGATATGGCGAATTGTTCCTGGAATTGTTACATCCAGGTCGGAGGTGTAATGGATTATTAGTGTATTAAAGTCAATGCTACCTCAGAGGCTCTCACACCTACATGTCTCAAGTCCTTACACCTGTAGCTGTGCAGGCTGAGAACACTCCCCCTTCCCCCGCTCCCCCGCAATCATGCTGTGATTGGGACAGTGTTGTGTGTGACCCCTTGTCACACATGATGGTGTCTGCTGCTGGAGCCATATGCTTCTGTGCTATAATTCTAAAATCAAAATATAAAATTCTATATTGGGCCCTTTCCTTGGTAGGTATGGTTTACCTGAAACACTTTTTTCTGACTTAAACTAAGGGTCATCTAGTCACTATACCAAGCCACATGCTTTTTTTATTCTTCAGATCCTGCAAGTATGCCTAATACAGAGGAAAGGGATAGATTGTGCAAACTCTATTATGATATTGGGATGACACACAAAGAGATTTTGTACACTCTAGTTGCAAAGCATGATATCATTCTAAGTAAGCGGCACCTTATACGAGTTTTGTCAGTATTGAACCGCCGCCGTAGGGGCTACTGTGACATCACATTAGTAATAGATTTCCTGTGTAGAGAACTTCGGGGATCTGGAAAGTTACACGGCTATCGTATGATGCATCAGAAGTGTTTAGATGCTGGACTTTCAGTAAGAAAGGAGGATGTAAGGCTCCTGTTGAAGGCCTTGGACCCTGAGGGTGTGTTACTCAGGCAGTCTGGGAAACTCAAACGGAGAAGCTACTTTGCTGAAGGTCCTAACTACAGCTGGCATTTAGATGGTTATGATAAACTTAAACCTTTTGGGCTCTGCATACATGGTTGCATAGATGGATACTCTAGAAAGCTCATTTGGGTGAACGTCTCCCACACTAACAACGATCCAAGTGTTATTGGAGGATACTTTTTAGAAGCTGTTGAGACCCTAAAAGGAGTTCCACGTAGGATACGTGGGGACTTTGGTACTGAGAATGGGTATGTGCGTGATTTTCAGTGTTTGCTACGTGAAGATCACACAGATAGGCATGCACGTAAGCCATACAGAGAGGGCTCAAGTACGTCAAATCAAAGGATCGAAGCGTATTGGGCCATGCTACGAAGGCAATGCACACACTTTTGGATTGATTTTTTTAAGGATATGCAAGAAAATGATGAACACAATGGAGGCTTTCTGGACAAGGGAATCACACAGTTCTGTTTCAGTGACCTAGTCCAGAATGAACTTGATACGACATCACAAACATGGAATTCCCACCGCATGCGGCCGTCTTCAAACCATAATGTCCCCAGTGGCAGGCCCCAGGTTCTGTTCTCTGCTCCCGAGCTGTGGGGCACCGAGGACTACCTGTGTGAGGTGTCTGATGAAGCAGTTGAAGTCTGCATGGAGGATGCCACATTTCGAAGTGACATCAAATGTGACAAAGACATCCATAACATGTGTCAGGAAATTGTGATTCGGGACAACTTACTGCCAGTCACTGACATTCAAAGTGCAAAAAAACAGTATCTCCACATCAGGAATGCAATAAATGCACTGCTCATGCAGTGAGCACCGATAGAAAATCACTTTGATTTTAGAACTTTGTTTTTAAGCTGTGTTGAAAAATCAATGAAAAAAGATCAATCTGCTGATTCTTTTTTGGAGAAGCTTGCAAGCATACCCTGTCCTCTCCCATCAAGTTTTGTATTAAAAGACAAATATATGATTCACACTAGATGAGAAACACTAATTCCTTGAGAAATGTGAATAAGAAACTTCCCTTTCCACTCTTTCCTTAAAACTGAAAGCTTGTTGCAGCTACAGTGGGAAGTAAACAGGGAATTTGAAAAATATCAATGAAAATATTGTATTACTAGTGGACCAAAGAAATACTGATGCATCAATTCTGTATTGGATTCCAGGATATTATATCTCTATTGGAGCTGTACATTTTGGTACTTTACAAATGTAGCTCATGCATCGATGGATATATCCCATGTGCCCCATGATTCTGCATTATAATCTCTTATAATAAATCTTAATCACCCTAGATGTCACTAATTTCCTCAATCTATGAAATATATGCAAAGTATCTGAGGACATGGACCTGACAATAGAACATCTTCAACAGGATTTCTACTCTTTAACCCTTTATGCTGTGAGTTATCAAAATTTATCTCTAATGTCAGTTGACACTAATCATTGTCAACTGCATAGCCTGTTTACTGTGATACAACAGTCGACCCTCACTTCCATGACCCTTCAATTCCATGAAACCTACATTACCTCATTTAGATGATTTGGGACTGGCTTTATGTTTTCTTTTATATCCTCTGCTAATTCTAGGAAGTAAGGGCTGATGGATGTGACATATGTATCTTAAAGTTTTGCACAAGGTTTTGCTACAGCCATGGGTCAGGTAGTATATATGCTGGAACAATATGTATTCTCTCTATCTGTAGAGACATGATTTTCAGAATGCAATAGTTATCTGATTAGGGAAATTGAGATACCCAGTTGATCATAGTAGAGAAGGGACCATGTTTTAAACTTTCAAACCTTAGTCTATCCTTGTATAGTGCCAGACACAAATATTTCCCAACACAATGTTGGGAAGACATTAGCCACAACACAGTGGTGGCAGAGCTGTATGGGATATGGATCATTCATCCCCAAACTTCTCAGTCCAGGCCTAGAGGCCCTATTGGCAAATCTGCACATCTGATCACCCACACTTTTTAGCTGCTCCACCACTGCTGCAGTGGTACATGGGGATAGCATTTGCTATATGGAATTTCCCTTAGCTGGTGTACTCTCTATTCCCGCTTAGCAGATTCCTTAGTGGGCTGACCCCTGCTGAAGCTGATACCTTGCGAGATAAGGACTGATAACAGTGAGCTGATGGGTACCAGGTGTTACATAATGCACCCTGAAAAGTCGGCACTGTATGAAAGGAATTTTCTCATTGGTCAATATTATATCCCGCTAGGTTCCTGTAGATTTTAGAAGAAAAGGCATGAGTTGGGGGTGTACCTTAATGCTTCACCTCTCAAAAAACAGCATTAGATTATTTTTCTCAGGAATGGATATCAGTGGGTGTCCATTGAATGATTTATTCTAACAGCAGAATATTGAGAACATTCTGAGATTTCTTTAGACAGTAATTTAGTAGATTAAAATTGGCAAAACATGCTTACATTTGTCCACTTCAAGATATAGCTTCCCCACAAAACAATCAAATGACATTATAATGCCATCACTGCCCTCATCATATAAATATGACAAGGGCACTACCCTCATATAGGTATGATGAGGGCAGTGATGTCTGAGATGCAAGACTTAATGAATTAGGCTCGCATCTCATTTAAATCTAAGATAAAATAACTTTTTTTTGGGGAAAATGTCAGTCACAATACAGTTCAACAAAACATTTAGGGTGATTTACTGGATGAAAATGATCTAATGACAGGGAGTTTTAAGATGTTACACAGACTCAAAAGAAAAGGTTTAGATTAAAGCCTTACTTGAGAAACTTTTACAGTGTGGATTCAAAGAAGCAATTTCAGTCGGTCAATTAAACCTATTTTTAGTTCATTCAATTAAGTTAACCCATTGAGGGCTAGCATTGACTATAGTCGACACCATGGTAGGCCTAGCGTTGACTATAGTCGACACCATGGCAGGCCTAGCATCGACTGTAGTCAACAGCTGTTATATAGGATTAGTATAGGAATTGAAAATAGGCTCGTCCTCTAGGAACTATACCTTTTTCAGAGGCCGTCCCCATGGCAAGGGCATCAATTTTTGCTCTGCCCTTAAAGGGTTAAACCTATGACCAATAGATAGTGGGAATCCTGCAACCCTGTTTTAACATCAAAATACCCTAAAATATACTCAAAATCTGATGGAGACTAATGTATTAGGCCATTTAATCTTGGATTTAAAAAAAAAATCACAAAAAAAATCTGAAAAAAGACCATTTTCTTCAGCAAACTACTGCTATTTCCTCCCTTCATTTCCATTATGCCTGTCATTTTTGACATTTAGGTGTCGAAAAGTGCTCATTGATGACCAAAATAATAAATTTCCTGGTTTTGTTTTTTTTGCCTTTGGCTGCCCAGACCCTGAACTCAATAAGTCTGCAATCCAAGTTGTTATAATGACATGGCCTTATGCGGAAGGATGGCCTTCAACTTTTTACTGTAGATACTACAAAGTAACTAAATCAAGGCCAAGGCTTATCTTTAAATCTAGGTGTGGCTATAGCCAGTCCACATTCAAGCTGTCAATTACTTGTTAACTATGGAATGTCTTTTCCTTATTCACCTATTTGCACTAAATTTGCCTACTCAATGACTCATGTAATTTGAGTGGAATTAATAAAAGTTCTCTCTATTTCCTTATCTCCGTTAGGATGGCGGAAGATGAAAACAGGATGAAAGAGCTTCTAGAGCAAAGTGGCTACAAAGTCATAAAAGAACCTGCCAAAGATAAGGTATGATCTAAGTGGTATATCTTTGATTACTCTAATTAACTGTGAAGGAGTTTTAGGCACCAATGCTGACCTGGACCATTTTAAGCCTGGTAGAAACCAGCCAAAAACATCCAATTTTCTTGGTTTTTTTTCAAATATTCATTATTCTTTTCTGGGGTTATAATATTGATATGAAATCATATTGTAGGTGATGGAATACATGGCCTAACTCATGCTGGAGTAACCGCTTTTAGTAAGAGTAATATTATTCAAGAGAGTTAAAAACTCTGAACCAGCTGAAAACTTTGTTCAAACGCTTCTAGTGCCCAAGTGCTTCACTTTAGGGGTCTCATTTCAGGGTGTCATAATTTCCTGCCATGGTGTTATTAGATTTAGGACATGTATTACATGATTGAGGCAGGTCACATACACCTTACAGTACTGTAGCCAGTTATACATGTATATGTATGTATTAGAAATTTTCTGATAGCAGCCTAACTCTCTATCATGAATTGAAACCTGCTTATGGTATTATGCCGGAATTCATATACTTGAAAATTAACCCATTAAGGGCTGCTGCTGCCCTCAGGCAGCATCTAAAATGCTCCTGAACTGCCGCTGCTGCCTCAGGGCAGCATCCTTGGGCTGCCCAGGGGCAGCACTACCCTATTGCTTACATCCCTTATCATAAGAAAATGGTTCCTCTTTACAAATATAACAGTGTTTCTACTTGTCAGAAAACCTCAAAATACATGAGTCATTGAATTTTTTCCAGCTCTCAAGCTATCCATTAAAAGGGCACCATAACATGCCCATTCTGATGGTCAGGGTATAGGGCCGGTCAAATGACCTTTTTGAGGGCCGGCAGTTAAAGGGTTAAGACTTACATTCTAGCTTTACTCCTCTATCTCACCTACCATCCCTACCTGCATTGCACCTGTAACATGTTGCTTCATTCGTAATTTGGTAAAACATCATGGTTAAAGTAAATGTATGCTGTATGTAAAAACCTGGATTGATGATACCCAGGAGCTATTGTGTTATAACACATAATGAGTTACATTGCTGAATACCAAAACCTGAATTATGCAATCTTTGGTGAATTGTTATTTGAATTGAAAATGTATCATGTCTCGAATGTGATAATTTTTTTGCGAAACAAACAAGCTTATAAGTCAAACCCTAATACCCCAGTTGCCATGGTATCATTAGTATTCCAAGTATCTCCAATATCATAATCATAGTTAAATAAAAATTTCTCTGACATTTCCTTATAAATCATTTTAACAAGAAGAAATATGAAAGAGGTTTTTGGGTTAAGAGTGGGTGCAATAATGAAGCACATATTTAAAAAAAAGAGTAAGCACACGGTCTATATAGTTTGCACACATTCTAAATCCCTACTCTTCTTTACAGACTACATCATCAGATGAGGAGGAAGATGGATGTCATGATTCTCCCCACTTAACCAGTCTTAGACGACGCCTGACGTGCAAGAAAGCAGAGAAAAGTGGTACAGGTGAAACAAAAAGCTCGAGGAAACAAAGACTCATGAATGCACACTCGCCTCCTAAGAAGAAAAAAAGAAGAAAAAAGGACTTGAAAGTGATGATTGGTTGGGTAAACTACAATGCTAAGACTGATAAATATACGTCAGTCCGCGGACAAGGGGGTGGTGCAATGCGTGAACCTGAAGTCCCTTGGGATGCCAGCCATGATTTCATAATGCAGAAATGCATGGATTACTTTTTCCCTGGAGGAAGGTCATGTATAGGACCAGTAGAAGACTTTACTTTGCAATTACTGGACAACCAGAAAAGACCAATCCAGGATAAGAGTGTAGAAGATCTGCACAATGAGTCTGATCTGAAGCCTCCACGAGTGTTTCTTTACACACAGCGAATAAGGAATTCAAATAGTCAAAAGCCAGCTGCTGCAGGTTCCTCTAAAATGCTTTCTCAAGTCGGAGGGCACTGTTTTTGTAGACATAGCTCTACAGATGCTATGGCTAAGGAGAGTCCAAGAGCAACAATAGTTTCATCCCCAGAAAACTGCCATGTGACCCCAGGCTCATGCATTCTTTCTTACATCAAACCTTCACTTTCTTTGCAAGATCAAAGTCAGAAGACATCAACACAGATACCTACAGATAATGACTGTGTGAAACCAGACCCATGCATTCATACTGATATAAAATCATTGTTCTGTGTTCAAGAGGAAACTCAAAATGTGTCACCAGGTACATCCTCAAAAACCTGTTATGTGAAGCCAGATCCATGTATACCTACTGATGCAAGCTCCTCAGTCGATGTAGAGGAGGCAACTCAAAACATCTCAATAGTTGCATCAAAAGTTGACAGTTTTGGGACTGCAGTCAAATTAACACCTAGTATAGAGGTTGACAGTGACAATGATGAGGACTTGCAAGCTGCAATTCGAGCATCTCTTAATGATAGTCTACCAGATATTGAGCTTGGCTCCATGAATGAACTAGAGGGTGAGATCCTAAATGATACTGTACCTTGCAACATCTTTCCTGCCCAAGTTACATTGCGCCTCCACAGAGGAATGGCATTTGATGAGTTGAATACTGCAGTAAAAAATGGTACAATAAGACCAGATTCTGACAATATAATTGTTGAGATCATTAATCCAAATGGGGTACCTGAGACAGGGACAGACACTGGTGGTATCCTGAGAGATGCAACCACAGAGTATTGGGCAACATTCTATACTAAATGTACTACAGGGGGACAGGGTGTAGCTATACCATGCTTGTCACACAGTATGCGAGAAACATGGGAACAAGTGGCAGTGATTCTGCTCTTTGGCTATCACACTTCTGGCTACTTTCCGGTAAGGTTGCCTAAACCAATCATCGACATCTGTAGAGATAAGGAAGTCACCCCAGATCAGCTTGTTGAATCATATTTGCAGTCCCTCTCTGAGCATGAAAGAGACATACTGACGGATCCATCCTTCCAGGATGAGGATTTCTTGGACTTTTTGTCTGATTGCAATGTAACCACCATTGTGAATGCCAGTAACTGGCAAAAGGTGCTGGAAGATTTAGCACACAAAATAATCATACAAGAACCAGCATACATCATCAAATGCTGGCGAAAGGTTTTCAAGCAACATGAAGCAATTCTGAGCACCCTATGTGAGTTTGATACATTGAAGCCAACAACAAGAGCTGTCCTATCAATAATAGATGGGTCTACAGCAGATACAAGGAAGCAGGAGGATATTGTCAGGTATCTGAGACGGTTTTTGAAGGGACTGACAGAAGAATATCTCAGGAGGTTTATGAGGTTCTGTACAGGTAAGAGTATCTCAATGATCAAATAGGATAGTTCTATAAATCTATTGCTTAGATCTATCATATTGATAGGTAATTTACTTAATTATGACACATCTTCTGAAAAAAAAACATGCAATAATTTTTAAAACAAATTGAATCTCAGGGTAAACAAATCAGATTGCACTGGTGTGTCAAGTGTTCACAAAGTTAAATCTAAGTTGTGTCCACTGCAAAATGTAAGCCTAGTTAGACAATCATAAAAACAAAAGTTGTACCCACTGAAATGATGTTTTGTCCTAGGCACTTGACAAAGGGATTTGACAAGTCCTGCTTACTCCCAGTCAGTTCCTATATCAAATCATTCCTGTTAAAGATAAGCCTACTCAGTGGGTCATGTTCTTTTTGTTTACTACAGGTTCTGATCTGATGATCACAGATAAGATAGTTGTAGACTTCTATGTGCCAGAACAAGATTTCACCAGATGCCCCATAGCACACACGTGCAGTGCCCTTCTCGAACTACCCACCACTTACTCAACATTCATGGACTTAAAATCAGAGTTCCAAAGCATCCTGAATTCCAACCGGTGGAACTTTGACATCATCTGAAGGAATATAGTATACTAACCACTGTTAGCACAGCATTATAGTGAATGGGTTGCAACCCTTGACATTCTTGAATTACTTGAATTGATTACTTTATCAAGGTTTGTGCCAGTAGCAAGAGTAAGATGTTAAGTGAACCACATACCTGCACCAGGGTTTACATGTTTTGATATGGCCATTGTCTGTATATACAGTTATAAGAGAGTTTGAGATGTTATTTAAAGATTATCACAGACATCAGCGAAGATTGTTTAAAAAGAAAAGCTTCATGGTTCAGTTCTCACTCAACAAAAAATATATTCCTCTGTTTATGTTCATACAGCCATGCATGGTTTTCACTGCCAATGATGCTCACATTTGACTGATTATGTAACATTGGTTATGATTGGGACAACTACACTAGCTCATGCTTAATTTATTTTACTTTTGCACAGAGCAAGCAAATGTAATCGCAAACACAACTGATTGACTCAACCTGTGACATCTTTTTTGATTTTGATATGTTGTGATCTGTATTTTCTATGTACGTGTTCTATTTTATAGTTGACAATTCAGTTTGTCATTGTGGAGAGAGAATGTCAAACAAAGGTCATGAGAATGAAAATACCTGTGAGTGCCTGTATGGCTTTAATAGTCAAGCTCTGATTAATGAGTTCCTAGTTTTTAGACCACATAAACTAGCAATTGATGTTGATGTCAGATTTACTGAAAATGTGCATTCCTTAGTTTAAAAAAAATGGAGGCAGGAGTGACTTAAAGCCTTTTTTCTTTAGTGACGCATTGCTCAGAATGCATTCTGAAGAAAGTAGGTCGCTATTGTTATTAGATAATTACTGTCTGCTTTTATTCTGCAATATGGAAAATTACAGTCTATGTTAACTCAACAGAAAGGTAGAGGGTGTTTCACTGCATGGTTCTATACAGGAACCATGCAGTCCAAAGTCATGCCTTACCTGGCGTAGGACTGACCCAAAACTAAAAGTAAAGGAACATCATAAAAACTGTTGAAATTGTCAACTAATCTGTCTCAATTTATGGCCTATAAATCGATCATTAAATACATTTAGATCACATAGTGACCATTGGGAATATTTTGTTCTGTTTATGTGAAGGTGTTGGCAAGAATGATTATTGTGTATTAAAGTGTGTTTCAGGTCCCGTAGAGTAGATAGACATGTCATTCTAAATGCAAAGTTGCAGCCATTACCCTTATGAACAGTGCCCTTTTAACAAATACATTCCCTGGTGCACGCATGCCAAGTATGTTGACACTAGTATAGAATAATCAGTTGAAGTATCCATGATGTGGCTTTACAAAATATCCATTTTAAAAGTGTGTCTTTAATCCTGTTATCAGGATTGAAAGTGAAAGTAAAACTGAACAGTAAGTGATGGTCGAGATTGGCATTTGACGTTGTCTCTGTACTGAGGTTTAGTACAAAGTATAAGCATTGTCTTCCTGTAGTACACTGTAGAATAGACCATTCTTTGACAGTTTATATAAATTTTGTGAAATCGGGAATCAAGTTCCCAGGCCATTTATTGGTTAAGTGTTTATCCAAAGTGACTTGGAAATTGTCGGTAACTGACTAGTAATTGCCACTGTATTGAGGTTAGGAAACCTATGTAGACAAAAATGTCAATCATTTTGGGAAGAATCTAAAAAGAAAAAGATTTTTTCCCCCTTTTGGAGGAGGGCAGTAGAGCTATGTAATCACTTAGCCACTATTTCTTAGTGATATAATCAATATAGGGTCATAGACAAGGTAGCAACCGCGTCTGGGCAACAAGGCACAAGGTACCTCTGTGAAATCCCTCATGGAGGAACCATTTACCTTATTAACCCAGATGTAGTCACTTTTTTGCACTCAGGTGATGATATAACCTCAGACCACCTAGTATGGCCCTACACTCAGATGCTTCTTTATGTAGGATCTGATTCAACTCAGAGCGCCCATTATGCTGTAGTGGCCTGTTTAACCACCCCGGCCCTTATAGATTTCAGTACCACTTTACCCCTGGAGTTTATACAAGACCAATGCTTATTCAAGACATAGATTATAGTGTAAATTCCAACTTCAAAATCACCCTACACCCGCTTATTCAAGACCGGCGCTTATTCAAAAGCCCGGCGCTTAAACAGGCCACTATGGTATGTGAGTTGTGCCCTCCATAATAAGGTTATGAAAAATAAGAAAAAATAGAAAATCGTTACTCATGCTTAATCACCTAGTTGGAACTTCTAATTCCATAAAACATGTATCTTACTCTAATATTCACTCACAAATGTTACTTGAATTTCATATGAACTTCCTAAGGATAATCAGTAACATGTTTTTCTTCTGGCTCTGATTCTGATATACACATGAAACGGTTTATCAAGACATGCTTTCCTGTTGATTTACCAGCACTAGATTACCCTAAAACCTTGGATGTAAGACACAGCCTTTAGACCATTTCAGGCCTCAGTGTGGCTTATAGCAAAGCCCTGAAGGGTGTGGCTTAACTGCGGGGTTTACAGTACTTGCAATGACCTGAGTCAGCCTAAACTGGATAACAATGTTCATTTCCTTTTATTATTGCATTGGTTGGTTAGTAATTAGTTATTAAGAAAATGCTCTAAGTAGTGTGCATACTTTTTGGGGGATCCGATCTCAATTGATGTTTAGGATATTAGGACGGTGACAGCTTATGTATCATTAAGGTGTTGATATAAGGTTTGATGAAAATATGTGTTGGTTGATTTATAGAAAAGAAGAGATTATGTTCTAAAAACTTTCTTTTTGTCATCTAAAATTAGTTAGATATCTTCATTTAGAGAAGTTCATGCGTAGAACACAAACTGAATTGTTTGACTAGAAACAGTAGGTGATTGGGACTAGGTCCGACACTACTCAGTCAAAAGTGTAAATGAGGTTTGGGATCCCCTATGTGATGGTATCCAGAAAATAAGTAACAATTACTCATGAAAAGCTTACCTAGGCTCGTGCTACAGCAAGATTGTTCTTTCTGGATTGGCAAAAATGACCTATTGTATTTCTTGATTCTCAAGTTCTTGGAATTCCTCAGATACTGAACTGGACATGGTGGGACAAAGAGGAGTCCTAGGTATGCTGTTCCTTAATTCAAATTTCTTTTTTCTCCCACTTTTTGAAGTGATTTTTCTTTCACCTGAAATAACTGTTGTTCAACTGAAATTGCTGAGATATTTTCATTTGATTTATTGATTTTGAAAAAAAAAATCTGCCCTACCCTGGTTTGGAACGTTTACCAAAAATACTTGTTTCTGTAGCTCAAATACCCACCACTCATGGAACAGTTTAAATAAAGTTGTTTGCACCATTTTGAATATTTGTGTACTTCAATGTTTCTCAGGTGTTTTACTTGTAAAGATGAACTTTTTAACAGGGAAATTCAGCATTGATCTGATAGTGTATGGATTCATTTACGACTAATATAAGTATGTTCATGAGCTTAAAACCTTAAAGTAATCTTGGAATTCAGTGGCATTTGCCAAAGGACACATAGAAATGTTACCATTATTATCTATTCCACATGTTCAGGACTCTGAGGGTTAGACTTGACATCCTTAACACCAATGAAATGATTCCCTCCTCTCAATTCTTAGGGCACCACTTGTATTGTGCTAACTCATGTAATGCCCTCAGCCATAAGGATAATTGTCAAGTATCATTGAAATAAGCCAGTCTGAACATTAAAATTGAAGATAAAATTCCTTAACTAAACTCTAGCTTTATGTTAAGCTATATCGTAAATTCTCCAGTATAGGCCACAACCTGAGTTAGTTAGCTACAAGCTGCACTGAAGACTTGAAAATTGGCATCTTAGTTGTCTTCTATAGTGCCATATACCTCTGTATAAGCCAATCTCTGACTTAGAGCACATTCTAGAAGCTACATTTTTATTTGGATTCTGGTACTAGCTGCTGCTTCTACATGAGAATCTATGCTAGCAGCCATCCTATGGGAAGCGGTATAACTTTTCACAATGAGTAATGACCAAACAGGCAAGAAGGGGAAAGAGACGGGCATTTGGACACAGCTTAGGGAAGCCAGGACTAAGGCAGAGAGGGGGGCACCTGAGTAACCAGGCAGGTTGAGAGGAAGGAGGAGAACAGAGAGACAGGCAGATATAGCTAGACAGGTAGGATGAGAGAAACAGATATAGGTGAACAGTTAAACAGACAGGCAGGAAGACAGACATACTGGATGCCAGATGTACATGTATGCAGAATGATGTGGGGGACCAGCAGGCAGGCAAAAGTCACAGCAAACAGAGTGAGTATCAAGGCACAATGGAGGAACTAGGGAGAGGAAGACAGCCAGGTAGATAGGCATGGATGAGCTGGGCTGAGGGAGATAGATAGTTGGGGAATGTTTTTATAAGGAGAAAAAAAATCTTTTGTCAAAAACAAAAATATTCTTTTTATATTGTTTATTCAATGTTTGTGATTTTACCAGAAATAAAGTGTTTTACATTTAAAAAATCTCTTTTTTCTTGTAGTTGTAGCTGTTCCTCTAAGAGGAACAGCTGGAGGAGATGAGTTTTCTGAAAGGGCTTCCTTTCTCAAACCTAGGTCATCATTACATAGTTTCACTGGGTCCAAGCGGCCAATTTCCTTGGGGTAATGGGCCACCTGATAGAGGTCAAAATGGCAAAAGGAAAGTCTTATGCAGAACACTATCTTGGGGGATCAATATCCACATATGGCCTTTCATATGTTCTCCTTTCCTACAACATGCATGACCCTTATGGGCTTCTGAACTAATACTATTTAAAGTAACAGCTTTAGTTTGTCTTGTGTATATAGCACTGGAGCTATATACAAAAGAAACACATCAACTCAAGGTGGGGTCTGCTTATGTGGGTCTATATACATAACCATGTAAAGTACTAAGAAAACGTGGTCTCCCTTGGTATTCCCTGTGTGCCTACCTCTCCTTTTTTCTCCATCTTCCCTTTCATTTAACTGACTGCTCACTCCCTGCTTGCTGACCTATCTGCCTCCCTCCCCATCATCGACTCGTCTATTTGTTATATATAGAGAGAGAAATATATAAGCAAAGAAGCCAGATTTCTTGTGGCGTGGCATGTTTTCTAAGTATAACCATCGTTATATATACATAAAATATTTCTATTCATTATGTACATTAAGAAATATAAGCATTATGCCAGATTTCTTGTGGTCTGGCATGATACCTAAGTATATAATCATTGTTATATATAAACATAGGATTTCTTATGTACATAAGGAAATATAAGCGTATGCCAGATTTCTTCTGGCATGGCATGGTTCTTAAGTATATAAACATTGTTATGTATAAATAAGATAGACTGAAAAGGGTTTCTCATAGGTACTATATAAGACTCCTGGGGTTATATATACATAAAGAAATGTCACTTCCAGGGCTCCGTATAAAATGCTTAACAAATGATTATATTACCTTAACCCTTTCTACCATGAGAACTTGTATCCTAACTTATTTATTTTTATATTGTTTATCAAAGCTGTTTTAATGGAGCTGTACAAACTAAATTCTAATTTATCTATACCTCTATAATAACTAAAAAACCTTTAATTTTACATGTACTTGTTATACTTTACAAATATCAACTAAAATTAAACCAACTTTACAACAAAGATAAGAAGAAAAAATCTTTTATCTTATTTCATTAAGTGGTTTACAAAAGAAATCTATCCTATCTAATATCAGATTTCTACGTATTTCAGTATATTTTTTGTTTTGAAACTTAGCATAAAGAGGGGTGCAAGTAGGTTTTCCATCAAACCAAGGAATAAAACAGTTTTTACATCTTGCAACCCTTTGGTTTTCAACATAAGAGGAAAAATATTGTAAAAATTCGAGACATCTTGTTTTACTTGGGCTCCCACAACATTGCATATATGTTATTTTAGATAATGCTCTTTTTCTGTTTGTCCTGTCTGCTTTGTGAAATCTTCCACAAGATGCACAACAATAAGTTAAAAATCTCAGGCAATTGTTATATATCATATTGGCTATTTTCATCTTTTTTTTAAGTTTTTTCACATGTTTATATTGAGTAAATTTCCTTTTCCTAATAGTCATAGTTAATGCAGTAGTTTCGCTATAATTATCCTCAGAGTCTTTCATACATTCAAGGATTTCATATACTCGAGGTACTCTTAAAAAATCAGCCGCAAACCAAATCATTTCTAAAGAAAACTTGTGAAATTCTCCCATAAAGAAAATAGCCATTTTTATAATGCAAGGAACTTCTTCCACGTTATTTATACACCGACTTTTTATATATTCATACAAGAAATCACTTTGAAAAAAAATTGCAAAAAAAACAATACTTTTGATATCTCTAATATCATTTAAAAGAATGTGACATAATTCATCTTCTTCTGATAAGGTCATCATTAAATAGGAGCATTCAGAAATATTCATATATTTTATAGCAGGTATTTCTAAGCTAAGCTCTTTCCTTTGTTTACCATAAAAAGATTGATAGCTTTTAAAATAGTGACATCTTTCATACAACAAAGAACTATCTAAATCTATTTCTATAAAACTATCCATGGTTAGTCTTTTATTTTATCGCATAAAATGATGCTTTCTTCTATACAATTCGGGAGATGGTTATTGGGGAACACTTTACAAGTTACTTTCTCTTTTTTTTTAAAATATTTTTTTGTGTTTAAATTACATTGAAATATTTTTTCATTAAGTTTTTTTTTATCAATGAAACGTAAAATATCATCAATATCCATAAGATTTTAAAGATGAAAAGTTTTTTAACTGCTACTTGATTTTACTTTTAGGTCCTCTTCGTCCTTTAGTACCTTTAATTAAAGGAGGTGTGCAATGTAAAAAACAACATGCACATCTGTTTATATTATCTGGTAAAATATTCCTTAAAAATACTTCTGCGTGACTCTTTATTCTATCGCATATAGCTATAGTCCTTTCCAAATTTGCTCTGCAAGTATCTGTTTGTGGTTCAAATAAAGTAGATGTTGGATTAAATTCAGATAGTTCTTTTACCTGATGGCTTACTGATAAAGGAATTTTTATCTTTTTATTTTGAACTTTATTTTTAAAATCAGTAATTTCTTCCTCACTTAAATCATCATTGCTGTCTGATAAAGTTTTGCTAACTTTCTTTCTTTTTGGAAGAGAATGTGTTCCTTTTATATCTTCTTCATTACTGTCACTTTCTTCTAAATCTTTATGTAAAATACCTAGTAATTTTTGCTGTGATTGAATGAAAGCAGGGTGATCTTTTTTTTTTACTGGGTCATTGTCACTCTCACTTTCTGTAGAACTGTTTTGCTCTGAAGAGGATGGTCGCTGTTTAATGTTAGACCGGCTTTTATTTTTGTCTTTTAATTTTAATTGAGAAGTGGACGTGATGCTCTCTTTTTTACAAGAATTAAAAGAACTTAAAGCTGAATCTGACAATTTTTCTAAAGAAGGCATATGATACAATTCATCATTTACTTTTTCTACTAATGAAGTAAAAAAGTTGAAATACAATGAAAGTCCTTTCCCTGGTTTTAAACTCTGTTTTGAGCTTCTGTATTCTGAAGATTTATCGTGGCTGTAATAAAAAATGATATTTATTTGGAGAATTTCAACCAAACATTTTATCAAAATACTTTCTGAAGAAGTTATATCTTTTATTATACCATTATTTTCTCCGCATAAAACCTCATAAAATTGTCTAATTTTTTTATTTTTTTTAATGTAAGAATGAAGAGACGATTTAGTTTCCTGAATTAAAGGATCTATGTAAGATTCTTTGTTGTGATGATACTTTTTATATAGGTGATGCAAGGCAAAATTTAAGTTATGTTCTTCACATAAATGAACCCTGTCCCAATATTCTGTATTGCTAGGAGTATCCTCTAATAAATAAACCAGTATCACCCTTAATAAATTATCTATGACAGAAGCCATGAATTAATTTATTATTAAAATATAGTTTACAGAGAACCTTAGCTTCATATAACTTTCTCAACAAGATTGCATAAAAACAGAAATTGATTTATATCTTTAGTTATACAACTTCCAGTAAAAGTGTGAGTAAAAGAAAAAGTTGTTCCTTTATTTTTTATTCTAAGAGAAGAAAACCTAATAGCATCAAAAGATTGCTTTGAGTTTAATAAGTTATGGTTTATTTCCAACCATATTGACTCATATGAATTCGATTCTTTAACTTCTATGCTATAGCCCTTTTCTAAACTTGACACTATTTTAAAGCAAAAATCATGAAATTTAATTCCTTCTTTAATTATAGTAAAAGATATTTGAATATTTACAATGTCTAAACTGTATTGAATTATATTATCTTTGCTGTATTTTTCAAAAAAATTAATGCATGAGGAATAAATAAAGTCTTCTATCTTAGATAAAATACGAGGGATACTATTTTTTATAAATATATAACAATAATTATTTTTAGTAAATTTTAAAGTGTAATCTTTTTCAGAGTACACTATAGAACCTCTATAAGAAGAAGAATTCACCACCTCTCTTTGAAATGAAAGTATGTCAAAAGATGACTTAGGTAATGCTGTTAATCCTAACACAACTAGATGGGTAGAATAATCTATAGGCATTGAAAGCAAGCCTAAAATCTATAACTTTGATATTTCTCCCAATGAAGGAAAAAATTCAGCTTCACTACGCAACTTTTTCATAGGAATATAGCCCTCATGCTGAACTATGGAAAATAAAAAAATGCTAGTTGTAAAGTGAAAATCAAAAAAAGGAGCCTGATAATAAGAAGGTGTATTTACTATATCTCGAGGATTTACTTTGGTGTAATCATTAAGAGCTAAATTCGCATTGTATACACATGTTTCTGTTATAATCTGATTAAATGTAATATATTTGGCAGAAAAATCTGCTATGTCTAAAGTATGTAGCATATATGTACAATTATGACAAGAGCAAAGTTCTTCAGTTTGACTATCTTTAAATGCGAGATAAAACCTAGTCATAGAGACAGTAAACAATTTGCTCTCCTATGTGATGTTTCAATAAAATAGGAAGATGGTTTATGCTTAGTCGCCTAGTTTTTTTAATGAAATCTTCTTCAGATAAAATATCATCTACTAAGCTCAAAGGTAAAATTGAAAGGAGCTTTTCTCTCCTAGTGTCTTTAAGGTAAACTTTAGATAAACTTAAACAAAGATTTTTTAAAGTAGTAATTGGATGAAACTGATGATTAATCTGTTCTGCTATTTCTGACACTTTTTCAACTAAGTCGTGAGTTATTACCTCATAAGGAGGGCAAATATGTTCATATGGTTTAAAAGATGCATGAAAATGTGTTGTTCCAAGAAAATTACAATAAAAACATTCACAAAATCCTTGACCGTTTGTTGTAAAATTGATTAAAAGATAATAAATATCAATTGGTTTATCCTCTTCTAGTTTAGCCAAATCCATTTACAGCAAGAAGGCTTTAAAAGTTTTCAGCGCTTTTCAAGAACAATTTGAATAAACACTTGTTCAATGGACACTTGCATTAGTTTGATAAAAGTTTACAGTGTCTACCTTTAAAAGTGGACTCAGCTTTTATCCTAGGTGAAGCTTTACGAGTTTTCAGCGCTTTCTGAAAAAGATCAGAGTCCAAACAGCTTCACTTAAATCGAGCGATCCTTTTCATGGATGTCTAAAGGTAGACCATCTGTAGCCCATTTGTGGAACGTCTAGGTGACTCTCAGCAAACGAGCATTAAGGAATGGAACCGCAGCTTTCTTCTGTAAGTCAAATAATGTAGATTTAGCATATCAAATATTATATGGCTATTACAAAAAGTTCAGTTTCTTGCTCTTTGTCTTTATAACTCAATGTTTTTAAACTGCTATTAAATTAAGAAAAAGCAACAATTCTCAGTGTTATTAACAATACCGTAATGCATTTGTGTGTATGAGCTTCATTGCACATTTAAAGATTTTTTATAAGTTACTACATGTCTAAAAGTTCATTGAATAATGGAATTCATACAGCTATAAAGCATTCGCACTAACAATATGAAGGAAAAATACACGCTGACAGTTTGATATTTAAAATCATATAACAATTTCATGGAGAAATTCACGCTGACAGTTTAATTCAATTATCTGAGTGCTGTTGTCAAATTGTTAATTTTATAAAGTGCTTTTGTCCCTTGTCACTCAGCTCTATAACTATTTTTTATCTTAAAAAGATCTTGCCAATGTGGGTTTTAGCAATTTGAGACCCTAAGCAAGCCAAACTACTAAACCCAGTTTGCCCAAAGCATAATAAGTAAACTTGCAACATAAATGTAACTTAATTTCTCACAATATGAAACCTTAGCCCACTAAATGGGAAAGCCAATTAGTAAAACTGGTCTTTGCTATAGCAATCCATGCTCTCAAAACTAATTGTATGAACCAAAATCCCCTAAGCATAAAAGAATCTCACATACAATATGAGCTATCATGTGTTAACTCTGGCTTGCAAATTCCCTTGAGATACAGCATATCTGCCATTTTTATAAAAAAAATTAACAGCTCTAAATCTCTGCTATAAATATATTCCATCACCTTTCAGTTAAAGCTCTATGTAGCGTATTTCCCCGTGTATTGGCTTAGTCAAGTGTATTGGTCTACCTCGTGTATTAACTAAGTTATATTCAAAATATGTGAAAAAAACACTGTAGTCCTTAGCCCATGTATATCCCTACCCTGTGTATATGTTATGCACAATATGGGAATTTGCACAGTTTAGGAATAATAAAGCCTAATAGATAATTCTGTTGGAACAATTTGATTTAAAATCAGATCTCTAAAATTTATATGTCATTTTATTTTTCACCTCGCCCACAAGCTGTAATGGGTGTTGTATAGGGTATGTTTGAAGCATCTTACATCTAACTTTAGGTGTGAATTAAGCTGTGAGAATGACACATTGGGACTGTCAAACAACAAACTCTGGTGCAATTATGAGTTACCCATCACTCTTTAAACCAAAGGTATCAAGGAATTTTCAAGGATGGACATTTTGCAAACCTTTGTGCAATGTTAGAATGTTTATTTCATTTAACTCTTTAGACCTCAACCAATTGCAGGAAACAATGCTTTATTTCCTCAAGATTTCACCGATTTTAGCTAAAAATGGGCATTTTTTTGGCCCTTCACCTCACTTTAAACCTTTGTAAATTTTCTAATGCTCATATGGTGATAAGAATTCAACTTTTAAGTTCGGCTGAACAGTATCAAACAGGAACAGCAACTTCTGTTAATTTCTCATCGGTGATATTTGCTTTTGTCTTGCCATGAAAAATCAGTGAAAATTGTTCAAAAATCGACCGTCAATGGTCGTTTTGAGGAGACTAGACCCGACCGTTTTTGGCCGTTTTAAGGTCTAAAGGGTTAAATTTTCCTGAACTGCGCAGCCTAAGAGAGGACAATTCCAGAATTGGGCAAAATCAGTAATGGGCAATTCCGGAATTGTGTCCATTCCTACTTGGTGCATAACATATAGACCCAGTTAATTTGACAGTTTTGCTTGTATTAGCTCAGTTTTATACATGGGGAAATACGGTAAACAGGTCCATTCTTTGGTTAGAGTATCAGAACAGCTGGGTCATGTTCCTGGTCTTAATGGCTGGTGTATAAAGCTGTTTACACCTAACTTAAATGGAGAGTATCGACAGAGCGGAATGTAAAATGTAAGTTAACACCATGCGTTCTACTTAAATCATAGATAAAGAATAGGGTCGAGTCTGTTGTTCCCTCAATTCCCTTAGCGAGCTATTCTTTCTTCATTCTAAGCAAGCACCATGTACTGCACGGTTATATTTGTTCTGCTCTCTGCTGTTTCTATCATAGAGGCAAAATCGTGTTTTTGTGAAAAAAAACAGCATTTAAAATGTGACAACTGTCTACCAACACGTGCCACGGTGGACACAGTGAAAAGCTCCTTTGTAGAATGGGAAGATTTCGTTGATATAAACCACATAAATTACAGCACCAATACTTTCCCCTTCTTAAGAAGAATTGAGATACAAGGAATACCTATTTTCTATTGCTCCTATGGAACATGTAGGTAAGTTTGTGAAAAGTTGATACTTAATAATATGACGATCAATGTCCTTTGTGTAGCCAAAGTCAAGTCCTCTGCGCATGTGCAAGTTATAGCCCTGAGAATAGGTCAGCAAGGTAGCAGGTAAGGTCATGCACCAGTGATTTCAGTCAGGTAACAGGTAAACTTACATGCTGCTGGCGACCTCCTGTGAAATATACATGTACTAAACCAATAGATCTATAAACTAAATTTAAAGCTAGTTTTAAGCTCCTCACAAAAGTTTGCAATGAAGCATGCTATGGTATATTTTAAAAGCAGCAATTTATTTAACTTAAACTAAAGAAGCTCACTTTTTCCTTTGTAGTTTATTTCTTGTTTAAATGGGAAAAAAGGGCGACTGAGTGTTATCCTCTCTAACAAAAACCCTGCTAGCTTCAAAAAAATATCTCCCCCAGTCTTCAACACACGTGGCTTCGATTTTTCTCACCTGGGAAAAACTACAATGTATAACCATAATGTGTTTCAGACCTAACTAAAGGTAAACTATCCTAAACAAGAGTTTGACCCCCCGGCTTAGATAATAAAAAAATTCTCGGAATTTATCTAACTTAAACTAAAAAAAGCTGACTTTTTCCTTTGTAGTTTATTTCTTGTTTCAATGGGGAAAAAAAAGGGCGACTAAGTGTTATCCTCTCTAACAAAAACCCTGCTAGCTTAAAAAAAATATCTCCCCCCAGTCTTCAACACACGTGGCTTCGATTTTTCTCACCTGGGAAAAACTACAATGTATAACCGTAATGTGTTTCAGACCTAACTGAAGGTAAACTATCCTAAACATGAGTTTGACCCCCCAGCTTAGATGATAAAAAATTTCTCGTATAAAAAAATATAGAAAATAATTATTTCCCACAGGAAAATTCAACTTACCTATCCTGAAGGTGTGAGAGCATCAACTAGCAGCGCTAGCATCTATCCCAAAAGTGAGATAGCATCAACTGAGACCGTTCTCTTCATAAAGAAGTCATCAGCAACTACTAAAGCAGCAAATTATCATATAGAAGTGACCGCTGAAAGTGCTAGCTTAACTACAAAATCAGACAGCACCTCAGCTTATATAGACAATGGCTCAGAAACTCTGGAGAAAAATTCTCCTCGTGCAGACAGCGTGTTGACGTCCACCCGTGTGAATGATGATGCTGATCAGAGCTCCTCCATTTATATAGACAGGGGAAGTGATGTCACCACTGTGGCAAATGTTGCAACATCTTTCCCCTCCTCGCCTTTGAAAGCAGCTGTCACCTCATATTTAAATTTCACATCTGCAGGTGAAACAATGGAAATAAGCGCTGTGTCAGCTAATTTTGAAACAAGTCCAATGCCTGAGGAAAAAACTAACCTTCCATTTCGCCATAGGACTACTCTCATAAATGCCATATCTGAAAGCTTTATGTCTCCAACATATGCCACAACGCAGGATGGAACCTTAGTAACTAATTTGCCTCAAGGTATAAGTCAACAGCTCTCTAACACCTTGGTATATACCAATGTGATCACTGCTTTGGGTTTCATGATTTGTCTCATTCTGGCTATAACTTTTGGCATCAAATTAATGAAGAGGGAAAAAACTAAAGAAAATAAAACCAAAAGAATGGCATACATGGAAAGAGGGGAATCACTATGGAGCGAATGTGCAGAACCACTGTCTGGTGGGGAATCAGTGGAAATGCAGGAATTATAAATTATCCTGCTATATTATATGGTAAAAGCCACCATATTTTTGTTTGAGATAAAACCCAAACAGAAGGATCACTTAAAAAGCAATAAGTTATAAACAGTTAAGCACTAAAAATCATGATAACATCATTTCTGTATCATGATTTAGATCTGATCATAGTCGCCATCCTATGGGTCACTTATTTAAGATATCTTAAAGTATCTCACCCTTAAATAGCAATATGTAAAAGCAATTATTTACTCATCATATTAAGCTCAAAAAGTATCTTAAATAGAACTATATCATAACTTTTTTATATGATATAAAAATAAAGCGCTATTAAAATTGTATAAGATTTCATGGAAACTCCATGTTAACTCTTAAATTACCTATATATGTGCTACATATGCAAGCTATTGTAGTGTTAGATTTCAGCCAGTACAAAAAAGGTTCAAAGGAATCCTAGGTTAACACTTATGCTAACAATCATTTATCTATACTTGAGTGCTGGTGTTTATCAGTCTGCTTATATATTGTACATATAGGTCATCATGATGCTCCAATGAAATATGGATAAATCTGCTCAACAATAATTCATTGGAGCATCCTATAAACCATGCAGAGCTGCTTACGATCTTTTATCTTTAGTTTAGTGGTGGTGTCCATCAGTCTGCTTATATATTATACCCATTGGTCTTCATGATGCTCCAATGAAGTGCTATAAAGCAATCTCACTATCTCTTCATCAATGCATATTAAAAACCAGTAATCAGGATATATACCATAGTCTCTAGTTATCCTTAACTTACTTAGATTTTATATCTGTGTTATATTGCTAAGATAGCACTCATATATGGTATGAATCTTTTAGGTAAAATAAATGCTATCAAGCAAACAAGATAGTGTTTTATTAATGTTTAATTATAACGAAATATTATACCATTATGCAATGTCCAAATGATGTAAATTAAAGTCAACATCTAAAATGTGAACATGAATCAAAGCAAGAAGCTGACCATAAAAAAGTTGCATGTAATTACTTCGAAATGACAACTACCTGGAGCTATATCGTTGTAGTGTCCCTCATAAAAATGGTCAACAGCGGTCAGCTTTAGCCCTAAGCTATGCTGACCTTACTAAGGACATGAGTGATAATGAGATGACCACTGGTCAGCAATTTGCTAAAGGCGCTCCCTACATGATTTCGAAACACACATGACGCCTTACATAAGGCCAACCAAATTTATTGTAAACTTAGTTTAAAAAAACATTGAAAATGATTTTTTTAAAGCTTTATACTTAAACAGGTGTAAATTTTAAAGCTAAAACCAATATTTTTATCATCATAAAAGTTTATAAAGAGAAAGAAGTAAAAAAAAACAACAAAATGTTGTGAAACAAATACTTTAATATTGTTTAACCTTACTTAACGCTACAACAAAGAAAGATGCAGGTCAACCCCCAATTTTCATTAGGGTCAAGTTTTTTATAATAACTCACTCTGCTATAACTGCTTGGCGAGACAAGATGGAATCCTTTGGTTTACTTGAGGCTACTATACCTTTTATGAAGGTTTTTCAATACAACATCAATACTAAATTCCTATGGGAGCTAAGAGACAAGAGAGCAGATCCAGTGACACACCGTGGTAAGTGTTCAGCACTTAATGGTACTGCAACAGAATGTCAGAAACCAGCTAAAAAAAACCTGTGTCCTTTTCACAACCATCTGAAATTTCTTGTTGAAAAATTTCAAAAAAATATTGAAGAAAAAGACAGCTCATATACAGCCACAGATTGTGCCCATGGTATACCATTGAGAATGCTAATAAGAGCCACCATGTTCCATGGGATAATGGACGATGCTCATGTTTATTGGCTTGTTCACATCTTATGTCATCGCATTTCAGTTAAAGATATATTAGATATCTTAAAGGTTAACACCAGTGCTCATCGCAATGGGGTAAAAAGTTCAATCATCCAAAGCTGGATAAAAAATGAATCACTTAACAAAAATTCCATAAAAGAAGCACTGGTAGGAACCTTTTGGCATTATAGCAGATTTTTTAACAAGAAAAAACTTTATGTTATCAAAGGCTGTTGTTTCGTATATTCTTCCGATCTGTTCAAATTGTGTTTAAAAAAAATAGAAAAATGTCACACTGGATGTGCTCCTACTGAATACCCCAACGTGTATGATATATTACACAAAATCTACATAAATCAGGGGTTTATATCATAAAGTATCTAAGTTCCCATACATAAACTACATTTTAAAACAGGGAAGTTTTAGACCATTAAGATCAAAATTTAGATGCTGCTCTATAGGATAGCCTTCTCGCGGCGGCAGTGAAGAATTCACATAGAAATAGCCGTATCTTATTACAGCAAAACATTCTATGTTAATTTACCAATGATCCTATTACATATAACAAAATAAAGATTTCACAAGACAGCTTAATTATCTTTAATGGAGCTCTAAATTGGTAGCGTCCACCACTGTGCTAGAGTCAGCGGGTGTAACTCCTCGATCTAAAGCACCTTAAATACCAGCAAATTTTCCTTATACAAAACTAACGAAAAAACAAAAGATACTTACTCAATGTTACTTTTATTAACAAAATTCGTTTAAAAAATAGTAAAACTTCGTTTATCTTAAAATATTAACTTCATAACATGGTGTAAAACACCTCTGTGATTTTTCAAAGTTAAAAAACCATGCGCGTCTGCCAAACAGCGGCTAAAACCAAACACAGACCCAGAGCAATGCACTGGTGACATCTAGCGGATAAAAAATACAACATATATATCAATGCTAGTTCTTCCCACTAGAGGGAGACAACAAAATGCGCCCTGCGTTCAGGAACGCAATGAAAATCTGTCATCTCAATTGTAAGCTAGCGCTGTAAGAAAATCTTGGTTAACTTTATTGAAATCTCACACTATTAGTACCTGGCGCAAGATGAAATTGGCGATCGACGCAGATTGGCGAAATGCGCCTGACAGTTCTTGCTTTTATCGCAAGAGGGAGACAACAAAATGCGTCCTGCGTTCGGAACGCGTTCGAAATCTATCGTCTCAATTGTAAGCTACCAATGTAAAATCCTTTAATAACGTAATAGATATTCTTCATTAAGACGAATGAAACATATCAAAAAACAGAAGAGAAAGAGCGCTATACACGAGAAGTATTCCGAATTTAAAAGAATCTATATCCTGATCACTAAAAATGTATTTGCTTGTGTGCTTTAACAGTAAACACCACATCTGTGGTTTCACCAACGTGAGGGGGTTTATAAGAAAGCCGATGTCAAACAGTAAATAGAGAGGTCCGCCCCCCATGTCACGAGCCACCTCACTTCCGCTCACGCCACTGGTGCGTCTGCGTCTGGCTTCGCTGCGCACAAAATCTCTACCATGAGATATGTCCATACCGCCTATGCCGCGGTTATCCAGCTGAAGCCTTCAGAGACTGTCAAAATCTCTCCTCTGCTTCCACTGGTGGCCCTTGAGCCATACGTAATGGTCCTCGTGCTCAGGTAACGCCACCTAGATTGCCGAGCCCCAGTGAGTGCTTCCAGATCTGTGCTGAAAATGAATGTTGCTATACCCGGCTTAACCCGGATGCCCGGCTTAACCCGGAAGAATTACTAAAACCTTAATAAAACGTCGATCATTACTGACTAACTAAAAACCTTAAAAACCGTCGATCATTACTGACGAGTATAATCCTCTCTCCTCCTCACTCCAAAGCACATTCACTAATCAGTTGATTCCTCTGCACCAAAAGCTCAGCGGAAAAAGAACAAGACTCGTGACATGGGTACCACTTGACCTCTTTTATTTAAAACCTAAAGTAGCTTAGTATAAGTTCTATTTCTAAGGCGGTCTCCTATAAATCACACCTTTTGAAATCAAACTTTAAATTGAAATCTTCAATTCAAAAGGTGTGATTTATAGGAGACCGTCTTAGATACTACTGATATTTGAACTTTATTCTCATTTACTAAAACTGAGATACTGAGTGAAGAACAGGTTGTGGCTACATCCTAACTTTATTTGCAGAGACAATAACTAAGACATAGAGTTATCGAATATATGCATCTTTCATATATGAAGGGAGGGATGTGATGTTATGATATTGCTCGACCTTCGGGTCGGGGACCGATGCTCGGGCTACGGTGTCAATCATGAATAAACTTCACTTCCGACTTCGCACGACACATGGCTTGACATTACATACACAGCCCCTAAATGCTTGGCGCTCCTCCTGGGAACACTCACAGGAATACAGGGTAAGGTAAGGGAGTGGTCATTTTCTTAAGCCCCCCTCCCCCCTTGGCAGCAGTCAAAATTTTGTGCGCCCCCCTGCACCCCTCTTTGATCTAGGCTATAGTAGCGCGCTGGCTTTTGGGCTAAAAAGAGGGTAATTTTGTTTAGCTTCCCCCCTCAAGAGGGGTCAATATATTTTTAGCCCCCCCCCATGAGAGGGGTCTGAAATTTTTACGCCCCCCCTCAAACCCACCAGCCCCCCTTGTTGATAAATAATGACCACTCCCTAAGCTAAGGAGGGAGCACTGCAACAATTGTTATCCAGTGATGGCGGGAAACAATAAATGCAATGATATCCAATAGATGGCGCACAGGATTTTCGGATATTTTTTTTTTATTTGGTAGATAGAATCATATTTGTCTAAAAATCCCAGAAATATTACTTTTACAACATTGAAAATAATTTCTCAAAAGGCGATGCAGAATCTTATATGTTGATTTGAATTATAAGGTTTTTATTAGTATTAGACGTCGCGCACTCATACCAATCCAATATGGCAGCCTCCATGGGCATCGTCGTTCCCGGTAAGATTCCAACCTTATTTTTCCCTGTATTTCAAGTACTAAGTTAATTCTGGACAATGACAGCTTTGAAACAGGTACATGCCGATATTGGGAATGTACAGCCATAATGGCATAACACTTGTCTTCGTAAACATCCCTCCAGAACGTCCAAAATATAGAAACCGTGAAGCGGCATGGATGGCATGGCATTGGTCTAGACGGAACCATCGCTAAAGGAGCGATGGTAAGCGGTGGCACTGGTATTGTGGTGGTGGAACTTTCAGAGTAGTTTCCCAAGCCCCCAATGAAAACTGGGTCCCTAGTCTTAACTGGGGTTGGTCTTTGATATCTTAACTCTAGGACCTACCTACTTGTTGTGTATTGTTTTGAAATGTAAAATCATAAGCCATGCCTTTGCTTTTTGTAACTTGATATCTGGGGCCCAGGAAGACTAGGCTGAGCCCACTGCAGACTCAGTGGACATCAATTGCTGGGCCTCTGAATGAATATATCAGGGCCCGGTTAGCTGGGTAGGCATTGGTCATGATTGGTGGTAGAGTAGCGATGACAGCCAAAAGTAAGGACTTCAATGAAATGAGATAATCATATACCACATTAATCAGGAGAATATTTGCAATCCATAGCTTTTTGAATCAAGTTGATACTCCTTCTAGAACCATTTTTATGCCACTTTATAAATTGGAAAGGTGAAAATCTCTCCGTCATGCTTTGCCAAGCAGTGTTGACCAAGAAGAGACAGAATAAAACATGTGCTGCATGCACAGCATTTTGGCATATCTTATCTAATCATTCATAACTTTGGATTGAAAAGGAGAATCCACTAGATGATTTCAGCAGAATGTAACTGAGAGTTCATAGATTGACACTACAAGGCCACATCATATTATTAGGGTGATAAGTATTTTAAATTTCAAGTCCAAATCAGTAATTTATTTTCTTTTTTTGAACATTTTGGTGTAATGCCTCCAGGAGATTAAAAATCGCCAAAAATCGCTGGTGTATAGCTACATAAAACCAAACAATTCTAACTAAAAAATCTTTGGGGAAGAACCCAGTATGTTCATCCTGCTTGGCAAAGAATATTATTTTTTGGGGTGTTTGGCCCTACAGAAACTAAAACTTACCTAACTTCCCCCTGTCTCATTTGGCATTAAACTATAGACATGGGTCTAGAGAACATAATATCTGGATAGAATAAAGTTTTTCCTTTCATTTGGTGGTAATTTGATGTAATTCTGTCCACCAGAACCGTCAGAATTGAATTTGCAGTACCAGGTGTTTAGCACTGTGGCAGATACAGGGAGTATTCAGCTGTGTTTGGCTGTCATCGCTAAGTAGAGGTGTTAATTGTTTAAATAACAAGCTGAAATCAGAAACCCCCAAAAAAAATTCAGTAATTTTTTGATATTATGCATTCAGTAGATTCAAAATCGCAGAAAATCGCAGCCCTATTGTTGTATAAATTGACCATATTCTGACTAAAAAGAGGTTGAAGAATAACCCTATTGGTTCTGTTTACTAGCTTTTGTAACAAATATTTATTTAGGAAAATTGGTCCAAAGTTGTAGAAGTTCTCGAGACCACCCTGCTCTTAATAATCAGTTGATATCATCCAAAATCCCCTCAAAATGTAGGTCTAAATGTTGGCCACAAGGTCATTACATTATATCATGTCTAGCTACCGTAATCTCCCGCGTATAAGACGCACCTAGAGTTTTGGAAAATTCTCAAAAAAAAAAGAAAAGTTCATAAATGTGGTTCTACTGACTGAATTTTCAAAATTTAAAAACCTGTGTGTAGCTTAGGCCCCCTGGACCCCCTTATGCCCTATTATGACCATTATGGCATGTAACATATCAAAAGAAAGGTCTGGTGTCCTCATTGTGGATCTAAGGAGAACTAAAACCCCTAAGTTGTATAAGACGCGTCTTATATGCGGGAAATTACGGTTTGTCTAGAAAGGACAATAACTATGTATTTCTGCAATAAGTGCATGTCTGTTCTAGTCACCCTTACAGTGTGGTCTTACAGAATTTACAAAATCATCAAATTGTGTCCCATTATGATGAGACAAAAGTTGTGTGAGAGAAGCAAAATACTATGCCAGTGAGATAGAGATAGGTTTCTTCTTCAATTAAATGCTAATTTGAAGTAATTCTGTCCAGTAGAACCCTCAGAATTAATGTTTTACCAACACCAGTTCAGCACTGTGACAGATAGGGGGAGCAGGCGGCCAGATTTGGCTGACTTCGCTATCTAGAGACTAGACAGTCTAGACCCTGTCCCGGCCCTCCCTTATGGCCAAATAAGCCATGTTCGATAGGATATTGAGGTCCTAACGAACTTATGATAATTAGGCACTCTTCCCCCAATTATTTGCTTTCACATTTTGGATATGTTATTCTGCACACATTTCTGAATCAAATGATACCAAAATAAATTCTGTTGCAATCTGTGGTGGGTATCCATAGAATGACTGGACTAATGGTCTTGTCTTGACCTGAGAATTTTTTAGTCGAGTTGTATTTGTACTGTAAGGGGGTGGTCACTTTTCAACAAAGAAGGGGGTAAAAAAAATGTCAGAGCCCTCTGATGGTGGGGTGGGGGGGGGGTAATTTTATTTTTAGCCAGGCCGAAATTTTACCCCCCACCCCTTAAAATCCACAGTCCCCCATATTTAAAACTGTGTTCTATCATAGTCAGCAGTGCAGTACCCATAAGAAATAGTGGACCAACGTTCATGATGTTTTGGTCAGAGGACTTACGCACTGTGATGACACTCTTCCAGCAGATACTTTACTTAATTGCATGATATACCCATTTAATGGAGAATTCAGGGACATCCAAAGGTTGGTTATGTTCAGATAATGTGAGACAATGATAATTGGTTATGTTCAGATAATGTGAGACAATGATAATTGGTTATGTTCAGATGATGTGAGACAATGATAATTGGTTATGTTCAGATGATGTGAGACAATGATAATTGGTTATGTTTAGGTAAGGTGAGACAATGATAATTGCTAGGCTAGCGCTAGTACATATTTTCTGTTAGCCAGTCTGGCGAATTTGCCTCACTTTTGATTAGCCAGATATGTAATCAATTAGCCAGATTGATCTGATCAACCTTCATATAATATTAGAACATATTATTTCTAGGTACATGTACCACAGAGTATTTACAAAGGTAGTGATATTTCAATATGATCAGACCTTTTAAATATCCCACTCCACTTTTGAATGGGGGTTTACATGCAGCTCAGTTTGGTGATAGAGCTCCACATAGATATGGATTTAATATAAGGCTAGGCATTAAAGGGTTCATCCACGTTTCTGAAAATTTTTGGTATATTTTTCATGATGGAAGAAAGTGCAAAAGTGTCTCTTCAGAAAACTGTTTGAAAGGGGACATGGGCAGCTACTCCCAGAAACATTGAGTAGGAGCTGAACTATAGGCTAGATTTGTGTATAGCCCTAAACAGATATTAAGCAATTTAATCAGAAATCAGAAAATTTTTTATCAAGATTTTTAAAGAGAAAAATCACAGAAATGTCATATTCATTTGTATGAAGAGGGAATGCATATGACTGGTTTTGTCATGTTATAAGCTTTCCAACAGTATGCTACACTCCATATATCATATTCCCAGTTGTGAATTGGGAGAAGGATTAGCCAGTCTGGCGAATCCAATGGGAAAATGGTTAGCCAAATTGTAGTTTGATTCGCCACTGGCGATCTGGCGAATGGCTAGCGCGAGCCTAGAATTGGTTATGTTCAGAAAAGGTGAGACACTCGGCCCAGGCTGCTTCGGTGCCCTGGCCTCGTGGGTTGGTCAGGGGACCAACGCTCTGACCCTATGTGTAAACACGTAGACCCCTCTCTGAAGAGTCTAATATTTTTATAAGAAGTGGGGGGGGGGGCTTTATTGTTTCCATTGGGGATGATGTCACCACTCACCCTAATTTTGAATTACCGTAAATCCTCGCGTATAGGACGCACCTTACGTAGAGGACACACCCTGAGTTTTAGGAAATGCTATAAGACATATCTGGGGTCACATTTTGGTTATTTCAGTGATGTCCTACAGTAGAAAATCCTCGCTTATAGAACGCACCCCCAACTCCTAACAATCATATAGGACGCACCAGGGGTTATTTTAGTGTATAAGACGCGTCCTATACGCGAGGATTTACGGTAACATGGTCAGGACTTGACATCCATGTGCTCACGTGTATTTTATTTTAAAGGCTATCCTTTTCAATTTGCAGGACAGAGAATAGAGAAGGCTGATGACAGCCATTTAAGTGGTCCCGGGACCTACGTCCGCCATGGGTACATCTACTCAAGCCTTGCAGGCTTCGTCCAGACGACAAACAAGACCGATGGCAACAAAGTAAAGATATCATTTCTTTGTACAACCAGGGAAATAACACAATAAATATGCTCTGACACACATGTTGTTTCTAGTAATTCATGACTGTTTCTAATGAGTAGCACCGACCTACGGAAAGCTACGGTCTGGATATCTGCCAGCAGCTTAATTTGTGTACTCTGTATGTTCAAGGTGCAGTATAACGTGGTCACACAGAAGCTGCAGTCAGTCGTACCAGCTACAACGTCCATTGTATCAGCAAGAGTAAGTCACAGCTTTTGTACACTCTTAAAGCTTAAAGTTACACATGTCATACACTATTTGTGACCCATCCTAACAAAATGGTACGGAAGTCGCAAATAGGAAATGTTTAGATATTGCCATATTCATTTACAGCTCATCAAGAGCTTTCATTTGGTATATAACACTTGCATATTTGACCCAGGTTGCCCTCTGTAAGAATGGGTCACATTTATGCTCCCTGATATGAAACCTTGAGATGGTTAATTCTCTTCAGTCAATCTAAAGATGATTTACACACTCATTATGAAAATATAAACATGGCGTATCCCACTGCTCTCTTAGGGGAAGTATCATGTAATGAATGTTGGATCAAAGTAAACGATTTCCCTTTCCTTGTTCCAGGTGACGAATGTGAACCCGCGGTTCTGTAAATGCAGCATTATCAGTGTGGATGGCATCACGTTACAGGAGACCTTCAGGGGCATGATTAGGTAAGTTTAGTGACCAATTTCGCTGGTACCCTCCAGGTATTGAGGGTATATAGATGCAGGCCATGTCTTTTGGAATTGCACTGGCCATTCCGTTATTTGATCATGATCACCTCATTATATCCATTTTCAATATCACATTTTTCCAGGAGAGAAGACATCAGGGCTACAGAAAAGGACAAGGTTAGTGTATATTTTCTCATAAATGGACATCTAAAGCTACGACACTTTGGTTTTCATTTATTTCTCTATTTAAATTGTAGATTGCATTATTATTTGACCCATTGAGGGCTAGCATCGACTATAGTCAATGCCATAGTAGGCCTAGCGTCAATGCCCATTATATAGGATTTGTATAGGAATTGAAAATAGGCCCGTCCTCTAGGAACTATACTTTTTTCAGAGGCTGTCCCCATGGCCAGGGCAACCATTTTTGCTCTGCCTTTATAGGGTTAAATTAAGTACACATAATTATTTGCTGGAAATCCTACTGAAACTTACAGCTTTCATCTATACAAAATAAAGGTTCTTATCTCTGTGTTATCTATGTTATTTTCTTGACTCTAATTTCAGATTGACATGTACAAGTGCTTCAGACCTGGGGACATGATATTAGCCAGAGTCGTATCCTTTTCACCTTACTTACCTGGGAGATTTAGTTTTTGAAAAAGTGGTGTTCTGGCTCAATTGTTGGCAAAGCTGTTTATAAACTTCCGCAATACCGGCATAGAAAGTGCAGCTCATACGCGAAGATGGACCCCTAGTTCGCCTTATAGTGTTGTACATTGGAAAGTTTGGCCTTATAGGATTAGGCAGAGTTTGGCGTGTCCCTTATAGACGAGGATATTATACTGCACAATAATTGTAAGCAGAAGCTGAGCTCAAAGCATCAGCTTTACCCCATAGCTTTTCCTTCAACTTAAGGGGCGCCTTATAAGGGGGACTGTGACATATATGCCAGGTTTTATGACTACCGATATGTTGTAATTAAGTACTTTGCAGGGAAGTTGATTTTTTTTATCATTGAGTATCTAACGTGTTCCTTAGCGGTGTCAGCTCCCCATGGCAGATGCCTCATCGTACAGTTTAACTACAGCAGAGAACGAGCTCGGTGTCGTCATAGCAACAAGTGAAGCTGGTACGCTTGATTTTTTATGGCATGAAATATCTGTACTTGTCTCAAGCGCTGGCTCCACTGCCGTATGTCGGGCAAATTTTTGCTGACCAATTTTTTTTCTATACTTTTTGCAATGTAATAAATCGTCAGATTAGCGAGAATTCACAACAGCAATGGAACCAGTGCTTTACACCATTTAAAACATAACACCCGTTTTTGGTTGGAAAACAATAACCCTTTTGAGGTAGAACAATGTTCTGGTGTTCTCTTAGTTTGAAACTGATTAATGGCGTTGAGGGGTTATAGCTTAAGCCAAATAGGTTTCTATAATGTTTGAGTGCCAATATTGTCCAGTAAAGTCAACAAAGCTTTTGGGATCGCTACATGTCAAGGGAACCCAAATCCCTTTGCTAGACAACTGGCTTGCTAGAAGGACATAAAATAGACGTTATTCTCATGAGGACATGATCAAACTGACCTTGGGACCTCTCAGTGATGCTGCTACCTGAGGCTGGATATCAGCACTACTGCCCATTATTCCACATTACATTTCTGGTGCTAATCTTTGTACATGATTCTGAATTAAAGCTGGGCAACCTAGATGTCTTGCAAAGATTTTTTTTTCATATATGTAGCAATCTACCCCTCCCCCCCCCCCGCTAAGAAAAAAAAGATAAAAAAACACAAACACGCTGTAAGATTTATTGCACTCAAATACCTCCGGGCTCATGGTTTATCAATATATCATCTCTCTTTTTGGCCCAACGTCTTCTCTAAATTTCTTTCAGCATACTATTCTTATTTCTATGTTCTATAGAGTTTTGCATTCAATTTTCTAATGCCATGTGATTTGACTTTTGAACCATGAATAATTGTTCAAAATACTTGGTTTTTTTCCAGGTGTCCAAATGGTTCCTATTAGTTGGTGCGAGATGCAGTGTCCAAAGACGTTAGCCAAGGAATACCGCAAAGTGGCCAAAGTCCAATCAGAATACCTCCGCATGGGTGGGTCTTGACATGGTTAGGGCGTGAATCCCTTTTTTCTTTTTTTTCAACCTTTTCAGGGACCGCTGATGTATAAATGCAGTCTGTCTGCCAGAACTTTATTGGTGCCTCTAATCGTCCAGGACTGTATCGCAACTGTAGGGTCGTAATGATGCAGGAATGTAGCCATGGCGAGTTACTCGCCAGAGCTGCATTCATGCATCATGACGACGACCAATAGGCATGATGCTATACTGCATTATCGGCCATTAAAAGGTTTAAGGGGTGGGGGTAAGTGTGGGGTGGATAGTACAAGCAGAATATTGACTTTCAGACAGCCTCATAATTCATTCTATATTTTGTTTCATTCATTGTTTCACCTGTCATTGTTTCCAAAATATATGGTCCAACCGGCTCTGAAAACTTTGTTAAGGAAATAAATCCTGAATAAATGTTTATAAGTTTTACATAAATTAAAGCCTTCATTTTATTTTTGTGGTCAAAATAAAGTATCAGTTTAAGACAAGACTTGGTGGATTGAAATGGTATTTATTATCATCCTTACAGTTGTATAAAATAATATGAATAACATATCTCTTTATCTTATCTCTAGATGTTTATGTATATGAAAATATATCACAGACTTGCTTCCAGATGATGTGTAAATTGATTTAGTATAGTGAAAGAGTTTTTTTTTATTTCTATTACAATCTAACCAATAAATACTAATCATCTTGTGTTAAATACCAAATATAATACTGACGGTAAGGACTTGGATTCACTGAAATAATCGTTCTCATAATAAAGCCCTCTGTAGAGCAATATGATGTAAAACATAAAGCACAAAATTATGAGATTGTAAATTGATCTTCCCTCCTTCAATGTCCGTGTAATTGTGCATGTATGGAGCTGGAATTTTCTCTTCTTATACATGTTAAGTGATAGAATGGCTTGACATAAGTGCATAGTGTCAATGTGCGCCTATCACTAAGCCGATAATTGAACCATTCATTATGCTATGTTAATAACCTTAGTTGTACATAATATGTTTTTTCTGTAAATGTGTATAAAATTCTTCAGCCTTAAACATCCTAAAGTATATTGATTCTTAAGGTCAGGGTAATTCAAAACTCCGCACAGGGGAGATGAGATAGTTAGCTTTGTCTTTTTCGAAAGGTTGTGTATTGTTGATGAAATGTTGGAAATCTGCTCGGAGAGCGAGCATCTCCAACTGGACAGTTTTCTTCTCCTTTTCAAGTGCCATAATGTCCTCCTTAAGTCCCTCGATGATGCCCTCCCGGCCGACGATTTGTTCCCCAAGCCCTGCTAGGCGCTCCTCGTACCCGGCCTCCATCTTTGCGAGTTTCTCGGTAGCAATGTCTTGTTCGACTTTGTGTGCATGAGCAACCGCCTCCTCACGTTCTTTGTCTTTCTGGTCCTTGAGGTTGGCGAGAGCCTCTGCCTTCTCCTCCGCAGCTTTCTTCATGGCTGTGTTAAACTTGTCTTGCTCTTGCCTACAAAAGAATGTGAATCATTAGAGAATATGCATATTTATCTTTTTGCTTCAAATTTACATCTCACTAAACGAATGGGGTGACGATTGATATGTAAATGTATTGAAGTTTAATGTTCATCATTCAGCCCAAAGGATCGTTTTCATTTAGCTCTTAAAAACTAAAGCAACTAAAATCCTATCTTATTCATGCCATCGTGAAAGTGGCATATGGAAACTATAATTCATATTACACTGTACATTTGAAGATTTCAAGAATATAGTAGTGTTGAACTGATTTATAGGTATTAGAAGTACCGGGTCGGTTTTAGATTTTAGCTAATTCCCTTAAGTTTAGCTGTAATTAATTGGCAGTCTCGCTAACTACTTCGGTCGAGAATTAACGGTAATTTGTGATGCTAAATGTTAATGCTAGTGGCTGAGTGCTTCAATATGCAATGGCTCCAAGTGCTCACTTTGTGCATCAAGACAAGTCAGACAGATGCCTTAACGCAGGACTCTGGTCGGCATGATGCACCTATGAAGTGCTGGCGAGACTGCTCTCCGGCAATTCAGTGGAGCATCATGCCGACCCTGAGGGAGTGTACCAACCACACAGGGTCAGCATGTTGCCGATCCATTGGCAGGATGCATTAATGAATTAGGGGTCCTTACAAGACTGAGATGGTTAGCGTTGAATTTTCAGTTCCAGTTTCTACAAAATGTTATCATTTGCGAGAACATATACTTAAAATCTATATTTAACCAGTGATGTTCCATAGCTCAAATGTTAGTTACAATATTTGCAGTGGATTAGAATCATCAGTGATGCAGATGAAAAGCAAACCTTAGAACAGTGAGCTGGAAATGACTATTAACACAAGAGAGAATAATTAATGCATTTAAATTCAACAATGCTCCCTTATCAGGTATTTGATTATGGCCAGTAAACCTAGGGCAGCTAAATAGTCCCAACTGAAAACAGTGTTTTGCTTGGTATAATTAGTGCCAGGGGACCTTATTTTTATCGCAGATTAATAATTCTGGTACCAGAAGAAAGGTATCGATTTGGGGGGAAAGAGTTGCAAAAAATCTTTGGTGACCATGGAAACCTATTGTGTCGAGGGGGTCCAAGTTCACATTTGTGACCTGTCAGGGGCACCTGTATCATTTAATTTATTCAACATGGTGGTTTCCATGGCAACTGGTGCAAAAACGGATCTGGCTCCGTCATGGTTGACCATGCTAAAAAAATCAAGAAAGATTTAATGTGTGATATATATCACATATGGCCCAGGGTCTACTAACCCCCCCAATATAAATATTGGGCGTTGTGCATTGAAGCACAGAAGGCTCAGGGTAGGTACCATAAAACCCTCTATCAACCCTTTAGGGTCACAGGAATCAGCACTTGCGAAATATTGACTAATTACTTACAAATAGAGACTATTATCTATACATGTACTGACACCAGTCTGGCATAATCTTGTCTTACTAAACCCCTTGGACCGCTGGCCCCCTGGTGTGCTGGCCCCTGGACACTTGGCCCCCGGACACTTGGCCCCTGGACACCTGGCCCCCTGGAGACCTAGCCCCTGGACACCTGGCCCCCTGGACACCTAGCCCCCACAGAAAACTTTATCCTTAGCATGCTTAGTTTATCGCTCAGTCCCCAATGTGTTATGTGTATAGCTTGGACACTGTAAACATTGCCTGCTGAAAAAAAGTGTCTCACTTTGTGATTACCCATAGGACTCCATGTGCTAATTTCATCGCCAAAATCTATCTGACCCATAGACCCAATGGTTAAAGAACTTGTAGTCAGTATAGCTCCCAAAAACATGACGTAAGTACAGCAGCTTTTTTCGTAGAGAAAGACATCACTCACCATAAAGGACAAACTGTTGTCTGATAGATGAGTATATCACTGAATGATTACACCCTAAAGTTGGTGATTACAAATTTGTGGATCTGACTGAAAACCCGGCTCCAATAGCCCAGGGGATACCCTGGGCCAATGACTTCAGCTTTAAGTGTTTATTTATGAACACCATCAAATTAGAAGCCAATTGACGCCACTTTTATGGTGGAAGGTGGGGGGGGGGGGGGATCAGAACGTCCTTGGCCCTATTAGTGCCGTGACACCTTCTTCATTGGCCTTCATTGAGATGCAAAGTGACCTTCCTGAACCAACATAACCGTCCCGCATAATTATGTTGCAAATTAAAGAGTTAATCATCAGTTAACCCTTTGAGGGCCGCTGATGCAGGACTGCATTGGTTGTCATGATGCACAAATGAAGAGCACTTCATTCCAGCATCATGACAACCCTCTGACACTGAATGAACTTGCAGGGTTCCCACTGGTCAGTTAAAAGTCAGTTTAACCCATTTTTCTTTAAAGGTCAGCTTAAAGTCAGTTAAGAAGATTTTTTGGGGAAAAGTCAGACGCTTCGGAGACGATGAATTTTTTCGTGAACCTCGTGAATTATCCAACATTTGGTCAGGTAAAAGCCGATAAATGTCAGGTTAAAGCCAGTTAAAATGTGACTCATAAATCATGGGAACCCTGACTTGATAGGCTCAGCATAATGCATGAATGCAACCCTGACAAGTTACTCGCCAGGGCTGCATTCATGCATCATGATGACCAATGGGTATGATCCATTATTGTATTAGCGACCCTAAAAGGGTTAACCATGAATAGCCCCCCCCCCCAAACTATGAAAGTCAACTCAAAATGAAGACCTGCGTAGCATTTTAGAAACCTTTGTCATGATACAGCTTACCATTGCAGCATTCATGTATCATGCCGACACTTTCATCATCATGGGATAGGTACACCCAACCCAGAGATGCCACTTTTCCTGGTTTACCGGGCTTCCCTAGCCCACTTAAAAGGGTCTATTTCTCATCTTTCCTATCCCCTCAGGATGTGTGTGGTGCACATATGCGCGGGCACTGACACATTCATCTGTGAAGATGTGTAATGTAGTTCTCACCATGAATATGACCTCAGTTGTCGAAATGGCGTTAAACATTTATTGCTCACTCACTCACTCCTGGTTTACCAGGAATTCCTGGTTTTCGTTTCAAGATACCTGTATTAAATCATGTTAAATTCCTGGGAAAATGTGTCCAAAAGTTCAGTTTTCCTGGTTTTTGTTAGCAAGTGAGTGGCAACTCTGCCAACCTCACACCAATCTTGTGTAGCATGAATGGGCGTTGTGCATTTAAGCACACATGGCTCAGGGTTGGTTATCCACATGAATGGATATTGTGCTACTTAGCACAAATGGCTAAGGGCTCTATGGGCTCATAAAGGAATTGACAGAGAATTGACTTTTGTGCATAGTTGTGTAGAGGTTTAATATTAACTGGTGCCGTCTGGCGTGGCGGGTGAGACCTGTCGCCTGGTGTTCCTGAGGTTCCAGGTAGGTGGCAGCACCTATCCGGGTCTGTGGGACACCTGGCGACGAACCGGGAGCATCCCTATAAAAGGCTCTGCGCTCACCTACCACGTCAGAGGCCATGTAGGCCTCCGTACATAATACATGTAGATATCATGTTATCCTGATCATATACTCACAGAGTAACCGGAAGGTGTAAAACACAATAAAACCGTTGGCATACACTCTGGAATACTGTCTTTGTCTTTCCTTTCGAATTACAAGACTCGAACCCCTCTGGTTAGAAAGACCGAACCATTACAGTTGGTTGTGCATAGTTGGTTGTGTGCAGTCCCCAAAAAAGGCGAGAAACTGGAAGATTGTATGCAAAAGCGTCTTGAACTCTTCACTTCAAACGGTTTGAGGTTGACCTGGCAGGTCTATGTATAGGGATTGAGAGAGGCCAGGAATTGCCCTAGAGATAGGTTACAATAAGGAACTGGAAAGTTTGAAAATGAGCAGTTTTTGAAGGTTCATTTTTAACATTTGTTTTCACATTACACATACATACAGCCATCAATTTTCCACTCTCTGAGCAGATTTCGTTCATCCTGTGACCTTCGAAATATTTTCTATCAGGTGAAGTGATTTTTAAGACAAAAATAATTATAACTTACTTACTTAAATTTAAGATTTAGAATTTGACCTGTCATATGAAATGGGCACTGCCTACCCAGCAGCCTTGACTCGGGGAGTCCCTGAGCCAATAATAAATTTACTGTTCAGTATTGGATTTGGTTGACAAATAATGAATTTAGTTGTCCAGTACCTTCTACCTACCATACTACAGTTTCCTGTCTATTGTTGAGAGTATTTGCGTCCTGCTTTTCTGTGTTGTGTGCACGTCAACTTTCACACTCTATTGGCATTGTTTAAACTAAACACGACTATACTTTTAAGTCCGGTATCACTCTTTCAACTACCAATATGAGGGAATATTCAATGGCTTTGTGAAAGGTGCCTATTGCTTAATGCGCGACTAGCACATTTTAATACAATCACCTTCAGGTCAAACATGACAAAAGTTTCCTTTAATCATTCAGTTACTATCCCAGTATTGTATTGCCAGTTCACTTTTAGAACACCCGTACCAAACTTTCTCTTTCAATTCAATTTCAAGGTTGTTTTTTATGCTATCATCATTACAGTGAGAAATATTATCTTCCATTTGCAAACCAGGCTTAGCCGTGACAATCCTAAAACCTATAGTAGTTTTAATCTTTTCAATTTTATTCTCTAATATGAATTCAATTGATATTTTTTTAGTCTATAACCCTTTATGGGCCAACAGTTTATTTATGCATCATACCAATTGGTAACTCGCCAGGGCTGCATTCATTCATCATGCCGATCCTACAGGCTCGATACACTCCTGGAGGGTCGCAATGATGTACCAATGAAGTGCTGGCGAGCAGTCTCGCCAGCACATCATTGGTGCATCATGACGACCAATGGGCATGCTGCACTCCTTAATAAGCGACCCTTAAAGGGTTAACTGATAAAGTGGCACACTAGTACGTTCAGCGTGTATGACTGTAGCCACTCGGTGTTGTTTCCTATATACAACGTAAGCCGCTAAGTCCCTTATATAAGGGTGCTCGCGGGGTGCAGTATAAGCCGTATTAGTACTCACCATGTTGTTGGCACTGTATCTGGACTCGTGTTATGTCACTTTACCTCCTTTTATTCAAAAGTAGACATTCGTGTCTTTCTGAGTAAATTCTGTTTATTTCCAGCCAGAAATTAATCAGCATCATGAGATTGCCTGTATTTTAACCGGGCTTCCATCGCGCACTTAACAGAGCCTTTTTTTTTTTTTCTCTCCCCTCAGTGTGTCTGGTTCACATATGCACGGGTACCAACACACTCTGCGGTATTGTGTAATGTAGTTTTCTTGCCATGAATATGACCTTAGCTGTTGAAATGGCAGTAAACATCTATAACTCACTGTATTTTGACCAGGTCGTGCTACCGTAATACTAAGGATATTCCCTTGCTGTACATTACAATATCTCTCTGAAATCTAGGAGTGTGGATTTAATACTAAAGCTCCAGGCGCGCATTATGGGTGCGGCATGCACTGCTAAGATGCAAGCGTTTATGCTGACGTTATGAGGGTTATACAGAGCTAGTGGGATAAATTATAAACCAATGAAATAATTTCCCCTATTCACTGTGGAATTTTTAGGGGGACAATTTGTACCCATCTCATAGCTCTCAGAGGACAAATGAGAAAACCGTCCACACCTCAACACTACCTTGCTTCTACTGGCGTCGTTGCCATGCTCACCTCCCCTCATCAACTTCCGTTGATAGGGTGATTTCCAAGGAGATCATTGTCATCAATAAACAATAATGCACCATCACCATGGTACCACAGGCTTCCTGTAGACCCCCAGGGCCCTGGAGGTGCTTCACTCTGTCCTTCACTAGGTCCAAAACTACTAACATAGAGTCTACTGGAATTTTCCAGTAGGGGTGGAAAAGACAAGGTTTCGACTCTATTAGTCTCATCAGGTGTTTTGGTGAGGAATACAAGGCATGTGAAATTTTCACAGTTAGCATCTTAAATGAAAAATATATTTATTTAAGGCAATCTGTTTGAAATTTAATACAATTTGAAAGAAGACTTTGGCCTCTGAAGTATTGTATTTAAATTTCTATATATATATAGGAGACAAGAAACATTTTATGCCATTTCTTTGATAGGGCTGTATGTTTGGGATTGGTGCTGGAAAAACACTATTAAAATACAAAAGAAGAAAACACCAATAAAAATGTCAAACATTGAAAACTCTAGGATAGGAATGTTACTGGCAAAATTAACCTACAAATTAATTCCACTTAATTATCCCTGGTACACTTAAAACCATAAAAAAAAATATCACAATTTTGAAGTGTGTTTAGTCACAAAATCAAAGAGGGGGGGGGGGACTCCACTGGGCATCCGGGCCAGTAGGAAGGTTTTTTTTTTAAAAAAATCACTGGCCCGCACTCAGAGCTACCAGCCATTGGCCACCGGGCCAGTGTTAGTGTCTACCCCTGAGGAATGTGTTCGTGCCCACGCATATGAGCAGCGCACACATCCCGAGGGGATAGAAAAGAGGAGATATAGGCCAATTTAAGTGGGCTGGGGAAGTCCTCGAACATATGCACACAAAGCTCAAGGCATAATGCCAGACAGTAAACATTTATTATTTATGATATAGTTATTGGTCCCTAAGAGAGCTGTAACTTCATGAATACCTGAGTAGATATGAAGTGTACATAGAGCTACCCGTGGGCTGTTTTATATTGGCACTCTGCCAACCAACCACCCCAGGCCATTCTATGGTATTAGTTCAGATTAACCCTTTAAAGGCAGGAGTGCATTATGCCCATTGGTTGTCATGATGCACCAATAAAGTGTCTGCTCGCCAGCACTTCATTGGTGCATCATAACGATCCTCTGGGGGTGTATCAACCCTGCAGGGTCAGCATAATGCATCAACGGTCCTTAAAGAGCTTCAATTAAGGTCTGCATTCGTGCAATTCCCATTGATCAATATGGTGCATGAATGCAGCTGGTGACTAACTCACTTGGGCTACATTCATTCATAATACCAACCCTACTTGGCTAGAATTCCCCTGGAGGGTCGGCCAGGGGTGTAGGAAAAGTGGGGGGGGGGGCTGCCCCCCCCCCCAATAATGAGGAGGTTCCCTATATAAGCCTATATAAAAATATAGCAGGCCCCCCCAACCGAGACCCCTGGGCCCCCCAATAAAAATTTGCTTCCTACGCCCCTGCGTTGGCATGATGCACCAATGAAGTGCTGGCGAGCAGACTCCCCAGCATTTCATTGGTGCATCATGACGACCAATGAGCATACGGCACTAATGCTTCAGCAGCCCTTAAAGAGTTTTGTAACCCTTTTAAGGCTTACATGATGCCTACAGGACCATGTTCCTTTGATGTCATGATGCACTTATGCAGTGTTGACGAGTCTGCTTGCCAATACTTCAATGGTGCATCATGCCGACCCTCTGGGAGTATATCATGCCAATTAGCAATGCCCATTGGTCGTCATGATGCACCAATAAAGAGCTGGCGAGACTACGCCAGCACTTTATTGGACCACCATGTTGGACTGTACCAGCCCTGCAGGGTCGTCATGATGCATGAATGTAGCCCTGGTGAGTTACTTACCAGGGCTACATTCATACATCATGACAACCAATGGGTGTGATGCATTAATGCATTAGCAGCCTTTAAAGGGTTATATGTTGCCTTGAGGTTCATGCCGACCCTCCAAGTATATATCAACCTTGTCACCAGGACTGCATTCATGCATCATGACCACCAATGGGCACAATGTATTAATTAGAGAATAGACAACGATTTTCTTCACATCGAGACTGTATGTTGTTCTATAATGCACGAATGCATCTGGGTGCATTACTGGCCCTTAAAGGGTTGATCGGCTTTGGTCTAGACCAATGACCTAGTCCTCATTAAGACCTAATCCACTGGATGTTATTTAACATCAGGTTCGGGGTTGGTGGACTTTAACAGGAGCACTGATCGCCTCTTTGCCTGATGATTTAAAATGGACGAACTATACTGCCTCCCCCCTGAGAGGATTTTAGAACCCCTCAACCAGAGGGATTCTTTCTTCTGCCACTACCTTCTTAAATCAACAACTAATCTTTGATGAAAAAATGGTAATACACATGTAGTATAGACACTAAGCCCTTTGTAGACATACAGATCATAGAAAATAGAGAAATAAAAGTGAAAAGAATGAATCTACTAAAACTGATACAAAAATCGAAGGGAAAATGAAGGAATTCTCACCAAAAAAAAAAGCACGATCACTATAACATGTAAGAACAGAGCACCCAGTCTGTACAGCATCAGGGTAAAATTATTTTTCAAATGAACTCCAAATTCCACTTACTGTGCCACTCGTTCAGCCTCCTGTTTAGCAGCGAGCTGCTCCTCTTGTCGAGCGGCAGCTACAGCGTCGAGTAGCTCCTGGTGACAGCGCTGCTCGGTGGCTGCGACCGCCTCCCGGAGCCTCCGCTCTCCCTCCTCCCGCGTCTCCTGTACCTGCTCCAGCATGATACGCTGCATCTCTCCTTCCACCTGCAGGGCCTTCTCCTGGTGTGGGCGATGGAGAGAGGCGCAATGAGAAGTTGTGGGCATATTTTTCTTTTTTCATTAAAAGCAATTGCATTACTGACTCTTTGAGCGCCACATAGGTCTTAAATGATGAATGGAGAGGGGGGAATTTGTAATAGAAATCCATCACATAAATAACAGAGTGCTAAAATGGAGGAAAGTCCTTTTAAGCAACTCATAAGTGCATTATCTAGGCTCTATGAGGTTCTGACACCATGATGCAGAACTAGCGAGTGCTGAGTAATAGAGCCAATTGGCGACTCTACATGCTGGGAGATTGTTATTGCCCTTGAAAAGTACTGACCACATTAGTTAACACCCAACAACAGAACGTCGCCAAGGAGCAGCTCAGCCTCCTCTTAACTTAACTTTATAGTTTCACTCTTAATACTTGAGGCGATAATGCTCACCACAGACCCCTAATGGCTGACCTCCTCTGTAAATGTTACAGACTGTGTATAGATAACTAAGGACCCTCTGCTGATTTACCCCGCGGGGATAAATCAGTCCTTAAGGGTCGACATGGTGCGGACCAATGGGCATGGTACATGGTGTCTATATGCCACATACTTAGGTATAAATCTTATTTCTATTTTAGTAAGCCTGTGAGTGGTAGCTTTCCTTGACTTCACTACATAATGTCTTTGATGATAAGCACCATCACCATTGTAGGCCTACCTTTATGGCTTTTTCCTGTGCCTTTAATAGTTTCTTCACAGCTCTCTCATGTTCGACAGCAGCTTTGCGCTCCGCCCGTTCCAGAGCCTCCCTCTTTATGTTTTCCGCCTGCGCCCACACAGCCTCCTCCGCGCGCCTCATGGCGATCTCTTTTTCCATACCACATTGTTCTAATGTGCGCCTGTGAATTTCTTGTCCTAAGTCTGTGAGAGTGAAAAAAAAATATAGCATTTGTTTAGAGAATTCTTTGTGTAGTTTCCCTGTTGTAGTTGGTCAAAACTAATTTTAGCGTGTACCGTAAATTCCTCCATATCTCTTTTTCCATACTGCATTGTTGCAATTTGCGTCTGTGCATTTCTTGCCCTAAGTCCGTGGAAGTTAAAGAATGTAGCGTCTATTTTGAGAATTCTTCTTTGTGTAGAGATATCCTGTCTTAGTTCCTCAAAACACTTAGTTCCTCGAAACAAAGTCTAGCATAAGTTGCCTTTAAGCCACCCCCACATCTTAAGGTGCCTCGTATAAGCTATACCTACTGCGCTAAAAAAATTTATACCGTAAAACCCCGTGTATGAGGCTTATAGACCATTTAGAGCCCCTGGTGGTGGCTTATAGCATCTCCATATAAGCTATACCTACTGCGCTAAAAAATCTATACCGTAACACCCCGCGTATGAGGCCAATAGACCATTTAAAGACCCTGGTGCGGCTTATAGCATCTCCAGGAATGCAGGGTCAGGCTTATTCACGGGGTTTTGCTTAAATAGACTAAAGAAAGGAATGGGAACCTTTTCAGACCCCTTGGTGTGGCTTATACTAAAAGCCCTGAACTCAGGGTGTGGATTACACGCGGTTATGGCATATGTGCGGAGTTTTAGGGTACATCAATTTTCTAACTATCAAAATTTTCAAAACTCATCATGACACATGTGATAGAGTAGAGAGTAGGGATTAAAGTCGTACTATTGTAAAACCAATATGTGGTATATGTCGCCACTAAGGTATTAGTCTGGACTATTTAAAGATGTAGACTCATATCCGACTTATGGTAACTCAAAGTAGACTAAGACTGGTTTTAGAACAGGATTTCACATAACATGTAGTAGACCACTATATCCCTTAGATTGAGCGCTATACTAAGAGACAGAAACGGCTTTTTTCCTTTGTCGTAATTTAGTGTAATGATACACCAAAGTTGTACTGGCGAGTAACTTGCCAGAATTACATTGATGCAAATATACCTCTCTAAAAGAATATGAGAAATATCCAATAGTGACCCTCGAATTGGTCTGACTGACTCGGCTCTGCCTCGTGAGATATTTTTTTTTAAAACGTTATGAATATCCTCAATCAGTCAGACTTATTCTCGTGAACCCTTGTCTTTAAAGTCCTCGGTCGTCATGCTTTACCTAGATACATGAGTGCAGTCACTTAGACTTAGTGCTGTTTCAAAATCATTGAAAAGACATCTTTCTTTCTTGTTTAGATCAAAATAATCAGAGACAGTTTTAAATATCAGACCACATGTCATTTTGTACCGTTTGCAACTTGCATCTTCTTCCTTCATTTTTTCCTGTTTCAGTACTTTGCCGTTTTTCTAGTATTTTTGTTTTACGGAATTCTCATCAATATAAATTGACGGAAGGAGTTTTCCATTATTAGGTAAAGTTATTGGTTATTTTATGACACATATTTCATTGCGCTTCCATGTGATATACCCATTCAATACACATGTGTGAGCACGTGAACCCACAATGTGGTGACTGGGTCAGTATTAAAGATAAGGCCAGCTCGCACTTGGTTATATACCGAGGTTGTGGGATGTTGAATAGGAGTAGCCATTGCTGAAGCTGATTACTACCATAATCTCCCACGTATAAAGCGCATCCCGTGTGTAAGATGCACCTAGAGGGGCCCTTGATGGGGGGTCCCCATGTCGATTTTAAGAAATCAGGGATGTAAGTCAGGCATAGGCAAAAATCAGGAAGCCATACATTTACTTGATATAAAAGCCTTCTATTTTTCCACCAGCCCTCCTTACCACTCGTATAAGGAAAGTACATGGCATTCAAAATTTTCAGAAATCAGGAAATCCTGATAAATCCTGAAGACTTACATGCCTGAGAAATGGTCATGTCATCATGTCGATTTTAAGAAATTGTCATGTCCCTTTGTCGATTTTAAGGAATGGTCATGTCCCTGTGTCGATTTTAAGAAATTGGTGATGAGCAAAAAAAAGCTCATGTCGCCATGTTGATTTTAGGGGTCTTGGGCCATCCTAGAGTTTTGGAATATGGTAAAAAAAATCATAACTTTGGTTCTACTGAATGGATTTTCAAAATTCAAAAACCTATGTGTACCTAAGCCCCCCTCCCGGACCCCCCTATGTCCTATTATGATTTAGGGGGAGTGTCCCCTACAGAAGAAAGCTCTTGGTGTCCCCCTTTTGGATCCAGAACTAAACCCCTGGGTATAAGACGCGCCTTATACGCGGGAGATTACAGTATTAGTTATCACTCATTACAGTTATAAGATCGGGACCATCTGCCCCCTGTGAAGTCCGCAGTAAATTGTTGGGATAACTGTATTCGACCTAATAAGCGACCTCCCCCTAATAAACACCCCTACCTCCCGTTTGGAGCCTTTTACAGACTAGAAAAAAGCCTAATTTTCACGATCTTTGAGGCAGTTGAACTGCATGAACTACCATAAAAAATAATTATTCAAGCACCCGGGGCGTTTATTAGGTTGATTATGGTATTTCATTGCCTGTGGCTAAGGGAGTGTAACGGCCGCGAATGTTAGAACTGATCAAATTAATCTGGCTAAGTCTGTATATATGACACAGTAATACACCATATGGTGTGACCCATACCACCTTCTACCCATGACACTTGGCTTCTGTACAGTTAGGATTCTTCCACTGAACCCTGGACCTTGGGTATCTGGTCACGTTATCTGTAGTTCAATGGGTTAGGCCACACCGAAAAAAAAAAGTTGGTCTACGGATTTCCCTCTCCATATTTTCGGAAATACAAAATTTTTTTTTCTTTGAAAAAAATCTCGTCTACGGATTTCGCTCGCTTCACTTTCTACAAGTTTTCTCTTTGTGATGTTTGGCAATTTTCTTTTAAAATAAAATTTTTTCGCTCGCCTCACTTTTCCAGCAAGGAATCCATTGGACGCGAAAAAAAATCTTTAAAAAAAAAAAATTTTCACTTGCTCGCACCATTCAAAACCAAAATCCGTAGACCAACTTATTTTTTTGGTGTGGCCTTACATATATGGAAGATTGCACGCACATACCAGATAATGCATGGGGAAGTGGGACGTCACCGCGTCGCCTTAGTGCAACAAGGTTGCTACTGCATCTTGCCCAACAACGTAAAGGTACCTCCGCGAGGCCCCTCACGGAGATACCTGGTACCTTGTTGATGATAATCCTTTAAATGTCATATAGTGCATTCATGCACCGTGCTGATAAGGGACCATCCATAAATGACGTCACACGGCAGGGGGAGGAGGTGTCCATGCGTCCTATACATTTCTATAGTAAAAGTGTGACGAAAGGGGAGGGTTTGTTTGTTTGTTTGTTTAGTTTTACGTCCGGGGGCCATAAAGGAACTCAGACATTCAAGGTTTCTCGGACATTAAGTCCTTTCTTTTCTGTTTGGACAGGTATTTATATGCTGCTTGCCCGACACAGCAGTGACCGAATCTATGAATGATCGAATCTATGAGATGAATGACCGCATCTATGAGGAGGGGTGAGGGGGAAAACCGCTACCGGGGCTTCATTCCCCTACTCTTTTCGAAGGATAGCAAGTGTTCTTTTATTTGCCTGGTCCCATAGGCAGGGCCAGACAAACCACGGCCTTTGATCACTCAGACGTGGTTCACTGAGGGGGAATCCCATGGCAAAAGACAAGCATGTAGGCCCGGGCCCGCGCATATGGACACCAGCTGCCCACATGCTCACCCTAAGCCACAAGAAACCCCAAGTTTGTCGCCTTTTACGAATCTGGTATGCCCACTGGTAGAAAGGAAGGAGAATTCCTCCTTTGTGGACTCCCAATGAAGTTATTCTGCTCCTCCATGCCCTCACATGAAGGTCCCCACTCCACAGGGGGAGAAAGGGGAGGGTAGATGTTAAAAAAAGTGTGACGTCATTTATGGATGGCCCCCGAGGTCGATGCACTTATAAAAGGCCGGCATGATGGTCCATCACATGTAGACTGGTGCCTATACATGGGTGCTCAAAATTTCCAGGATGTCACGCCATCACTTTTTAGGAAGAGTGGAGTGTCACTCCTCTTTTTTTTTTTATTTCAATTTTGAAATTGCTGCCGTCCACCATTTAAAACCCCTGCATCATGACAATAAAGGAACATGAACTTACGGCATTGTGTACTCCTTAACCCTTTAAAGGCCGCTAATGCATTAATGCACCATGCCCATCTGTCATCATGATGCAATGAAGGCAGCCCTGGTGAGTAACTCGCCAGCGATACATTCATGCATCATGCCAATTCTACAGGGCTGATACTTTAGTGGGTCAGCTCACAATTGGATGCACCAATGAAGTGCTGGCAGGCAGACTCGCTAGCATTTCATTGGTGCATCATGACAACCATTGGGCATGATACACTCCTGCATCAGCGGCTCTTAAAATGTCAAATGGTTGACCCCACAGTAACATTTATAATTTCGAGCATGAGTGCGCTAGAGGGTCAATATAATCTGTGCAAACTATCTTTGGGTGGACCTGTCCCCCTTCTCAGATTCCTAGATGCGCCCCTGGGGGTGTGCCTTGTAGGTTTGATATGAACCAAGAGTGCACCTTATATGTATGGCACACCTTGTATACATGACACACCCTTTAACCAAGTTGCAGACGAGGTATTCCAAAGGGACATCACAATGCATGAATGCAGCCCTTGTAAGCTACATGTGCTGTCGGTGCTGCATTCAGGGACAGCACAATGCATGAATGCAGCCCTTGTAAGCTACATGTGCTGTCGGTGCTGCATTCAGGGACAGCACAATGCATGAATACAACCCCTGTAAGCTACATGTGCTGTCGGTGCTGCATTCAGGGACAGCACAATGCATGAATACAACCCATGTAAGCTACATGTGCTGTCAGTGCTGCATTCAGGGACAGCACAATGCATGAATACAAACCCTGTATGCTACATGTGCTGTCAGTGCTGCATTCAGGGACAGCACAATGCATGAATACAACCCTTGTATGCTACATGTGCTGTCAGTGCTGCATTCAGGGACAGCACAATGCATGAATACAAACCCTGTATGCTACATGTGCTGTCAGTGCTGCATTCAGGGACAGCACAATGCATGAATACAACCCTTGTATGCTACATGTGCTGTCAGTGCTGCATTCAGGGACAGCACAATGCATGAATACAACCCCTGTATGCTACATGTGCTGTCAGTGCTGCATTCAGGGACAGCACAATGCATGAATACAGCCCCTGTATGCTACATGTGCTGTCAGTGATGCATTCAGGGACAGCACAATGCATGAATACAGCCCCTGTAAGCTACATGTGCTGTCAGTGCTGCATTCAGGGGCAGCACAATGCATGAATACAACCCTTGTATGCTACATGTGCTGTCAGTGCTGCATTCAGGGACAGCACAATGCATGAATACAAACCCTGTGTGCTACATGTGCTGTCGGTGCTGCATTCAGGGACAGCACAATGCATGAATACTACCCCTGTAAGCTACATGTGCTGTCAATGCTGCATTCAGGGACAGCACAATGCATGAATACAGCCCCTGTAAGCTACATGTGCTGTCAGTGCTGCATTCAGGGACAGCACAATGCATGAATACAACCCTTGTATGCTACATGTGCTGTCAGTGCTGCATTCAGGGACAGCACAATACAGCCCCTGTATGCTACATGTGCTGTCAGTGCTGCATTCAGGGACAGCACAATGCATGAATACAGCCCATGTATGCTACATGTGCTGTCGGTGCTGCATTCAGGGACAGCACAATGCATGAATACAACCCCTGTAAGCTACATGTGCTGTCAGTGCTGCATTCAGGCATTGATATGACGACTTATGGGCACTCATATATTGATGACATATTGGCTACAAGCAGGACTGGAGCTGGTCCTGGCAACACAGATTGATAAAGGTGACCGCAGATGGGGCCGATTCGGTCGGTAGTTAGGGAAGGGTGGCCGATCGGATCGGGGGACATCAAACATGTTTGATATTGACAGACTGGATCGGACGTCCTCCGCAGACGTTCCCGACTTCCCGATCAGCCGATCCAGTCGGGCCCGTCTGCGGTCAGCTTAAGGACTTATAAGATGGGACCATCAGTCCCTAGAAGTAGGTATTACTCAAGAACAAGGTACACATCGTGATGTCTTAACAGTGGGATTTAACTCAACCAATGAAATTCAAAATGGCCAACCTAATGGGTGTCCATACCAAGGCCTATACCTGTATATTTAACCTTATAGAACAGTACTAAACGATCGGCTTATAGCAACCTCCTAAAGTCGAGGTGTAGCCCGGTGTGTAGGCCATACACGGGTGCGGTTTATATGCGGGAATTCGTGGTAGTCTCAAATGGTTCAGTAGGTACTTGTCTACTCACTCATTATTTTCCTATGTGTAAAGTCCTGTACAACGACAGGTTTGGTTTCTTCATAGCGGCGGGGGACTTGGTGGAAGCGCACCTTGGTCTGCAGCGCTGGCAGCGACACCGCTGTCTCTCGCGCCGCCGCCATCTTTTCTGTGATCTGAATAGATAAGATGATGTAAATTTATATTTTGTTAATCCTGTACTCTTGTATTAGAAATGTAAGGCCACACCAAAAACATAAGTTGGTCTACAGAATGCGCTCTCCATATTTTTCGGAAGTACAAACCTTTTTTTTTCTTTGACAAAAATTTTGGACGGCAAAAGAATTTAAAATGAATACCGTAAAAAATCGCGCGCTCGTTTTTCAAAACGAATATCCATAGACCAACTTATTTTTGGGGCGTGGCTTAATGGACAAAGGAAAACTTCAAATGGGAGGATGAACAAGTTCGACTTTGCCAAACATTGTTCAAAGCAGTATTAGGTAGAGATAGCACTCCCCATTATTGAAGCAAGATATGAATGTAATATTGCCGTGTGATTTACAGTATAAATTGCACAGGGCATCGGTTATTGGAGCGAACCACAAAATATTGTACTGAAAAGCAAAGCAAGTTTGCCATGAGCTACAATTATAATAATAATAATAATAATAATAATAATAAAAAAAAAAAGCAATCACATGTATGGATGATATGAGAGTGACTTGAGTGGGAGGTTGGGGGAGGGGAGTGCTTTGGGAGCGGTATTCAGGGCGTAGGAAAAGAGGAGGTTCCCTATATAAGCCTATATAAAAATATAGCAGGCCCCCCTAACCGAGACCCTTGGGCCCCCCCCCCATAAAAATTTGCTTCCTACGCCCCTGGTATTTCTCGCCTAAGCCCTACCTCGCATATGGGCAGGGGTATGTTTGCTCTTAGTTACCCAAGAACTTTTGAATTGCTCACGAGGAAGGAAGTTATATCCTTGACTTTTTTTCTTTGCTAATCGACAAATCTGATTGCCCCTTATATGCAAGGTCGACTGGTGTGCAACGCACTATAGTTCATTCGGCAATATTGATTGACTAAGAAGAGTAATTCACAAGGGATCCATATCCAGTTGGCCCCCAAGGAGTCAAATGATGCCCCATGAATACCATGGACTTTGTAGAATGGATACACTTATCTGTCCTGACTTGGTGACTGCCTGTATTATCTATATGAGTTATCTGAAGACGCTGTAATTGTCCTTCTTAGATAAGGTTAATTTCAATTGGATTTTTTCTTTCTAATTATATTGGTGCATTGTGATGATTGTTTCTAATGTATGCATTCACACTAGTGGGTCAGCAAAATGCAGGCTTGGGACGATTACTGCATTCATGAATCAACCCTGCTAGCGCAACTCATCTAAATCATTTTTTTTTGGAGTTGCTTGCCTCGTAGCGGCTGGGAGCGCAGCAACTTCATAATGTTTTCAGTTTGTCAGTGACGTCACGTCACCTTGTGACGCAATTTGTAACGTCATACGCCGCAGAGTGGCAACTCCTATCCATGGTCCTTGCCACATTTTTCTTGTTTTACGTAAAAGTGACCAATATGATGTAAATATCATAACCTATTCTAGCTGGGATGACAACAAATTGGGTCAATACTTTAAAGACAAAAGCTACCCGGTACACAGAAGCCACCTGGTGGCAGAAATCAGAACTCATCAGTTATACTATTTTAATGATTTTTCCCATCCTAACTGGACCACTTTACCTGTTCATATTTTTTAGATCATTTCTGATCACTATAGACACATCAAAGCTATTTATATGCCATTTGAATTCCCATAAGACCCTATAGATAAGAGGAAATTAATATTTTTTGAAAAAAAAAATCACTTCTTTATTTCAACTGTGACCCTCTGTTTTTCTTTTTTCAAAATGTTTGTATAGATGTCCTCTTTTTATCCCAGAGAGTCTTGAAGAAAAACCGGCAGAGGGTCAGTATATATGAGACATGATATGAAAAACAGTTTTTACCACTTATTTCCATAGTTAAGACATTTTACACTCAAATGGTCATACTTTTTTTTTTTTTTTGGTCATACTGTAAAAGTAAGCACTGTGACATAGGGATTTTGTTTCATTTTCTTATTGTTAGTGCATCAAACTAATATAATCCAGAGTTAGTTGAGATTACCAGCAGCAGAACCCGATCCTGGCATCTGGTAGCATTAGCATGCTGTCCCTCTGGTAGTTTATCAATACATGCTTTATGCTTGATACAAGGAGTTACAGTGCTTTACATTGATTCCTGTATCAAGCTACTTCCTGTCTAAAGTGTCTGCGTCAGGCAAAAACTTTTCCCGTATCAAGCTTCTTCCTGTTTAAAGTCCGCGTCAGGCAAAAACTTTTCCCGTATCAAGCTACTTCCTGTCTAAAGTGTCCGCGTCAGGCAAAAACTTTTCCCGTATCAAGCTACTTCCTGTTTGCAAAAAATGATGATTATCTGTAAAGTAAACGCTTACTTTAGCCATTATTCTTGACATAGAAGCATTTATTGATAAATATAAATGTCAGTCGTATAACTCCTTCCAACTGATACTGAACAGTTTCAACCAGATATATAAGCAAATGGCAATGACCATGGAATATTTTTGCATCGTATTCCCCGAGGTGGGGCCGGCGTATTCCACGAAGCCATTATATGGGGAATACGATGCAAAGATATGTAATGGGAATTGACATTTGCATTTATGTCATGGCCAATGGGTTTAGTTTGCTTTTAATCTAAAAAACAACTCAGCTCGGTTCAAATCCAAGATGACGGACCCATTGAATATGACCACATTGTATTCCACCCCTCCCCCATTGAATATGACATGTCCAGTACTGTTCTATAGTGACGGTCGTATCTGCCATGACATAATAAGTCATGTGTTGACACTTTGCCGTTCAAAAACGTATCAAACCCTCAAGGTCAGCATGACCATTAATCATTAATATGCGACTCATACAACTCACTACATATTATTCCACCTATACCTAATGAGTTTTCACTGATGCACTATCGGCATAAAGTGGGTTAATGTGCTATATGTGGACCTTACAGATTCAATATACACAAACATACCTCCAACAACGTCTTCATTTATATCTAGATAAAGTCTCGTCTATAGGTAAGACGGACAGGTGCACCCCCTATTTTATCTCCGTGTGCAGACTTAGAACTGTTATAAATATCCCTCAGTGTAGACTTGTATAGTGTGTGGTCTCTGGGGATGTTATAATCCCAATGCCTTTCCCTCTGCTGACGCTGCCTACCGGACCTCCAGTGTTAGCAAAGCCCATAACCAACATAAAGTGCCTTTTGATTATGAGACATCTATGTCAAGCCGTTGTACCAATAACTTCTCATGACTTTTTTTCTCCTATCTAAATACTCCCTCCCATAGACATTCTTGAAAATGTCTGAGAGGTGATTCTAAAGTATTTACACCTTCAAAAATATCCAAGGTCAGTTAGCAGCAGTGGATATTCATTAATGAAAGGGTATTCCTAACCTTTCATTTCTCACAATTCTTCTGTCAAAATCGCTCATCAAAAATACTTTGTCATTCTCGTCTATGTGGATAAAAGAAAATAATGGATAAATATAAGTAAAACATAAGCTATCCTATATTACCTATTTTTCCCCAATATTATACTGGATTATTATTTTGTGTTCTTTGAACTAGGGGGAAAGGCCTGCCATAGCGCCTTCACCTTCACTATAGAGGTATTTGGTCCTAAGCCCCTGTGGCGGGTTATAGACGGTGGTCCATAAATGGTACCGTAATCTCCCGCGTAGAAGACGCGTTGCGCGTATAGGACGCACCCCAAACTCAGCAGGACCATTTTTGCGTATAAGACGCACATTTTAATGCTGATATTTGTAAATTCAATACATTTCTATAGTAAAATTACCCCTCGTATAAGACGCACCCCCAACTTGAAGAAATCCTATAAGACGCACAAGGCATTTGTTTGGCGTAGAGGACGCGTCTTATACGCAGGAGTTTACGGTATATAAAGTTCACCCAGGTCTACATACACAGGGAGTATAAGGGAAGGGAGGAGGGGGTAATGGTTTGAACTAACATGGCCAGAAAAGGTGTTTCTTTCTTCTTCGGACAAGACGTCGAATATATTCAAATGTGCCTTGTAATATTCTCAGGATGTGCCTTGTGCCCATCCTAGTCCTGGGTGACTTCTAATGATGGCGTCAATACCAACTAGAGGCATAATGCTGACTAAGTAATACCGAGAGAAGCAAACACTCAGCAGAACAGACGCCCATCCTTCATGCTGCATCAACCCCTCGACTGAGGTATTTTGGCAAAATTTGGGAACAAAAATATGTAATTAAACTCATAAATACTGGCAAAAAGGAGGGGGCACGCGCCCCGTCTAGATTCCCCACTGGCTTCAACCCCTTTGAGTTTTCAGCAACGCTAGAGGTTTAAATTTTGCAGGCGGCGGGGGGGGGGGGGGTCCAGTCCATACAAAAACCAACCACCCCCTATCATCAAACACTGACCACTCCCTTTGTGGCCTGAGAGCTGCTTGTAACAACAGCAAACAGGAACAAGGAGGGGCTGCCTGCAGCTATGGACCAAAGGCCTGTGAGTACATAACCCTTCAAAAGCCACTGATGCATTAATGCATCATGTCCATTGGTCATCATGATGCATGAATGCAGCCCTGGTCAGCATCAGCGGCATTTACAGGGTTAATGATGCATGGGATTCTGTGTACCCATACATGCAAACTCCTCTGATTCTTCAGTTTCCCCAGCTTTTCTCAGATCTACCAAGGTCACTTGTGGGATTTTCCCAGAACCAATGAGATTTCTTTTGAGCATAGATACCTTCATGTGCCTTCTACCTTATTTCCTTTACGTGAAATCACATGGTCTTATATACAGAATTTGTCCTTTTAAAGGACACAATAACATTTGTTTATTAGTTGCAAATAAATGAGACATAGTTACCCAACTCTACGATCAGTTAGGTGCACAGTTTTTGTTTGTTTGCCCACAGCAGTGGCGGATTTAGGGGGGTGGGGTACAGGGCCGCGCCCCCCTTTTCCCCAGTACTTAAGAGTCTAATTAGATATTTTGAACCCTCAAAAATAGGGGGTGCGCCCCCCCTTTAGGGCCGCGCCCCCTCCTTTTCTAAATCCTGGATCCGCCACTGCGCAGATACATATAAATAAATAGAAACAATTAACAACTGTTTCCGTACCATATTCTGAGGACCGGTCATCAAAGGGTATGGCGGGAGTGGGTGGTGAGGTGGGCAGGTATATGAGTATTGGTGTTTGAGGTACACAGTGAATAGCTTCTCTCCCACCACGTCATCAAGCACTCCACACTCCCACTACACCCTGCTAAATGACCCACACTGTTTGTCTTCTACTTTATTTTCACTCTAACACAATGTAGAAGGTACTAGGGTAACTCGCAGTTACCCTATCCAACATGGTGAATCCTATATCTAGTATAGAGAACTAAAAGGGGCCATTACACAGTATTTCTACTGATTTGAGTAATTCTACACTGTTTGGATTTGGTGCACAATGATCTGGACTAATAATTTCAGGCTGACATTATGTGGAACATTTGTATACAGGTTTCATATTTGTCAGTTATTGAGTACTATTATTACAATAACAAGTACTAGGGTAACTTCAGTTGGAGTTACCCTAGTACCCAACTTTCAGTTTTGGCTGATTTCTAAGTAATCCACATGATGTAGTAATTTCAGGTCTTGTCTGAATAAGTATCCCTCCCCCCGCTAAGATTCTTTAATATACTACTATGAGGTAGAAAAGTGTATTAACAGCATAGCATGAGGAAAAGTGTTCACACTTGTTTTGTATGTGAACCTTCATGTTGGATGGGGTAACTGCCAGTTACCCTGGTACCTTCTGCACTGTGTCTAAGGCTAAAGTAAAAACGGCTTGTTTCAGGTTCATACCTGGATCTACCTAGCACATACACGAACTGGCACTATACACTGAAAACTTATAGCTGTAGAAACTAATCAGTGTAGATCACTTTAGGGTGCTCAGTTTGACGCAGTCTGGGGGGAGCACCTTGTCATCATTTGGGTAATCATATGTGATTACAAAGGGTCATCATATTGATTACCTTTTACAATATAGCTTACATGCTCAGATTGATAGGTGTACAGCAAAAATGGGCATTTTTTCAGGTTTCAAATATGTTTATAATCACCCCCCCCCTCCTGGTACTGGTAGGTCTTTATCCTTGACCCTCCTAAGCATCATTATTGGTCAAATAGCACATAATATACCGTAATCTCCCGCGTATAAGACGCAGCCCACGTATAAGACGCACCCCTAACTTGCCAATGTCTGTTTCACGTATAAGACTCTCATCTACAGGCTGAATTTTGTAAGATTAGTACATTTCTATAGTAAAATTACCCCTCGTATAAGACGCACCCCCAACTTGAGAGTAAGTTATAAGACCCAGCAGCATTTTGTTTGGCGTATAGGACGCGTCTTATACGCGGGAGATTACGGTATATCAATATGTATAACAAGCAAGAATCGATTCCCCCATCATTTCAGAGACAGGAGAGGTGTCTATGTGTAAAAAATTGCTAAATCATTTAATGTTATTGGAATTTTTGCCATTTTTTCTTTCTTGAATCAATTGAGTCCCTATGAGATTACCTTTAGATAGTTCCTATTCTGTATTTTTGTATAGTGGAGGCCCTTAGTGGCAGAAGTATGTCATCAAAATGATGACTCTGTGCCATCATTTTGATGAGATGGGGTCATCATTTTCAAATGATGAACAAAAGTCATCTTCAATGATTACTTTTATATATGTATAAGTTTTCAGTGTATTAAAAGTCTGGGTTGTGGTTATGGCATATGATGTTATGTGAGGGTTGAAGGTGTCTTTTAAGGTCATATCTTTTTTCTGTTTTTTTTTGTTTTGTTTTTCATGCAAAAGTTTATTCAGTGGTCCACAAGTCGATATTGTAGATTGTGTGTCAACTTCATCATTCACAGATCGATCCTAGGTTAAGTTGTGGCCTCTATGACAGGGTTTCAGGAAAATAAATTTTCAGAGGAGCAATTTTCACTAGATTTCATGTTTAATTTAAGAGGGTAATACCATCTAATCTATAAGATTTCTTACAGATGCGTCATTCTGTTTCTGCTTCCACTTTAGAAAAGGCTTGGAAGTTGTCGTCTTCCTGCCCCTCCTCCCACCATCATGCATTTAAATTGTATGCCGCATATTGACAAATGGACATAAAATATTAGGCATTATACATACCCCTCCCTGGGTCCCAGGTAAACCACATATATATATATATATATATCTGGACAGTTATACAACCAACAATAGTCCTTTATCTCCTTGTTATCTACTCCAGGTAGAAGTACCACACCCCTGTTTTATTACCTAGAGAGGCATCCATGTTTGATCAAGTTGATTTTGATCAAGTTAATTTTTGATCTACTGATCTATAAGAGTGGTTGAGGTATTGTTTTAATCAGACTATGGCGGTTAATCTTGCTATTTTGGAAACAGAGAAAAAATGTATACATGAATACTTCCTGATGGTTTAAACATTTCTTTTACTTGACTATGAGAAAAAAAACTCCTCAATTCTTTTTTGATTCGCATGCTACTGGCGTAACAAAATCTATATATTTGTGTACTGTAAATCAGTTTATTTTCTCCTGTCTCCGTGTTAGGTATGTTGTGTTAGATGTCCTTTCCCTATTATCCCTACCGTACATGTGAAATCTTATGCTAATAAGTCATTCCTATTTTATACCATCATTCATCTGTGTATATTGTAATGAACTGGTTCAGGCTACGCACAGAGAACAAGATTGAACTTGTGATATAGATCACATATGGCCCAGGGCTTCATGCAATGAATTGATTTTGTTATCTACAACCTGTGAGTACAATGTATAAGTAGAAATATGTCACTCAGTATCTCAGTTGAGCTACCCACACTGATAAGTCAAAATTAATATCTATGCAATTAATATTTAGCATAGTAAGGCCATTATCATAAAGAACCAAGGTGAGAATCTGCTATATAAGCCCTTTTTCAGTCTATTTGTACAGTGATTTTTTTTTTTAATCTTACTCAAAGCTGAAATATGATTCTCTTCTCTTAATCTCCATCACACGCTGTGTCAAAATGATATACTACATTGTCTTGTACTCCTAGTATTAACAAAGATAGTGATTGTCAAGTTAAACATGCAGGTAATGCCAGTAGTGGGACTGAACACACACATTGCAACTCTATTTACGCCTTCCGCAGCTGTAGGCAGCCAGTTGCCGGACACGGCATCAACACAAGCCCAAAACACGATCTGGTTGCAGTAAAAAAGGCATAAAAACAGCTAAGGGCAGTGGGTAGACAAGTGTCAGGGCCACTGTGCAGTGTTTCATGTTTTGCCGCCTTTCTGTGTTTTATTCTGTGCTTAACCCCTACCAGCTTGTCTGAGGCCAGGGTATAGGCGTTGTACAGAAAACTTTATCCTTAGCATGCTTAGTTTATCGTTCAGTCCCCAATGTGTTATGTGTATAGCTTGGACACTGTAAACATTGCCTGCTGAAAAAAAGTGTCTCACTTGGTGATTACCCATAGGACTCCATGTGCTAATTTCATCGCCAAAATCTATCTGACCCATAGACCCAATGGCTAAAGGACTTGTAGTCAGTATAGCTCCCAAAAACATGATGTAAGTACAGCAGCTTTTTTTCATAGAGAAAGACATCACTCACCATAAAGGACAAAATGTTGTCTGATAGATGAGATTTGAAACTTTCCTTTGGCTTTTGAAAAATGTGTAAACTAACAGTATATCACTGAATGATTACACCCTAAAGTTGGCGATTACAAATTTCAGGATCTGGCTGAAAACCTGGCTCCAATAGCCCAGGGGATACCCTGGGCCAACAACAGCTGACCGTGGATGGTTTAGGGAACTTGTATTCAATAAATAGATCTCAGTACATCAGGCTTCACCAATTGTGTCATTCCTAGAGTCAGGCTCTGCGGGGAGGGCTGGCAAGTCCACACTCAACAAAGTGCAGAGACAGACTGGCGAGTGGCCGCCCCAGGGCCTCACCAGCCTTCCCCGCGGAGCCCCGCGGCAGCCTAGCGCTGCTGCTACAATATATATCCATCATGTTTATATATGTCGCGAAGTTAGTTGGCTGTACTAATCAGTAAAAGTGCGGGTTAGGATAGATGTCTAATTATGTCTTTTGTTATACCCGGTATTGCTCATTTATGTGTAACTTGAGTGGGTGGATCCTGTTGGATATTGGTCGGGCAGATCATGGCATATTGTTCATCTCCTGACCTGCTTCCTCTCCCATTTCCGACCACATCAATCATTCCCTGACCTTCCTCTCCTTCCATGCCCCATCTGTTCATTCCCTCACATTCCATGCCCCATCAGCTCATTTCTCCTACATTCCATGCCCGATCAGTTCATTCCCTGGTCATTCCTCCCACATTCCATGCCCCATCAGTTCATTCCCTGACCTTCCCCCCTCATTACCATAACTCACCTATTCTTTCCTCGACTCCCCCCCCCCCTGACATCTAAAATGTACTTTCTTTACCAACTTTCCTGCCTTTCCACACCCTTCCTCTCTTATTTTCCGTCCTCAAGGGTCAATCATATTGATTAGGTCAAAGGTCACCTTATCACCACACTAATAAATTAACAGTATACTTCGACTGTGAAATATGCCATGAAAAACATCAATAAACAGTTGCATTGATAAAAAAAAAAAGTCCTTTGCCCTTGCTGGTCCGAGTCACTAATCCAGCTTAAAGCACTGCTTCACTGGGGATTAAGTTTAAGATTACATTAATCGTGATTTGTCATTTGTCCATACCTACATTTACCGGGTAGTTCAGAGAATGATTAAGAAGAAACATCTAAAGAAAGAAAAAAAAAGAAACTACCAAAGAGGGGGGTCTAGATGGGGGGTCCTCATGTCACTTGTCGATTTTAAGAAAAGCCCATGTCACATGTCACTTAACTTGTAATTTCCTCTGTCCTTGTCACTTAGCTCCATGTCACATGTCGATTTTAAGAAAGGACCATGTCCCATGTCATTATCTTTTTTTCTCCCCTGTCCTTGTCACTAGAGCTCTATGTCCCTTGTCGATTTTAAGAAAAGGCCATGTCACACTGTTGATTTTAGGGGTCTAGACCTCGAAAGAGATTTGCCTGATTAGATTCATATAGTGTACTGCCACGTCTATGTTTTAGTCTGCACTATGCGTCACACTCACAGGCCCAACTTGTCATCGTATGTAAGAATTGCACGCCAAAAAAAAAAAAAAAAATCAACAAAAAACACTGCCCCCTGTGCCTGTGGTTAAGAAATAACCACTCCCTTAGGGTGGGGTCACTATTTATCAACAGGGTCCCGTCAGGGGGTGGTGAGTTTTTGTGTGGATGCATGAAAAATTTTTTATGCCCCCTTTCCACGGGGTTCAACACTTTTCGCACCCCCTGCGTCAGAGGCACAGAGATTCTTCCTGTCCTCTTTGATCTTTAGTTTTTGCTGAAAAGAGGAGGGGGGGGGGTCAACATTTTAGACCATCCCTGCGTCGAATCAAAGGGAAATGGGCGATTCGCACTAGTCTACATATGCATTCGCACTACTTACACCTTCGCCCTAGACCATTCGCTCTACTTTTGGACCATTCGCTCTACTGCAGACTGACGTCAGTCACTGACAGACGGCGTAGGGATAGTATCCTTAGACCTTTAATTGTTTCTAGAATGTTTGTTGTTGCACTACCTTGTGATTTTGCTTTTGGGTTCCTGACAGCTCCACTTCTGACACCAAGTTGAAGTCAGGATGCTTGATGAAGTATACCTTTATTAGGTGATGATACTTTGGTTACTGTGGTACAATACAACTATGTACTTATGTCAACATGCTTCAGAGTTCACAATCTGTGCCATGTGCACTGCTATCGCTAACTAACTTCCGGTCCCGAAAGATCACATCTCTACCAACAAGAGCTTGAAGTATGATTATTTGGTTCACTATTAAACCCAAATCTTCGGGGGCCAGGCCCAGGGGTTGTCACTAGTGCGAATCATCCACTGCCCCTCTTTTGTATGAGTAGTGTGAATGGTCCAGGGGTAGAGCGAATGGTCCAAAAGGGAGTAGTGCAAATCGTCTAGAGTGAACAGGCAGTAGTGCGAATCATCCATAACTTATCACCACTGCGGGACTGCCACCACCCCTTCCCCCATCGAATGGCCATTCCCTCTTTCCCATCTCTTCAACTCTTGACTAGTCACTGTGTGCGACTCAGTTAAGGACTGAGTCGCTGGGACTGCCCTAGCTAAAACTTGCAGGTGCTCTAGAAACAGCAAGTTTCTAAGAATAACATTTGACAGAAACAAATCCCCAACAATCAGCTTATAATATTGACAAGAGTACCACCTTAGTTTTGCTGTCTGTGAGTGGGAAGAGCCTCTTTTGTTGGAAACCTTTAGATCGCACCTTTTTCCAAGGTTTGGCACATGCTGTGTGGGCTGCAACAGGTAGCTATCAGCAGGTGCATTTTCTGCCAGACAGGAAGTCAATCTCCACTCACCAAGCAGATTCTCATGGATAACATTCGAGGCGTTCGGTGTACAGTTTTCTGACTAGATCCAGTGCATTATGGGTAGGGTTGTCCTCGAACGCTAACTACACCACCTTAGCTTGTTCCCTCCACCCCCTTCCCCCCCAGCCAGGTCTGGCTAGGTACCAGTCCCTAACTATGCTTGGGAGGGTAGTAAGTTGACTCAGGGATCAACCTTGACCCACATGGGTAGGACCAATAGGAGATGGCCTTACAAACTAGCATTGATCCCTCGGCCGTACTCCGAACGCCTCGACAATTTCATGAATAACACCTCTGTTGTGAGACCTGAAACCACTTCCATCATGGCCGACCGTGGCAGCTTAACTTGATGTGAAGGCTAACAGATTTGCAAGAACCAAATAATCTGGGCCCCCGTATGGAAGGTTTCTCACAAAATGGCAACAAACATGTCTTAGGAAGTCATCATTAAGAGGAAATTGACATAAAAAAATTATGTCCTACAAATCCAGCCACCTGACAAATTAGCCCTATGCAGGAAGCCTGACTCTCCCGTTAGGTAAGAGTCAGCGCCCGCCGGACAACTCTTGACAAGCTAGCTAGAGTCATAAACCACAGCATTACCAGTATGCGTTCCTCTTTGTGATTGAAACAAAGCTGCTGGCTCCCGATGCGCCTTCAGTAATTAACTGAACACAAACTAACAAGCAAGCAAAGCCAGCGTATGATAGTTTGGCAACGGCCAAAAGACAAACAAACCGGCACTTGCAGCTGATATTGGAGACCCGCCCTGGTGGCAGTGGCGGGACGGGAGTGAAGCCGCTACATTTTCACTGCAAACGCTCGAAATTAAATGAGAACCCCTTATATTTTTATACATCTACTTAGAATAAATATAATGCAAACATACGACTCACCTTTACACGGTTTCTGAAGAGTAATAACCCTTAAATCGCGCTTCAAAAATAATTAACCGCCTCGTTGGCCACCACCCACGTGCGAACTCTGCAAGATTTGTATACAAATGACCTCATAACCACTGCCAAACGGAACTACAATGACGTGATAGAATAAAGTTCTAATGTCTGTGCCTAAATATATTTAATCGAATCATGTCATCTCAATGAAACCACATATATACATTCGTGACATATAATACCTGTGTAAATGATGCAAAGATATTACCCTTACAGAATATAAATTGATTTTTCGGAAAACCAGGCAGGCGGAGGGATAGCTGTTGGCCTACTTTTTATGTTGTCTCGTAAAATCTCGTTCCCATAGCGACTTCGCGAGTTCGTACGAGATGTGGCGTGGCTGGTGACGTCATGATCCATCATGGTCAACCATGGGCTCTACCTAGATGGCGCCACGGTCTGATAATCACTAATGCACTGGCTAATAAGAGGGTGAGCAGGCTCAGGGGTAAACCTGACACCAGTTACCCCTCACCCCAGCAGATTGATGATTTACACATAGTTATCATGAGAATTTGATGGGGAATAAGCTATGGCCTGAAGCTGAGTATTCAATAAAGATATTGCAGTGATCTGTTCATGCTGACATGCATTTACTAGGGAGAAAGCAGGTGTTCATTCCAGCCAACACCAATGACACCAGTTACCCCTCACCTGGAATCCAGGAAGTGTCTGACTGCAGACCTGGTATACATGCTCAGTGGCCAAGCTCCTCCCCTTTACCTGAATGTAAACATAGACCTTGTTGACATATGCTTTGTGATTAAGGCAACTAAGCTATGAATGGATGATTCCCTTTGAGAAAAATGAATTTGATTCTTTCCCATGAGATATTTTGGATGGTATGTGTAAATGATTTTGGGTGACATTGTCTAAAAACGATGCACCTAACAAAAAGGTCTTGGGGCAAGACTGAGGACTACAGAATGACACCATCTACCCCACACCAGTAGGGAGTGGTCATTTAATAGGGAGTGTTATTTAAAGGGAGTGGTCATTATTTAACAACGGGGGGGGGGGGGGGGTTGCTGGTGGGTTTCATGGGGGGCATCAAAATTTCAGACCTCTCCGGAGGGGCGGGGGCTAAAAAGATTTTGAGCCCTCTTGAGGGGGGCTAACAACGTTTACTCTCTTTTTAGCAAAATCGCCAGCAACCTACTATAGATTAAAGAGGGGTGCGAAATTTCTCCGCGCCTCTGGGACGGGGGCCGCAATAAATTTTGACTGCGTTCAGGGGGGGGGGTGTAAAACATTTTCGCGCATCCGTGCAAATAACAACCAGCACCCCTGTTGATAAATAATGACCACTCCTATAAAAAACCTTACTCTTTTTAGCAACAAAAACTACTACATGTCAAAGAGGGGCGTGCAAATTCTGTTCGTCATTGGGGGGGGGGGGCGTAATAATCTGTCGCACATCCTTGTCAAATTTGAATGTGCCTCCAGTACCAGGTATGGGGGGGGGCGCAAATATTTGGACCGTCGAGGGTGGGAGCCTACTGGTACTGTTGGGGCATAACATTTTCAATAGCCTGCTTAAATTTATGCACCACCTCCCCAGCTGTTCATAAATGATAGCAGTGGGGGGTGGGGGGGCAATAATTTTTAACACCTGTAGATCTACACTCTCCCTCCTAAAAAATCTTAAGGGGCCTCCTTGATCTATGAGGCCAGTATTCTGGGTAGGTCACATGATTCTGTGCCCTGTAAGCCTAATCACAGACAAGCCTTTGGGCCTATATACCACCTACAGGCAAATCCGCTGTTGCAACAGACCCAAGCAGAGCTAGGGTATAAATATATTTTCTGTGAACACAAAAGAGGTGTAATAGTCAGTGGAACTACATCCTGCAACACCTTACATATTACTGTATTTGTTAGTAGCCATACTGTATATATAATTCCACTGGAGTTAAGAGTGCTGATGCTATTGTGTTTTGTATACATTAAGATAAATTACATTTTACCATTTGTAGCAAACCTTTCACTAGTTTAAGGACAGAACCTGTAGGGAAACTCTCCCCATGAAATGCCCTGCCATCTAGTGTGAAGATCATTCAGTGACCACATGGCCACAACAAAGCACAACAACATTGGCTCCGCCCACTTTCTAGACTAAAGCATGCAAGGAAAAATATAAGACACACAAAATATTCATTTTTAGGGAGGATGTGTCAACTAGATTTTAATATTTCAGCCATTCTCAGTAAAAAGTATTTTTTTATTGCCCTTCACTGCAGATCTGCAACTTGACCTAGTTAGACCGTTCATACTCTGATCTAGCTATACCCACACAGCCATTCTGAAACGTCGGTCGTGCTCTTGTGGTCAACCATGAGGTGCCTGAGCCTACTTTGTGCATGATGTTGTGATAAATTAAGGATACCCAGAACATTAAGGAACAAAATCAATTGTCAATTAGCAAGTAAGTATATTTACGGCGGTTTGGCTGGTAAATGGGACTATGTCTTTGTTTATACCGAGGGGGAAGCGTTTTCTTGGGGGAGGGGAGTGGACCTCGTGTACATGGCTCGGTCACAACCCGTGCGGATCGACTGGGTCTCAGACATTTAATAAACACTTGAAAATTCATCCATCCACAAATAACCGGTCAAAAGCCACCCTCACGATTCTCCCATAAGGATCAGGGACAACCTGTCACCACGGAGGACTTCTTAAAGGCATATTGCCAGTCTGCCTTTGACGCATATTGCGATGTGTAATGTAGACGGATGTTCTAGTCTGGCTCCTTTACATCACCCTGATGTTCAAGGAGGTACCGTATTGCAGTGCAGGCACCCACGTGGATCGAGGCCCGGAGCACATGGTCTTGCACATGGCAACAAACTCACTGCCACTGGGACATTGTTGTTGGCTGATTAATTCCTAACCCTGCAAGTCTCTACATTACATATGAATGATATTGTATGATCATAGTTGTCGGGCATAATTTTGAAAGGTTTGCAATATTTTGAGGATGTTTGGGCGACCTGACATTGGTTGTTGTGCAAGGATCTTGGCTTTGCCTTTGGCTCAGGCTCAGGCAAACTCAGACTTGTCAAGATGTGTATTGGGTCGGTTTGTAGCGTAAAGGCTAGATACCACGTGGGGCTATTCCCATATTAGACACATAATCGTGTCTATTTCATAGAATTTACATCCGACTTTAGATAGATCGTTGATTTCGTAGAATGAAATCGAAAAACAACTTGTCTACTAGTTGAAGCTACTGTTGTTGTTTTTTTTTAAGTTTAAACCCCTTCCAAAGATGTTATGATTTCGAAACTCAACTTGACTTGAAGCTGAGTGTTTTGTTGATGAGTTAAGTACGGATTATTGATGTGTCACATTGTGTGTAACGTCATATCATACATATGACTATAAATCGACCGTCACGTCTGTTTCACATGTCAGTACATTAAATTCATGTTCATGAAATGTTTTAAACAATAATAACACCACAGCCGATATGATTAAAGATAGAGCTAATGAATTATTTCCAGTAACTTTTAAAAGTATATCAACCCTTTTGGTCCTAAACTTTTGTTCGTATGATAAGTCGTCTTCATGTCATAAATCTCAAGTTGTTATTGATGGAATTATCTTTTTTTTTTAGGTCGAGGTCTGACTAATCCCTCATGATGGAAACGGACTTTATAACGTCATTGCCTGCAACAGATCTAGGAACAGACCCACAGGTAAAAAATAGTTATATTCAAATGATAGTTCAACTATTCAATTTCTGTACATTGTCAATTTAGGAGTGTCATCGATACCTACCAAATCGATACATCGTGATTTACGAAAATCGCGATTATCATCGATAAAACGGGCTTCCCTAGCCCACTTAAAAGGGTCTATATCTCCTCTTTCCTATCCTCTCGAATGTGTGTGGTGCACATGTGTGGGCACTGACACATTCCTCTGTGAAATTGTGTAATGTAGTTCTCGCCATGAATATGACCTCAGCTGTTGAAATGGCGTTAAACATCTATTACTCACTCATCGATAAAACCATTATTATTAAATGCAGAGGATTTAGGCATTCCAAATTTGAAAGAATTTTGTCAAAATTCTTATTAGAACCGAAGTTATGGTCAAAAGTGTCCAACATAATTTTCTGGTGATGAAAGTTATCGGTAATACACTGTTGATTCGTGTTATTTCATTGGCTCTTAAATTTACCTTGTAATATGAGTATATGAAAAATTCTTTCATTGTTAGAAAGTTCAGCTCATGGTTATTTAGCCTATATAGCAATAATCGATATATTTGAGATGTCGAGACCAAAATAATGATAATCATCATCGATATAATTTGGATGTCAATGACACTCCTAAGACAATTGGCATAATAGTTTTCATGAAAATTGTGTAGCATTTATTGAAATATCATATCCTAACTGACGAGCAGGCATTGATAGAAAGGGAGGGAGTGTCTTTATTATTTACATAGACAAGGTACAACGTATCGGTCCTAGTTATTACAATACGCGAATTCATATTCGTATTGCAAGATTGACCATGTAACCATCACTTTGACTTAATCCTATAGTGCCAATAATGGTATTACTAAGGCCACCCTTAAAAATATATTCATTTCCTGTCCAGAGGGTGGGATTTTTTAAACCCATAAGGAAGGGAGGGGAAACTTTTTTTTTTGGAAAAGATTTCTATTTGTCATGAACATCGTAAGTGGGGATGACGTGAATTTGTCATCACATTCTAGGATTCTAGGATTCAGTGATTGGAAACCAAGATTCTTGTGCTGATAGACAAAAAAAATTTTTTTTAGAACTCAAGATAAAAAATTTCCCATTCTCAAAAAAAAATTCCACCAGGCCTCTGGACACGAACATATTTTTAAGGGTGGCCTAAATGGGGTCCTACATAAAGTGGCTTTTTGGAAATGGGAGCTATCTTTATCTATTCTTATCAGGGTATGTAGAAGCATGGTTGTACCCTGTACTCAGACTCAGTGTGACAGTGTGCAGCTATCAGTATCAGTAGTATCAGCGGAGCTAGAACAGTCAGTGTAGCACACTGCTCATAGATAACACTGTGCCATGTACGTGGGAGTCATTGACTGACTTTATAAAGGATCACTCATCACTGCTATAGTAGCTACAGGTATATTGTTCTTTACAATTTCTATATCGACTTTTTCCCCCTATTTGAATTTGGAGATTATAAATAGCATATAATATTATTGTAATATGTTTTGAGTGAGTGACTTACTTTAATTGGCTTAGGGACCACCCTGAGTCTATACCGCCAGGTAGGTGGTGGCATTGGCAAAAAGTCAGTTATACGATTTTTAATCTAAATTTTCTACAAGAAACAAAGCATGTAAACAAATAAGTCACCATACATGACTAGTTCATATATCAGTCTTTAGTTACAGTAAAGAAAAAAAAAAAAAATCCATGCATGAGTTCATACAAAATTAAACAAAGAAAAAAGTCATTTCATAAAAATATTTTCTCCAATCCAGTCCTCCATAGGTTTACCTCTGGGCTGGACTTTTCTCTCTTTGTTTCTATTTGTTTCAAAACAGCATCTAAAAGTCAGACGGTTTGGACGCCTTTCAAAAAACGCGCTAAAAGTCATTAGCTCCACAATGTTCATTATCAGGTAGCATCTTTGCCTCCCCCCTAGGTATACTCGAAGTTCATGAAGAACAACTTTCATTGGCCTACATCATATACTAAGACTAGTAAGAGTAGTGTACCTAGAGTAGACCTGTTTGTTAACATCGTGCATGCGCTGCTCGATATCTTCTTCATTACATTTTAATATGATAGGTGGCAGCACCAGCCCTGAGCCCTTTGTGCGTACCAAAGCACATCGTAACATTTTGGTGACTCGTCGCTACCTGACACGTAGCTGCGGGTGTAGGGACTTGTATTAATGTATTTCTAAATAAAACATTTATGATGCAGTATTTAATTTTCATGTCGGTATGGGGAATATTCCTTAACTATTTCCACACTTTAAAGTTGAAGTCAAGTTTCACGTTAAGTCAGAAGTCACCTAATCTGTAGTATTATCTAGATAAAATGGTAACCAATTGAAGTCTCACAATGCAGTAGTTTCTACCTTAACACCAGATGAATATATGTTTTATCCCTTGTTTATTGATTGTATAAATATACGTGTATTTGATGACATATGTCTCATTATAATTATGGTACTTTGGCCATTTGGGCTAGCATTTATGTTATATGTAAGGTTCCGGTTCTTGACATGTGTATTAACAGTTCCATTCATCTTGTGTTGTGCGTTTTACCTAGGCTAAGAAATGTTATTGATTGAAGTTATTATGTATGTCTGAAATACCCTATGGATTACACAATGCTATGTATGTTTATCACAATTTTACAAACATTTAGATGCTACCAACACTGTGGTACATGTACATCAAAGTGGCGTGCAGGATTCTGTCACCTGCTGTACCAGTACTGTATACACAAACCTTAGGTACACACACACAGTCAAAGTTAGGGCACGGTCTACTTTAGCATTTATGTCTACATGTACTGTTGTACGTTTATCTAGGTCCATGGCTAAATATATAAAGGGTCCCCGACTTAAAGAAAAAAAGAAACAAAAAAAAAATGGAAAATTTTGGCGAAAACGCAGACACAGACAGAAATGTGGAGGCACAGGGAAAATGGTTTTGGAACCAAATAGGAAAAACTCAATGACAAAAGGGTTCAAAACCTAAGTACAAATGCACTTAAGGGCTAGCTAATTAGGACCAAAGGTAGCTTGACTGCTGTGATGATTGTCAGGTATTAATTTGTCCTATACAAGCACACAATCATATTCTAATGGGGGCGGGGACATGTAATGAAATATCAGGTTGTAGTTAGAACACTCATCATGCCACCCCTCCCACCTGGGTGTGTACGTTAAGAACATGGTGATGTGTATCAGGGCATGCCCGCATGGCTCTACTTGAAGCTGTATTGAGTTATATTATAATAAGCCTACGTTGACGTTCTACATGTAATATACATACTGCGTCATTTCTAATAGGACCAGAGTGAGGGGGGGGGGGGGGTTAACAGGGGCGGGGCGTTAGAATTAACTCTGTAATGGCCGCATAGTGTTTTTAAATAAAAATTGACTCAACTCATTGCTGTCATGATGCATGAATGTAGCCATGATACGTTGCATCATGCCAACCATACATGATTGATACACTCCTTTGATATGACATGATGCATAAAATACATCTATTAATAACACCCTGATAGCTTCCATGCATCATGGCGCTAGATGAAAGCCCATGTTTTAATTTGAGGGTTAATATATAGCATCATCAGGGTTAACCCTTTAAAGTCCAAAGGTGCATTAATGCATCATCCCCATCAGTCGTCATGATGTATGAATGAAGCTATGGTTATGCATCATGCCAGTCCATGGGGTTGATACCCTCTTTGGTCGTCATGATGCACCAATGAAGTGCAAACTAGCATTTCGTCAATGGCTGCATCATGCCGACCAAGGGGCATACTGGACTCCTACTGAAGTGGTCCATAAGTAAAGTGTTAATCCCCACATTAGGAGTTAGGTGGGCGGGGGGGGGGGGGCGCTGACACAGCTGTTAGACCCCACATGGTGTCATACAGTAGACAGGGTAGTACCGTAATACCCCATGGTGTTTCACAGTAAAACCCTGTATATAAGCCACGGCTTATGGACCATTTCAGACCCCAGGTGCAGCGAATAGGATTACCTATAGAGAAGCTTGGGGTGTCGATTTGACTCAATGTAGAACAGAAATAAGACCGCAATTTCTAAGCCTTATGTACGGTCTATAGCATTCTCCTTACCTAAGGGTGTGGCTTTTACAAAGGGTTTTACAGTGCAAATTGCACCATAAATCTTTGCGTAGAGCACGTGACTTGGTAACTCTAATGCATGGAGTTCTCACCCTGATCATGCATGTGCCTCCCCAACTCTTTCCCCGAATGCTGCAGGGTATTGGAGGGGCACTGTGGACATTGAGATGTCTGTTGGTCTTTAGATAATTTTGAAAATCTATCAATAAGAGAAAAAGGCATATTAAGGTAGGGTGTGGTTTATAAGTGGCTGCGTCTTATACAAGTTTTACGGTAGTTGTGACACAGTAAACAGTAATTATATAGTGAAGCACACAGGACTGGCCCATTTCCCTCCTCCTCATGCTGCAACAGGTACGGCTTATACACAGAGGTTTCTGATATGGTAAACCCTTGTGTATAAGACGCAGCTTAGACACTAGAACTACATCCTCTGCGTCCTACAGGATTCACCTCAACTCAGGGTCCATCTTATAGGCGAGGATTTTACAATACAGAACAGTACTAAAATTACCATAATTTGACACCAAGTGTTTCTTAAAGAATTTAGCCTAACTCTGGGTGCGTTCTATACGCGAGGATTTACGGTAGTGGCACACAATACATACCCTTGCCCTAGGGTAGTAGTAGTCTGGGTGCGGCTCATACACGGGGTTTTACAATAGTAGCATGTGTAGTATCATGACACATAGGGCTGAATTGACTGTTTGGCTGCAGCAGGTGGTGCGTGTGACGACCGCCCCGCTAGGACGACGTGTGAAGCCCCTCACCACGTCCTCCTCCTCCTACCTACCCAGCATCACGGGCAAGATGCAATACGACACCCAAGTGGTAACTATCTTATACTACTGAGGATGAGGATGCTGCTAGCCTGAAGAGGCATATGTAGTTGTACAGACTATAGTGGTACACATTGACCCCAGAAGGTCCCTTTAAGGACTGCTAATGCCTTGATATATATCATGCCCATTGGTCGTTATGATGCGTGAATGCTGCCCTGGTATGTAACTCGCTAGGGCTACATTCACGCATCATGCCGACCCCACATGGCTCAAATGAAGTGCTGGCGAGCAGACTCGCTACATGACGTTAACCAATCAGCATGATGCATGCACTTCTGTATTAGCGGTCCTTAAAGGGTAAATGGTTTATATGGTAGTCACTGACCAATGTCCAACCTACGTCTGAGACCTGACCGGGTGCCTTATATTCACTGTATATGGATATCGAGACATGTACCATTCGGATTTGTATGTGGCAAGAAAACTGAATGGCCAAGTCTACTACAACCAAAATTAGAGGGAAAAATCAATCAAAAGATATGATAGAAAGTAGTCATGCTGTTATGGACATTTCTCCAAAACCAAGAGGACGTTTAATATATGGGATTCTTTGTAGATAAGAGACCTACCTCTTAAGGTGAAAATGTAACACTTGGTTATTTATCAAGAGGTTTCTTCTGTCATCGTGACATATTGCACCCGAGATGGTCACAGAATTAGTAAATGCATGGTCATGTGTACTACAAACCCTTTGCTCTTCTTTCATTTTCTCCCATTTTTTTTCTTTTCTTTTCTTTCTTTTTGTTTTGTGAGTCGTAGCTGACAACTTACCCGCTGGTGAATCCCATGAGTGTCAATAGAATTCGCTAAAGGCTGTCCAGGTTCTGGTTGTCACGATGCATGAATGCAACAGAGGATCGGTGTATCCTGACACAGTGTCCCACTTGTCAGTTAAACATCAGTTAATCTGTGACTGATAAATAGAGGGAACCCTCATGACGACCTTGCAGCCTTTATAAGAACGAAATTATTCCACTTTGATAATTATGCTGGACTGGCAGTAAGCACCTTGCTCATGCTGACCCAATGGTGTTTCTAAATTCCCAAAGTTGTATGATACATTAGATTACCTGCTGGCGCATCAGAGGCATATATATGCGAAGACATAGATAGGGTTCACCATACGGTACCAGGTAGGTATGTTCTGGGTGCGCGTCTTTGTTTCACGCTATGTGTGTATGTATTGTCTGTGCGAGCATGTGTGTGTGACGCTGTGCGTCTTATAAAAATCCCTGTGCGGTGGTTTTCAGTTTCAGAGCTCCCATCCACCTTACCAAATCTCCCTTGCAAAGGATACCCCACTCTAAAACGCCCATTTAACTTTTCCAGATCATTTTCAGGCAATTTACATAAAAAGGAAAATACTAACAAACACTGTAAAAACAAAATCCATATACAAATTAGTTAAATTTGCTTCTTTTATTCTCATGTAGCGGTTATATGACCAGTTATGCAGCGAGACACTCCTAAACGAGTGCATGCCCCAGCTTACAGGTTTATTGCCCAACGGATTTATGCAGTATGATACAAACGTGGTAAATATAACGGCACGTTTCGAACTCTTCCCAGATGTTCCGAAACCTTTTACTATATGCGCTAATTCGTATTGAAGAGTAAAAATATGTATAGCTATAAAAAAAAAAAACTTTGATAACACGAAAAAAATGTGCACTGCCACAAGAGACACTTTAGTGAAGTATTAAGTTTGTATTTTATGGGAATTTTTCTTTTTTGCTTAAAATAAAGAATAGAAGACACAAAAACAGTCCACCCTCCCACTCTAAAGCCCATGACTTAGCCACCGAATGTCCCGTGCTGATAATGTGCCGCTGGACATACCCGCTAAGTTGCTCGGAGTGACAAGTTGGGAATGCTGTACACTTGATGTTGTCTTAAGCTTGCATGTGTTTTATAATAGAACATTTAGTGCATGCTGTACAGTTAATTGTAATTTCAATTATCGCTTTTGAGAATGAATTTCGACTGTCAGTAATTGCTTTGTTCCTAGTTCAAATATAATATAATATCGAAATTAAGCTAAATTTCTATATATTCTAAGGCAACTAGCAAATCTAAGATTGATGTTAAAAGTTCAGTAGATAATTTTCTGAAATATAGATGTACTCTGCATTGTAAAAAAAAAAACTGATATGGGTAACATTAACAAAATTTGCATTGGCATTTTTAGCCGGTGAACCTATTTAGTGACGGAGAGAATTCTGATGATGACGACTCTCTCCTGCTTGACGTCGGAGGGCCTGCAGATATCCCAACGATGCCCCCGCCCAATACCGACAGCCTGTTCCATGTTGATGCTAACGGGACGGTGTCAGTCGACCTGAACTCGTTAACCAGCAGAGTGCGCACTGTGAGCGGTACGAGTACAGGTCCTGATGGATTGTCGGTCGGCGGCAGTCTGGATTCGCTGGCCGTGGAGAGTTTGTTCAACCTACCGGATCTCCCTGGTACAGACTTCCAGTTGGACCTAGACGACAGCATCAACACTGCGCTGTTTGAAGATGGTATGTACTACCTTTAAAATCAACTAATAATGGGTAGATATAGAACATTATCAAAATACTCGGTAGTTTGAATGTGGCATTATTCACGGTGCATATGTAGAATAAACCCTAAAACCTCGCTCATAAGCTGACCTCTGTCATAAGCTTTGAGAAAAAAACTGCAAGCCGATTTTGCACCTTTTTCTTGAATCTATTGTAATAAAACCCCGGTCATAAGCCGTGGGCAAGAATTTAGAAGCCAAAAAAGATGGGCTTATGACCAGGGTTTTTACAAGCAGTCCTTTATGATGCCAAAAATCAAGTCCTAATTAGTTGAAGTTACAATGTTTTCTTATCTATTCCCCAGGTATTGCAGCCAATGACATGAGCAGCCTCCTGGAACAGTTCGAAGAAGGTGAGTACATTATACTTCACGGTTTCTTAGAAAGGAATAGTCGAAGTCTAATAATAGCCTAGCCTGGATAAGACTTGTATATGCTGAACCAGGCCTGCGATTATATTTACTCTCATGTTCTTTTAGTTACCTTTAGCTACCATTTAACTCTGCATGATTAAATGAAAAAAAAAAAAATCACGGATTAATGTCTCCCTGCATTATTTTCAAGTAATGGAATATGCTCCCTTGGTATATTTTCCAAATATTCATGACACGCTATTTGTCATATTGTAACTGTAGCTGCGGCAACTCTTCCTGATGTCGATGTCGAGGCGACAGAGGAGGAAGACGTGCCTGTCAAGAAGGAAGCCGGGTTAGTACATGTGGATACTGTTACATGTGTTATCACCTTTTTAACCCTTTAAAGGCCCCTGATGCAGGAGTGCATCATGTCCATTAATGCATCAGGGGCCCTTAAAGGGTTAACTAGTGGGGAAGTTTATGAAGATTTCGCATGGAAAATATAAAAGAAATGGAATATAAAAACTAAGCAAAAAAATGGTTATTAAAAGGTTTAATTATTGAAGCTGAGTTTATATAATACCATATATATTACAGGTCTGCCTCAGCCTCCCCAGACTCCAGCAATGAGTCTGAAGTAATGCGGCTACTCAAGGCCAAAAACCCAGTCATCGTACCCAAGAAGGGTCTCGGAGCAGCCTCCAAGAACATCTCGGCCTCCCAGGGCCCGCCCAGCTCAAGGCCGACATCGAAGACTCTGCCGACTCCAGCACCAAAGCAGACAGCACAAAAAACCTTACCAAAACCTGGGCCCCCTAAGGGAATTTCAGGCAAGCCCAGAAATATGTTTTTCCCTGCTAGACCTGTGCCTCCCACAAAAACATCCACGAAACCCTCGAAATCCACGAAATCCTCGAAAACATCAAAAAGCTCAAATGCAGTACACAGTAAGACATTAAATGCTTCTAGAATAAGGCAGACTCGCTGGAGTTAACGAAACCCTCCCACTAACCCACTTACCTGGGCCACTATTATATTGTCGGTTATTTTCAGTGTTGCTTCTGGTGGGGTTTTCATAGAACTAACCAAACTAAAAACATCAGTCTTAGTTTTATATGCAGTGGTAATATTAACCATTTAGAGGCCGATAATGTATCAGGGGTTATTTACACTGTCGGTACTTGTAGCGCAGCCGCAGCAAAGCAACTACTGTCAATTCTCTCGTATATGCCGTGGCCAGTACCAGAACCCAAATAAAAAGGTGGCTTATAGGAATGGCCCAATGTTGGGGTGCGGCTTATATGAGGGTATTTTACACTATAAAACAGTACTAAATTGCCAATTTTCAAGCATTGGCTATGGCATTAAGCTTCTGCGGCTTATACGAGATTGCAGCTAATACTAGAGAATTTACGGTACTGCCAACTTTTGCTGCAGCAAGTATTTTACCCAGTTATGCTTGCTGCTTGTGCAAGGCAGCAGATGCATCGCAGCAGATGTTGCCAGTGTAACACCCCCTTTACACTGGCACCACTTGCAGCACAGCACGTGCCGCAACAACTTGCAGCAGGTGCTGTCAGCTTACCCTGCTGGAAGCTACTCTAGCCATTTTATTTCACCCTGTCACACTGCAGGTGCTGCCAGTGTAACGCACCATTAACATACCTGCTAACTCCTCAGTGTTCTCAGTTCTTTTTTTGCGATGATCCATCTGTGTCAATCTTGTTTTTTTTTTTTTTTTCCTCGTCCGGAGTTTGCAGGTATGCATTAATGCATCAGGTCGCCCCTTTGGGGGCTGATTCTCCCATAGGATCTTCATGATACGCCAATGAAGTGCTGGCAAGCACCATCACATCATTGGTGCATCATGACGACCAATGGGTAAGGTCCATTACCGGCCTTTCAAGGGTTAATAGTCATACTGTTAAATTGCAACTTTGAAATTTGAAAAAAAAAAAAAAAGCAAAAGAGGAAGGAATTTGGTTGAGCCCAATTTCAGCTATGTTGACACCTGGGTTTACCTCCGTGTTCCTTACAGCTTAACCCTTTAAGGGCCATTAATGCATCCCTGCATGAATGCCGACCCTGAAGGGTTAACTCAGTCCCGGAGGGTCGGCGTGATTCTCCAACGAAGTGCTGACGAGCAGTCTCGCCAGCACTTCATTGGTGCATCATGCTGACCAATGGGCATGATGCACTCCTGTATTAGCGGCCATTACCGCTTACATAGGCATAAGTCTGGCACACCAACACATTACACAACTTATTACATCACCCCTCCCGTATAGGTTGTGTGGTATTTGTAGTCTGTGCTACATTCTATAACATATATCCTCCAAAGTACATGTATACAGGTAGATGTGTATTAAACCATATCTATGAAAAACATTAACCATATTTGACCATTAAGTGTGCAAGCTCTGATGAGCATTCAAAGCCTACTTTTGGGTCAATTGTTAGAACAAAAATTAAAAAGACCAAAGTCAAATTTTGGTCTCTGAATATAAGATATACGATCGTTATAGCGTCAAGAATTTTCGAAGAGCACTGTACCCATAATATGTCAAATACAGTGTAGATGTTTCATATTTAGACATGCATTATTCAGTGTAATTAATACTTGGGCTATGAAGCCTTCATTATCTTGAAAGTTAAGTAGTTGTTCTGTATGATTCTAGATACATAGACAGATAAATTTTCAACCACATGCCGTTAATGTATGTCCTATTATACCTTTTCAGCACCCAAAGTGAAGACCCCACCCCCAGAAGTGCTGCAGAAGATCCGGGCATCCAACAAGCGCAAGTCGACCATCATGCTCCCAACCGCTGCTACCCCCATGAGGTCGGAGCGCCTGCGGGGATTGCCGCCATCGATCGAGACCAGGAGATCCCAGAAGGTGCCTGCGCTGGTAAATGGTGGTGGTCAGATGAAGCAGCTACATGTGGAGACGGGGGCGACGCGGCGCAGTGTGCGTCATGCGGCGGCCTCCAACAGCGCACCCTGCTCCCCTAAGACACAGCTTCACACTGTGGGACCCAGCAGTGCACCGGTATCACCAGTACACAAAGCTGCACCCGCGTCCCTACTTCCACCAAAACCAGCCATGACCCGGAACTCAATCAGTGAAACTGACATGAAGAAGCTGGCCAAGCCAGAGTGTGACTTCGAGGTCAGCAGCGATTACTTTAAGGTGATCGTGGATCATGACTACTGTCAGAACTCGCGTCAGCCATCACCGCCACATACAGGTGGATCTTCGGATCAAGAAGGGGCGCAGAGCAGAGCCGCACCTAGCGGTAACAGTTCTGATGTTACTGCTGAGGAGGAGGATGGTAGCGTACTAAAGAGTTTGTTACTGAATAAGAACCTCGCCGCGCAGTTAAAGCGCCAAGCTGCCGCTGACCGCGCACGTCAAGCACGTAAAGTGAGCGTCAACCTTGACGTTGTCGATATGGAGATAGAGGATCAGGAACCCACCCCCATGTCGCCCCGGGCCAGCCGCCCTGAGGCACCCAAGGAGGCACCAGGCGGCGCTCATGTCATTGGGGGTATAGCTGTAGGCCTCCCACTTCCACCCCTGCCACCATTGGACCAGCTGCCCAAGGACTGCGAGCTACGGCAGCTGGGCAGTGGGTCGGACTCTAACGACTCGGTTAGGCCCATCAATGACATGAACGTCATCCTGAACAAAGTGAAGCAAGTCATGAACAATCCTCAGGCTCAGGCCGAGGCGCTGCAGGCGGCACAGGCACAACAACAACAGCAACAACAACCGCCCCCCGCCACGTCTAACATCAAGGACGAGGCTGTCAGTAAAGCTGTGAGAGAAATGAAGCACATTCTTAACAGCGTTAGTTTGACTCAGAAACGGCCAGACCGGCCAAACTCAGGCCCCCACCATGGTGAAAGACCGCGGAGTAGACCCGAGAATAGTAGTATTATAAGGTACGATAGGAGTAGGCATGCCAGGAGTAGCCGGCACCATGAGAGAAGTAGTCGCCATCACGAGAGGAGTCAACCTGCGAATGAGATGAATGAAATCCTCAACAGGGCCACTTTATTGCCACCTGTTGTAAGGAAATCTGAACATTCACCCATGAAAATTGAAAATGGACAAGTGAGGAGTGAGAATGTGCCACAAAGAACTGAGAATCTTCACCCTAGAGGTGAACAATTACACCAGAAACCTGAGCAAAGACATCAGAGACCTGAGATAGTAGTACGTCCAAAGACTGAACAGTTACACACTGTGGAGAAGCCTCATCAGCTGGTGGAAAAACCTGTCTTGGACCGTACTGAAATGAATGTCATTCTTAATAATGTAGATATGACGCCGGTTGTACCTGTCATAAAGCCAGAACCCATGTCTACAGCCATATCTGCTAAAATAGAACAGTCTCCAGTGCCAATGGAGCAAGATGTAAGTGAAACCTCAGTAGCAGTAACAAGAGTAAATACACCTCAAACACAGTCACCGGTAGCATGTACGCCTGAATCGACATCACCAGTAACACGTGCCACACCGTCACCAGTCAACCGTGTCGCTCAGTCCCCCGCTAAAGAAGTGCTTGTGATTAACCCACCAGCACGCAAAGACAATAAGACCCCAGAACCAGCCGGAGAAGTACGCACAGTTATCAATATTGTAAAGGGTCAAACACAAGTGGTACATCTGGATGGAACTCCTGTCAAGGAGCTCCAGCCAGAGGCCAAGGCAGTGTCAGATAAGGTAGGAAATTGTGACTCGAATAGCTCCGATGTAGAAAAAATCAATCCGACTGATCTCGAGAAGGTTAGCGCTAGGATTGCGAGGATTGTAAATGAACACAGTAATTCCTCCTCACCTGTACAAATGAACACAGCTGTAGAGTCACCAGTGGCCGTCGCCGAGGCAAGTCCTGCGCCAACCAAAGTCAAGCGGAATTACAGAAAGCGCGAGCCATCGCCAGTAGCGGAGGAGGACAATTTGTTTGACAAAATGCCGACATACTTCACAAGGCTCACCAAGCCACAGAAACCGGAGAAGAGCTGGGTTGAGTCTCACAGAAAGTTGGCAAGTGAGGTTAGGACTTATGACCGTGACCCGTCACCAGAGCATGACGTTGGTTTCAGTAAGCTACCCTCGTATCTTTGTTTCACCAATAGTACAAAATACGACGACGACCAGCAGCAAGGTGTAGCTGTTAAAACAAAGCAGCCCACTCGTGCCGAGGAGGAGAGACTGTCCAGCACACCTTTTACCAGTGCTAGGTCCAGCCGAAGCGGCACCCCAAACCTTGTAATAGCATCTCGGGCCAACTCTGAGTCACGGCCCACGTCAAGGGCACCTTCCCGATCTTCAAGATCCTCATCGCCCTCATCACGTGGGTCCGACTCGTCTTCACGGGAGGGCTCCCGATCACCCTCTCCGGCACGACGACGCTCCAGGGGTCGGTCGTCAGTGAGGCGCCAGCCATACCGCAGGAAGCGACATTCATACTCATCGTCCCACTCTAGTTCAGCGTAAGTCAATTTACCATTGGTAATATTGTGATCCTTGTACAATACAGTCGTATTTTTTGTCAAAATCTTTGTTAACTCGAAAGAGTTATAAGCGTCGGGTAAAAAATGGACCGATTCAGTGCCTCTTAACACAGAGAAAAAGTAAGACGCTCTTCCGGTCTATGTTAAATCCCATAAGAGGTGCGAATAGATTCAACGTTCCCGCGTTTTTGGTCCGGAGTGGTGCAAATAATTGATGAATTTGCCATCATTCGATCCGTCCGCGTGTCTCTATTGTCGTAAAAGTCTTCGTTACTAATTTTTTTTTTCAATTATTCAGTGTTATAATATAGAAATATGATAAAGAATGCACAAAGGATATGATTTGAATCAATATGTATTATTAAAAAGATAAAATAATTACGTGTTCGCCCTGTCGTTAATTCGCATCACAAAGCCGTGGTCGTGCAAATTGACCCAAATAACCATGGAAATTGGGTCAGGCATGCGCAGATAGAACCAAAATCCAACATGGCAGACAGCAAGACAATCGACAATCAAACTTTTAAGGAATTTCTTGCACTCTACTAGACAGTGATAGGATTTTGGCAAATAAATCGGACCTGCAAGGATCATTGTAAAATGTCAGTTAAAAATGAACCATTCTATTCATGTGAAATGATTATAAAGATGTGTTCAATTCAAAACTTCAAGGTCTCAGTCCAGGTCCCGGTCCCGATCAAGATCAAGATCTCGGCTGAGAAGTCAAAGAAGGTCATTCTCTCGGTCATCCTCGAGGTCAAGGTCATCGTCAACAAGAAGAGACATGCGAAATCGTAGGGACCGGATCAGGCCAGCGTGAGTTAAATTCTCTTCTCAGAAAACATGTTTTACTGGACGGGCTTCCCTAGCCCACTTAAAAGGGTCTATTTCTCCTCTTTCCTATCCCCTCAGGATGTGTGTGGTGCACATATGCACGGGCACTGACACATTCCTCTGTGAAATTGTGTAATGTAGTTCTCGCCATGAATATGACCTCAGCTGTCGAAATGGCGTTAAACATCTTTTACTCACTCACTCATGTTTTACTGGACTGTGGTTGTGTGAATAGTAGGGACAAGAAAAAGAACTTTCCACTCATATAAATGCCTCCAGGTTGATCTTCATTGTCATTGTGTACCCAGTATCTGAACGACCAATGGATCCGAGCTACTAATATAAATATATACTTATTGACGCTAAAGAGTTAAGGAACATTGGTAAATGCTTCAATACTTTATCAACCTCATAGTAATAGGAAGATGCAAAAACTTGAATCCAACTTTGTTTACTTCTCTGCTGTAGGTTCGGCCACAGGTCACGATCACGGTCAAGGGAAGAGGATCGTGAATTAAAGGAAAAGATCAAGAGGAAAAGAATCGTAAGCACACTTTATTCATTCGATACAGGCTGTTAAGATTTATAATATGATAACATATAAGATAGAATTCCACATTCACTTTAATTTCTTAGTCTCAGAGTCCTGACTATAAACGTATTTAATTAAGAGTTGCAAGAAATCAGTTTTAACAATTGTACAATTTTATCTCTTGACCAGGAGGAGAGGCGGATTGTGTATGTTGGTCGCATCGCCAGTGACTTTACACGGCGTGATCTACGTCGTCAGTTCGAGCGCTTCGGTGAGATAGAAGACGTCAGTGTACACTTCAGGGAACACGGAGGGTGAGTTGATGTCCTTATATCATTATTGGCTCCAGAGATCTTTAATGTATATCATGGTAAATGAAAGGAAAAGCAACTGTTATACCAAATACCATAGATTCACGCTTATAAGCAGCACAGACTTTGAAAGTACCGGTAGGCTAGAAAGCAGCTTTGAAAGTAGGCTAGAAAGCAGCAACTGGGGCCTGAAAATGGCTGGTTAAGTTCTAGCCTATTGGGGTAAATACCTGCTTAAAGACTGAAAAGTGGTCGACTCCTCCGCTCAAGTTCCTATGGTCCAGCTTGTACTTGATGGGAAATATTAGCTTCATTTATTTGCAAAATGAAAAACAAAATTTGTATGTAGCATAAGATTCCTTTTCATCCACTTTCCTTATCCTTAATTCATGTTGTTGGCTGAAATCTCATGAAAGTGCTTTCTATCCATATTTCAGAGATAACTACGGCTTTGTGACCTACATATACACAGCGGATGCCTACAGTGCCATCGAAAGTAAGTCAATATTCAGTCTCGTCCGGTTGGGATTCTGGAGAATACCCTCTCTCGTGTTCGGGGATTGTGGGTCCCCATTTTCTTGGGAATATTATTATGCACGGTACCCGCTTACATTTTACCACTACAGCAACCAGCGGCTAGAACTACTTTTACCCATAAATGCTGGTTACCAGAGACGACTCACGCTAGTGTTCGAGCTGGGGCCAAATTGGTCAATATTGTATTTTTCTGTATACAAAAAGAAAATGGATGAATAAAGTAAGTGTAATATATTCAAAAATTTTATATTCTGGTAACTGGTCACCATTCTAAAGATTGATACAATGCTAAATGGATTTATTCCTTTTTCAGAGGGAAATAAGTTTAAGGGTATGGAAAACTACGATCTGTGCTTCGGTGGTCGACGAGAGTTCTGCAGAGCGCAGTATGCTGATTTAGGTATGTCATACAGATTTCTCTATTTACCTTTTAAACTTAATTGTTTTCATAACAGACTCTAGCTGACATGTGCCTATCACTATGGAATATTACTAAACGGTCGGTGAATTATTAACTCGAAAAGCGAGTTATAGGGAGACACCCTGGGGCACTGCACTTTCAGTCATTTTGGTGGTGCGAATAAGTTTAAAAAAAAGATGGAAATTTTATATATAAGAGGCAGAATTAATTTATGAATTTGTAGTTCCATTAAAGGAGGAGATGTAGGGGTCTTGCAGGAAAAGATATTTCATTACCAAGTTTTGTAAATTTTGAGAAATTGTCAAAAATGTACAGACTCAGTTGGTTGGCAGCCATAAGACCCTTTTTGCCTCCAATGGTGAAGGTATATGATGTTGATCCATGTATCAACTTTCCCGCTTTTTTTGGCAATGTGGTGCGAATAGCACAGTTTTGGCGGGAGTTATGCGAATAGTGGCCTGGTGGTGCTAATAACCTGGGTGAGGGAGTGCTGATGCAACAGGATGAGTGCACAACTCATGGGGGGCCATCCACAAATGACGTCATGCTGAAGGGGGGAGGGGGGTCAGGCCGGCATGAAAAAATAAATTTTCCATATACCTTCAGCATTGCAAAATTGGCAAAAAAACATGAGGGGTTCTAAATATGTGAAATTTTGCATGATGTCATTTATGGATGACCCCTGGGAGCCAATCACAGGCTTTTCACTTTTCGAGTTATCAGGAAATTGACATTGCTGCATTATATTTTTTAAGGAAGAAACTAGTCATACCTCTCATGTGTGTTCGAGATTTAAAGGAAGAGTATATGATATGATAGAAAGGTAGGGTGTGTCATTTCTACCTTTAAACCTACGACTGCAGCTGTCTAAGGCGTTAACCCTTCCCTATCCAAAACCTTAATCAATTTCACTAAATATGAAATTTTGTCAATTTCAGACGGTAACATGGAGATGGATGAAGAGATGGCGCCTGTGACTGTTAAATCCAGCATCTCTGCTAGTATGGACTTTGACGAGCTTCTCAGACAAGCTCGCACCAAGCTCAAAAAGAAACCAGCCGCCCCCGCCAAACAAGACGCGGAATGTCATTGACAACTAACGCCTGGCAACATGCCTCGAGATGTAAACTGTAAATCAGACTTAGTATTGAGTACAGACACCATGCCCAACAGGTGACAACAGTGAACGCTGTGCGGCATGGGTAGCCGCACAGTTAAAGCTGGGAAGTATTGGGAGCCAGCAGTGAACACTGCATGGCATGGAGATTCGCGTAGTGCTTGCCACGAGTGGTAGACCTAGTATATATACAAACATAGACACTACAGCAAGACCTGGTCATTCAGCCAGCAGTTTGTGTAAGGCTGTGAGTGTGTATGTATGAGTTCCGGCCCGGTCCCTTTCTGGACGCTTTGGGCCTTTCTCCCCTATATGGGGCGCTTCAAAATATCATATGTATGAGTAGTGTCGGCATTAAGCCTATTTGTCCTGATCATGAAGGGGGATGATCTAATGTGCGCTGGTCAGTTAACACTTACCAGGGCTGCATTCATGCATCATGATGACAAATGGGCAGAATGAATGAATGCGCTGTTAAAGCTGAGAGTCATACTTAGTCTATGTATTTATATACTGATATGGGGGAAGCGAAGACTTAGCTCAGTCTCGAAACTGGAGGTTTGGTTCAGTCTCGACGCTTTATCCTTTCCATGTTGAACAATGCCATAATGATTCAGTTAGTGAACGATTCATTCAAGTTTATTTGAGCTCAAAAGCTGATGTATTATACTCAAGATAGACCAAAGTCCCTGTTGGCCATCTGCGCTATCATTATCAACATGTTCACTAAATGCGTATAAGGGGAAAAAGTGATAAAAGATTCCCAAAATGTATATTGGCCAGTATCGATAGAAGTTTGGTCCGAGATGGGACGTTGCGAATTATAATCGCTGACTCTGCTAGTATTAATTCTGTCTTCCCATGTTTTTGTTACTCTTAGTTGCACCATATTGTAGATGAAGTATAGAATAGTTTTAAATCTGTAAAAAATGAAATAGAAAAAAAAAAGATGAGTTGTTTATGTTAGGTGCTGTATTACTTGGGTTGCAGGTGTGATAAATATGAAAATTTTGGGATCAGCTCAATGGTATATCGTTCGATAGGATAGCGTCCCTGGGTTTAGAAGTTGTTATGGGACTATATTCTGTATATCATAAGGAGCTTCTTGCCATAGCCAGTCGATAATGTCGAAAAAACACACTAGATGTAGTTGCTAAATTGGTGCAATGCGTCATATGCAAATGCATTCGATGAAAATGGTCTGCATAGGCCCACTAAATGGAGTCCGACGTAGGACCAAACGTGCTTAATTAAATCTGAGCTGATATAAATTGTTGCCGAGTATTATGTATAATACATATATTAATTTGATACATTGGTACCATACTGGTATGGTGTTGGCATTCTTGATAGAATCAAGAAATGAAATATAGAAGGCATATTTCAGGAATTTGAAATGGCAGACATATACATTGAGGAACTGTCAAGTCGGTATGGGGAAAATGACGTCCCTTGGGCTAATCACATACTTTTAGCAAAAGCCACTTCAATGCACATACAACTTAGAGTTACGCTACAACTGAATAATACCTCGTATATTGTAACGTGAAAACAGGTTTTTCCAACTCATCAGTTATTGCTAAATGCACCTTGGAATAATGTAATGCCGTGTCTTTACAAAACTAATGCTCTTGGATCGGCAGTCACATAACATGGGTCTAATTCAGAAGTTGCGGCTAGAAGGTATCATTTTTCTTGCGCTGAAATTGGTATAGCTAAAGAGTGCAACAGTATTGCTCCTGATGCCCAATAAACTCAAATCATGGAAGCTTCGAAAAATGATCACCAAGCTGGCATGCAGCGCTTAAATCCAAACTTGAGTCATCTTTACTCCAACTAACAGGAATATCAAATGAAGTGGAATAATTGCCATATGAATGAACATATACAGTGTTTTGCTGTGTCAAGTAAAATATTTGATTCCAAACACCCTTGGCAGAATTTGCTTTATTGTTTATCAAATCTTGCTTAAGCTGTGGGGTATATATGAGAGTAATCCATTGGATGACGTGGTGCTTGTAAACTGAAGCTGCGAAGCACGACGCTTGCACTTAGATGATATCAAACATTGATGCTCGTCCTATTATACAAATCATGTCATAGATGGCTGATCATTGTGCTACAGGTTAGATACCCGATAAAAGTTATTAAGAGGCATAAGACCGTAAATTCTCTCGTATTAGCCACACCCTCGTATAAGCTGCTCGCCCGACTTTGGGAGAAACTATAAGCCATAGCCAAGGCTTGACAATTGGCAGTACTGTACTGTTTTTTTGTGTAAAATAAGATACCTTCATATAAGCAGTACCCCGACTTTGGGCCGTTCCTATTAGCGGCATTTTTATTTGGGTTCTGGTACTAGCTGCGGCTTATACGAGAAAATTTATGGTTCATGATAGAAATGAAGTGATGAAACCACAAACTGCTGATAACCGCTGTGAGGAAGAACTCTGGTAGGCGACAAGCTGGTGATATGTAATAAACCGCACAAGGACAGCTTGAATCCTTCAAGGGCCGTATAATGCCTCCAGGTTCATGTCCCGTAATCGCCATGATGCACCAGTGTTCGCGGCTTTATTGGCCAGCACTGCATTAGTGTATCATCAGGGGTGTGAAATTTCCGCGGAAATCCGCGGTTTTAATGCCCACCAGGATAATTCTTGGGATCTCTGCAAATCCACTGAGAAAATAAATTTCCATTTATGGTGGGGGGGGGGGTGGTCTGAAATAGAATTTTCTCTGATGCAAAGTTTCATTCGAAATGGAATAGAGATATTATCCCAGTGGTGATTCCAAGCTTTTCTCTACATCAGAAAGTGGTTTAATGTGTCCAATGTACTGATTTGACCACTTTAATCTAATGTGAAAATATTAAGTAGAAGTCCCTGCAAGGTGGTATATTGCGCTTCAGAGGAAGTGAACTTCGGCATTTCACACCCCTGATCATGCCGAACCTTCAGGCGTGTCCCAACTCCATATGATCAGTATGATGCAACAATACACTTGAGAGTTCCTCGCCAGGTCTACTAAAATGCATAATGGCGACAGATAAGCATATACTAAATACTTCAGTGCGCTATGCTGGTCTTCATGGTTAGTGGCCACATAGTATTATGACTATGGAACATGAACCACGAGGCATTGTCCGTGGTTGAAACGCTAGTGAGAGAAACCAGATATGTAAATATTGTGATTGAGGTTTGTCGCCACTATCCTCAGTTTTTCGGAATTGATGGATTTTAAGTGGTGCGTGTGATAGTAGGTCGTAAGTAGTAGATGTAGAAAATGGCAACAATAGATGAAATATATTTTGGTGACCCAGGGAGAGAGGCACCTGTTGTCAGAATGAGGAGTTTTCTTTTTCCAAATTGTTTTGGAGTTTTTGTTAATGAGAATGTATCTAAACTTCAAAGGCCGTTGATACATTAATGCATCATGCCCATTGGTCGTCATGATACACAAATTTAGCTCTGGCGAGATACTAGCAAGGGCTACATTCGTGTAGCATGCGGTCCCAGAGGGATGGCACGATGCACTGAAGTGCTGGCGAGTGCACTTCATCGGTGCATCATGACGACCTGTAGGCATGATACACTCCTGCATCAGCGGCCCTTAATGAGAATGTATAAGCAGGTATAATGCTATGAGTGATGTGGTATTTGCAGTCCTTGGTGCAGTGAGTTTGGTTGAACATTGTGATCTGCGATTTATGAGTATCAGTTTTACAGTTTGTACGGTCGAGGAAATCTGGCTACTGTTGTATTGTGAAATACATATATAATCATATATATGAAATCTAGAAGGTGTGCAAGTCAATGAATTTTGAGTTTTTGATAAGGTATTAAAACTACTGGGTGTAACCAGATATAAACTATTACTTTACGATCAGGACTTATATTTCATGACAAAGCATATTTCAGTTCAAGATTATAGACAATCTACTCTTGTGGTAGTTTTGACTCGAGTGACCTTCTCAATAAACTAAACCTTAGCGTGCTGGTATAATGGAAGTAAGGTATAGAATTGTTCATTTAGACAAATTTGTATCAAACATGTGGATGTAATAATGTGATTGCTAAATGAATTTTTATGACAGAATAGGATGATATTTAGCCAAGGCTCATATACCTCTGTATACCTCGTATTTTCTATACCTCTACCTGGAAAAAAAAAATGATGGTTCTAATCACAGTATAGCTAGAACCTATATATCAGTGCTCCCCCCCTTTAATTGCCATAAGGTATACACTGATCCAATGAAGCATTCAAATAACCAAGCCTAGAGAAATGAGTAAAATAGCTAAAGCACATTGTAATAGACCAAATCAAGAACCAAATGTGTCTGGTCTGATGCAGATTGAAATATGAAATACCGTATTCATTCTAATAAGCGCACATGTGTGGAAAATTAATTATTAGAAGTATTAATTCTAATAAGCGCACCCCAAAAAGCCTAAAATCATTGTTTTTGTCCTAAAAATCTTGATATTTACACTTCATTTGACTGATTTGACACCAGTGTTGGGCCCAAAAAAAGGGGTGTGCGCTTATTAGAGCAGGTGTGCTTATTAGAATGAATACGGTATTCAAATTGGTGCAGTAATGCCATTGTTTAGTCTGATATTAGTCAATTATATAATAACTTCGATAAGTACGCATGGAAGCTCAGATTGTGACACTTGGCGATGATGATGCGAAATACCCAGCTCTAGGTAGGCCATATAATGATAATGGATAATGTTAATGGGATTTTAAAGGGCATCATATTGGCGTTAATGCGACATAACGCTTGTGTTGTCAAGATGCTTGAATGCAGTCATAGCAAGCCGTTGCGAGCGAGGGGCTGTATTCGTGACCCTGTGGAGTTGATACACTTACTGAAGGGTCGGCATGATGCACCAATGAACTGCATTGGTGTATCATGACAGCAAATGAAGACATGCATGATGCAGTCCTTTAAGCGTCTCATACCAAACACTGACAGATGTAAACAAACCCATGTGATAAGGCGCCTCTGTAGAATCCTGTATATGTAGGGTTTGTGATGTGAGGTTGATATAAGAAATAAACCCTGTTAAGCGGCACACAATGCCCCAGTGCATCAAGCCCATTGGCCGTCATGATGCATGAATACAGCCCTGGCGAGTAACTCACCAGGGCTACATCTGTGCATCATAGCGACCCTGTATGGGGTTGATACACACCCAGAGGGTTCGCGCACAGACTCACCAGCACTTCATTGGTGCATCAATGGTGCATGACCAATGTGCATGATGCACTCCTGCATCAGCGGCCCCTAAAGGGTTATAGTGAAGACCCTACATAAGAAGAAGTACAGACATTATATATGACTACTAAAAGTTACATAGAGTCTCCATTTAAATACATCTAGCTACACGTTCTGGTGTAGCTGAATTAAGATGAACTCCTCCTATGTGTGGTATGTATATGAAATAAAAAAAAAAATGGTTTATAAAATTCCAAGTGTTCAGTGTATTTTTCTATGATGTATGTTTCTGAAATATTCGTCTTTCACCTAAAAAGGTTACTTGACATTTTTTTTTTATATTTTCTATGATGTATCAGGAATTATACAAAAATGATCACATGAAAGATCTACACATTCCAAATCCCACTTTTGCCCACTCCTGGTCAAAACGATTGTGCCCCCCCCCCTGTTATGCTTCACTTTAACCATGTGACACATATTGTCCACATCACATTTTTTCACAATACGTCCACAATGGTCCAGCGCAAGGTGTCCAAAAAAAAAAAAAGTACTGTCAACAGACTATTTTCACAGAGTGTCCATAAGATACAATTTGTCCACACCCAACAATGACAATGTATCCACAAAATAAGACTGTCCACAACCTAATCTCACAAAGTGTTCACAAAACACATTCTGTCCACATACTTTCATCACAAAATGTTCAAAAACACTTAGTCCACAAGATTTTACCACAGAGTATCCACAAAAACCACACTGTCCACATTCAACTTGAACAAAGTGTCCACAAATTACGAATTGTCCACAATCTATCATCCCAAATTGTCCACAAAACACATTTTGACCACAAGTTTTGATCACAAAGTATCCACACAACACATTCTGTCAACAGTGTATGGTCGCTAAGTGTCTACAAAATTCATCTAATCAAAAGGATATATACGCAAAGTGTCCACAAATTACATTAAATTGTCCACAGGCTAAAATGTGTCCGCATGGATACTTTATAATGGTTTCTGTGGAAAATGTGTGCTCTGTGCACATTTTGTAGCACATTTTGTGGACATTTTTTAATGTCAACACAATGTGCTGCCTGGCAAGAATGTGAACAATTTATGATGGTTTGCTGTTGACAAGTGGTGTATTTCACATGTTAATAGGTACAGCAAGGACACACAGTGAGTACTTGCTGATTCTTAACAGACCACCCTGATTATGTATCTAAATGTTGCCAAGCTGGCATTGCTGGAGGTTAATTCAAGAGGCTCTGCCATCGCTACCTATGAGATGTTAGTGATTTCCCTCCCTTATTCTTTACTGCGATGGTAAGGTCGGCCTGCCTTCCTTTCTGATAGCCAGCTACTTTTTAGTGAGCTCTGTTAGCCTCAGCTTTGCTTTCACTATTCCAAGCAGAACACACTGTGCACAGTGGCAACAGGTCCACAGAAAAAAATAGCAGTGGAAGACAAAAAATAGCAGTGGAAAAACTCGTTCTCTCAAGAGTCCCTACACTGGGGTTCTGCTTAAAAGTACCGTGCCCCCTCTCCTGCACCAACTAAGAGAGAGAAGGGAAGCATGACGTTACTATGCCATTAACGCATGAGTACACTCAAGAGCCCTCAAGGAGTCAGAGAGAATTATTTCACAGTGGCATTTAAGCCAGGGGTAGCTATGGTATATAGTAGGACCTTGCTTGCAGGTTGTCATTCTTACAGCGACTGCCTTGGAGGTAGGAGCTAGGCTTCTTCCCCCTCCATGGCAAAAAGCTTGCAGGAGGCCGGCCATACAAGGCGGCCTCAACGAAACCTACACAGCCTTAGGTCGGGGGGGGGGGGGACTATAGGGTCTAGCCCTATACAATCCTACAACCAAGGGGACCGGCTTCAAAGCGCCTAGAGGCCATAAAACACCTCAACACACAGCGTGTGTGCATCCAAGCACGACCAACGGCCGCCGCTCTGAGCAAACAGCGAGCGAGCTTCTCCCTCTGATCCCAGGATCAGAGAAAACAGGCGAAGGGCCATAAAACTGCCCATCAAGCTGCCCTAAGGCCCCCACCCCTCCCAATCAGATCAGATATGTAAAAACTTTGTACAAAAGGCCGAGCACAAGACGCTCAGCACCACTTCTCAAAAATGGAGCACCAAGCTACCACCCCAAGCTCAGACTCCACCATTACCTGCAGACAGGGTACCCCCCAGGGGGATCATACCCAAGCAACAGCGTCCAGTCAGAGTGTCCTGGAGGACATTATAGCTGTAAACAGGGCACATACGACCCAATCCAGCTTTACATCTGACAGCAGCACTAATGCTGACGCCCAGGGTGACATCCCAACACAACAATTTGACTCAATATCTGAGGATGGGATAGAACCAGAAACTGAGCAACCTAATGCCGGCAGGTCAGGTGGAGGATCACATACAAATCCTTAGGGAGTACGGAAGGCAGATGCCCCTACTGCAGCCACTGCAGGGCCCCATAGACTTCCAGCGTGAGCCACTGGTGAGATGGCCACAGGAAGTGCGACCTGACCCAAGATACTCCACAAAAAGACCAGCCGAGATAGAGGTGGGAGCGGCAGCAGAAAACAATGGAGTACAATGGAAGAGGCCCGGGCACCTACAACTCACATAGCACCAACCCCACTACACCGGCGCCAGATGACCCTGAGGCAGAGTAGCCTACCAGGTGAGGCGACCTAAAATGAACCTTGGTAATCTATGAAACATGTACAGTCCAGTGACAAATGGAGAGAAAACATGCAGTACATACCCTGAAACAATATCAACTACACAGCAGAATGATAGGGTGCCATTAATACCAACGACTGAGCAGATCTGTTGTTATTACTGGCACCCCTTATCAAATCCACCATTTTTGACATTAATTTCAAATTGACTGTTTTGAGATGGGAAATGACATTCTTAGGTATGGGAAATATCCCTAAAGTTGTTCTGAGATTCAATTTGAATGGAGTAAACATTGGCATCAAGTCGAGCACAAACTTAGCAAAGGCCAAAAAACCTCATTTCTACAAACCTAATTTTGTCACTTTTCTGCACATAGGCTGGGAGAGAAAGGTCTAAAGAATGGGCTCAAAGTGAAAAAATATCTAAAAACTCATTTGCATATTGCTAAATCAGCTGCATAATGCTAGGGTGCCAGTAATACCCCCATGCCACTAATACCCATGGCTGCTCTAACCCAATTGTAACCTTAATACATGTGATCTCTTTGTTCAAGACACTTGACTAGTTCATTTTGACCTTGCCTAGAGCTACAGCCATTCAGATCCATCATTTGCTTCTTCTTGTAGCCATTTTCAATAATCAGATTTTACATAAAATCCCCATAGATGCTGGCATCATTTGCAATTGTTATTAGGATTTTTTATCAAATTCTTCAGTTAACACACAGTGTTTCCTTCATGGCAAGGCCAGGTTGTCTGCATACCAGATTGGCATCTAGAGTGTAATGTTAAAAATACCCCCTTTTGTGCCACACAAAACCATACAAACAACTTTCTGTCTAGCCCTACAAAGTGTTGAAATCATATTGAGGTTTTCTGTCACAATATGTCCACAGAATGTGTTACCATATATCCACAGAGCACATATTCTCCACACAAACTATCACAATGTGTCCATATGGATAATTGTGCTTTGTGAACAAAATATAATTTGTGGACACTTTGTGTATATCTGGTGGACAAAATTAATTTTGTGGACACTTTGTTACCATGCACTGTGGACAAAATGTGTTTTGTGGATACTTTGGGTTGATAGATTGTGGACAATTTGTAATTTGTGAACACCTTGCTCAAGTTGAATGTGGACAGTGTGGTTTTTGTGGATGCTCTGTGGTAAAATTTTGTGGACTAATAGACATTTTGTGACAAAGGTATGTGGACAAACCATGTTTTGTGGATACTTTGTGATGATAGATTATGGACAGAGTGTGCTTTGTGGATACCATGATGTTGTTGGTTGTGGCCAAAATTTATTTTATGGACACTCTGAAAAAATAGTCTGTGGACAATATGTGAGTAGTATAGCATGTATCGGAACGGGACTATAGCTAACTACAGGATATTACTCACTCGGGATGCAGCCAATCAGAGGCCTCCATTTGGTCATGTGACCCATTGCCATGGCAACGTGACCTACTTAGGGGATTAGCGACAACCTCTTAGCCAATCAGAGGCCAGCATTCTGGTAACCATGGTAACGTGACCTACTTAGGGGATTAGCAACCATCGCTCAGCTAATCAGAGGACAGCATTCTGGTAACCATGGTAACATGACCTAATTAGGGGATTAGTGCGGTCACATGACGCCCTTGTTTGTAAACAACAACACGTTGTTTACTGCAAATGAGATACTCCTGAATTCTTTGCGCGTGATGATAATGATAACTCGACTATTTTTTTTTTTTTTTTTAAATAAGTTATGTATGAAATAAAACACAACAAAACAAATCATTTTCATTTTTTATTTTCATGAAATCAGCATTTTTAATCAATCAATCATTCTTTCGTCCGAACAGACCGCATAGTCTCACTTTGCCAGTTTCACAGTCACTGACTCTCTCCATCATACATTGCACTAGTTTGGATAAATCAACACTATTTCGGCCAGATATAGGACCTTTGTCTGCATGAGTTGTAGACGCTTGCAGTATCCCGTTTCCTCTTTTTTTGAATTCTTCACATCATCATCATTGCGAGCCTCTGACTCACCGACCGGTCGCTCAGTTTTTGGTTTTTGCTCATCCGCATGACGCATTTCTTGGGGTTTCTTTTTCGACATGCTTCAATCAGGAAATGTACGCAATGAGGGCCACAGGTGTCAGCAGTAGTGTCTTGGAGTTGAACACGGTTTCTTTGCCACTTGAATGGAGCAGAACGCTTCAGGAATGCTAAGAACTCTGCGCTCAGCGGAGGTAAGCCGAATGAATCAAAGTGTACACCTCTCCTGTCCATGACACGTAAAACGTCACCAAATGTTGGTGCTGTTTTCGTGTACGTAAGCCATTGTGTTCCCTCTTCATGTCGGTGGTAGACTGACGCCGGTGACCTCTAGTCATTTTATTTATAGGCTGCCTCCCTAGCGATCGAAAATGTCCCCCCGCCGTCTCTTGCAGGAACCGCTTCCCGTTTGAGAAGCTCGCCTCCGACGTTTGGCCCCCGCTTTCTTGGGCGTCGTTTTTTTTCCCAGAGAGATCACTTTACCCGCCAGACTCTTTGGAGCACCTACTCCTCTGTTTTTCATGCTGTTTTTGAAAGTACCTCCCTGCATCATATCCTTGGCCACACCCACGCCAGCGCGGAACAGAGTTTTCCCCACCGTCTTCAAAAGGGGTGTGGCCGAGCGCATGAGTCCTAAGAGGGCACCACCGAAACCGTGACCGTTCTGGAAAGATCATCCGCTGTACACGTTGATTCCATTACCGAACTGAGCGTTGTAGTAATCGCTGTATCCTTGTCTGGTGGTACCCTTCGATGAAAAGTATGGCGCTTTTTTATGTATCATGTTTGCATCTTTAACATTCGATGGGTCTCAGATGAAGTGTCACCGTCACCTCTCCTCTCATGAATGGTATGGATTGACCGGTTCTGTCTCTTAAGTAGATGCCGACCTCGTCCAACCTTTTGGACTTCAAGGGAAAATAATCCAAATGTGGAAAACTGATGGCTTGCATTCCACCTTTCCTCCGTCCGGTTCTGTCAACAGTAGTATATATATAGGTCTTTTTTGGATAATATCCAAAAAAGACCTATAATTTTTGAATATCCAGAAAATACCTATTATTTTGGATAATAGGTTGAATTCAAAAGGTATGATTTATAGGATTATCTTGGAAATAGAACTTAAATTATATCACTTTAGCTTTTAAATACAAAAGAGGTCAAGTGGTGCTCATGTCACAAGGTTTCCTTCCGTGCTTTTGGTATAGAGGACTCAACTGAGATGAATGTGCAGGAGGATGAGGGTGGATTGAGGGAGGATTGAGAGAGGATTGAGGGAGGATTGAGGGAGGATTGGGTCTTCTGGGTTTAACCAGGCATCTGGGTTACACCAGGTACACATTCGATTTCAGATTAGCTCTCTCTAGGGAACGGCGTCACAGAGACAGGAGGGCCATTATGTATGGCGCTTCAACCAACAGTGGGAGCATTTATGCTTCAACCAACAGTGGGAGCAGACAGTGGATTTTGACGGCTTAGAAGGACTGTCGTGTCATGCTTAGAAGGACTGTTGTGTTATGCTGCAAGCATAGTTGTGATTCTGTGCGCAGTGAAGCCGGCAGCAGACGCTGCAATGGCGTCTGCAGAAGCGTGGAGGTTTGTGACATGAGGGCCGGACCTCTCCAATTAACCCTAGGCAATGCGTTCCTTATATACTCCACCTCAGCAGTGAAACCACAGATGTGGTGTTTCACTTTTAAGTTTATGAATAAATAGATATATGAATAAATAGATATTCAGTTTCAGAGGATACAGATTTTTTAACAGTTTGAGTGATTCATGGATAGAGCTCTTTCTTTTCTATTTTTTTATATATTTCATTGATATCAACAAAGAATATTTGTTGAGTTATCAAAGTAATTTACAGCGTTAGTTTACAATTGAGAAGATAGATTTTCATCGTGTTTTGAACGCAACACATGTGTAAAGCTCTTTCTTTTGTGTTTTTTTATATATTTTCTTCAACAGTTTGAATGATTCATGTATAGAGCTTTTTCTTTTGTATTTTTTTATATATTTCATTGATATCAATAAAGAAAAAATTGCTGTTAGCTTATAATTGAGATGATAGATTTCATCGTGTTTTGAACGCAGAACGCATTTTTTGGTCTCCCTCTATCGAGAACAAAATGAACTATCCTTAGCATGTTGTAGGTTACGTGGAACTAAATTATCACAATCTGTCGCAAGTATAACGATGGCGAATATTTTGTAAGATAGTCTCTGTAGGTACGTACACTGGTTGCTCTGATTTTTGAGAGGGGGATTACATTGTACATGACCTTGACCTTCCCATCCGTCCGCTGTTTTAGATTTTCATCGTGTTTTGAATGCAGGATGCATTTTTTGTCTCTCTCTATCGAGAACAAAAAGAACTATCCTTAGCATGTTGTAGGTTACGTAGAATTAAATTATCACGATAAATGAAAAATGTGATGTACAGATTATTTGACACTTTGATTGAAGTATTATGCTGACTATAAGTAAAAATAAAAATGAAATGAAACAAGTGGTTTGGATATAATACATTTTATTATAATGTAATACAACAGAGTTACTTACCAGCACTTTTACAATATTCTTTATGCCATTGTTCATATATTTTGCTATGTGTTAATTGGAAACATATTTTCGAATAAGGAGTATCTTTGAGTTTGTTAGATTCTTTTAATGTAACATTATACATTTTTTCTAACACAAGTTGTGCAATCGGATCTCCACAATTTATTTTATATTCTTTTTCACCGAAATTTAAAAAAAAGATATGAATTTGTCCTCTGTAATCATTGTCTATGATTCCTGCCTTAACATCCGTATACTTAAACCTATGCCCACTTAATGGTGCTATACGTGCATAATACCCAGTAGGGATAGCAACTTCGATGCCTGTTTCAATTAAACATTTTTCTTTGGCTGGAATGATATAACTGAAAGCACTATATAAATTAAATCCTACAGCTTTACTTAGAGGAAATGTATTGGAATCATAAAGGTTTTCTTTGACTGTACTTTAAGATACGCTAGTTGTATATTATTCACAGAGACATTTATATCATTCACAGAGACATTAAGAAGTGTGAATGAGAAGTGAGTTTTTACCTTTAGGATTTTGTCTTTCCTTATTCTTCTTCTAAAACGTATAGTAGTATATCAAGATAGTCAAAAAGTTCTTTGTCTTGAATGTCTTCCATTGCAGAAATCAGTTTATCTAACTGATTCGGTTTTAACATGAAGTGGCTTTCAGTGTTCTTTGATGCGAATAGTAACGTATCCCAGTTTAATTTGGTGATAGTGAAGCCTTCTATTTCTATTTTAGAGTTCAGGTTAGCGTTTGAACTGAACAGTTGTTTCATTTGATCCATTTTAGATGAGAGTTCTGTCCATTCTTCTTCGAAAATTTCAATCTTTTGTTCTTCTTTCACATCCAAGTATACGAGCGTGTTGTCTTCGTGAGGCACATCATCGTACATAACAACTAAATCGAGATTGCAGGAAATGTAACTACGTACTCGCACTGTGAAATTGGTTTCATACTGATGATGACTTTCTTCTGAACTTGTTTCATCTTCTGAGGTTGATGATTCAATATAAATGTTATTCATTATAGTTTCGTTGTCAGCCATTTTTTTGACGCAATGAATTATGTCGCTGCGAAATGTTGTCATAGCTACACTTAGCAACGAGTGTTTAGGTCACGTAATTTACTTGATTTGTAGCGCATACCTTAGCAACCGTGTTAAGACTTGTGACGCTTCCCTTAGCAACCATGTTATACAGAGAGAGGATACCAAAGACGATCTAAATCATAAATTTCTGCTGGTGTTGATTCATTTATATGTCTCCAGCTGGGAAAATAAAGAATTAAGTCATCATTTATGAACAGAGTGGTAGAGAATGAGTTACACATGTGTTCTAGTATACTTTGAAATTGACTTCTGAAAGTAATTGTTTGATTATCTGAATATAGTATATTCTCAGATTTTAATGACTGGATGAAATTTTTATATTCTTTAGACTGAAGTACTGTAGTAGTTTCATTGATACGACTATTTCCATGCAACATTATTGAAATCTTGCTGTATCTTGAATTATCTCGGGTTTGCCATTTAACTCCAAAGTGATCCGTGTAATACATGATATTGATTAATTTTTTTAAGCTTTTTAATACTTTTGTAGAGGTACCTATTGTATAACCATAGTGTTGGGTACCGTCTGACAGGGCGGGTGAGTCGAGTCGTCGGATGTTCCTCAGGTTTCAGATAGGTGGCAGCACCGATCCGGGTCTGTGGGGACATCTGACGACGAACACCTGGATCCTTATATAAAGCCCAGGGCTCAGCCGCTACGTCAGAGGCCCTTCTGGCCTCCAAGTATGTAAGACCATCTTTAACATTTATTAGCTGCCCTATCAATAACTACCGGGTAGCCGTGAGTGTGTATTTTAATAAAGACTATCCGTTGGCATACACTTGAAACACCGTCTTACTCTTTCTTTCCCGAATCGTAAGACCCGAACCCCCTAGGTCTGTAAGACCTCAAACCATTACATTGGTGCCGTGACCAGTTAGTTCTGGTGTATAGCCCGGACGTTATAACGTCCGAACGGCTAGTACATGGGTTAGATAGCCTCGCGGAAGCTAACCCAGCAGGGCAACCAGTTGCCCAGGAGAATGGCAATGGATCATTAGTGATCCAAACCCATTCGAACTCCCGAGATGCGGAATCTGCATCTTGGAGAGATCCTGAACCCCACTACAATGATAGTGAGGAAAATCTACCAGACTCTGTACGACGTGAACAGTCCATACAGAGGCAGAGTAATTTGATAAGTCAACAATCACTTGTTGACGAATTGAGTAATTCGATGTTCGAAGTTGGTGGTAGTACTAACCCAGAACATCCAGCACCGATGCCAAAAACGGTAACATTTGGAGAACTACCTTACAGATTACCCAGATCCGGGCTACCAATATTAGATTACAGCGCTATAGACGGCGACTTAACCTATGCGGTACCGGAAGGTGAAGAAATTAAACGACCGGATGTCCTGTTGTTAAATGAAACCTATGTAACTTTGAACGAGAATCTAAATACCTTGGTCAGAGCTAAAGATGAAGTATTCAATGAAAAACTTCAGTTGGAAGATGACTTGATCGGCATGTGAAAAGAATTCGAAGCCAGGAAGAGTGAATACATGAAGGAATTAGAAAGTGAGGAAATAAAACTTCAAGAAATGAGAAAGTCATTCAATAAAGAATATGACAATAGACACATTCGTATCCAGACATACATAGATACGAACGATCAACTAAGTCTTGATAAGGCAAATTACGAATCCGAAATATGCGAATTGGAGAAATTGAAACTTCAGTGCAGTAAACAAGCTGAAGACAATGAAACCATCCGGGTAGGTATTATAGCTTACAATAAACAACTGGAGGAAGATAGACAGAAACTCACGAATGAGCTTAAGGAATTGCAGACTACTGCAATAACCCTAGACAAATATGTAGAAGCCACACAATTGACTATAGGAACTATAGATCCAACTGTGGTCTCTACAATGTTGGCGAAATCATCCCAGGATGCAACTCCAATCAGATATAACCCATTCGTCGTCGATGGGGCTGATAAGAATGTAACATCCGGTATCTATAAGAAACCGGATAACACCGCAGCTAGCGGAATGAGTGTCCAAAATAGTAATTGCCCACAGGGAACTACTAATAAAGGATCAACAAATAATGTACCTACACCTACAGCTCCTATGCTCGATACCGTAGGTCCGGCACCCCCTATACCAGATTTGAGTCATAAAATTAGAGCGACTCACGTTAACGCAACTAGTGTAGGTAATAACACAACAGTAGCACAACTGAAAGCACCGGGACCACCGAGACATATGTTGACACCCCCTTCATATTTCTCTCAACCCGGCCATAGTACACCAGCAGGCCCAAGATTGCCTAACCCGTCTTCAGGTCAAAGCAATGATCCTAATGGTGGACGTTTTCCCAGACCGAGTCCACCACAACCAAATGTGACCGGTGGTATGTACCAACCAAGATCAACTTCCTACGGATATAGGCATAATTATAATCCGTCAGGAAGTAGTAATTACCAAAATAGTAATAACTACAATCAGGGATGGAATCAAAATAATTCCTATCCCAGGTATACATCTTCCGGACCATCTGGAAATGTAAATTATAGAGGAGAATACCCTGGCGGTGCTTCTGGGAACTACCCTAGTGGTGGTCCCCCTGGAGGTAATCCCCCGGGTGGTCCTGGTGGATCCGGATCTGGTGGATCAGGATCGGGAGGAGATGGCAGGAAGCCAATAGGAGAACTTCCATGCCTGCAGGGATGCAAACCATCTTTGATAGAAGCCAATGTATCCAAAATCTTGGCATTGACTGCTACCGAAAGGGAGCAGACGGCATGGAAGTCATGAACTGGAGCATGCGAGAAGCAGATAGACTACGCGGATGTAATAATCCGGCACATAGACAAGCACGGATACCCCCTCCATATGATTCTAATGATCCTTGGAAGGATAGGTATCAAGCTTTTGTCGATGAAGTCAACTGTAGTGGTTGGACAAAAGAAGAAGCTCTGCCCTATTTGATCTGTTGGTTGAATAAAGGTGGAAAAGTAGCCCTCAACCAATGGAGAGCAGCATATGGTATATACGGCACCTATGACCAACTTGTTGAATGTGCTGCGTACCTATTTGGTTCTATCGTTAGAGAGGATCCGTGGGTAAGCTTTAAGAAAAGGACTCAGAAACCTAAAGAATCTCATAAGGTCTTTGGTTTGGAGCTACAGGACTTGCTATCAAAAGCACATCCAAATTGGGCTCATGACGATGACTGCTATCTGCAAGAATTGTTTACACAATTCTACAGTGGATTGCGGGATCCGGATCACAAACAAGTAGTTTGGGATTCTTGGAAGGATGATACATCCTTCAGTGACCTATTCATATCTATCGATGGACATGATATGAAGAAGAGATTGGTGGGTCTAGGACCTAACCTGGTACGAGCAGCTCCATTGCAATATGGAGGTTCACCTGCTCAGGTATATGAAACTTCTCAATTAGCCCCGGTTGACTTGCAGGAGGCTGATCAGGAAGACGAATATGTCTCCGATAAAAATGGAAAATATATTGGATCAGTCCAGGTCGCTGGAAAGTATTACCGACAGAAACGGTATAGGAAGGTACATTCGAAAGGAAGGGGAGGGGCCGTTGCTAGTAAAATAGCTTCCGGACCAACTCAATCTGGTAATGTTACCTCTACGGCCAGGCCAACCGTAGCAGCCGCTATTGCTCCGACTAATATGATGGAAACATTAATAGCCGGATTAACAGAAGCTCTGAAAAGACCGAGAGTTGATAAATCTCAAAGGAGATGCTTCAGATGCCAGCAGTTAGGGCATTATGCTCCTGAATGTATGGCTGAGAAACCTGTCCCACGTAGACAGGAGGGTGTCTCTGGAATAAGTACAGAGGAAAACTGAGGAGGGGTCCCCCGATGGGCAAAGAAGGGGATCCCAGTGACAAATCTTGCCATGATATCACCATCCGTGATGATAGTTCGCATGTAGTAGCAAACTCGCCTAACACCGAGGTGGTTGTAGACACCCGGAAGGTTAGTGAAGCTGATATAACAAGTGCCCATGGAACACAGGGGAAACCCAATATCAGTAACGAGGTAGGCGGCCATGCATTAGCCAGGGTTGGTAGTGCCCACCTGCCCCCGGGTCATCCTTGTCTGGAATACCTGAAAGGATGTGGATCGACTCCTGGTGTGAACAATGATGTTCCGATCGTCACGGACACGCCCTCTGTTCTAAACGGAAGGCGGTGGTATGTTTGCCTCACTGTTAACGGGAGATCTGCCGAATTTCTTATGGATACGGGTGCTAGCCACTCCTGTATCTCCAAGAAGTTCTATGATCTTATACCGAATAAAAACGACACTCTCAAATCGGGAGGAAGTGCTCAGACGGCCGATGGCAGTACCTTGCAAACGTATGGGAGAACTTGTGTGAAGCTGCAATTGGATGGAATACATGACTATGTCATGAGCGCCACCGTTGCAGATATAGCTGATGAGGGGATACTCGGGTTGGATTTCGCATCCCTGTATGGGGTAGTGTTGGAGCCCCAATCAGGAGAGTTGAGTGTGAAATACCCGTATCCTGTAAAGGTTAGGTGTGTACTGAGACAAGTGAGCAGTATGGCTAGTGTAGCACACACTGTGCGGATCCCTCCGGGAGTAGCCTGTGATGTGCTTGTAAGAAGTGATCCTGCAATGCGCAATAAGCCTGCAGTGGTAGAACCGGATGTAGCTACTCTGTCAAGCATCGGATTAATATCTGTAGACACCATAGTAGCAAATGCATCCTGGTCGGTAGTACCTGTCTCCAATACTGGAAACACTACTATCTACCTGAAAAAGGGACAAGTTTTTGGTAACGTGATATGCTCTGTCAGTATAAGACTGCCTTTGCCAAACCTGGTGAAAAACTAGGTACGACAAATAAGGTAGTACACAAAATAGATACTGGAGATGCGGAACCCTTTAAGATACCGTATAGGCGGTTACCTTTAGCAAAAAAGAGAGTAGCTGAAGAGGAAATAAACAAGATGTTGGAACAGGATGTAATAGTCCCTTCCAATAGTCCATGGAGTAGTCCTGTGTGTATGGTAACAAAAAAAGACGGTACTATCCGCTTTTGCATAGACTACAGGAAGTTAAATGGAGTAACGAAAAAGAATTCGTATCCATTGCCGAGATAAGACGAAACCATTGACTCCTTAGGAGGAAACAGTTGGTTTTGTACCCTAGACTTGCAATCAGGATATTGGCAAGTGGGAATGAATCCATCAGATATGGAAAAGACTGCATTTTCGAGTCATATTGGACTATTCCAATACAACGTAATGCCGTTTGGTTTGTGCAATGCACCAGCAACATTTGAAGCAATGATGGAAACTATTCTAAGTGACTTATTGTGGAAAAGATGTCTTGTATACCCTAACGATGTTATAGTCTTCGGAAAAACATTCGAAGAGTGCTCTAATAACCTCAAAATGGTATTAAAACGCATTATTTCCAATGGTCTCAAATTGAAACCTAAGAAATGTCACATGTTCAGAAAGTCCATAAATTATTTGGGCCGCATCATTAGTGATGAAGGAATAAAAGCTGATCCAGATAAAATCGAATCAGTTACGAATTGGAATAGACCTAAAACACCCAAAGAAGCGAGGTCCTTTTTAGGTTTCTGTTCCTATTATAGGGAATTTATTCCGAATTATTCTAGAGTCAGTTACCCATTACAAGTAATAGCTAACTGGACTCCAGGAAGTACCAAGGAAAAATTTCCTTGGACCCATGAACAGGAATCTGTTTCAAAAGCTAAAAGACCTGTTCACGAGTACTCCCGTATTACAATATCCGAATGAAACGGATCATTTCATACTGGATACTGATGCTAGCAATGATAGCATTGGTGCAGCTCTCTCGCAAGTCCAAAATGGGAAAGAAGTACCTATTGCCTTTGCCAGCAATACACTGAGTAAAACTCAGCGCAATTACTGCACAACCAAAAGAGAGTTGTTAGCAGTAGTCGTATATACCAAGAAGTTCAAACATTTTTTATGGGGAACAAACTTTACTTTACGTACGGATCACTCCTCTTTAAGATGGCTACTGAACTTCCGAGATGCTGAAGGAATGTTAGGCCGATGGCTAGCCCATTTATCCGATATGGGCTTGAACATCACCAAATTCAGCATAGACCCGGAGTGAAGCATTTAAATGCTGATGCTTTATCTCGAATACCAATTCGGAAATGTGATAATCCGGATTGTACTGATTGTGGAGCTCATAAGGCAGTGTTAGCAGGGATTCGAAGACCATTCGAACCCCTAGTTGCCAGTATACTGGATTGGTCTATGGATCACATACGACGTTTCCAGGAAGCTGACTCGATAACTACACAGCTACTGCAATTAGTACCGAAGGGTATACGTCCAGTTAGACCAGAAGTCTCTCTGGAAAATCGAGAAATGAGAAGGTTTCTTGCTCAATGGACCGAGCTTGAAGTCCGGAAAGGCGTGTTGTACCGTTGGAAGCCATGTAATAATGGTGAGAAAATCATGCAAGTGGTGATACCATTATGTATTTCTGTCATGGGCACCGGACCAGTGGTCATTTCGGAAGGAAGCGCTCATTAGCACGACTTTCCAAGAAATACTATTAGCCTGGCATGTCAAGAGATTTGCAAAGATGGGTAACCACTTGTCCGGATTGTTGTAAGAACAAACCCGGACCCGGGATGGGCAAGCTCCCACTATCCCAAGAACTTTTCGGAGTTAGATTCGCAAGAATCAGGGTGGATATCATTAGTGGATTGAATACAACCGCTAATAAGAATACCTGTATGATGGTAGTGTGTGATTATTATACGAAATACACTAAAGTATTTCCACTACCAGACCACAAAGCAGTTACTTGTGCCGAAGCCTTTGTAAAAGGTTGGGTACTAAGTTTCGGTGTACCATTAATGTTACACAGTGACCAAGGCAGAGAATTTGAATCAAATCTCTGGCAAGGCATGTGCGAATACTTAGCTATCTGCAAGACTAGAACCAATCCGTATAGGCCACAAAGCGACGGATTGGTAGAAAGGTTCAACAGAACCCTTATCCAGGTCCTAAAGTCACTCGTTAATGAACACATGGATGATTGGGACGAGCAATGTCATTTTGTGACACATGCTTACAACAGTACGGTACATTCAAGTACTAACTGTTCTCCGAATCTACTAGTTTTCGGAGAGGACCTAATAATGCCTGCAGACCTAGTATTTGGAGTTGTAGGAATGGACCCGGAACTACCTTGTCATGTAGTTTTCGTCGAATGCTTAAGAGACAGGTTCAGAAAAGCATACGAGTCTGTCCGAATTGATTTGGAGAAAAGTGCCAAATGGCAGAAGGTTGGATATGATACTGATCTAAAACATCGGAAATTCCAATCCGGAGACAGAGTCCTAAGACTACACGAACCACTTAGACATATAAAATTAGCGTCTAATTGGGACGGTCCTTTTACTGTAACACAAGTTATTAGTGATTGTACCGTAATTATCAAATCAGACCTTGGTCGACTCTATAAGTCAAATGTGGCTAGACTGAGGAAGTGGTGTGGGAGGGAGACCTCCACAGAAATGTATGATGAAGGATTAGAAAATATCCGGAACCAGAATCGTATACTAGACCAGGTAAAGAACACTACAGTGAAGCGAGGCCGGGGTAGGCCTAAGAAGTGTTCCGAATCAGTACCACCCACGCCAACACCGATGCATGGGGGAGTTAAAAAAGTCTCGGCAGGTGAAGACAAAAAGAAGAGGAAAGGTGTTTCGAAGGCCAAGAAACACCCAGAAAAGGCTCTTCAGACTGTCAGGTTCGATAAAGAACTATCCAAGAAGGGGATATACGTTCGCCGCAGCCCTCGAATTGCCCAGAGGACTGCAGTGACCTAACCTTCTCCGACTGCGCCTACGGAGTAAAGAAGGACGGCTCTACCCTGTACGCCTGCCCGGACTCTGTTAATAAGAACAACGAGTCGGATGATGAAGATTGGATGCGTCTCTCGGACTAGGACCCCAATCCGAGCAAAGCCTATCGAAAGATGTGGCTTATGCTCAATCATACCGAAGGGTATTATACTTATACCCAGAGGCGCAAGTTGAGATGGGCACTTGAGAAGTGGTACGATGATGACCAAAAGTCCTGCCCCTTCTCCATCTGCCAGGATGCGAGCGATGTTTCGATCCGGACCTGGAGTACTCCAGCCCGGTTCCAGAGGCATCTAGTAGAAGCCCATTTTCACCGGTTTACATTTGTGATCCGAGTTATGGTAAGAAGGGCAAGAAGTGTACTACGAAGGTTCAATATAACCGACGTAGCGATCTGGCTAGACACCAGAAGAAGTGCCACGCGGAGGGATTAGATGGAGCTTGTAAACGTATTATGGAGCTCCATCAGGAACTCATGAAGGAGTTCGATAGTTTGAGCGAAGATGCTTGGTCGAAGATCCGACCAGGGGACCAAGTCCTCTGCGAAGTTCCGAAGACCAAGGATTCAAAACTCAGCGCCAAGATTGTCCTGACTCCCGGAAAAATGAAAACTGGACATGCACGAGTCCCTCTGGCAGAAGTGCGAGGAATCCGGGAAGGAGGGAAAGAGAGCTCGTGAGAGGAGCAGAAGAGACCAGAACCGTGGCGGTAATGGTCAGACCACCACAGCTACTAAAGCCAGGGTAGAAGATCGCTCCAGGTCTCCCTTGGCTCGTCACCCACACGAGCAGGTTCAGGGTACTCCTGTCTTTAAGAGACCCGAACCTGCAGGATACGCAGGTGCTGTATCTAAGCCGGGGAAAGTTAATACCCGTAACTTTCCGTCCATGACCCAGGGACCTGGACCTGAGAGCCAGACCTTGGTCGTTGGAAAAGGAGGTCGACTTGTCCCCAAGAAGACTTCAGCACCTGCTGCCGCCGGATCCGCATCTGCTGCAGCCGCTCTACCAGCCAACTTCACCCCAGAGCAGATAAACCTGTATATGCAGATGGGGCTGAAGCAGAACCAGCCTCCCACCTACTGTGTACCAACAGCAGGAGTATCCGGAAGCCCCACATCCGGAAGTGGTCCTCAGGCAGTATCGACTCCCCCCAAGGTTGTCGCAACACCTGAGAAACCAAAGGACGCTATTACCATTAAAACTGGTAATGCAGAAGTTTGGTTCGAGAAGTCTCGCCAGGGGGAAGCAGATGTCCAGAAGGCCATCTACACCCACTGGGAGAAATGTGTCCGGGACAGAGCGACTGAGTTCCATCAGGGTCTCCTTAACGACACCCTGATATGTATGAAGGAGGTAGCAGATGCAGAGAAATCGCGCCTCGAAACCCTCATTCGGGACGATGTAAAGGCCCAGGAGGAGGAAGCCTTAGCTGTCAAGGAACAGGCAGCTATGGACGTGCACGTTCTGGAGAAGCGTATTAAGGAGGAGATTACTCGGAATACCAACTTAAACACTAAGTTTATGAGGGTATTCGGAGTCGATATCGACGAGTGGGATGGCACTCCCGAATCGGCTCTAGATCTTCTTAGAAAGAAGCATGCTAAGAAGTCCACCTAAGCATGCTACGGGTTATTTTTTTCTATAAATATTTCTTCTCCATCAATAACCAGATTTAGCCTTTGCAGAACACTACACCTCTGCGAATGTCTTCTATTAGAACAATGAACACCTACTCTTTGTGTTCCGGGTTCCATTTATAACCAGCTATTTGTGTATATTCAGGACATATACCACTATTATATCCTGAACGGTCTATTCGGATTCATAACTTATAACAAATCCGATAGTAGACTTGATGCTGCTATACGTATCCGGATGCTGGTTCCTGATTCCTGTTGTTACCTGTTGCTGACCACTATAAGGATGGACTTTACGATTCTGTGCTACCTCTACTCTCGAATGGATTAAAACTACATATTACTACTTCCGGACCAACCCACTTTGGACTCATACTTATGTCAACTATACTTAAATGGATTACGTTTCTACTTGTTGACAAAACCGAACTATTATTCTACTATTATTCTACACCATTCTGATATACCTATGAACAAAAGCACTTCTAGAGGATTGTGGGTAGCTGCCCCAAACTCATCTACCGTGTTCACATTCATTAACCTGGTTCATATAAAAAGACTTTAGCACGTCCATCCCGTGGTTAGCTGACCACCATACCTACCTTCCAGCATCCAACAGACTGCAGCACGAGACTCCAGCAGCATTTATCATTTATTATGTATATAATGTCATATAACTATTTTTCTAATATCATTTGTATGTCTATAGTCACACTGTGGTGATAATTTACTGCATATTTTGATACGGGTATATGCATTTCTATTAATACGGATCTCTGATTAATGTTCATATCTATTTAATAAGATCCGATAAACCTCACCAGATTATTCATATTATTGTCCTGCGAGGCATATTGTATTATAAATATATTCATCTGGTGCTATAAAGGTTATTTGGTACATGGTGGTATCACATATATTGTCATATACATTACTCCACCGTAATTTTTTTTCCTTTTTCAAGTGTATAATTGATAACGGTTTCTATACCTAATAACTCACGAAATCCGGATTCATTTGGTCATAATATATAAAATGTCATTAGATAGTGTGGTTACTTTAAAAGTCTTTCTCAAGACTATCTAATCATTCATGATATTATTAATTACAAACACATATGGATGTTATCATGTGATTTATTCGATATTTGACAGTTCCGTTATATATAACTGTTATTATCACATATACACGAATTATGGTACTTATCCTAATACTTATACCGTAAACATAGATTGTTACTATATGGTATAAAAGGTTAATTAACAGTTCCGCTACACATAACTGTTACTCATTCAACTATTTCGTATCATATTACAACATCCGGTTTGTTATTCTGTAACTATATACACTATCAAATTTGTAAAATTGACATTCGAATCATACTTAACATGGTGTTAACGTTATATCTATGGTTGTACCTCTATTACTAAGGGTTTAGACATATAGTAATGTTATCCCTGTAATAACAATATAGCTATGACTCCTTCCTAAATGTCTGGGGGAGTGGTGTAGAGGTACGTATTGTATAACCATAGTGTTGGGTACTGTCTGACATGGCGGGTGATTCGAGTCGTCGGACATTCCTCAGGTGGCAGCACCGATCCGGGTCTGTGGGGACATCTGACGACGAACACCTGGATCCTTATATAAAGCCCAGGGCTCAGCCGCTACGTCAGAGGCCCTTCTGGCCTCCAAGTATGTAAGACCATCTTTAACATTTATTAGCTGCCCTATCAATAACTACCGGGTAGCCGTGAGTGTGTATTTTAATAAAGACTATCCGTTGGCATACACTTGAAACACCGTCTTACTCTTTCTTTCCCGAATCGTAAGACCCGAACCCCCTAGGTCCGTAAGACCTCAAACCATTACACTTTGTTTAGAAGTGAAGAAGTTTGAACGTCATCATTTTTCCATTTGTTTAAAAAAAGTTCTGCCGTTTCATTTTTTAAAACAAAAGTAATTATTTTAGTGTTTTCATATGGAAAAATATTATTTCGAGATGAATGATCATTATAATCAGAATCTTATAAAATATGAAACAAGCATTCATCTACTTTTGCATTGTTGTCCATGATGGTTCTTTCTTTGATGGTTGTATGATTTTTTTAGTTTATCACAGAGATTGTGTGACTTTTTAGTTTATCACAAGGATGTTTTGTTTGTTATATTGCATGCACAAAAAACATAACTCGATTTTATTTTATTTTTTTATTAGGGATAATTTCACATCGAGAGATGGAGGGTATTTCATTGATTTCATCATTGGTTTATATGATATGTTGATTTTTTTATTTTTAATGCGATTTTTCATCATAGGCTTCTTCTTCAACTGCATCGAAGAATTGTTCTTCATCGACTCGTTTTTTCTCTTGCTGATTCTTAATTTGATTTTTCATCATAGGCTTATTCTTCAACTGCATCAAAGAATTGTTCTTCATCTGTAGGCTCTTCATCGACTGGGTTTTCTCTTGATGGTTTTTCATAGACTGGTTTTTTAGTGACTGGGTTTTCTCTTAATGGTTCTTTATCAACTAGTTTTTCAACTGGTTTTTCTTCAGTTTCATTTGTTGTTTTTTCTTTGCCTGATCCGAATCCTCTTTTGTTTCTTTCAGTTACATTAAGAACAGACACTTCTTCAAGGTGAGGGATGCAAATTCTTTCTATGATGATTTGAGCTATTTGATCTCCATGTTTTATTTCAAAGTTTTTATTACTGAAATTGAACAGTAGGACGGCAACAGAGCCTCTATAGTCTCCATCTATTACTCCTGCACCAACATCAATGAAATGATGAACTGCAAGACCTGATTTAGGTGCTATGCGACCATAGCATCCTGGAGGTATAGCAAGCGTTAAATCAGTTTTCACCAACATTCTTTCTTTAGCAGGAATGATGTAATCAAAAGCACTGTATAAATCAAATCCTGCAGATTCTTCAGTCGATCTTGTTGGTTCAATCGCTCTTTCTGTATTTTTGATATAATATATTACAGGTTTACTTATAGGATTTATATCGGATGTGGAAACAGGAGTTTTGCATGGTGTTATTAATGCTGTATTTCTACTATCCGTAAGTGTTACAAAATAAGACTCATGTGAATATGCCATTTTAATGATATTGATTTACAATTGTTGTATAATCAGATAACAATATGATATTATATAGTAAGTAGTTATTATGATATAACTATACTAAATTGTTATGATTTTTGCTGTATCACTTGTTATAATATATAGTTGTTATATCACTTGATATAATATATAGTTCTCTAAGCTTATCACAAAGATATTTAAAGTTTGAAGTTTTAAAACTGTTTATTGGCTAAAGAAAGCACTACATAGGTAGTTATTATGATCAGTCGCCAGATAAGGTATATCTTATAGTTAGAGTACAGGGTAAATTTGTAGGTTATACATGTGGTTTCCATGAACTTATCGTGTACACAATCTAGTCCTATAATATACATTTCCAGTTATAATTCATAATCTGCCCAGTGCTATTACAATTTCACCCTTCAGGCTCGTTTTAAAACCCTCGATGTTAGGTTTTAGTTGGATTTCTACCAGTAGTAAATCCCATATTTGGTTTCCGCGATATAACGGACTATTCCTATAGATTTCTCTTTTTGGTCTACTCACTTTGAGTTTTTTCTTATTATGTCCACGTAATTCTCTGGTGGGAACCATAACATTGTCTACACATAGAGCATATTTGTACATATAACATGCTAAGGATTTTTTACGCCTGATACTTAGTGATTCCACTTTACACCTTGTTAAAAGGTCAACTATGTGAATATCTTTGTGGTAGACCGACCTGGCATAAAACCAAATTGATTTTTATTAATAATATCATTTTCCAACAGATGTTTCATTATTTGTATATGTACACATTTTTCAATAAGTTTAGAGAAAACATTAGTCATTGTAATCGGTCTCCAGTTTGATACATCACTTAATGGCCCATCCTTTGGTAACGGCACAACATGTCCTGTTTTTAGTGCATTTGGTAAATTCCCACTCTCAAATGACTTATTTACAAAACTTGGTAATAGCATATCATTACTTAGAAGGAAATCTTTTACTATACCACATGGTACTTTGTCAATACTTGTACTCTTACTTACATCGATTTTTTTAAGGATTTTATTACAAGTCTCAGCTGTACAATTTTCTAATGTAAGTATATTGTTACATATCGTTCCATCATTGTCATATGTTATAATATCAAACCTTTTTGCTAGATCTGAGCCTATGTTTATGTAGTAGTAATTTATATAATCTGGTAACAAATTAGTATCAATCATTGTACCGGTATCATCTTTTAAATTCACAGTGGGTGTTGTATTTTCACCTTTCCATACCATATTCAACATCTTCCAGAAACGCCTTGGGTCCTTTTTATACCTATATAGTAAATTCATTGTCACATTTTTCCTTTTACTTTTTAGTCTTTTGTTAATATCCTGTTTTAACATTTTTACTCTGTCAAGTAGTTGGTTTATATGTCCGTGTATACATTTTCTAGCTCGTTTGAACAGTCTTTTCTTTTTGGCAATTAATTTACCTACTCGTTCATCGTAGAACATATCATTTTTCACGTACCTTATATTGCACTATAGGATGATATCTATCCAAGTATTCATTAATATGATATATAATTTTGTTATACACTTCACTTTCATTAGTATCAGGCAATATACAAATATCCCAGTCTATATCATTTACATAGGCTTGTAGCTCATTTTTGTTGAGGTTATTCATATTTCTTGACTTGATTACCTTTAATGGTTTTTTAACCTCTTTTACCAGTTTTCTAGTAACGAATACTGGGACATGATCTCCACAAATATCATTTAAGAGTCCATACTCCTTTACACAGGTACTATTTGTATAAAAATGATCAAGTGTTGATTTACCATATCTATGAAAGTATGTTGGTTGTGTTCTTAGATACCTTAAACCTGTGTCCTTTATAAAATTAGACATTCTTCTAAATTTAATACAGTTCCTACTACGGCTGTTTACATTCATATCTCCCATGATCCATATTTCCTTATTTCTATACATTTCATATGTAACTATGGTATTGATATGGTTATAACATTCCCCTACATTGCCCTTTGGTGGTCTGTATACTCCTGCTACACCCTTCTGTTTATGTCCAGGGTAATTTATGGTTAAGCATATACATTCTATGTTTTTATTCACCACTGAGTTAATTTTATCGATTTCCACATAAGGCATATATTTATTGTCTATATAACAGGCCACTCCTCCTCTTTTTCCACGCCTTCTGTCATTTCTGACTAATGTTTTATCATATATATAGTTGACTACTTGGTGTGAATGGCTTTAACCACGTCTCAGTTATACCTATAAAATCAAAACCTTTGAATTCTCGTCTTACATAGTTGTATTTGTCCTTTAAACTCTGTGCATTGAAGACCAGGAATTTAAAACCATTACCTTCTTGTACTGTCTTTGGATCTTTACTCATTTATTGCTATACGATAGTTCCACCTGTCTCCATCAATCCCCACTCTAGACACACAAGATATCACAGTAATTAACATATATACAAGTGTATAAATTGTATGAACACTAGTCATTATAAGGTCCATACAGAGAGAGTCAGTTGAGGTTGACACTCTATACCGTGTGTCCGTAATGTCCATTGGTGGTATAACAGAACCACAAATAAATAGACATTGGCACACCTGGTGAACAAACAAGGTTAAGTACATAGTATTATTTCAATGCATGGGTTAAATACATAATATTCCCTACACCATAAGGTTTAGTACGATCAGGACTGTTCTTTATTATGCAATGTTACAATCAGACAACAATATCATAAAATATTATAACTATATTAAGTTGTTATAACTGCTTTTATAATAACAATATGATATTATAACTATACTAAGTTATTATGACTGTTGCTGTCACTTGTTATAATATATAGTTATCTAAGCTTATCACAAAGATATTTAAAGCAATATTACAATCAGACAACAATATGATAAAATATTATAACTATATTAAGTTGTTATAACTGTTTTTATAATATACAGTCATCGAAGCTTATCACAAGAAAATTAATAAAGCAATATGATATAATATCTAAATTATATATGTTTGCTTGTAAGCTGTTTATGTTACTGTATTACTTCTTATAAGTTCCTGTTCTTTTATCGAATTCATCAAAGATAATTTTTAAACCATCTTTTCTGCTCATGTCAGACAGAGCTCTTATGAGATGGTGAGTTGCACGGTATTTAGATGTTTGCCACATTTTTAGCACTTGGAAGGCATATTGAGTTAAGTCATGTTTAGGTTCATAAGAAATATTTTTTATATCTTTATATGATATATTTAAATAAATTGCAATATATTTCCAGTCTGCCGGCATTTTTTCACTTAATTTGCTGAAGAATAGATGTATGGCAGTGGAATCAGTATGGTAATTTTCCAATTTTTTTCCCCAAAATATTTTTGAGTGAATTCTATCAAGTCTCTTCTGCTAGTTTCTAAAAAACTTGTTTCCAGTTCCTCCCATCTTTTGTAAGGAGGAACATTTCTCCACCATTTTTTTAACATTTCCGATGCCATTTCGCTTGGTTTTTTAGACTTGAAAATATTTTCTAAACGGTGATCAGGTATGCCTAGATAAATACCTAGTTTCATCCAGTCTGTACTTAACAGTACAGATATTTGTTGTAAGACTTGGTCAGAATAACCTAAGTCTTGATTGAAATAATAGGATGGCAAAGGCATTTTGAAGTTATATGTAATCAGATGTAAAGTTAAGATTGTTTGATTATGTTAGCTGTATCACAAAGTAGTATCGGAAACAAGTATACTATGATGTAAAAATAGAAATAATATAATATGTATAAGGTCATATATAATATATAAAAAAGGACATAATATTACAATATGCACAAGTTCATATATGATACAATAAGTAAAAAACAAATATATAGTTAGTAAAGATATTGTAAGACTTGTATGTTTAATATTTGTGACATGTGTTTGTTTTTTCATTTATAGATTTTGTAATAATATATTTATTGATTTTAAGCATTTTTTATTGCTGACTTAGAATACTTTTCCACGAAGCAAGATAAAAATTTACTTTTTCTCTGTCTTCAACAGTGTATCTAGTTAAGAAATTTGGATTAATATTTAACATTTCATGAAAGGTAATTTCTCCGTCTAAAATATCTTTCACAGTTATATTTTCAATTTTCAAATCTTTTTCTATATGACAGGCTATCATATCAAATACACTTTCAATTAAAGCATATTTTTCCATGTTTTTACCTGTATAGTATTCAGGATGATGATCATTATTTTTATAATGATGATCTAATGCATTTTCCCAAATTTTTTTATCCCTTTCATCTTTAAGACCTTCAGCAGAAAAGAATTTTAAGTTATAACCTACAGCTTCTTTTGCTGATAATTTTGATAAATCATGCATATTTAATCGTTTTATAAGACATATTTTTTCTGCATAATTAAATACTGTTTCTCCTATAACGAAAAAGGCTGTAGATATTATTTTGGATATGCTTGAATACCTGTTTGTAGTGTTTAATCAGTATATCTAAGAAAGCAGAATTGCATGTAATTTTTTCTTTCCTAGCATTAATATATTCGATTGCTATTTCATCACTGATGTTTTTATTTCTTATCCTGTATGTTTGAAAACTCATTTTAGATTATATAGCAGTGATTAAGTATACCTAATCACATTCATGTTTTTCTTCATAGAACACTTCATCAGGTATACTTCTATATATATTTAATAAACTCTCACGAGGGAGATTTACTATATCTATATTTTCAGCAGCTTCTTCATCCTTATCGTCACTGTCTGATACTATAGTGTTTATGTAGATTGGACCTTTTCTTTTCCTGTACTCTCTCTCCATTTTAGCTATGCCATAGGCTTTTCTATGTGCTAACATACTCATGACTTCATTTTCTGTCTCTTTTAATTTATAAGAGAGAGAAGAATTTTTTTCTTTTTCTTCTTCTTCTTTTATTTTGTTTTTACATTCAGTTTTTTCTTTTTCTAACAAGCAAATGTATGAGTGTTGATGGTGACAAATTTTTTCTAGGATTTCATTGCGTTCTTTTTCATAGTTTAATTGAATCTTTAAATAATCCATATTTAAAATATAAGTTATCTATTGTTTATAGGATCAGTGTGGTATTTATCTCAGTGATTTTTCTTTGTTTAGGTATATGTAATATAACATATCTATTTTTAAGAGAGGAATTTATGGTTATTATATCAGTAAACTGATCTATTCTTGAGCTTTGGTTTGTTTGAGAATTATTTGAAACAGACTGTCCTAACTTAGGATAGGACCAGCTTTTTCTTTCATTTATGTTTGTTATATAACAAGTCAAAAAACTTTGAGTTTTTTCTCCATTGCGCAAAATGTTGCCAGTTTCTGTACAAGACAGGAATATTTCATCTCCTTTTTGTAAAGGAGAGGAATATTTTTTTTGTGTTTCATTATATATGATACCTGTTATAGCTAAGACAAACATAACTAAAATACTACTCGCTTGTATAGCTGGTAGTTTCTTTTTAGTTACATTATTGATTTTACTTAAAAGGTTTGATTCTGCCATTTCAATGTTTTGGATTTTAAAGTGTAATTCTTATTTAAGAAATCGTTTTTAGGTAAGCAGTTTTGACAAATTTGATATGGGAAATGAGCTTCTTTTATCACAGGTATTTTTTTCTTTTTAAAATGATTTATTACTTTATTATCATTCCAGTCTGTATCAGTTGTGAAACTAGATATTATATCTTGCATGGACATATTGTTAGTTCTTTTCTCAAGATAATATGTGACATGTACTGGGAAAGGGGGTCTTATTGCCCCCTGCACTAAGACCCCTTTTCACAGATCGTGTCACATATAAACAATATTGTCCACAAGTTATTGAATATAAACCTTGTATAGCGTGAGTTGAATATTTATATCTTTCAGGTAACGCTTCAAAAAAACTTTCACGAAGAGGTAGAAATCCATATGAATCAAAATATTCAGCTAATTTATTTGGTTTTTTCATAATAAAAAGCTACCCAATGCTCACCAGGAGAATAACTGTCATCAGTGTTAACTATGTAACTAGTAGGGTAATGTTTTACTTTAGGTATGGTATCTGCTGAGTACACTCCATATTCTCCTTTTTTTTCATCTTTTATGAGATTTAAATAAAAATTTATTTCTTTTCCATTCATTTTGTTAGATTAGTTAATTCAGACTTAAATTTCAGCATGTTACTTGAGTCTAATCTCATGATCTCATCGTATTCTAAATATACGATAGCAGCTACTCCATGATCTAATTCTTCTTCTAATTTTATAACAAAACCTAAAGTACCACTTTCAGTTAATTCAAAAGTTTCTGATGTTGCTCCGTCTTTAGAAATATCAAAGCAAAATAAAGTTGTTCCCTCTTTAAATTTGTCTATAGTTACATTTAATGCTTCATTTCTAAATATATCTCCTGTAGATTTAAGGAGAGCAAGATGAGCCATATCATACATGTTATTCGTGAAATCTAATTCATAGTGATAAAAAGGAGTTCCACCATCGTTCACTTTAAGTTCTATTTCTTTAACTTTAAAGTGTTCAAAATTAAATGGATTACGATTATGAGTGCCTGTGAAGCCATCTAAATGCACGAGACCGATTATGACCCTTTTTGGTAGAGGTGCATTATTTACAACATGTGAAGCTTGAAGAATAGCTTTTTGAGGACCAAAAGTCACATATTTCATGTCTATTTTATGGATAGGAATATCCAATATGGGTAAGTTTGTAGCTCTTGCCTCTTCTAATTCTTGATGAAAATCATCAGTTAATCTGACTCTTTTGATATATAAGTTTATTTCTTGTATGTCTATAATATATTTTGGAGCTTCTACTTTTGACATTAAACAAAAGGTTTCATCTGCTCTATCGAATTCAATAGAAAGAGGTAAGTCTCCAGGTAATAACTTAGATTGTGAAAAAAGACTGTCATGTATTCTTACATGCATTTCAAATAATGTACCATTTTTTGTTTTTACATATCTTCTTCTTGCTCCTGCATTGTGAGCAGTACCTGTTAAAGTATTTACTTCATTGAAATCTTTATTGTCTTTCATGTAGAAACCTAAAGGTCCTAAACATTTAGCTGTAAGTGGATCATAACTTAAAGTAAATTCTATTATCGATTTGTAACCATATAAATCATTACTGTCTGATATTCTTATTCCTCCTACGAAAACTTTTACATTTTTAAACATAGTGGCACCAAAATAATTTACAGGAAAAACTTTTGCATTATCATTTATAGTTCCATCATTAGCTGGTGCGTCAGGTGCTGTTTTATCAGCTTTTATTATTTTTGCTTTTATGTAAAGGTAACTATTATGAAGAGAAACATAATCTTTTTTGTTAGATTTTAATGAAAATTGAACTGTGCTGCTGTTTGGTGAAGCTGTAGGATCTATTTTCTCATAGTATGTTTTTATTCTGGTTGTATCAGTAGGAGGCACATATTTATAATCTAATTCCGAGCTAATACAATGATGCTGATTATCACTTAACAAAGACATGATAATCTTTTTTAGTTCAAGTCTGCAATTTTTATTTTATTTTATATATATACAAGATTAAAAAGATTAAGAGGTTGGTTTATCTCAAGCTATTTATTCTATCCAAAAATATCGCCATGATTTCCTTTTTTAAATTTTCTTTTTCTGTTTCTATTTTGTGAAATTTTTCGCTGAGGAGATAATTTTCTTCCCTTTGAAAAGGTTGAAATAGCTTGAGAACCTAAATCAGACAAACTTTCTTCTGCTTCTCTTTTTAAAGCCTGTTTTATATTTTCTCCTTTAAAAACATTTTCTGCAACTTTTATTCCTCCTTTAAGTGCTCGTTTTCCTATCGCTTTACCTGCACTTTTTACCATAGGTGTAACAAGAGGTACAACTGTTTTAAATAAACCTTTTAGTATGCCGCCTATTCCATATCCTCTTTGATTTCTGCTTCCTTTAAAAGGAGTCAGTGTATTATATCCACTTCCATATTGAGTGTAAAATAATGGATTTTTATTTTCTCGTAAAAATTGTTTGTAAAGAAGTTTTTTATGAGCGCAATTCGAATACATTTTTATTATATTGTTTTGATTTTTTTCTTTATCTCAAATGATTTTTCTCTGTTTATTACTATTTTTTCCATTTTGTGTCCCAATAAGATATAAACTTAAACCTAGTATAACATACATGATATGACGGACATGCACAACAAAGCATGTATCTTACATTTTTTTTTCTTAAGTAATAATTTTTTTCCATTTCATGATATTTTCCACAAGCTCCGCATAAATATTTGATTGAGTCTGCATTTTGTTCTAAATCATCTAATATATCCATGATTTTATTTTGTAAAATATTATCTGAATAACAGTTATAAAAACAGTAAGGATTAAAGGTATGTTTAGAACAAATAAAGTATTGAACAATATAACTAGGATGACTTTCTATCCCTAAATCTGCTAAAAACCACAGAAGATGTTTACTGCTTTTATGAAAGATAGTCCCACAAAAAGCCAAAACTTTTAAAACTTTTCCTATTTCTTTTAAGTTTTTAGTAGTTCTTTTGAATAAATAATGAAATAAAAAATTTGATTGAAAAAAAGAGGCCAAAAAAGCTATTGATTCTATGTTTTCTACTTGATTAAAATTGTAGTAACATTTTTTTTTTAGATTTTATGCTAAAATATTGTATGTAAGTAAAGCACTGCAAAATTGTTAGAAGTGGAAAAAACGGTATTTCTATATTTGAATTTTCATAGCAAGATTTTTTGTGAATAAAATCATAAAATTGGAAATAATTTTTAAAGTAGTCACATCTTATAGACAACAAGTATATATCTTATAAAACCTGCTGTTCCATTTCTCTTCGAACCTACAATGATACAAAAAATAACATAAAATTACTATTTTTTATGTCTAAGCCATATTATATTCTAACTACTTATGCATATAATAAATGTTTATATGTATAGTTATATGTATAGACATACTTTATTTTTCTTCCTTTTTTTATTGCCAGCTCTTAGAAACGTGTTTCAACAAACTTTACTTAAAATTTGTAACAAAACAGTGATTCTTTCTTTTATGCCAGTCACTTAGGTCATAAGTGTTGTTCAATGCAGTGTTTCATAAGTGCACATGGGGATGTATGCAACAGTACCTGCAAGAGTACATGAAGTTGCGCAAAGGTGTTAAATAAACACCGCTGACAAAAGAAAAATTCTGTCCCACAATTTTGACACTTCACATTTTTACAAAGTTTATGTCTTTGAGACATTTCGACTCGTTCTTCTAATTGAAAAACAGAATCTAATAGTCCCATTCTCTCATGTCGTCTTGTAGCACCCCCACGAAAAGCTGCAGGACAAGTTCCTGTGAGAGAAACTTTAGGAAGAGGAGGACCTGTTACTCCAACTGGAAAAGCAGCAGAAGAGGTTGGAGCAACGTGAGGAACATTAGGATGACCTGCTGCTTCGACTGGAATAGGAATGGGAGGAACATAAGAAAGAGCTTTTCCTCCAGCTGGAGAAGGAAAAGGGGCAAGAGCAGAGTGAAAATTGTTAGGAAGATCTTCGGCTCTGGTTCGATTCATTACAGGAGTGAGAGGCATTGCTTCTCTGGCTTCAGGAGGAACAAGAGCAGGAGAGGCTGAAGCTGTGAAAGAAGCATTAGAAGAAGCTCTTTCTCTGCTTTGAACATAAGCAGGAGGAAGAACAGAAGAAAAAGGGCCTGCATTCTGTCGCACAAGGGGAGGAACAGAAGGAAGAGGGTCTGCAGTCTGTTGCACAGGAGGAGGAACAGAAGGAAAAGGGCCTGCAGTCTGTAGCACAGAGGGAGGAACAGAAGGAAGAGGGCCTGCAGTCTGTCACACAGAGGGAGGAATAAAAGGAAGAGGGCCTGCAGTCTGTTGCATAGAGGGAGGAGGGCCTGCAGTCTGTCGCACAGAGGGAGGAACAGAAGAAAGAGGGTCTGCAGTCTGTCGCACAGAGGGAGGAACAGAAGGAAGAGGGCCTGCAGTCTGTCGCACAGAAGGAGGAGGGCCTGCAGTCTGTCACACAGAGGGAGGAGGACCTGTAGTCTGTCGCACAGAGAGAGAAATAGAAGGAAGAGGGCCTGCAGTCTGTCGCACAGAGGGAGGAGGGCCTGCAGTCTGTGCGACAGACTGCCTCTGTCAGGAACAGGAACAGCTGATTCTGTTTTCCTGCTAGGCAAGATTGTGGTTGTTTTCTTTGCCGGGATTGGAATTGCTTGAAGAGGGGCTTTCAGTAATTTTCTGATTTCAGGATATTCCTGTCTTACAGACAAAGGAGGTACCGTTTGGACAGGAACTAACTTTTTTGATTCTTCAAGAGAATCATCGTCTGACTCATTGTCTAAATCAAAAAGGCATGGGCTGCTTGGAGGAGTCGGTGAGTCAAAACTAGCTGCCAACTCAAGAATTTCTTTATCAGGTTTCTCTTTTGAGCTTTCACTAGAAACAAAACTTGTAAAAGCATCTGAAAAGCATGAAAAGGGATTGTCAGCAGTGTTGGGATCATTCAATGGTGCTATGACTAACAACATTTTTTTCTCACATTCATGCTTTTTTTACCTTTTTTTCAGGAATATTATTTTCAAGGCTATTTTTATGCTTCGAAGAGCTGGCTGATGAAGAACAGGAGGTAGTACTAGAAGCAGAACTAGTAGGAGCTGAAGATGACTCAGATGGTGGATGTAACGGTTCAGCTGTTTTTGTGATAGGCGGTGGTTTGAATTTCTCTAGATTTTCGTGTCTCTTCATCTGTCAAAAAAAAAAGGAAAAAAAATCTTCTTTTATATCAAACTATATATAATTTTTTTATTTAGGTAATACTTTCATTTTTTTGGGTTTTGGATTTTTTGGTCTTCGCCTGTCTTTTGTACATCTTAAAACTGCTGCCGAACAATGCTGTGGACATCTTGCACATTTCTCAATGTTTTCTGGTAAAATATTTGCTCTTAGTACTGATAAATGTTTGTGAAGCCTTTCATAAATTATGAAACAAGCTTCTAAATTATCTTTTGAAATATCAATTTTTTCTTTATAAAGCACACCTAAAGGTGAAAATTGCTTTAAAGCTTCTATTTTTTCGTCTACTTCTATATTTTTACTTTGATTTTTGTTTTCAGATTTATGTTTCATGTCTTGTTCTTCTTCACTTTCTGATAAATTTAAATCATCCTTTAAACAAGCAAGATCTGTTTCACTTGAGCTGTCTTCTGACAGCTTTCTTTTTTCTTTAACATTTTTTTTGTACATTTTTCTTTTCCTTTTCATGGAATTAGAATTTTTAACACTTTCATCTTCATCTTCACTGCTACTGTCTGTTAGATTACTTTCTTTAAAGATATTTTCAGTTTGACTTTCATTGAAAGGATTAGAATAAAAATTGTTTTTATGCTTTTTTTTCCTTAAATTATTTTCATCTAATTTTTTTATCCTAAAATTAAAAGCAGCTGAATATTCTTTCACTTCATTATTTTCAGGATCAAAACAAATAGAAACAGGTTTTTCTCTTATATTTTCTAACGGATTAAATTCTGTTGTCAGAATTAAAACAACATTATTTGTAAAATATTGAATAGACATATAAACAAAAATCACCTTGTACTTAGAGCTGTAATGGTACGGTTTCACTGCTCAAGACGGTTATTATGGTACGGTTTCACTGCTCAAGACGGCTGATCTGTTCTTATAGGTCAGGCTGCTGTCAATGGACCATTCTGGGTATTATTATTATTATTTTTCATATTTACTAATTTCTTCGCCATATAAAACCCAAGCTCTGCTCACGATCCATACTCAACAAATCTCCTGTATTCCCCAACAGGAACCAGGATCCATAAGTTATCACAAACTCACTTCCTCCATGAGACTCTGTGACATAATGTAGACGGATGTAATAACATTCCAATCATATCTACACCCACACAGCCCCACTGGAGGATGTGGGATCCACCTGTGGTGCCATATTTGGAATGAGAGAATATTTCACAATCTCCTCTCAACCCTCATCAATATGATTAACCCACAGGTGGCAACCTCTCCCTATGACACATATCTCTATTTCATTGAGCCACGTGTATAGAATATTTCACAATACTGCGAGCTGCTCAAGCCCTTCATATAAAAGGCAGCTTGAGCAACTCCCAATCATCTCTCCCAACTTACACCTTACACCTATACCTAGAACCTACGTCAGGTTGAGCTATAGGATCGGAGGCAGAGCTTAGATCTTGGCGAGTGTTATCATTGTTACAACCTTTATGAAACACTCATGTCAGCTATGCAATAAAAGGATCAAATGAACTTCCCTGGATTCCGTGTACATTCACTTCACCACATGTAACCGTCCGTTGACACTGCTGCTATGATCGGCTGAGCACGGCTGGGGCTAAGGCTGAGCACGACAAGGCTACGGCAGAGAACAGCAGGGGCTACCTCAAACAACTAAGCTGTTTCTTCAAGAGAAGCACGACTTCACGAGGCGTTGATCTGAAAACAAACCAAAATTCATATATTTCCTGAATAAATTTTGTACATAAAAATTAGTTTTTGTTTTATATTAAAATCAATTTTACCTTAAGCAAGCTTAAATCATAATATTTTTTATATATGTTAAATATATATATATTTACTTCCTGTACATGTTTTATGTATGATATCATTACATAGCTTATAGATTATTTTCACTAAACAATTTAAAAAACAAAAAAAAACAGATAAATAAGACTTACCTTTAGTCTCAGGAATAAGGTAAGTTTTTTTGTTGAGTGTCACAATTAGGCACCTGTATCTCCTCAATTGGTAGAGTATGTCAGGTATTGAAGGAGTACGAGATGGTCTTGAAAAAATACAAAGAAGTCTACCCATCACTTTTTCCTGAAAAAAATAACAAAAAAAAATTAAATATAATAATTTCATTTTTTCTATCAGATTTTCAACAAAAAAAAACTTTGTGCTGTTGTTTTATTTTTTTTATCATGTTTAAGTCTTAACTATGTAGGGGCCGGCATCGCTGTATATATATTAGTGCGGTTCATCTGAGAGACGTGTTCGTGTGGTGCTCGTTCCTTCTATGCCAACTAGGTGTCGCTTTGCGATACCCGGCTGGTACAAGAGGGGGCAGCACCATGCCTCGAGCTGGACGAGCTGCAGAAGGGGACTGGACGTAGTCCAGTCAAGACGTGTAACCATAAACAGCTGAAAGGTTAATAAAGTCCAACCGAGAGGTAGGGGTATCCGGGGCTTTGCCCAACCCGAACTACTCGTGTTGTGTTGGTATCTTTAGTGATAAGCGAGCCAACGAGCCACCCAACATATAAGTCGATACGAACCATTACACTGGTGCCGTGACCAATTGGTTCGGGGGTGGAGCGCGGCCACATTGGATCCCTCCAGCCCTGGGCTAGAGGGATTCGAAGAGGATGGTTTCACATCCCAACATCTGATTTTAGACTGGAAACGAGGTCAACAACAAATGTTCAACCCGGAGGGTGTCCAGACTGTCTTCTCGACACCCGGTCTAACAGACGGTGCCACCAGAAGTGGAGACGGCATCGTTAAGTTGTATCCGGGTACACCTCAAATGGTAGCACTGGATACAGGACTGTTTAGGGGGGTACTAAGACCCCCAACTTTGAACTTGAGCGATTGGTCCCAAGTTATAACTAGCAGACGCCAGGTGGGTCCTATTATACCAGCAGGCTCGGCTAGCAACTTGGGTACCCCAATAGCACAGAGCCCTATGCAGCGTACCGCGACCCCCCCAGGAGCGATACCAGAGGGGGCAAACGGGGTAGCCCCACTAATGACATCGTCGGATCATGATAGCGACGATAGTAAAGCTGTAAAGGACCCAATGGTTCCTAAAGCAACCCCGAAGAATAGGCCTCGGGATGCCAAAACGAGGAGTTCGGAAAAGCACTACCTAGGCCTATCTTTGGACGAAGGCTTGTCTGACTCCATGTTCAACCCTGGAGGCAGCCGCAAGTCAATATACGGACGTCGAATGGGCCCCGGGTATAAAACTACTTCGGCCTATTTGAAAGCCAAGGAGCAGGTAGAGCTACAGGCTAAGAGGTAGCATGAACAATTCATGGCAGCCCAAACGAAAATAGAAGAGGAGACAAAGTCTCCGATCGGTAAACTCCGATCCGTTGAACAGGAGGCGATTCTAAAAGAATCAGACCTCAAATATTGCCTATCTTCTGTAGCCCATCGATTGGAGCGAAAGGAGAAAGACGAGAAGGAAAAGGAGAAAAGATTGGCTGAGCTGGAGCTCGAAGAAACCAATAAACTCAGAGCAATTGAAAAGGCTAGAGCCGAGGAGGTTGCTAAGGCCCGGGACGTAAACAGACTTCAATCCGAGTTGCATGCCATGGAGGAAAAGTTAAAGAAACTTCAGCTCCGCAAGGCGGAGACAGAAGCCAAGTTGATCTCGGAACAGGCCGAGATCCGGAAAGAGACCAATGAATATCAGCGGTCTCAGAAGGAAAAGGGTGAAAAGTATCGTCTATTAAAGGATACTTTTAAGCGGGAGGCAGTAGCCGCCCAGGAGGAGCGTAACAGAGCCGTCGCAGATAACGAGAAGATTCGATCCGAGATCTTATCGGAGAATGCACAGCTAAGAGAGGAGCAGCGAAATCTCACTACGGATGTAGCTACCCTCACATTAAATAAGTCTGCTATGGAGAGTTATTTAGAGGAGCAAGAGCAGACGAATGCTCCTCCGGCGAGTAAGGAAGACCCAGTTTCCTGTTCGACACCTAAGCATCCGCAGTACAATCCTTTTGTCAATGACAATGCAACGCGGAATGTAGATCAAGGGGGAGTTTATATCAGAACCCAAGATAAGCACGGCCGAACAAGTAGAGTCCGGATAAGTGAGGTCCCTATAGTCCACAACTTAGATCCGGACTATGTACCTCGGGATGCCTCCGACAGTAGCGCGGAAACTAGTGGATTCCACATACATGTGGATCAGACAGAAAATGTCGAATTGGGAGCTGGTAATGACAGCAACCAACAAACTCCACCTAACGGTGGCAGTCAACCGAACCAGCCGTCTGATGGCGGTCACCAAGGTACCCAAGGGGGAGACGGTGCTACGGGTAATGCAGGTAGCAATGGTACCTCGGGTACCGGCCCTAACCAAGGTGGTGGAGGCTATACGAACTACAGTGGTACACAGTGGACGTATAGCCAACCGCCACCACCGCCTCCACCAGGCAATACAAGCTTCGGTGGAATGGGAGGCAATCGAACCTTGAACGAAACCAAGGCGATTGAATGGAGCAAACAACAATGCACTAGATTGATGTATGCCCATAATTCAGCCCAGAGGGTAGCCGTGATTCCCAAGGAATACGACGGTACTCGGCCATGGAAAGAATGGTTTGAAGATTTCATCGATGTGATGAATTGTAATGGTTGGACCCCATACGAGGCCAAGCCGCATCTGGTAAGATGCTTGAAGGGCGGGCCGGGTCGCATGGCAGTAGAGCAATGGCGGACCTGGTATGGTCTCGTAGGAAGTTTTGAGCAGTTAGTAGAATCTGCTAGTGGACTATTATGTAACATGGTCAAGGAGGATCCGATGGTCCGCTTTAAGAAACGCACACAAAAGCCTAACGAAGCTTTCAGAGCATACGGTATGGAACTCCATGCCCTGTTAAGCAAGGCCAGGCCCGGTACTGAAAACCAGGACTGGTATATGGACGATTTGATCACACAATTCGTTAAGGGTCTAAGAGACCGAGACAAGCAAGTTGCTGCTAGAGATGCCTGGAAGGAAGGCATAACATTACACAGTATATTTAATGGTATAGATATGGCTGTGAAGAAGCGAACCATGTTAGCTGGGGACATACCGAATGCCACGGGCTCGGCTCCCCTAGCATCGGTAGTTCAGCGAAATTGAGCAGGAGGACGGCACCTTTTGTTCGATGCAGCTCAGGAAAAACACTTCAGGTAGGAAGTATATTCCGAGGAAGGCGTTTAGTAAATCAAGGGATTCTAAACCGTCATCCGAGGTCAGAAGTGACCCGAAAGTTGGTGGGAAGGCAATTAAGTCTTCTGACAACGCTGATAAAGCGAAGGGCCAGTCTCCAGACATGACCAAACTTATGGAGGAGATGTGTAAGAAAATTACCGACGCCCTCCAAGCCAGCCGGCCAAGACCCAGAGTGGATCGCCGGACGGTCAAGTGTTTCAGGTGCCAACGCATGGGACACTACTCATCTGAATGTACCGCTGCTAAGCCGGTAATGGCTGCCTTCTATGAAGCCGAAGATAACGGTGAGGGCGAACAGAACGCTACGAGTTCCGCTGATGTGGAAAACTAGTGGGGGTTGTATCCACGGCATTGGGTATAACCCCGGGAGGGAACGAATGCCAAAATGCTACCGGGGGTAACCCGGTGGAAGATTTCGAATCAAATTCACCTGGAGGCCGGGTGGCTGTGGGTGCGCACCCCTGCACCTCGGCCAGGGCCAGGGACCCTAGTGCTCATGTGTACGGTGGTGAACATATAGAGGCGAGTGGCCGCACTGGGGGAGAGGAAGGATGGATCAAGGAGTTGATTCGAGTGTGTGGAACACGCCTTCCCCCAAGTCATCCGTGTCTGGAGTTTTTGAGAGGACTCGGATTGAATCTTGGTGATTCGGGGGACTTTCACTAGTTTACCAGCAACCCCTCTCCTTTAGGGGGGAAACGGTGGTATGTACCCATATCTGTGGAAGGCCGGGTAGGAGAATTCTTGGTGGATACTGGAGCCAGCCACTCCTGTGTGTCCAAAAGATTCTTCGACTCGGTGGCCGGCAGCCATGAGAACCTCAAAACGGGGGTAAATGCTTGCACAGCTGACGGAAGCAGTATGCGTACTTTTGGTAGGACGTTTATGCCTATCCGTATAGGAGGCAAAGAATTCGTTCTTTCGCCAACTATAGCAGAGGTTAGTGATGACGGAATCCTCGGATTGGATTTTGCAAGCTTGTATGGGGCCGTCTTGGATCCCAGGGATGGTATGATGAGTATACGGAACCCGTATGGCTTGCATGTCCAGTGCGTATTGAGACAGGTGTCTTCGGTTGCATCAGTGATACACACGGTGAAGATCCCACCGGGTACCACTTGCGATGTCCTTTGTGGCGGATCGATGGCCCAGAGGAATGAAACTGGAGTCTATGAACCCGACATGCTATATTTATCAAGTATCGGGTTGGACTCGGTGGATACATTAGTGGCCAATGCAGCTTGGTCTGTATTACCCATAACTAACCGAAGTGGTTCGGTGGTTTACTTGAAGCGAGGCGACAGTGTGGGTGTGATGAGTTCGGTTGAACACGTCGCCGAGGCCAGGTTCAATAAACCACTAAACCCTGTTAGTAAGCATCCATTGGATGAAGAATTTAAGAAACTGGTTGAACAATCAGATTTGCAGGATACGGAGGATAAGGAACACCTAGTGAAACTCCTACGGAGATACGAGAGTGCTTTCGGTAGGGAAGGAGGACTGGTAGGCAGATCCGATAAGGTGTTGCACATTATAGATGTGGGCGTCGAGAAACCTTTTAAAATCCCGTATCGCAGGCTTCCTCTTAAGAAGAAGCTAATTTGTGAACAGGAGATACAGAAGCAATTGGACCTAGGGGTCATCGTGCCGAGCTCGAGCCCCTGGTCCAGCCCTGTTTGTATGACCACTAAGAAAGACGGTACAATCCGCTTTTGCGTGGATTACCGAAAATTAAACGGTATAACAAAGAAGAACTCGTATCCTCTACCTAGGATAGACGAGACCTTGGATAGCTTGGGTGGTAACCAATGGTTCTGTACATTGGATTTACAATCTGGGTATTGGCAGATACCGATGCACCCTGATGACAAGAAGAAAACTGCGTTCTCTAGTCATATGGGGCTATTCGAGTATAATGTCTTGCCCTTCGGATTGTGTAACGCCCCAGCTACATTCGAGGCCATGATGGAATCCTTGTTGAGCGACCTTTTGTGGAAAAAATGCTTGGTGTACTTGGACGATGTTGTCGTGTTTGGCAAGTCGTTTCAGGAATGCCATGCAAACCTGCAATTGGTACTCGACCGGATACTATCCAATGGTCTAAAACTTAAACCCAAGAAATGTAATCTGTTTAAGAAAACAATTACATACCTGGGAAGGATCATCACCCCCAGCGGAGTGAGTGCAGATCCGGAGAAATTAGAAGCTGTAGAGAATTGGGAAAGACCCACGAGTGCTAAGGAGGTGAGATCATTCTTAGGATTTTGTTCCTACTACCGTGATTTCATACCGAATTACTCTCGTGTCAGTTTTCCAATGCAGTGCTTAGCTCACTGGACCCCGGGTAGGGCACGGGACCCATTCCCATGGACCAGCAAGCAAGAAGAATCTTTTAATAAAATAAAAGATTTGTTTAGAAACACACCCGTATTGACATTTCATATTAGACACCGACACGAGCAATGATGCAATCGGGGCGGCTCTCTCTCAGGTCCAGGACGGAGTCGAAGTCCCAATAGCATTCGCTAGCAAAACGCTAAGCAAGACGCAGCGTAATTATTGTACCACTAAACGGGAACTCCTCGCGGTAGTGGTGTATACGAAGAAGTTCAAGCATTTCCTTTGGGGAAGTGACTTTACTTTACGAACCGACCATTCGTCTCTTAGGTGGCTCCTTAACTTTAAAGATACCGAGGGGATGATTGGACGATGGTTAGCTCATCTATCCGAGTTCGGATTAGAGCACAAACAAATAGAGCACCGGCCCGGTGCTAAACATATCAATGCAGATGCCTTGTTGAGGCGACCCGTCCGAAAGTGCCAGAATGCAACCTGTGAAGACTGCGGGGCCCACAATGCTGTGGTAGCTGGGTTGGTATTTAATTATACCACCCCCCGTATCCCCTGGGAGGAGGCTGTTCCTCGGAGACCATCAAGAAGTTCCAACAGTCGGACCCCCACCACTGCGCGCATAATGGAATACCTACGGACAGGTATTAAACCAGTGAGGCCGCTGGTATCCCTAGAAGATAGGGAAGCAAGGCGATTGCTAGCTCAATGGACCGAGTTGGAGATCCGAGACGGCATACTGTGCAGGTGGAAGACTACTCCCACCAACGGTAGGCTGTTACAAATAGTGATTCCTACCCCGATGAGGAGGGATATCATGTATTATTGCCATGGCCACCAAACTAGTGGCCATTTCGGTAAGAAGAGGTCGATAGAGCGTCTACAAAGACGTTACTACTGGCCCGGAATGAGAGGCGACCTACTTCGGTGGATCGCCACTTGCCCGGATTGTTGTAAAAACAAGCCGAGACCCGGCCTGGGAAAGCAACCCTTATCCTAGGAATTGTTTGGTGTCAGGTTCGCTCGAGTAGCGATAGACATCATCAGCGGGATCAAAACGACGCCCCGAGACAACACTTGCATGATGGTCATAACCGACTATTACACCAAGTACACTCGGGTGTTCCCTCTTCCTAATCACAAAGCCGCCACATGCGCTGAGGCGTTTGTAAAAGGCTGGGTGCTTCATTTGGGTGTCCCCCTTATGATGCACAGTGACCAAGGGAGAGAGTTCGAGTCAGAGCTATGGCAGGAAATGTGTCATTACCTAGCCATTTGCAAGACCCGAACCAACCCATACCGGCCACAGTCGAATGGACAGGTAGAATGGTTCAACAGAACCCTGATACAAGTGCTAAAGCCCCTGGTTAATACCCACCAGGACGACTGGGATGAACAGTGCGAGTTTGTAGTACACGCCTACAACAACACTGTCCATTCATCTACTAATTGTACTCCAAACATGCTAGTGTTCGGCGAGGACATCATAATGCCCGCCGACTTAGTGTATGGAGTGGTTGGGATAGACCCGGAGGCGCCCTGCACCGTGTTGTTTGTAGAGTCGTTAAGGGATAAATTCAAACAGGCATACGAGGCCGTTCGGAAAGAACTGCTGAAGAGTGCGAAATGGCAAAAGGTGGGTTATGACACCAATGCCAAAAGAATTCGTTTTAATGTTGGGGACAAAGTACTAAGGTACTACGAGCTGCTGGAACGGTTAAAGCTCGTAACGCCTTGGGAAGGTCCATTTAAAATTATTCGCATCATCTCCGAGTCCACAGTGATGATGGAGGATTGCCTAACTGGTAGGAAATGGAAGACAAATGTTGGAAAACTTCGGCCCTGGAAGGGACGCGAAGAGGCGGAGAGGGAGTTCGGTTACCATCCACCTGAGTCTGCGCCTAGCAAACCTAACGTGGTGGTACCCGTGAAACGCCCTAGGGGCCGGCCGAGGAAAATGCCGGAAGATGAGAGAATAGTCAAAAGAAAGACGAAGGCCAGGAAACGACCTAATCTAGAAACAATTAAAGGGCTAAGGATACTGTCCCTACGCCGTAGAACTACTTTTGCCAAAACTATTAGTTTATAAAAATTGGATCAAGGCTATTTGCTCTGACAGTGACGCTCGCGAGTCTGCACTACGAGGACTACGTTAGAATCACGATTTGCGATGCAAAATCTGATCCATGCTAAATCTGCTCGCCGGAATTCTAAAATCCTACTTTGCCTAAATCCTAGTTCTACGAATAGGGAAAGTATCCTTAGGGTTGTTATGCTTTCAAATTCTATTAGATCTTGGAGGATGTAACCATGGTTCTTTTCCTTCAAAAAATGAATGTGATTTGTTTTGAGGCTATCAAAGATGTATCACTCTTCAAACAGATAACTGGATTGGTTGGCATTGGATTCTACCATAAGGAGTCTGTTAGAAGAGTGAGCGACTATATTTCTCACGGACCAGTTTTCACATGTGACACTGGTTCAAATTCTCTAGAAGCTTCTTCTCTTTTCAACTATCTAAAACCCTTTTCAGTGTAACATAGAATATTTACAGCTTCTATAGAATTTAATATGAAAATGACTTCAACTGATCAGCTTTCTTTGCCGTCTTGGACTCGAAGAAACATAATTTTACTCAGGAAACCTTCTACGCCATCTAGGATGTGGAAAATAACAGCTAAATATCACTTACCCGTGAAAACCAAACCGATACTTATTTTATGTTTATTTCCTCTCAGACTAAGACTCATCCTTTCTTTCAGTGAAAAAGGTTCATTATCTAGCTTTTTCCATCAACTCCTATCAGCACCTTTCTTACTGAACAAGTAAGGTTAGAGTAAGTTCTAGTTATTCTCTAGTTCATCGTTGTCTAGCTCTCAGTAAAGATGTGGAGTTATTTAACCATATTCGCACTCATCCCTACCTGTCTAGGAAAGGGAATTCAACAAAACTGCTTATGCTCTTTCTTAGAGGAAAGCATTATTGCCTGTCAAAGTCCTAATCTAACATGTTGGATTCAAATGGAACTGTCACACAAAACTTTAATCACTTCAGAAATCAGGACACAAAGTAACAACCAGGCACAGGAAATACAGTATGGAAGAAACCGATTCCCTTTCTTAGAGCAAGTTTCCTCGAAAGTTGCTCTCTATTCTTGTGAAGCAGGGACATGCAGGTAACCAAAAAACATTTATAACCGTTACTCTATTTTAACATGTTATGCATCGAAATCTCTGCTCTAACACACTGATATAAGAGAATACTGTTTTTCATTTTTTTACTGCTCGAGTAGCAAAAGTGGTGTGACCCTACTATGACCCACACAACTTGCTAAGGACAAAAACTGTCGGGAGCCTAACAATTTTAGTTCAGTTTGCCCTATTATAGCAACTAAATGTGACCCTAACTGAACACTCACCATTTGACCAACCTATAACCATGAATAGTATTCTGCCTGCTTCGAACCAGCTTATATGAGCTTAAACTGAATTGAGCATAAGTGGGCTTGCTACATAGGTATTAAAATATAAGAAGTCTTCAGTGTGACACTATTTCAGTATATTATTATGCATCAAAATCCCTTACGACACTATTTTAGCATATAATGCATCGAAATCCCTGCTCTGATATTTTCTATAAAAAAATATCAATCTCAGAGTATTCTACTATTATCTCTAATGTGTAAGGTATAGTCCATGTATTAGGCGCATCTAAAATTTTGGAAAATTCTCCAAAAACTTTAGTTCTACTATATGAATTTTCAAATATCAAAAACTTATGTCAGGCTCCTTGAACCATACATACGAACACTCCCAGATTGGGCAGGAGACTCCTGGATTTTGACAATTTTTTAGGGTTTCTCCTGGATTAAATTTCTCCCCTCAAATCTCTCAGATTTTCACCCTTCTCCTGGATTTTGATAGATTTAGACACTTTAAACCTAGAAAATCCCCTGGATTTAATATGCTTAGCTTTTTCAACTTAGAAAAATACACCGAATTCCTCTACTTGATGTCTACATTTTTAGAAATTTCCCAGGTAAATGGACCCACAAGCATCCTCTACCTAGAATTGTAAGGTATTAATATTACGGTGTAGAACTTTTGAAGGTCTCCCGGTTTTGTGCCCTAAAATGTTGACATGTATGCTGAACCCTCAATCGGAAATACATATCAAAAGAAAGGTCTTAAAGTCATCTTATGTATAGGTCTTAAAGTCCCTTATGTATACTCAGGGATATGGTCAGGGTCGCCCCCCTGCGCCATAGGTGCATTATTAAGGAAAATGATGCATTAAACTGACTACATAATGCCTCCATTGGCACAAAACCTTCCCTATAAAGAGGGCTATACGAAACTGAAGGAATTTTGTAAAAATTCCTACTAGAACCAGAGTAATTGAAAAAAATACCCTACAACATTTTAGGTTCTTTTTAATGTTTATTACCATAACCTTTATGTTCAAATATTCTCATGTCCCATTATATCTCTAAATGACGCATTATTCTCCCTAAAAGTGCACCATTGGCTCATTTAAAAAAATGCTGGCAAAATCTCTAGATACTATGAGAACTAAAACCCTATATAAGACGTGCCTTATATGTAGGAAATTATGGTAATTGACAAAATTTCCTCTCTTCAGCGTTTAATTGTATGGAAATGTTCTAGCATGTTGTCTATTATTGTGAATGTTATGCATCGAAATGTCTCACGCACCCATACAGGAAAACTCATGTTTACCTTCCGTCAGAAAAAAAAATATGTCTGTCTCGCAGAATATCATCAACTGATGAAAGCAAAATCTACCACCATTAAGACTTCTACCCTGTCTACTATAGTCTACAAGTCTACTACCTATATGTCTTCTTCTACCCCTTCAACTTCCGCCCACAAGCCTACTGTCTACATACCTACTTCAACCCCTTTAACTAACACCTACAAGCCTACTGACTACATGTCTTCTTCCACCTCTTCAACAACTGCCTTCAAGCCTACTGCCTACACATCGTCTTCAACCCTAGCTAAAAATAAACCTACCTACAAGCCTGCTGTCTACACACCTTCTACTACCTACAAGCCTGCTGTCTACATGCCTTCTATTACCTATAAGCCTGTTGTCTACACGCCTTCTACTACCTATAAACCTGCTGTCTACATGCCTTCTTCTATTTCCACCACTACTGATCACACAGAGGCGAGTTTAAGGTAACTTCTTTTCTTGAAAAATCGTAAGTTTAAGGTATAACTTAAAAATGAAAGTAATTTGCTGTTAGTTTCAAATTGCAGTGAAGGTGTTCTTGAAGCAGGCGTTAGGTGTAAGAGTATATTAAGAGCAGGCATTAGATAGATAAACTCAAGCATTATATTAAAATTTTAGCACGATATAGGCATAAAATTTAAAAAATACTGGCGAACTCTTATATCTAAGGTGCCTCATGATGGCCTGCAATGGGGGTTTACAGCTTTGATAATATGGGTGTAAGTTTGATCAAGCATTGGTATCACTCATCTAGAACGGACAGGGCCTACTATGCTAGGTGTAACTCCCTGCACTGACTGATGTAGGATCTGAGATAGGACTTTTTATTCTTGAATTATAAAGTAAAAAATCCTATACAATAGCATAAGAATAGCTCTCTGGATCTGGGTGTGACGGATTAAACCTAATCCTATGCCTAATTTATCTATGATAAGTACTCTGACTTGATCTCCTCTCTTTTCAGAGAAAAACTTACCTCTATGAAGACACCTAAACAGCAAACCACTGCAACTCCTCAAGAATTGTTCTTTCCTTATGAGCATACCATAGCTATGTCTTCAGCATCTGGAAGAGGATATGGTTCTAAGGATCAGTCAAGGACTCCTGCTTCTTATATATACCATGAGCAGCTGTCTACCTTAAGCCCCGCCTTGAAGAGCAGCTCTTCCATCCCAGACACAGTAACAGATCAGAAAATGTCAACTTCAAGCCCCGCCTTGATAAACGACACACGAGAGTCTCTTCCAGACCATTCTGTTAACTCTTCAACAGCATCTACTTCTCTTATTGTATCTGTTTCATTGGGTTTAACAATACCCTCACTTATGATAATAAGCATTATAATCATACTGAAAATACGAAAAAAAAAAGAAATGGATCTCCTATATATAGACCAAATGCTGCTAGAACTAGCAGAGAAATAGTTGAGTTAATGCCTCTGCGTGCAAACAATAGATTCAACTGACTCCTCCATGTAAAAACATAAAATTTTAACCCTTTAAAGATCGATAACACAAAAATATGTTAAGCTTGTTTATCGTCATTATGCATCAATAGAAAGCAAACGGGCCATCTAAAACTGTACTTAACTTACGATAATCTACCCTCTAATGTGCGCCTTATACATAAAACAGACCTCCCTGAACAGAAGGGGTATGTCTTAACCCTTCAAGGGCAGAGCAAAAATGCTTGCTCAGGCCATGGGGACGGCCTCTGAAATAAGTATAGTTCCTAGAGGACGAGCCTATTCTCAATTCCTATACAAATCCTATGTAATGATCGTCAACTATAGTCAATGCTAGGCCTACCATGATGTCGACTATAGTCGATATAAGCCCTCAATGGGTTAAAGGCAAGCTGCGCCTTATACGCGAGAGATCATGCAAAATATATATATATATATATACCTTAAGCCATTATATGTCTTATATCATATATACATGCTTTCAACTTTATGAAAATTTAACATATATCCATGTTTCACCTTTAATGTCCGTCTTTTTTAGCTTAGACTTAAAGGTATATTGTGAACTAGTATTGTATTCATCCAAGAAAAAAATAATCATAAGCCCTTGTATAATATAATCATGTTACCGTCAAACCTAAGAATAATCCATAACTTACTTTAAAAAAAGATACACGTCACAGCATGGGTTTCAAAAGGTGCTGATTCCTTAAGCTATTCCTAGAGCAAGTTTATATGTTATATTATATATAACTATATAATCTCACGTATAAATCATGGCTTATTAGTAAATTCAACCCTTTTATGTGGCTTACAAGATTTCAGTATGCATTATGAAAAACACTGTTCATACTCAATTATCATACACAGTACATGAAAAAAGTGCTATCATAATGTTCTCTCTTGAAAAATAAATAAAAAAGTCGAATAAAAAATAAATAGCACTTTATCAATGTACCATCATAATCTATAACAAGAAATACATTAATCCATTATCAGTTTTTAAAGGGTAAAGATAAATTTATTGCTTTGTCCTAAGAAAAGATTCTTCTCATAACACAAAGAATAAACACCAGCTAACTGGCCTACCGTAATACCTCGCGTATAAGACGCACCTCAAAACTCAACAATACGCGAGAGATTATGGTATAATCCAAAAAAATTCTATGAGGTCAACATTATACTTCATTAAGAGTTAGTAGGGGTAAGGTTACTAAGCCAATTAGTCTATGAGAAACGCCAATGCTAAAATCCGTCTGTGGGTAACTACCGTGATGATTTGTCCTTAGATAACCCCTTGGGGTACCCCTCACCTTCAATATAATTTTAGATACATGCACACACACACACACACACACATATATATATATATATATATATATATATATATATATATATATATATATAGGACTGGGTAGTACAGGGAATCCCCCGTAGGTGTCTCTTGAGATTATCAGTCATGACTGTTTCACCGTGGATTAGGACTCATCTCTTAAACGCCTATAAAGATGTGCCTTGTCACATCCTTGTGAAACACCATAGCATTCTTTATCTCATATAGAATGATAATTACAGTTCTAAACATTTGCATGCTCTGTCTAAAAGCTTCATATACAGGGTCTAGGCTATGTTATCTTGCTCTCACTTCTCATTCCAGCGTGTATATACCAGGCAAAAAACTGCAGGTAGTTCATAGCTTGACTGTCGGTGAAGGGGTCTATAAGCCTATTTTTTTCCCTCAGCCTGCTTAAAAATGAACATCATCTTACCGATTTTCATGATATCAGGACTCTTTGGACATCTAGTGCTATGTCAGGAAGTGGGTTCCTGTGGGCGACCTGCACAGTGTTTGTGCACAGGTAATAACTGGATAGTCTTCTGTGATGGTCCAGACATAGAATTTCTACCTAATTTCTTCATGGAGAAAATACAATGTAAAACATTGATAGTGCAGAACACGCGCATCAGAACCCTAAGACATCTTAAACTACACAAATGGATCTCTCTTCAGCAACTGCATGTATCTGATAACCGGAAACTACATTGTCTGAAGGAAAGGGAGCTGCTTGAGATGAAATGCAGTAAATTAAACATCTCTCTTTTCATGACTTGTCCAGAAATTTCAACCCCCGACACCTGTAGCACAGAAAAGAGTGAGCCCTCTTTCTTCTCCACGACGTCTTCTGCAGAGCTGACCACCGCAATGACTACTTATCACGACACTCACTCTTCAGAGGGCAGCACCTATGCTCTCATCACCACTGAAACTCCTGTACACGTTAAGCAGCATTTCACAGTGCTAGCTGCAGTAGCAACCGTGATAGCAGGAGTTTTCACTTTAGGCACTGTATCTGTAGCTGTTGTAGTGGTTCACAGGATCTTCAAGGAGAACCGTAGGGTAAATAACTTTATATATAATGATATATACTGGATGACTGAAACTTCCTCTGTGTGACAAACCGCTGAACAGAACTGAACTATGAATGTGATATTAAATGAGAAAATAATCTATCCTCATGAATTCCTGCTACATAGAGCCTCTACTATGTGTATTTCAGGGCCTTCTAGGTCTGGTAAAACCTCTTTAATTAAAAAAATGCTTTCCAGTCTTGAGCACCTTTATCTTGATAATGATATACCGGTCAGTGTTCTTTACTGCTACATTATAGAACAGCCTATGTATGGTGAGATGAAGGAATTGATCCCCAACATAACATTTCATAAGGGGCTCCCCTCTAGAGAATTAATAGAATCCCTTCATGATGGTCATCATCACCTTGTAGTCCTAGATGATCTAATAACCAAACTACAAAGATCTGAAGAAATGTTAGAGATGTTCATTTTGGGGTCACATCATCGCAATATTAGCGTGTATTATTTAACCCAGAATATTTTTCAGCAGGGACGTCACAGCAGGACTATTTCTCTCAACACTCAATACATGGTTTTATTTAAAAATCCTCGTGACAGCAGTCAAATAAAGTACCTAGCCCGTCAAGTTTTTCCTTCAATACCAAATGCAATAACAGAAGCATACCATGACGCCACAGAAAACGAGAACTATGGGTACCTATTTTTAGATCTGACTCAAGAGTGTAAGGAGAGCATGCGTATGAGAGCCCATATTGCACCTGACCATTACACCATAGTATACACACCTGCCGGGTAAGACGCTTCTTCTGATTCTCTGAGTATCTTTTATTTTTTATCTTAAGTTATGGGTTATTTCTCATAATGACATCCAGCAGATTAGAAAGAAATAAACAATATCTGCAATTCATAGCTGATTCACCTAGCAGAAAACAAAGACAATCCTTAATAAGAACGTCATCTGAGGATCAGGTACTGGCTGTCTGTGAAATTGTATTGAATGCCTTAGCAGGAAACATACACTTAACTCCTGCAGAAATAAAGAAAATATCAACCTACAAAAAAGATTTACGGCGATTAGGCGCTAAGAAAGGAACCCCCTGGACCTCTCGCCGTGCCATTCTGCTCAAGACAGGGAAAGCAGTAGCATTTTTAATAAAAAAAGCTCTCAGTCAGCATGAAACACACTGAGAAATTTATTTTAGTACCTTTTAATGATTACAAGAAACTTTCTAAAAAGACATCAGAGGCTCAGGACATGTCACATCAGATATCTTCACACCCCTCCAAAACTGATGACTTGAAAAACCCGACAGCTGATGATTTCAACATAAATGATTTCCTCTCATATATGAAATGTGAAACCCATGCATGTAAGGAGTCTGAACCCCCTCACGAGGAACCTATTATTAACACTACAGATCTAGAACCAGGTTCTAAAAAAATAAAAAGATCTTGGCTAATGATATAGAATGGCTAGAAGAAAAAAAAAAGAGGACGAAAGAAAAAAGGGTGGGAGACTGAAGGTGTAAAAAAATTTCTACAACATTTCTAAACCTGGTAGTGTCAGTGGTGTAAACAAAGCGGTACTCCCGGGTAGTAATAAAACTAGAAAAGCTCTAAAAGATGAATATAAAAGCTGGCTCAAAGAGCAGCCTACCCATCTAAGGTTCTCTCAACCAAAAAAAATACAGGTTTACTCTAAAATAATGTCTCCCCGAATAAATTACTTGTGGGATGCTGATTTAATGGACATGTATTCTCTCGCCCGATATAACAACGGCTATAAGTTTGTTCTCCTCTGCATTGATATATTCTCACGTCAGGTTTACACAGAACCTCTTAAAAGCAAAAGTGCTGAGGACGTCACTACAGGATTTACAGAGATCTTCACAAAAGCTACCCCAAAAGTACTTCGGACTGATGCTGGAAAAGAATTCACAGCCAACAAGATCCAGGAACTCTTCAAGACACATCCTATAAAACATTATGTAGCATATAATCAGGGTAAAGCTTCATACGCTGAAAGATGCATCCGAACTATCAAAAATAAATTATCTAAGTACATGTTCCACAAAAAAACCTACAAATGGTTTGATGTTCTAACTAAAGTCACAGGGTCTTACAATAACACTGTCCACTCTAGCATAGGTATAGCGCCTAATCAAGTAACACATGAAAATTAGGGTTACAGATAAAGAAATAAGACAAAGTCAACTTAAAGAAAACATTAGAGTGAACCAGAAAAGGTACAAGGTAGGGGATCAAGTAAGGCTTGCAGTTACTAAAGGACCTTTCACTAAAGACTATGAGCCTAAGTGGACAGAGGAAATATTTGAGGTGACTCACGCCTCTATCAGAGATGGTCTACCGGTATACAACATTAAAGACTTAAAAAATGAGGACCTTAAAGGGTCTTTCTACGGATTAGAACTACAACCAGCCGTGGATGATAAAAACAAACAATACGACATAGATGAAATACTTAAAGAGTTCAATGAATGGGTCCCTGCCAAGAACATCAAGGACATAAAATGAACGGGTTTTATCTGTACCTTAGTGTGAATGAGTCAAAAGACCTGTTCCCAGGGAACGATGGCTCTCTGTTCAGCGTGAAGTTACAAGAGAGATTAAAATTAGAAAGGGGTTTTTGGTCTTGTGGACTGGTGGAATGTTGTCAAAACAGGATCTGAGACAACACAATACTTATTACATCTGTGCAGACATTGTCTCTCTTCAGAGATTAAGCGGTGTTGGGGTACCTATCCTAAGGATGTTTAACAGTCAGGCCACAAAGTACCTGTCGGTTTCTACATTCACACCTACATCCCCAACTGTAACGCCATATATTCTTGTAAAAAACCATGAGTTCCAACATATCATCTACACTCCAGTCAGATACAGTGAAATAGACTGCATTACTACTGGAGGCCCCTGAAGGAAAAAAGAGTGAGACAGGAAAGCTAGTTACATGTGTTTTACATTTCCTTCCAGATAAGTCATCAAGATGCTAGGGAGTCATATTTTAACTATGCTAGGCAGCTCTAACTCTGCCACAAAGAAAAAGATTGGACCGTTAAGAAAACACAGGGGTAAAGCTCACCATATTTTAGTTTTAAAACATAATACATTCAGAAAGGCAGACACAGAGAAAGAAACACCCCCTCCACCAGCCCCACCGCTGAGTCAAGTTAAATCACAATTAAAAAAAGAAAATGATTCACCCGTTTCAGCTACAAAAAAAGTTGCACAAGAAACAGACCCCCAAATCACCTCTGTGGATCTGCAGGAGCAGGTCGAATACCCAAGTGTCAATAGAATAAGGGGGGGAGCCTCCTCAACCCTTAAGAGACATAAGAAAACCACTCCTCAGAAAAATAGTGCTTCTCAGCCTAAAGTATGTCGAGTGTATAACAGACATAAGGATATATTTTCCTAGACAGAAGAGAAATGGTGTCTTTATATGAGCGCCTAAGGAAGGCTTTCTTCAGGAAAAATACATACAAAAAATTGAGAACTCCAGACTGTATTTTATGATTCTCAGGGGTACTTTGTACCCAAGTCCTGCTCTTGCACCCCCCTCCACTCCCACCCTGTGAAAAGCCGTGGGGTCAGAACCCCCCCTACACACTTATGGAGGACGGTTGGAACCCCCCAGAAGTCAAGATCGAAAATGCTGCAACCTGCGACATAGACATCACAGAAGTCAAGAATCCCTCATCTCCATATGCTATTGTAAATCAGCAGCTGAAGGATTTGCTGCTTGCACCAGGATGCTACAGAAAACTACTGACAGCTGAGTTCTTGTTCACAGAAAATGATGACGTGACAGAGGAAGTGACAACCGTAGAAACCACAAAGGAATACCTGCAGAACACGGATCTAAATAGTAGGAGTAACATCTCTCCGTGCCAAACTTCTCTTCACACGCTACCAGACCAGATACCCTGTTTCACAGACGAAGAAGGCACTCCGAACATCAAAAAGGATCCGTCTTCAGGGTACATACCCATGAAATCTACACCCTTTTCATAATAACACTTACACTGGTTTAAAATATTTCTCAGCTATTATTTTAACATTTTTTATTATCAACATGTCTTATGAAATATCAAAGGTTGATGACAGGAGTAGTGTGGGTATAGGGGAGAGCATGGACCTGTTCACCATGCCTACAGTAGATGTTGGCGTAGGGAAAGTCAGATATGTTGAATATAAACCTTTAAACCAATTAAATCAAGACGTTGGGTTGGAATTTGTTGTTCCTAATACTGGAAACCGATATATAGACCTTAGAAGAACCTACCTCATGATAAAGGCAAGTATAAAGAAGTTAGACGGCACTGACGTCCCTGCTAATGACAATGGCACGGGTCTAGGTAACTTTGGACCGGTGAACAACTTTCTACACTCTCTCTTTTCTCAGGTAGATATATACCTGCAGAAACAACTTCTTACTACATCAAACTCAAACTACCCATACGAGGCCATTTTCAATACTCTATTTAAATATGACAATCAGTCTAAAGTTACTCATCTCCAAGCTCAACTATGGGTAAAGGACAACGGCTCTATGGATGCTAAAGGACCTGGAGCCGGAAACAACGGATTGTCAGTGAGGAGCTTATACACAGCACAAAGCAATACCTTTGGAATGATGGGGCCTATCATGGCAGATATATGTTGGACAAACAGATATATATTGAATGGTGTGGAACTTAAGATGAGGTTCTGGCCTACTTCCTCTAATTTTCATCTGATGTCTGCAGCAGCTGATCCTCAATACAAGACAGAGGTAGTGGATGCCTCTCTTTCTGTTTGTATGGTATCGCCTACTTCACAAACCCTTTTAGCCCATCAAGACATCATGGCTAAAAAGAAATGGGCTGCAGTATATCCTTATTTAAGGACCAATGTAAAAAAATATTCCATCCCTATGGGTAACTACAGTTTCAGTGCAGATAACATTTACTTAGGAAATGTACCCTCATGCATTATATGTGGGTTAGTATCAGAGCAAGCTACAGTATGTTCTTATGAGAAAAATCTGTTTAACTTTAAGCCATTTAAAATAAAACACTTGAGTCTCACAGTGGACGGCGAAAATGTCCTCCAGAAAGCACTCCAGATGAAATTTAAAGAGGACAGCAGGAAATCTCTCTTCATAGAAGCATATGTGGCATTGTACGGTCGGGAGCGATATACAGACGGTCATGACGAAGGGCTCTACATCACAAGATCTGAATTTAACTCCGGGTACACTCTCTTTGCTTTTGACATGGAACCTGACATAAGGGAGGAAACAGATGGGTCTGTATGGCCTTCTATGAAGAAAGGTAACCTGCGAGTTCAAATGGATTTCGAAGAAGGGCTTCCAGAAAGTGTATCAGTCATCATGTTTGCAACTTTCCCTTCTATATTTAAGATTGATCACACAAGAGCTGTTACTGTTATGACAAGAATAATCCTAAGTTTTATTGAGACAACAAGCTGATAATTGGTTGAACAATGTCAAAGCATGCTTGAAAGGTGATAACTGTAACCTAATCTAAATGTAATGCAGTATGATTATTACACTGTCTAAATGTAGACCTGGTTTGGGCTAAATACCATCTATGTTATACTCTTGACTCTTGTATAAACTGAAGCTTAACAATAGTTTGAACTCGACTATCATAGTCTTAAGGCTATTCAGGATGTCACATAAGACTAAAAGTACCTGATTTATGTAGCTAGATCATAAGGTATACTGCTTGAACTAGACGCTGTATCATAACTGTCAAGAAATAAACATGTGTTTAAGAGTAGAAGAACTTGTCTCGCGTGTTTATTCCATATTTAACTTTCTTTCAGCTAGTTTTCTCATAGCAGACCTGGTGTTCATGGCCGGTGGGGTAGATTGTGTGCTGATAATGGATGAGGTATCGACACACCCCCAGGTCCTCCTACGACACTTCTTACCTTGACTAGCAACTGACCCTGCATCCATGCTTGAAACTGACCCTGCATCCATGCTTGAAACTGAAGCAGTGTAAGGCAGATTAAATCTATGAAAAACAGGGCTCTTGCGGGGTTTGCGTCTCATCATACAGTACACACTGCAGTTCACCTCTGCATCCCCACACACCACCTGTGTTTCCTTGTCGGCTGTCTCTTTTTGAGAGGGCTTCTTGAAATTACCCTCCACCACACATTCGATGGGAGTTTGTGTTCCTTTTCGACAGTCACTTTCACAGAGGGGTGCTCAATGTTATCCTGACTTTCCAGAGGAGTTTTATTTTCTTGAGTCTCACCTTTGTCAGATAGCTGACTTTCACCAGGTGATAACTCAGAAGGCATTTGGGCGTCATTGTTATCTAAATGGGTCGCAGGAGTTTCATTTTCAGCAGCCTCACCTGTGTCAGAAAACTGACATTCAACATGTCCTAACTCAGAAACAATTTGTGGGTCATTGTTATCAAAAGGGGTTACCTGAGTAATCTTTCCAGGGTCATCAATTTTTTCAGACTGGTTTTCAAAGTCAAAAACCTGCTGATCTTTCATACCAGACTTTACTCCTCCTGTTTATGTAGGCTGTTTAGGGGGGAATCTGACTGGTCATGACTTTCAGCAGGGCTTTCATTTTTTTCATCGTTCTTAATTTCTTGAGAAAACTTTTCACTACATAACAGCTGAGGATCGATAGAGCGGTCATGACCTTTGACCTGTAGTCCTTGAGAGGTCATAGAAACCTCAGGGTCATCACCAGACGGGTCTTCAACGTATACGACCCGACTCTTATCACCGTCCTCCTCGTCACCTATTCTTTCATAAACCAGCGAATCTGACCGACCTTCAAGAACAGAAGGGTTTTCTTTTTTTTCATAGTTTTTAATTTCAAGAGAAAAAATTTCCATACGCGGCTGCTCAGAATCTATAGGAAGGTCGTAACTATTGACCTGTCGTGCTGGAGAGGTCCTTGAAACCTCAGGGCTATCACAAGCCGGGTCTTCAACATCCTCTCCCCGGCTTTCACCCCCGACATCCTCATCATCAGAACTTTCATGCATTGGTTCTTGAGGGAGTGCTTCGTTATCAGCTGAAGACGTTGGTAACTCTTCGTCACACATGAGGTCATCAGGTGAGGACGGTGGTGACTCTTCATCACACATGAAGTCATCTTCCCATGAGGTTTGTCTTTAACAAACAGAAATAAATTACATATAAACTTACGCAATAACCTAGAGGGTAAGATATAGAACATATAAGGACTTCATCATGACTAAATAACTTCTATCAGACTGTTTTTGCTCTTAAATTTAGGAGAACGTTACATAAATTTTGATTAATGTTACCGGTAAGTACTATCACGGTAATACAGACAGCGACCTTCTCTCTCTCTCTCTTCTTTTTTCTCTTTCGCAGAGCGACATCCACGGTAACAAAGAGGAAGAAACCTTGACTGCACATCAACACTCACCCGAAAAACCATAAGGTCGACATGTTAGCAGGGAAAGCGCCGGCACTAGCCATGAGGGAGCCCGGGGAGGGAGCTTCACAAAATGGCGATCTTGTACATGTCGAGCAGTTAACAACTTTGACACCAGATGGCGGAGAGATCGGTCTTTTGCTGCTTTTTTTTTTTTACCACTAGGCGGCAGCTCTGAGTCACAACGACTACACGAAGCTCCTCGCGCCTCGGGATGATGCCACGCCCACACCCCCACAGAGACCATTAAGACTGACTGCCATATGCTACATCATAACGCATCATATTTTGAAATAAAGATGGTGATCGATAAACAACAGTTCATTTTCTTTTTCTTTGACTTCATTCTTATGATATTATAGAAAAATCCTGAGTTAATATACAGATACAGACACAGAAAACATGACACATTTTCAAGTTACTATATCTTATTAATTTTTTTAATTCTCTACCACAAGACAAGTTATAAGTACATGCTATCATAAAAACCAAACAGATATAACAAATAAATATATATATATATATATATATATATATATATATATATATATATATATATATATGAAGTTAGTAGTACATGTCTTCACAGAGGATCACTGGATGGTGGAACTAGAAATCTTTTCTAATGTGATCTATTATACACATTAGGAAAGATTTCTTGGCTCCACCTCACATTTTAGCTCTAAGGGTTAGAACCCGAAGGGTACTGTAGTACCATCAAACAGAACAAAATGTTTAGAATAAACACACTGAAATGTTTTGACCTGTTCCATAGTACGTATGCTCACTGATTTCTTGTCTCTGGTAATGAAGTGTTTGTTACTAACTTTTTTATGCAGGGGAGTTTCTACACAGCATTCAGATCTCGCTGCAAGTTCATTTAATACCATATACTTTATACTTTCAAAATTTATATCTTGTGAAACAGTGTGACTCAAACTTATACCTTTGACTTTACAGACAGTTGATATAGTTTGACCTTGAGAGTCTTTTGCTTTAAAACCATAACTTTTTGGACCTGTAGAAGCAAATTCATCTATGTAACTACCTGAAGGATGCTCACTTGTCAGCTGGCCTAACAGATCTCCCAAAGGAGGCATGTATTCAGAATCAGACAGAGTGTTTGACTTAAAAATGACGCTGTCGTTGTCACAGTACAGTGCTCTATCACCCAATTTTTTTAATACACTATATAATTTCAAACGAGCATAAGCTGTGGTGTATGCAGCTATCACAACATTTATCTTACTGTTAGGATGTACAAATTCATTTTTTTCACGGTATTCAACAAAAATCATGTCATCATTAACAAGTTGTACATTACTTACTTTAACCCTCTTGTCATTTAAAAGTTTAAAGTACTCAGAAGGTTCTGTGAAGAACTTAGACTTAGTCAAATCCTGCCTCTGACCAAACTTACCCCAGAGACAATTCAATTTAAATTTTGAAACAGCTCTTAGTCCTGGGTTAGGCTCGATCTCCGACTCTTCGGGATTTATCCCCTCCTCAGCATAATACCTGTCTATATATGATTTTTTATCAGCCTCTGAAGTAACCCACTCGGGCCATCCACTTTTCTCCTGCTTAATTTTAAGATGAGTATTGATATATTCTGTGAACAGCCCACCCTTTTTGCTTTCTTTATCATAAACAGAAACCTGATCAAAGTGCCAAGATTCATGGACCTTAGTTATCCTGTACCCCATGATAACAGCTTCTTGCAATTCAGCAGACACCCATGTGCCAGTTAACGAGCGTTCCTCTGAGGAATGGTTACATTTGTATCTGTCGCCATTGAAAAAGCCATAAAAAGCTTTGAAATAATATTCCTTTTCCTTTGTGCTGTTAAAAATGCTGTCTGAAATTTCCACACATAGTCTACACAACGGGAAATAAAGATGATCTTTTTATCTGTAGGGCAATACCGGTAAAAACAATCTCTTTGGCGGAACCACTGTGCATTTTATAAGCCCTTCAACGTTTGAAATATCTGTGTTATTACCCCATAGGTCTGAAGCCCGCACAACGTGTTCACCTACTGGATACTTTGAATATTTATTTATATAGGGATACAAACTAGTAAAATCATAGTAAGGAATACACTCATGAGGTTCATATTTGACGTAAGTCGCCATGGTATCCACTCTACCGCCATAGAATGCATCCCTAGGCTGTAGGGGTGCCACAGAAGATATGTCATGCATTACACGCTTATATTGAGGCTCCTGCTTAAGTCTAGAAAATTCACAAGACCACATAGTTACCAGTTGGTACCCTGCAGAAACTATCGCCGCGTCATGTGTCATTGTCTTCTTATAAAGGACACCCATTCCCTTCCCCAAAAAACGGTTGTTCACATCACCAGGGTAGCACAGGGGGTGACCATGAATAAAACAACCATGAAACTGATACACCACACGCTCAGCGGAATGATAACCGTCTACCTTAAGACCTTTAACCTTGTATTCACCTTTAGGGGATCTAGCATGCCTCAGTTTAATTGATTTACTCCTCTCTATGTATGTTAACCACTCCATACTCAAGGCAGAATGATTGTCATACGGTAGGAAATGAGGTACTACAGGGATAGTGTTCTCCTTGAGGAACTCAGATCTGAACACCAAATTACAAGCTGAAGCTATAGTTAAACACCCTGCGTAAGGATCTATTTTACTAGCACCTGAAGTACTTAAAAAAATACTTCTGAATTTCAGACACCCCAGACGAAGTATATAAACATCACTGTGCTGAGACAAACTCATGCTATCTGGTATAAAGAAATATGGAGGGGGGAGCTTGCTATATACTTCATTCTGGTTATCCAAAGTGTTCAATAAGTGCGGGAAGAACCCCTTCTTAAGCTCTTTCAAGTTAAAAGTCTTAGGAAATTTAGCCAGAGCCATAGGCATAAAATTAAGAGAGTCAATAAACTGTATATCAAACTTTGGTAGTTTCAACGTCATCACTTTACCTCCGTTATATATTATATCAGGCTTTATACCTCTTTCATATATCTCTTTTAGAATGAAATAACTGTCATAACCACGAAAATTGTGACATAGTACTCTAGAATTGTAATGTTCAGGATTAAGTAACCAGGTACAGAATCTCTTATAAAGTCTTCACCAAGAAAAATGTGTTGATGTTTCCCACACTTAACACAAGAGGACTCTTCAGTAAAAGCCTGCTCAGCTTCACCTGTCTGGATACAATAGCCGCAAACTCTCTCAGCCACACAAAGAATAGGCGTGTGCTCTCCACTGTCTTGACAAGATTCTATATGAAACATAATAAACCTAGAAACATGACGGCTATTACTCAAACGACCGTCTATAGCCTTATGTTGAACCCTTTGAATGTAGCATACATGAACCTCTAAAACATTGTAAGTGACATAACACACGTGACACTTTTTCTCATTACATCCATGTACTTTACTGGTACCCTTTTTAACTCTAGAAGCATTCTTACAATGCAAAAATAGTTTACATTTGGAACATCTGAAAAAGGTCTGACAAACAGATTTTTTGAACTTTGTTTTCTTGCTTCTTAGTCTGTACTGTTCTTTTAGCCTATGATTTCTGAAACAATCTTTACCCTTGAAAGATCGGTTTCATTTATTGCATAAGAACCATTCAGCATTCTCATCAGTCTCATGAGAATGACAACATAGCTTACAAACATATTTACATGCATGCTGAAAATAATTTTTTGTCCTAGCATAGCATTTAAAACAGAAATGAGCCCTACCAAAGAAGGAAGGCAAGCTAGATATAACATCATAATGAGCATTTCTATGATACAGACTGATGACCTTAGAGGACACTACATGATTATCATAAACTACAGAATTCAGATGATTTTGGGAAATAACTATTATCCTGTACCCCACCAAGGTTTCAGTTAATTTATCTAAGGCATCAAGACCAACAGGAGTATTAAAAGGAACTCCAGAAGCTACGCTGAGCTGTGTAGCTTCATGGGTTTGTAATGCTACATCATTACATATGGCTACAAAATTAGGGGAATGTAATTCACCTGAACAGTCAGCCAGGACTTTAGCTACCACCACGGCTCTAGCAGCACAAGAACTATCTCTGTTGCTTATTTTTATTATACTCCTGTTGTCCACTAAGAGAGAACTAAAAGAAGCAGGACCTGAACCCTTAGGAACTTCGACATGTGTCACAGAAATAGAGACATTCTTATTCAAATTGAAAACACTGAAACTCTGAAGAACACGCTCTATTTCAGTTAGTATATCCCTAGCCCTCACATTAGAAAACGTGTTAAAATGAATGATGACAGGGTAATCTATGTCTTTACTGTCGAAAGTTATCCTTACCAAATCATTTGAATCAAACTTACCCGTCAAGTCCTGAACTAACCTCTCAAAAACTTCAAACAAAGTGTTCAAAACATCAGGCATAGACTTAAATTTTTCAGATAAGTTAAGCCTGAAGTTATATAGAGTATGATCCACCTGGAATTTATGAGAAAACTGACGTCTCACAGATGTTAAAGCATACCATGGGTTTTCCTCCAGAGGAGGACCACTTTCACTCCCCTCACCCTGGTTGTCGGCACCGGTAGCAGAAGCATAAGACGTGGCCCCCCCTCCCTCTCTGGACTGTATACTTTCATGTATGCCATGGCGTCTTATCATGTGCAATTTCAAGTTACCTTCCTGAGGGAAACCCTTACCACATATGCCACAAACATGACCTTTGAGGGTAGGAGTCCCATCACTTGTTTTTTGGGAGGCTAAGTGTCTGTTCAGAAAAGACAGTCTCCTGTAGGTCTTGCCACACGTGGGGCAATTAAACATAACTAAAGTATTAATCTAAGACACGTCTAAAAGAGCCTCAACAGGTCCTTGTTAGTAGAATAGAGAGAGTGTGAAGCTAAGCATGTTTTGAGCAGCCAGACCATATCACTCTGAAAAGTATACAAACTGAAGCCTAATACATGCATATTTCTTATCCCACACCCGAAATGACGTTTTAATTCTATCTGCATGACATAAAAAAATGCCTGTTTAAACTTGATGTCAGTCTTACGTGAATACGCCTTCCTTTTGAACAAGACAGGTAGAACCAATTGTTCATAGTGCTCTGTGTTGGAGGAGAAAAAAAAAACGCTCTCCCTGTCTGAGGTGACCTTTAACCTAGCACTTGTCAAACCTGGACCAATGTCTATAGCTTTTCTGGAATGCAACAAAAAATAAAAATCTCTTTTCTCAGCATAAACAGCATGTAAAACTACTGTAAACATATATCTTTGCAAAATCAGGAGAATTTCCAGAGATTTTCTGAAGCACTTGCTTTGGGAGAGAGAACTCTCAAATCTTCTATGAAGGTTTAGACCTATCCTGTTGTGAACAGAGTATAAACACTCTTCCACAGCCCTCAAACGGTAATACAGTGACTTCAAACAGGGCAACCGGTTGATGAGATGACCTACATGTTCATCATAATCCTTCACTTTAAACCTTTTTGAAATGAACAACTTCCACGGACTCTCATCCTCTAACAATATGTTTACCTTCTTAGAACAAGACATAAAATTGTACAAACTTTGGAGATCATGTTCTAAATAAAGGATGATGAGATGTCAGACTTTCAGAGGCATGTCATCCATAGAAGGATGTGAAAATGAAGTAGCCATTTATGCTGTACACACTATTTCCTGAACATGTCAAGCTAGAACCTATACTCTCAACTTAAACCAGAAAAATTTCATTCTTCAAGTATCCCATACAAATTACCAATCAATAAACATGTGTGATATTTCATATTGTGATCTACTGGTCCTCACCCTCCAGACGTTCTATTGCAGCATCCACAAGCTCTATACTGCCCACCAGCTCGCGCCATTGATCCACAGTCAGAACAGAGCCCCCTTTCTTAATAGGCTGCCAGAGCAAGTTAGAACCGTTGCCGTCACTTTCGCACGCCATTTCAACGCGTAGAACTGTGTAGATAGAGATAAGGGGCTTGCTGATAAACTCATCGTCGACCATCACACACTTTCTGGAAAAGAAAACGGGGGTCATGAATGAACAGAAATTTTTTTTTTATTAAAAACAAACAAAGAAAAAGACAATATAATGTATACATCTTCAGAGTAAATATTCTTATCATTCTTCAATACTCACAATAAGCCAGTCATGGAATTTATGACTTCTTCAAACAAAAAAGAAACTTACCTAAAGGATCTTGGGATATTGCGTCTGAGAAACTCAGGTTCCAACCATGCTAGAATCTTGCTTGGCTTCTTAGGACCCTTAAAGATGTACTCGAAAGAGTTAGGATCACTGCTGATAGAGTTTTCAGGCTTCTTCTTCTTCTTCTCTGGAGGGGTAGGTCGGCCTGGTGATGCAGCTGGAGGCAGAGGTGAAAGATCTGCAGATCCTAGCTGACTGTCTTCCAACTCATGGGTGGCGTCACTGTCGGCATTAGGCTCCGACTCAGAATCTGACAATACCTTGGCTTTTCTCTTCCTTCCTTTCACGGGGGGCTCAAAAATGTCCTCATCACTAGAAACATACCCCTCAGCAGTAGGCCTCGGTGAAGTCAAAGGAGCGTCTTGGGAAATGGGTGTCACCTCAGTCTGCCCGCCCTGCCCAGCCTTCTTAGAGGGTGCCGCTTTGGTCCTCTTTGTCACTGCTGGCTGAGGGAAAAAAATATTTTATTACCACCCATATAATTGATGACAAAATTTTATGAAAATCTTGATAAAAGTTATCTACAAAATCAATTGTCATATAGATATTCATAACACAAACTGTATTATTGATATACTTATAGATATTCATAACACAAACTGTATTATTGATATACTTGTCTGCTAACAGATGTACATGCTTCACACATCATAGAAAGACACACAGAGAAAATAGAAATAGATGAATTTACCTTTCCTGCTTTCCTCATTATGGTAGAAGAATGAGAGAAGACTCAAGGCAATCAATGCAATGGAGTGCAGACAAATGTGAAATGGGTACAGGGGATAACTCCATGGAGTTTTTATACTGGCGCTGACCACCCCAAAAGAGAGCAGGGGCTATGAAATAACCTAAAGAGACTACCACGTGTTCTGCATATTCTGCATATCCTGCATATCACTGCTCCCTCCCGTGCTCACACCCCAAGACCTACACCAAGAACCCCACACCGCACAGACACACACACACACACACACACACATACACACACACACACACACACACACACAAACACACACAGACGAGCCAACCCTCACGCACGCGCAGCTCCACACACCCCTCTGCTATACTTAACCAGAGAGCCTTCCCGGGCCCCCCTGACACCCTTCACCACCCCTTTAACGCCCTGTTCGCTCCAAAATAAGATGTAATTTATGGCTTGGCGGCTGGGTGTGTCTTAAGACTAATTGTATCAACAGAACTGTTTTATTGCTAATACACGCCCTTTAAGCCGCTGACCTTTGGTCTAAGAGGTCAACCTGAAGTATTAAACTTGCTTAACACCTGATGAGTGAAAGGAAAAGAAAAGGATATACCCTTTCTCTGAAGATATATATGCGCCATATACCCATGATTCAAAAGGGTAAATGACTTTCGAAAGAACTATAGCATCAAGGTGTACAAGGGGTAAGACTTAGTGTTTAGCAGAACAAAGAAAGGATATCCTATACATCACTGTGGGTAAAACCCTTGAAAGGAGTCGCTACCTCATAATGTGTGAGTCATACACGCAGAAAACAGAAAGGGTAGAAGGGAACCTCTGGACATACTTATGAAAGGGTACCACCCATTGTGAAAAGGGTATGTCTAATAAAAGCGCTAATATTAAACTATTAATTAATGAGCCAAAGGACCTTGATTAGTCTATGATTAACACGTGATGTGTCACTAAACTTTACCTTCAAAACAACTACATCAGGATCATTCACACCACCAGGGAATATGAGATACTGGATGTAAGGAACAATCCTGTTCCTTGTCATCTTGAAACACCGGACTGGGTCATCAGAGACCCTTGTTATTTACCAGCCATTACTGAAACGCCGATAAAAAAAATGGCCCCTTGACCCCTACCCCGGAGGATATGAACTCTCTCATGGAAAAAACGACAGCTGCTGACCATATCTCTGAACAAACCAAGGGGGTTACACAGGCATATGCTACTTTGCATGAGAATATTAAAACTTCAGGCATGGAGGTAGGTGATGTGGGGGTTACAGCATACCCCCCAACGTCGAAAGAAGGCGCGGCTGAGGCTGGAGAGGCGGGTAGCACCTGGACCACCACCCCCATCACACGACCGGATACACACGAAATGACGGTAGAAGTAACTCCTACCTCTGACATGAACATCGAAAAGAGTGGGAAAATTAAAACTCCCCCCTCACAAGCCCCCTCCACTACTATGAGAGCCTTATTCAAATTAAAAAGATATATAACAGAATTCCAGGCATAGAGAAATATGGACCTACTACCCACCCTGCACCCTCTTCTCATGGTGTAACCCTACACTCTACATCTGGTAGTAAACTGATTGCATCACTCCAGCCCGATGTCACAGTAGAGAGTAACACAGACACACAGCCTGCTCTCAAAAATGACATAAGAGTTCATACCAGCACCCCTGTTGTCAAACTGACTGTCAGGAACAAAACAATAGCAACTGTGAACATGGGTGTAAACACAAATGATACCGACATATGGGGAAGCTCATCAGTGACTGTGGAAATCTATGTACCAGTGGTCTTTTCTGCAGGGGTCATCGTGTTTGTGGTCACATGTGCTATAGTCATCAAGCATGTAAGGGGGGGTAGAAATAACGTATGGAATCAAATAAGGCGTATGAATCTTAGCCTTAACACAACGACACAGGAACTGCTACCAAGGATGTTCCCTAACTGGCTGTAAGTACATAACAGCATTTTTTATTTTTAAAAGAAACCTGTCTTGATTAATTATGCAGTGCTTCTCACTCACCTTCATACATTCATATAGATGGAAGATTTTCACCCTATCAGCATAATATTTGCATACTATTTGAGACAGAACAAACTGGAATATACCAGTCCCAAAAGAGAGCACCTGTTATAACTCTGTGTGTGTGTGTGTGTGTGTGTGTGTGTACAGAAGATTCCTTTTCACAGCAACCTTTGGCATGTGGTATTTCCAGATCACCAGCACAAAGATCTACCGGGACACCTGATATGTCAATAGCGACTAGCCATACACCAGCAAGGTGAGAAATAATTAGTAGAAGCTCAACCTTAACCAAACAATGAGTGTAGACCTTAACAGACATCTTATAAAAGTACTTTATACAGTCAAGAACCATCAGTAAAGAATTGAAACTCTATTTATATATATATATATATATATATATATATATATATATATATATATGTAGACATATGCTGTATCACATTAAATCAGATTTAAATTAGCCCTTACCTTTCACACAGGAGTTGCATTGTTCACTGAATAGACTAAAATAGGGTCCTTAATGTTATTACAGAGCAGGCAGAGAAAGAGAAGTATTCAACCATCGCCTATCTAGAGCTTCATCATTGGACTCCTCAAGGACATGTCCGGGGACATCACAAGATCCAAATGACCCCTGGCAGCCTGCACCCCTTCAAGTCGCTGGAGGTTTGACATCATCAGAAAATGAGTCTGCTAAAAACCCTGAACGTGAACTCTTTAAAGACGAGATTACCGTGCATGTCACCTCCACACCTGTAAAAAAACCTCTAGAGGCGACTCCACGTTCACCCCTCCACAAGAAGTACCATTCCTCTCCAGATGTCTCCTTCAGTGATACATCTAACATAACAGACAGGCCACCTGAAGGCGCCACTAAATACATAAGGCTCCGTAAAAAAACAATTACAGTAGCAGAAAAACCAAAGAAAGCTAAAAAGAAAAAAAGGAAAGTAGACTCATACGTCTGTGACATTTGAGGTCACAAAAGAGTTATGACATGTGTCAGTTCTGTGCATACATGAAGCTTAAAGATACTTTTTCTGAGCTTATTCTATTCTGTTAAAGCAGCATTTCAAAAACATAACCATTATGATAACAGTAGGACATAGACATGAGCTTCATTGAAATGGGGTTTTTCTGAGGCGTGCATAGAAGTATAGACTATATATAACCACACCCCCATAACAGCATGACATTGAGATGATTAGCATTCGAAATAGATGTTTTGTGTTAAGCGATGTATACTAAATAGTTAGTCATACTATGTCTTATCATATTTTCATATCCAAGAACCATATTTAAGATTTTGTGAGTGTTTGTATGTTATGTTGTTTTAAGTCATTGTAATAAAAAGTGAAATATCTTGCTCATGTGTAACCGTGCGTGATATAAACAAGAGTTAGTTTTTTGAAAATTGAACTAAAGCTCTGTATACAGGACACTCAGCGCAATGGAACACCATGCGGCCGTAAGAAGGCAGCAAGGTTCCAACAACTGTCTGATGTACAGCTTTTTCTAACTCGACAGGCAGAGACAGAAAATGAGTTATCTTACCCACTTCAATGATTAAAGAAAGCTCATTTTCAGATCTTCCAAAGAAGATACCTGACCCCAGAGACAATCTTAACTTCTCCAAAATGCATGAAGTTATCCTTTGCACACACGCGCCTTATAAAGAAAAACCCATATGCAAACGATATCTCCATAGAATCTTTCGAGCTTTAAACCCGCAGGAACTCAGTCTTGCCCCATACCCATGACCTGTATAATCCATGTACCGGTCTATAGATCTCAAATAAGATGAGGCCAAACTGCAATTGAAAGCATGAAAACGATACATGCTATCATACTGCATACGTGCTATACGGTAATAAACTGTAAAAATGTGATCAGCAACATCTTTTCTCTCTTCAGGCACTAGATCGAACAGAAGAATCAGTTCCATCTGATTAGAATAGAAAGATATAGGAAGCTTTCCTCTGAAACAATACAAGACACGAACCATGTTCGTAAATAATTGACGTGTAGTGAAAAGATTTTCATTGAAAATCACATGAGAATCACTAGGTACTGTCTTACCATAGAACGGGAGATCAATGACGCGTGATAAACTGTGCCCAAAAGCCGACATATTAAAGATCTCTCTCTCTCTCTCTCTCTCTCTCTCTCTCTCTCTCTCTTTAAGGGGGTGTGTTAAAAATCCACAGAAAAATCCACTGTAAAGGCTGCAGACACCAAGCAGAGCAAAAACAATCAGAACAGAGAAGGCGGTGGATGCCAGTAAAGCAGCGAATACTAGTAGCGTCATCTGGTGGTTATAAGATTAACTACAAATATCTGTTGAGTCACGAGAGAGAGAGAGAGAGGGGGGAGAGAGCGGGGGAGAACGTGTATGTGACTCCTCTCTAGAGTGCGCCACCAGTCACATAAAGTTTGATAATGATACAAGGTGGCGCTGCATTAGAACTCTGACAGAAATACCGTAAAGCACCTATCATGTTCAGAGTGCTAGCACCCCTCTCATATATTCTTACGGCTTGCATATACAAATTCACAGTTTTAACATGGGTTATCATGTACAAGAACATCTATGACAAGAACTCTGAGTATTTTCAGTCTTACAATTAGACATAAACAAAATCTGACACCTCAGCTGAAGCACAACAAATCTACCGTACATAAATATGAGTGATCCATCAGAATCGTACATCAACCTCAACTACTTACAGGGTATTAGAATCATTTACCTGTATAATTTTTTAAAGGTCTATGCATGACGATAGACCTGCACGCGAAAAAAAATAATAATAAGATAACTCATTTAGAGGAAATATGTACTGAACCTAGATAAAGACCTATATACAGAGGTTTATGGTAGGCATATGTATGTATGTATGTACTGACCAGCAATCAGACCTAAGACCGTCTGAGGACAAATCGTCACGGTAGTTGCCTTTCAGCCGAAGGACTTTTGGTAACTTGCATATACAAATTACAGTTAAAACAGCAATCATCATGTACAGAAACAGCGGTAAAAATGATTATAAGTGATTTTCACTCTAACTGTTAACCATATGTGTATTCTGCAAAGGGTCAGTGACATAGGGTCATCTGAGGACAAATCGTCACGGTAGTTGCCTTTTCGAGCGAGTTTAGCATTGGAAATCCCCATAGGGGTTACCTTACCTCTACTAGAGTTAATATTCACAGTCAGTCTCCATACATTATGATATATAAGTTATCAATAAAATGCTAGTCATCAGCACCTTAATAACACATTGCAGGCTTCCCGAGCTCACTTTGAAGGGTCTTCTTCTCATCTTTCCTGTCCCCTCCGGATGTGTGTGATGCACATATGCGCGAGCACCAACACATTCCTCTATAATATCGTTCTCGCTGAAATGGTGTAAAACATTCTTTTCTCATTCACTTCTTGTAGTATGTTGTGCTCACTGCACCATATGTGATACGAAACTAAATCAACAGGTGGCAGCACTACATAGGTTTTCACATTATTTCAACATCTAACCTATCACATGAGCTATTTTTTCTAAATATGAAAGAAAATAATCTTCTCTCACAAGCCTTTTCTCTTTTAAAAGATAACGCAAAGCAATAAATATACAACGTATTATTTTATTCTGTGAAAAAACTTTCATTAAACCAAAAATCAACGTCACACACCACAAACTTAATTATCAATACATCTATATCTAGTTATCCAATCATCGACTCACTTGTACTATAAGACAGCATACAGGTGTTGTAAAACTAATAGGGTTTTACTTCTCTGTTAATACAAATTTTTGAAGGTCTGGTCTCTCCAGACCAGCATTTAATCCAAAAATAATCCTATAAGGTCAGCATTATATTTCATTAAGAGTTCATATTCACGGGCAGTCTCCATACATCATGATAAAATGCTACTGGTCAGCACCTTAATAACACATCACAGGCTTCCTGAGCCCACTTTAAAGGGTCTTCTTCTCATCTTTCCTGTCCCTCAGGATGTGTGTGATGCACATATGCGCAGGCACCAACACATTCCTCTATTATATCATTCTTGCCATAAATATGACCTTAGCTGCTGAAATAGTGTAAAACATTCGTCACTCACTCACTTCTTGTAGTATGTCATGCTCGCTGCACCGTATATAATACGATACTAAATCAATAGGTGGCAGCACTATTCACTATTTACACAAAGCTACGTATCAGAACTCCTCTATCCTATATATATATATATATATATATATATATCATTATGAAAAGAAATATATTAAAGCAATATAAATATTTTACACAATAAAATATAACCTAAACCAATAAATACATCAGGTAACATTTATTTACAATATTACATCTCTCAAAACATAAATCAATGTAGGACACCACAATCATGACAGTTATACACAGACATAAATAAATAGATTCATCCATATGTTACACTAACATAACTTAAGCCTAGACTAATACTATTCTTTCTTGTCAGGAATTTTTGAAGGTTTGGTGAAATCCAAACCGACATTCTAATCAAAAATAATCCTTTACTATTCATCTCCATTATTAGCAGGTGCGGCTTATAGTCAAAACTGTTATTATCCAAAATAATAGGTATTTTTTGGATATTCTAAAATTATAGGTCTTTTTTGGATATTATCCAAAAAAGACCTATATATATACTACTGTCGACTGCGACGCAGCGTAACAGAGGGACATGCATGTCGCCCACACGTCTGTCTTGAATTGTGTCGGTGTATACATACACATAGTACACGTCTCCGAAGCGGTTCATGATGTAGACGCCAGTGGTCGTCATCACAAAATGAGTTTTCACCCCGAATCCTAGAATGTGCGCCAGATGTTCGGTGACGAGCATGCCAGTGTGCCGGGGCACGTTGATGGTGACGCTTCTCATCAGAGAGTCTTACGAGAAGCCTTCGAATTTGTGCGCAGAGGAACGATCATGATCAAGTCGTCGTCTCGCATGTTGCTCCATTCTGTCGGGAGGATGATTTCACTGAAAGGAGGAGGGGTGAGTCGAAGCGGGTTGGAAAAGAGGTCAGAGTGTTCTGAGGGAAATAGTCCATAGAACTGTTGCTAGGCAGGGTGATGTTCATAGTGTCCTACGAGATTTTCTTGACAGGAATCCACTCCTTGAACTTGTCGCCATAACCTAGCCAACGCACGAACGCTAAGTGTTTGCCCTTGACGGTCTTGTAGCGCAGCACCTTGACTATCAAGTAAGTCTTGCCGTAACGACTCTTGGAGACCTTCTGAACCTCCTCCAGATAAAACACGCCCTTTATCTCCTCCCCGGTGTCATCTTTCAGCTTGAACCCTTAGCGACGTTTAACACTTCCTCCTTTCAGTTTCCCTCGTAACCTTTGTCGAAGGGTCCTTTAGCCCTCAATATTCTCATTCTGTCACCTGGAATGATGACGTCGGTGTCGGAGCGCCGAGGGTCCGTCTTTTTCCATATTTCCTCGATTTGTTTCTTAGTAGGGAGGTCGTGTCTGTAGAAAACAGTTTCGCTGTTTTCCGCGCTGACGTCAGTAGGCGACATTTTCAACGTCTTGTGGTGAGTGCGAATGTAAGAAGACACCACCTCATCCAGTACGTCTAGGTAGCGATATGTGCGCTTGTGTGTGAAATAGCACCACAGCTTCTCCTTTAGACTTCGATTCAAACGCTCCACTAGACTAGCTTTGATGTCGTCGTTTTCGCTGGTGAAAAACTATTTCTTTGCTCTTGAGGTGATCTTGGAAGGTCTTGTTGAGAAATTCTTTTCCCTTGTCTGTTTGAACGGAGCGCGGGTGTCTCTCGGCAGTCATTTCCTCGAACGCCTCGGTGACAGCTGCACTGCCTTTGGATTTGACCGGAGCCGCCCACGTGTACCTGGAGAAAATGTCGACAAGGCATCTCGGATGAAAGCCGAGCTTCGGTCGCGGAAATGGTGTTTCTCGTGTTTGGTGACGCTGGTGAAACTAGAGGGTGCTTTGACGTTGGTGTACTTAGCCACCACTCGTCTCTTTTCTTTTTCCTTCTTGGTCAGTTTCTTAGACCTCGCCATCTCGATGAGTCGGAGTCAGAGTACACTTGGCGACTGCGTCCTTTCTTTTTCTTGCTTTGATTACTCGTCCTGATGGAGGAAGGGCGAGGTGTAGCAGGTGATCTCCTGCTGGAAGTCAGAGTTTTGTAAACGTCGTCATCATCTTCCTTGCAACGGGAGGTGGCAGCGCCGACGAGGGGAGTGGCATCCTCGTAGTAGTAGTAGTCGTTGTCGTCGTCGGGGTCCTTCCTCTTCCTCATTGGAACTCGTTCGTTTCCTCCCTCTGCCGGCAGGTATTCTGTCTAAAGCTTTGTTAGGACCCCCTGCTTTATAGACTTGGTTTCCGATCAAGGAACCGATGGGATATTCCATGCTCAGCACGAGCTTGAACGGCATGTACCCCTCGGGTCTCGACGCTGTCTTCCTCAACTGCAAGCGTCTTTCAGGAAGTCCACTATTCTAATTCGACCCATCATCTCGCTTACCGAACCGTCGTCATTCCACTTGACCAAGTCGGATTTTTGCAGTCTCTTAAACAGCTTGGTGGTGGTGTTGCATTTCCTCTGTGGAACTTGTTTCAGCAACACCTCAAGCAGGGAAGCTCAGGGGGTGGGTGGGGCTATGAGAGCGGATGCAGGAATCATGTGGTTGTTGGTATTTGTGAGAAAGAATTGTAACCTATTCAACAACCTCTTGTATTTCAGCATTTTTTCGCGCGATTTCAAAGTGGGGTCGTTCAACACTAGGTCCAAGTCCCTGTAGATAAACTGTAGCACCTGGTGTAATGCGGCGTTGGGATGAAGACCTTGTTCTGCCTGTCTGTAGTAATAAGCCATATTGGAAGGTGGGGATACGGCGGTGGAGAAAGAGGAGGGGTTCTTGTTTTCACGCTCGTCAGCAGCAGCAGCAGGAGCAGCAGCTTCCCTACCAGCAGCAGCAGCAGCAGCAGCAGCACCACCACCACCACCACCAGCAGCAGCTGATCTTTTCCACCGGCGGTGTGACCAAATTGCTAATGCCGCTCAGAAATCGATTCACCAAGCATGATTTTCCACAACCAGACGGACCGCTGATGATGCAACTGAAGGGTCCTTGTAGTCGGGGATCGAAATCTATTTCGGTGAAGGTTGTGATTTTACCACTCGACATTTTTCAGCGGTCATTATGGGTTCGTAGTAGTAGTAGTAGTAGTAGTAGAAAGTGGTGGAAACTGCGGTCGTGATGACGGTGACGTGTTCCTCAGTCAAACGCTCGGTGACCAGTGGTTGTCAGGAAAGAGTCGTAGCGAGTTTTATTCTATCTTGTTACGTTTCATGACACCCGATAACATTACCGTCTCTCATATTTTTTTTTTCTTCTTATGCAATATATTTTATTTTCACTCAATTTTACACATGTCATATATCCATAAAAAATTTTTATCAGACTAAAATTATTTATTAAAAAAAAAGTAAATAAATAAAGGGGGCAATCTTTTTTTCCTCTTTGGGCAAAGCTTGTCGCTTTGCCTTTTTCTTTAACTATTTGGGCAAAGCTTGTTGCTTTGCCTTTCTCTCCTCTTTAACATAACTGTATCCAAAAAGGTATTAGGGGTAACAACAAATACAAACTGGAATGTAATCTTCAATTCGGTATCATTGTAATAGGCTGGATAACAGGTGACGACTTCGAAATGATTCCAGATCGTTTTCACGTCGGCCACCACGCGGACCCACCGAGTGGGAGCGGCAGTTACCCCCACATAACCAATGTCCTCGTCAAACCTTTTCATAGCGCTTATTCTCACCATATTTGAACACCCTTTATTTTCATGAAATGCCCAACGAGTAGGTGCACTGAGGGTGGTTATCAAACAGTAATGGAGTAAATTCTCTTCTTTAAAGACAGCTTTCGGCCATACCCCTTTTTTTCTTTTTTTACTACTTCTACTGTTTCTACTGCTTTTGCTGCTGCAACTGCTGCTGCTTCTACTGCTTCTACTGCAGCTGCTGCTGCTGCTGCTGCAGAAGAAGAGCCGCTACTTCTTCTACTAGTGCTGCTACTACTACTACTACTACTACTTCTACTACTACTCCTTTTCCTTTATATAGTTGAGAGAATCATCTAATCCGGTTTTCACCTGGATCCTTTCACCTCGCATCAAGGGGAAAAAAATGCTTTTGGAATAAGGGTATCAGGTGGGATAAACAGGTGGTAACAACTGTGATAATTACCTTAATGCGACTTACATGTATAAGGGGATTATGGATCGTTAGGAGATTAAGACGTTCAAAGTCTGTATACAAAAACTACAGGGGGTGGTTAACAGTAAGGGGAAAATATAATCTTGTAACAGAGAAGTCAAAGTGTTTTAATTGGATCACTCACTAGCCAAGGTGTGGGGTGTGCAGCAGCAGCAGCAGCAGCAGCGCGCGTGGTGCCAAAAAATGGTGGACACGTGCACAACTCCCGCCTACCGTAGTACCTTGCGTATAAGGTACGCCCCCAGCTTGAGGGAATGCTATAAAGTGTATCTGCAAGCTTTATTTTTTGGATATTTCAGGAGTGATTTATAGTAACCCCTACCTATAAGGTACACCCTTAAACTTCAGGGGTTGCACCTAGCCTCATACGCGAGGTACTATGGCGCCTACCTACCTACCTGTCTATGCAACACAGGAAAATACCCCAGGGCACGTGTCTGCCACTCTGTCTGTGACTACAAAGGTGCACGTGCGGTAAGTAGATTAAGTCTCACAATATCAACAAGTTAATCCCCCTTTTTCCTGCTCCTCTTGTCGCCATGAGACAACACTTTTCAGCAGTCATTATGTTAAACCCTCCTGCAGTGAACGGTGGGTGACAAACAGATACCCTACCAAGGAAGAATCTCTGTGACTATGTGAATCACAGTCTTTAGGTCTTTTATCTTTTACCTCTGGGACCGACCGCACTTAAGGATCTAAGGGATCCGTGCCTACAGCAAATGGCAGGTGTAAAAAAAAGAGTTTTCTTCTGTTTTAACATGTATTGACCCTTATCCAGATACTATGAAAGTAGTGAAGCTCTGCCTATGATATGTGTGCCTGAGGGTACCTCACCCAGTGCAATGTTGGTGTTTCCACTTTGTTCTATAATAAGTGGAACACTTCTGTTGCCTCTCCTGCAAAACTTGAAAAATGCAGTTACTTACAATCTTCTTGCACTAAGGTGACAATATTCAGTGCTTTTTACATCCCAAATATCGACCATGCATCAGTAAAAAAAAACACATTCAAGATGGTTGCCATGGGTCAAGTTCATTTTAAGACTTAGGCCATAACCAATTGAAAAAATGCATGACCTCACCTTTTAGGATAGCCTTAATGAATAGTTGTGAGTACATTCTAAAGAAAATTAACAATTCTCCAGAGAAAAATGTGCAGTTGATATCACCCTGTACCCTGTTATCTTGGGCGTCTCCAGTGGCAGTGCATCCACATGTATCCTCCACATTGTCCAAAAGCACCAGTGACGGATCCAGGGGGTGGCCCAGGGGGCCTGGGCCCCTCCCCCCAACAAAAAAAAAAGAGTAGAGTGAAAAGCGAGAAAGAGGGGAAAAAAGAGGGAAAGGAAAAGTGTAGAGGGAGCCCCAAACAGGGGGCTTGCGGTGCCTGGGCCACATATAGTGCCTCATCAGCTTTCACCAAGTCTTGGGTCCCCGCTTCTAGACAATCCTGGATCCGCCACTGGGCAGCCCATCCTGCTGCTTCAGAGGGAGTTCTTGGTATTGAATACCACTACAAAGTGTCCCCTGTGTTTATCTAATTGGGAAAGATGTTTTATTCCAAGTAATAGGCCTAAAATATAATTTTTGGCATAAGGCTGCAGCTATCTTAGATTTTTCAAGAGTACTCAAAATACATGTTTTTTAGTGCTTACCCAAAGTAGATAGTCCTTACCAAAAGAAGATACCACCATAAAGTGGAATTTGGTGGAGAGTAATTTTATATACCAACCCTGAGTGATTTTATATGTGTTTCATGTTTTAGACCCTATGTCATTAAATTGTGTGATTAAGATTGAATCAATTTTATGTTTTCCAACTTTTTATCTTCGGAGGGAGCATGGGGGAAGGGGGTTAGAGCCTTCAAAACCAAAAACAAAGGTCAGATTCTTGGTTCTCATAGGTAGTATCGGGTACCATCTTTTCGGCTGGGCCCTGCATTGCTAAGCTAATTTTGACAAAAGGGCAGTAGTATAGTATGTATCGGAATGGGACTATAGCTAATCTAAGGATATTACTCACTGGGCATGCAGCCAATCAGAGGCCTCCATTTGGTCACGTGACCTGGACCCCCCATGGTGCACCTCATTTGCATAATAAGCCACGCCCCCTTAGCCAATCAGAGCCCTCCATTTGGTCATTTGACCCCTCATTTACATAATAGACCATGCCCCTTTATGCTAATGAGACCTCATTTGCATAATAGACCACGTGACTTAGGCCCCCTGTGGTCTAGGTCACGTGACCCGATTATGTAAATGGGGATTGACCGACCACGTGACCTCCCTTGTTTGTAAACAACGCGTGATCTAGCCAAGTGACTTAACCACGTGGTTTCTATAATAATTTATACCCCCTTGATCACATGGTGTAGTCAGGTGACCACTTGTTTGTAAACAAGGGGTGGGGTTAATTATGCATGAAAGGCCTGAGTTTTTCTCGAGAAGAAATATTTAAGCGTCGGTAAATTTTACTGTTGTATACCTTTTTTCAATGAGTAGACAAAATAAAAAAAGGCAACCTAAAAGCTTGCCAAAAAAAAATTTGTGGCCTTTAGTTTGTTTTTAAGGCAAGCTAAAAGCTTGCCCTCCCCCCAAAAAAAATTATTTTAATTAGAAAAGGGGCGGCTTACTGATATTAAAATTTTTTGGGAATTTTATAAAAAATGTATATAGCAAATAAAACACATCACTGTTATGCAAATGTGGATTAACCGTTTATTCAATTAGAAACCTGACTACCACCAGCATGTAGTTACATGAAGATATTTATCACAGTTTCTAACATCTGTGATTTTACCGAGATAAAGAACATGTGACTTATACATTGCGATTTTGTACTATAGAGTAGTACTAAACTGCTAAAAAACATTTCTGTACGTGACACTAGAGCATACAGCTAATATTAAAGACAAATGCTGGTGGATGAGCAACATGCTGCATACCCATATGATCATGTGACTAAATTGAGACCTCTAATTAACTAAGGGCACTAAACTACTAAAAATCATATTTGTACATGACACTAGACCATACAGCCAACATAAAGACAAATCATGGTGGATGAGCGTTGTGATACATCTCCATATATGATCATGTGACCTTGACCTTAACCTGGACCCCCATTGTGAGCTCCTTATTTTGGAAAATAGACCACACCCTCTTAGCCAATTAGAGGTTTCCATTTGGTCATGTGACCTGAACCTTTTTACATCAGGTAGTCAGATATTGGATAGGAATATGATAGAACCTACTTCCTGACTGTTTTTGGTTGGAGTTTGACTTTTAAAAGAGTTCTGTGGTCGACTCTGTACCCTGTAAACTGGTAGCATCATCCTCTACTGTATTTTACAGTGGTCCTTTTTTTGTTGCAAATTATTTTACCGAAGAAAGAGTTTCCCATTACCTTATAACAGTATGAGAAGTAATCGCTTAAATCGTCATCATATCCGTCAGCTGTAGTTACACCAGCATGGTTTTCTCCAGCGTGAGGGTGATAATGTTCAACATCAGCAGCAGCAGCACTTTCATCAGTAGGAGTAGTATCATCTTCATCAGCAGGATAAGCAGTAGCAGCAGCAGCAGCAAAAGCAGCAGCAGAAGCAGTAGTAGAAGCACTAGCAGCAGCAGCAGCAGTAGCAGTAGCAGCAGCAGTAACACCTTCAACAGCATCAGCAGCAGCAGCAGCAGCAGTAGCAGCAGCAGTAGCAGCAGCAGTAGGGAAATCAGGGATTACACCATGTTGGTTGTAAGTAAAAGCAGCTGTGGTAGCATCTTGAGCAGTAGGAAAAGGTTCTGAATTGTTGATTCTTTTCGTATTCCTTAAAAACTGTATCTTAGTAGGTTTTCTACTCATGGTGAGGGTTGAAGAGAGAGTGTGAGTAAATGAAATTTTCTCTGTCCCTTATATACTCCTCTGGAGATAAGCCTCTTACTATAGTTTAAATAGATGAAAGGGGGCTTTTGTTTTAATCCACCTACTAACAAAGGGAGGGGTAAAACTTAAGGAATCTTATAATACCTTAACAAGGGAACCTTTCTTACACCTGTAAAGCGTGTTAAGATAATTATCACAGCTTCTAACTTTTGTAAGCCTACCAAATACAGTTATCACAATTTCTTTCCACCTGTTTCTTGTCAACAGATCTAAAGATAAGATACTACACAGAATGCAAGCGATCCCCCATAATCCGACTAAATACTTGAATAGAAGAAAGGAGACTTTTAACATCTCTTTCAATGGAGGATTAACTTCCCCCCTTTTTTTTTCCCTTTAAAACACACCTGTCACATCATCTTTCCTTCATGTTTACTTTGATTCTCATAATCCTAATTAGTTACATTGTTTTACACCTGTAAGTTGCATTTAGATATTTATCACAGTTTCTAACAGCTTTAATTACACCAAGATTCCTTTTTTTTCAGCTGGATACCCATAGAACCCTTAGATCGTTAAGTGTGGTTGGTCCCACAGGAAAAAGATAAAAGACTTAAAAGGTTCTGACCTCATAGTTACAGGTGGTAGGGAGTTTGTCCTTTATTCTTAACCGTAGCGAGTAATCCGATCAAAACACCCTGACTTCTCTCTTACAAGATTATATTTCCCTTTGTTGTTAACCAGCCCTGTAGTTTTTTGTATACAGACAACACCTTAATCTCCTAACGTTCCATAATCATCTTATACAAGTAAGACACATTAAGGTAATTATCACAGTTGTTACACCTGTTATCCCACCTGATACCTTTATCCCAATAAGCATTTTTCCTTTTTCATGTTGATTGATCCAGGGGTGGAAGGATCCAGGTGAAAACACGATTAGTTCATTCTCTCGACTATATTAAGAACCCTGATTTTTTTTGGAAGGACAGATCACGTCTGCTGTCTCCTTTGACAGCATCAGTGGTAAAAGGGGCAGCAAAAGCAGGAACATGAGCAGCGGTAGGAGCATGTACAGTGACCGGAGTGAGTGGAGCGACAGCACCAGTAGGAGTATGTACAACAGTGGCAGCAGCAGCAGCAGCAGCAGCAGCAGTAAGTACAACAGTAGTGACAGTAGTAGCTAGTAGTAAGACCAGCAGAACTAGCTTAGAAGGATCGGTAGTAGCAGCAGTAGCAGCAGAATCAGACGCAGTAGATGATCGTAGTACTAGTAGGGGTACCAGAAAAAAAATACCAGTGTTACCCCCTGTAAGGTACTTGGAGAACTACTACCAACCTTAAACTATAGATTTCAACGACCACCCAGACAACCAATACATGACTGTGGTATGGATATAATAAACAGAAATTTGTCACAAAAAATATGGAAAGGTAGAATAGTTGGAAGATTTGTGAGGTTTAAAGTTTGCCACCAGGTGTTTCTGTGTAAGTGGGAGCATTTTGTTTTTAAGATAATTTAGTGCTTGATCAAAGTAATTCGTTACAATAACCCATTCTATTTACCTTCAAACACTTGTTGTTCCCTTCCATGTCGCAGATTTGAATTTCATTGAGACGACAGACTATTGATAGGTATCCCTACCCCACTAGAGTGTGAATACACCACCCCCACGTTACCACAATTTACTTTTGATTTACAAAATGAGGATCCTTTATAGAATCCATGAAGGGTGTCCCTCCGCAAGAGACAGCGTAGACCTCCCCAACATACACTTTATTTATTGCCCTAACCGGTACTTGTAAAACCATTACCTTATCCAAAAAGGTGTAATCAAATATAACCTCATTGATGACTGTATCTGATCATTTCAAATGTGTAAAAACATATAAAAGTAAAGTCTACAACGTTTAACACTGTTTGGAACAAAAATAACATCGTATATATGTAAAGTTCGATCTGATTTAGACCCAAAAATGATTAATTACCTTCAAAAGTTCTTTACTACACCAATAGCACCTCCATCTGGTGGCAAATAGTACTGTATGTATGAAATGGGTGGTTCTGTAGAGAAGCTATATGATCCTTGGTACATGACTGTCCAACCCAAAAGGAACAGGTCGCAACTACTATGAATATGGTGTGTGTGAATAAGTTCCTGGGTGCAGATTGAATTCAATCCCACTATACCCAACACTTAAACATACTGTTACGGTATGATATAAATGCAACACCAACAGCATGATGCACTAAATGATACATGAGGCACACCGTGATGGAAGAATAGGTAATTAACTTAAAAGGGCGGTTCTGTAGAGAACCTGTTGTGACAGCGTTTTCCCAGTGACAGCGTTTCCCTCAGTTTCACAATTACTGAGATAGTTGGACCAGTGTGCCGAAATAGTCTAACCTGTGAAAAACAGGTTGCTATAGCAGCAGCAACTGGTGTCACTGTAGAAAAACAATGTCTGGCTTATGGTAGCCCCATTGCTATGGATGGTGCACCAGCTGCCTAAGCGGCGCCGTCGCTTACATCATCCCCACTCAATACTACTTGTAAAACTTTTGACATTTACCAAAAAGGTGTCGAACAATGTCGACCTTGTTAATAGTCTACCTGAAGTTTTTTAGGCGAGAGAAACCGCTTCAGGTGTTAGGTCTGTAGTTTTTAAACAATACCTAAACGAAATTGGTATAGTACACCATCAATATCGATCTTATTTACATCAATGAATGCATGTATGGTAAGCGAACAGTCCAACCAAGCTCCTAGTAACATCACCTAGTGAGAAGTCGAGGAACCTTTTGTTCAATTTGGGTGTTGGACCCCAGTAGGTATGGTACTGAGGTCAACGCTGTCTGTTGCGTGGTCACAGCCTTACAACTGAAGTGGTTGAGAGATAGCAGGGACCCCCTTTATGAACAGGGTCACTACAACGCCCCCCTTTATAAAGGGGGTCTCAACCATGAATCGGTCAAGGCTGCACGTTCCCATCAAACAGGTACCCCACCACCTCTCTCGCTGCAATGAGAGGGTGGGGTGTGTGTTTGGTCATACGGTCACAGTCTACTGCACACCAGGTGGCTGCACTGAGCTGACACTGTACCGTAATGGTGAGAATGATGTATTCAACTATGGGTTTTAATATAGATGTTACCTGCTCGGGTCAACTTCTACCACTGGTCTACCAACCATGGACCTAATATTGTTGATGGTTGTAGTTGAGAACTCAATTGTGGTCAAAATTATGAAAATAAAAAATGATAAAAAAAAAAAATCAACATTCTCAAGTTGCGATATTTTAACACTTGCTGTTTTTTTTAAGATTATAGCGTTACATAACTAGATCTACGACGATGGAGATTTACATGGTAGATTTGTTTTTTTCCAAACGGAGCTCATCTTCACATTACAGTGACCATGGCAGGCGGACAGTAAGTGTTGTTTTGGTATTGCTTCTGAATTATGAATTTTCACTGTGATTTTGTTTGGGATATTGATCTAAATCGTGTATTATTTCATATTTTAGAATCGTTCAGATTCAGTGGCAAGTCATTCCGGCGCTTGGAGTGCCTAATGGAAACTAAGGTAGGTGTAATTTTTGATTAATCCATCGTGCTAACACGTGTCATTGTTGTTGTTGTGAAGCTCTCACCATGTGCGTGCGTCACATGACTGATGGTTGTCATGACTGATGATTGTCATGGTGACGGTCGTGACGGTCATTAATTTTGGGCTGCTGTGTTTGGCGCGAAAATGCCAGTCAGACGACGCAGACTGCATTTGCGTTGATAAGTATCAGTGTAAACCCGTCTATTGTGTTAGTTATGACTGTCTTACTGGTGTAACATGATGTTAGCCTAATTGGTCAAGTAGCTAATGTGATATTGATATACTTTGGGCATGCTATCCGGCACCATATCAAACGTTGTGTGTATGGATGGACATCTGTCATCCCTACATAAGTGAAATGGTATCTTCCAAATGGTACTGACATTTAAAAATTACCTTGGGACGGTTCCATTTTGGATGTACATGGGGTGGCCGCTAGTGGTCGAAGGTAAGACGGTAGGGACCCTGGATAATTTACACCATAAATCGAAACCATCCATTTTGGATTTATAAGTCGAAAAATTTACCTACCATCAAAGGTATCAGTGACCCTCTCAGCCAGTGTTGGGTCGATCATATACAAGTCCTTAGAAGACTGGACACTCTGGGGTTCATGTTCCCTTTTCTGGTAAGTTTTTCTAACTGTTCAAAGACGGTGTGATAATGGGAAGTGGTCACAGATTTCTACCATAAACCATATACGTTAGTGTCCACCTAGTCTGTCAGTGTGGTGGAAGATGTCCACTCCTTGTTTCATCCAAAATACAACGTCCGCCATGTTTGGGGTGCTATAAATACTGATGAGCTAAGACAGGTGTGATACTTGCATATGTATACGGTACGTGAGGACCTAGCAGAGCAGAGCTATGATTGGTAACAACAGTTGTAACCATGGTGAATATCCAAAATGTGTTATTATGATTCCAGTCACTAATGAGGTTTTATCATGGATTGATTTTACAACCTCCTTTAAAATAGCTGCATCTTTAAATAGGGGTGATAGTTTTTGGTTGTGAAGCATCTTAAGGTACTGAATTCTTTTTTTTATAAAAAAAAACAAGATGTAATTCTGCCACAGGGTGCTTGGTGGCGTTGCAATGACAACGCACATTTAACGTACATGTATGATTTAAACACCTATTTCTGTAAATTAGTGGATGAGGGTGAGTATATAAGATCACGCTAGGAAATGTTATAAATGGAGGCAGGCCACAGCATAAATCAGCAACACTTAGAACCACTCCAAAACAAAGTCGGCTGGCGACCGACTGTTACGGCAGCTGGTATGCTAATGGTAGTCGACCCCCAGGCGACTTTACCCCTACATGTCCGTGAGCTGAGCTGCAAGCACAACACCTGCCTCGCCCTTTTCTACCAAAACTAATATTAAACCATCCCCATATCCTTCTATCTGGCATGTGCAGTGGTGGTACTGAGCAAATACTGGGGGGAAAATTCTCATCTACTTTAAACACTTGCTTGCTTCACCCTCTTTTATCCAACATCATCTCCACACTCATCCTTTTTAAATATTAGTAAACCCACCTCTGACCTTAAGGCAGAGTCAACAATCTCCTAATTAGATCAAATAAGGGGTTACATAACCGTGGTAATCCCCTAATTAGGTATTACAAAAAAAGTATCACAATCATATATACCCTTTATACTTTACATTATTCACCAGAAACTAGAAATCGGTAGTATTTTTAACTTCTACTTGACCTGAGTTAGAGCGTTGTAAGCTTGATGGTGATTTATCGGTACATATCAGATTTATAATATTAAAAAATTCGGGCTAGGTGACACTACCCACCCTTACATTGCACTGTCGTTTTACTTGTGTCACTCTTACACACCTTTTATGTGTCTTCTCCCTCACACATCACTATCTAAAGAGACTACCGTCTACCTCGTATGGCACCACCCGCTCATTACGTTACTCCATTGTTTTACTAGCGCCGCTTCATGCTTTTGCCTTACACACGTTTTATGTAGCTTCTCCCTTGCATACCACTATATAAAGAGACTAGCGTAAAGGTAGTAGTGGGGTGTTCATGGTAGTAGTGCCTCCCTTTTCTCGTCAAATGATATGTCACAGTCTTCACAAAGGTAAACTGCTGACACCCTCTCCTCCTTCATCCTCTTTCATGGGGCATCACCTCCATAATCATCCTTTTAAATATTTTTTATCAAAGAGTTTTATACCCAGTAAAAACCCACCCCTGTCCCAAAAAAAACAGGTTGGGTTCACTAATTAAAAATAAATATTTTTCTAAAACTAAAGGTCGCAAATGTTTTTGGGCAAGCTAAAAGCTCGCCTTAAAACAAACTAAAGTCCCACCGTCTACATTGTATGCCGCCACCTGCTCATTACGTTACTCCATCGTTTAACTGGCGTCGCTCCATGTTTTGCCTTACACAACTTTTATGTAGCTTCTACCTTGCATATCACTACATAAAGAGACTAGCATAAAGGTAGCAGTGGGGTGTTCATGGTAGTGGTGCCTTCCTTCTCTTCTTAAATGATATGTCGCAGTCTTCACAAAGGTAAACTGCTGACATCTTTTCCTCCTTCATCCTCTTTCATGCGGTATCACCTACATAATCATTCTTTTAAATATTTTTTTATTAAAGAATTTTATACGGTAAAATCACAGATGTAAGAAACTGTGATAAATATCTTCATGTAACTATATGCTGGTGGTAGTCAGGTTTCTAATTGAATAAACGGTTACTCCACATTTGCATAACAGTGATGTGTTTTATTTGCTATATAAATTTTATCAGTAAACCCGCCCCTTTTTTAAGGGGCGGGTTCTCTAACTAAAATAATTTTTTTTGGGGGGCAAGCTTTCACCTTGCCTTAAAAGCAAACTAAAGCCCGCAAATTTAAGGCAAGCTAAAAGCTTGCCTTAAAACAAACTAAAGGCCGCAAAGTTTGTTTTTTTTGGGCAAGCTTTTAGCTTGCCTTAAAAACAAACTAAAGGGCGCAAATTTTTTTGGGAAAGCTTTTAGCTTGCCTTTTTTTATTTTGTCCTCTCATTGAAAACAGTAAAATTTACCAACGCTTAAATATTTCTTCTCGAGAAAAACTCAGGCCTTTCATGCATAATTAACCCCACCCCTTGTTTACAAACAAGTGGTCACCTGACTACACCATGTGATCAAGGGGGTATAAACTATTATAGAAACCACATGGTTAAGTCACTTGGCTAGATCACATGTTGTTTACAAACAAGGGAGGTCACATGGTCGGTCGACCCCCATTTACATAAACGGGTCACATGACCTAGACCACAGGGGGCCTAAGTCACGTGGTCTATTATGCAAATGAGGTCTCATTAGCATAAAGGGGCATGGTCTATTATGTAAATGAGGGGTCATGTGACCAAATGGAGGGCTCTAATTGGTTAAGGGGGTGTGGCCTATTATGCAAATGAGGTCTCATTAGCATGAAGGGGTGTGGCCTCTGATTGGATGCATGCCCAGTGAGTAATATCCTTAGATTAGCTATAGTCCCGTTCTGATACATACTATACTACTGCCCATAGACGGGGGGTCCTATGTCCATTGTTGATTTTAAGAAATGGGTCTTGTCTCTTGTCAGCCAACCTAATGTCCCTTGTCGATTTTAAGAAGTGGACTTGTCCCCTTGTCGATTTTAAGAAGTGGGTTTGTCCCTTGTCACCCAACCCCATGTCCCTTGTCGATTTTAAAAAGTGGCCTTGTCCCCTTGTCGATTTTACCCGTCTGGGGCCCTAAAATAACCACCTCCTTGCGTACATTTGATCCCATTGCGCTATAAGACTTTGGGTTTCCTTATCTGCTCCATTATGATGTATTTCAATTATCAGCGCCTTATAGAGGGAGTAGCTCTGGTAGAATGCTAATGCAACCGATTAACAATACAAGTCCGAATTACAGGTTACCTTTTATTGAACATTCCATTTCCAGGTGAGGATACAATTCATAATCACACTGTAACTCCTACTGTGATCCATTAAAGTCAAGCTTAACCATTTACACACACACACACACACACACACACACACACACATATATATATATATATATATATATATATATATTGTAGCGTTTTCCGACTCTATGGTTAATAAAGAATTACACAACTCCGACAGCTTGACTTCAGTGTCTTTTATTTCCTGGCAGTCCTCGCCACACCATCTAAGTCTTATATCGTATATATTAATCCGGAGATAAGCCTTTTAGAGTTCTGCTCCTCTCTGTCTGCAACTCGGAACTAACTAATCGGAGTAACAACTCCCTTATTTATACATAGGCAGATACTCCGACCCCGGCCCGCTTTACGGCAGGCCAGCGTCGGAGGATCTCCTCCGCCGACTACTATTGCCGACGTAACCGCGTTACTTCAGGACCGCTGGCCTCGCCGCCCCCACACCAGGATGGTTTCGGCTCCGCCAACGGCCCCTCCGTCTCCGCCACACTCTCCCCAACTAATCTATAGCCTTACCGGGAGAAAGAGTGTGATATTACCCTCCTGCAGATGGGTTTCCAATTTTGAATAATCCTGCCACGCCATGGCCCCTGGGCGTTTAAGTAAATAGCTACACATAACATACACACAGTAAATCCTACTTAAACCTCCTCTGTAGGCGGCATTAACTACTAAGTAAACCGAATCCGCCGTCCCCTATGCGGAGTATAACCATAACAACAACTTTTATACAATAATACGACGTCATTTCGTCTGGATCCGGCAGACATTCTTCGCCCGTTCGCCTCAGGCTGTCTTGTCGCCGCCCTCATTGGTTCCAGCCTTGGTCGTCCGCGCCGCCGACGTCTTTGGCCACCGCTGTCCGCAGCGGCTGCAGCATCCCTTCTGATCACGGCCATAACGGGTCCGGGTAACATGGACCAGTTCAATATCCCCATTGGGGAGAGTGTGAATGGAGGAAGATTGCAGTCCCCCGGGTATAACCCTCATCTCAGGTCCTAGGGTCCGAGGCTGCCCCAGTCGTCTAGAGTGTTCCTTGAGGGCCTCCGGCCCGGTAAAATCCGAATGCCATGGCATAGCCCCATCCTCCTCCGCCTCCTCGTCCCTATTGTCACCCGCTTTATCTCCTTGTTGATCTAGCAGCAGGCGGTGCACCTCCTCTACCCCCGCCAACCCCTCAGTGCTGGCTATTCCCCCTTCCCCCATATCTCCTATAGGTAATCCGGTTATTACAATCACTCGGTCTGTCTCAGTGTTGGGTAGGGGCTCCGGATCCCCAGGCCCTCCGACCACCGTCTCGACCCCCTCCGGCACCATCACCATAGTCTCCGCCCGTCCACTCTCCTCCCCCACTTCTACTTGCAGCAAGAATTCCCCCTTGGGCGAGCAAAGGACTAACCCGTCCAACCCCACAGTCACGGATCGGGGGTACCTATCCAACTTGGGTAGAGCAAATAAGGTCCCCGGCTCTACGAGGGGGGTCTTCGGTACCTTCTTCTCCGCCTGTCCTTTCTCCTTCACCGGTGTCCCTACGGAACACGATTGAAATTTACTCATTAATTGGGCGGTACCCTCATCCATGGATCGGTTCTGTATGGCCTCCTCCTCCGCCTCTTTTAACACTCCCTCCAGGCTGAACTTCCTCGTAGACTTTCCCGCCCCTTTTCCTTTAGGGCTTTTACTTTTAGTTTCCATCTCTTTCCTCAGTCTTTCTTTCTCCGCCTCTTTGGCCTTCCTCTCCTCCTCCTCCTTTCTCCGCTGTTCCTCTTCCGCCTTCCGGCGCTCCTCAGCCTCTCTGGCCTTCCTCTCCGCCTCCTCTCTCTCTTTCCGTTTAATTTCTCTTTTCTTCTTTCGCTCCTCCTCCTTGGCATCGCTGAGTACGGCCAGGAACTGGGCTTTCAGTTTAGGGCAGGATTGGACGTATGCCGGGATGGCCACCTCCTCCGACTCCTCGCTGGTTTCATCCTCCCCTTCCACCTCCCCCGCCTCACCCTTCTCCGGCGGCTCAGGCGTCACGATTGTAACTGTCTTCAGGATGGGTTTCGGTTTGCTAGGGGAAGGTTTACTCATATCCTCATAGGAGGGCAATGTCTCGGGACTGGCACCGGAGAGGGTGGGTTTGGGCTTGTTAACTAGTTCGTAAGGGGGCTGCTTCTCGGGGCTAGAGTCCAGCCCATTTCCCCCTAGTCCCAAGCTCTCTCCGTCCTCCCCACTCGTGGCGGAGATGTCCTCGTAGGCAGCCGACTTTATGGAGGTTCGGGAGGTCGGAGTGTCTTTCTTGGTTTCCTCGTACTCCGCCTCCAGGGCTCTCACATTGACTTCCCCTAGAGGCACCTCCTGTTGCATTCGTAACAGAGTCTTGGTGGGGGTCTCCCCCGCCTGTCCATATCTCTCTACCAGTAATCCTATGACGAACTTCAGTTTCCCCGCCATTTCCTCGTCTATTTCCACCTCCCCCCCGCTCAGTAGAGGTGTCAGGTCGGGTATCCCCGTGGCCAGTGGCGGGGTGGAGGGTCCCGCTTCCTCCTCCGCCTGCCGCTCCTTACCCCGTGGGGATTGTCTCTTCCTCTTTTCCGCCGATTCCTCCCCCCCCTCCGGCTCGAAGGCCCTCTTGACCCCCTTCCCTGACATACTCCGGGTGGACCTGACGGAGAGACAGCTCTGGGGTGTGCTGGTCCCCTCCACGCGGAATCCCAGCAATTGCTCCAAGTATTTGGAGGCGACAGCAGCCTCCGTCTCCTCCTCCAACGTTATTCCCGGCGACGCCATGCCGCTGAATGTAGATCCGCTGGGGCTGTCCCCCGCACCCCCTCCACCCGCCTAGGTGCCCTGCTGCGGCGGGGGGACCCCGGGCTTGGAGGCGGCGTTTACCGGTTTCTTTTTCTTGGCCACCGCACTCCCCCTCTTCCTCTTTGTGGTGGTGAGCCTGACAGCTTCCTCCGGGCTAGCTGGGGCAGCCACAAGGCTACTGTCCGCCAAGGATCCTCCCGCCTCCGTTGCCCGGCCCACCGGTAGCATCCTGCACTCCTCCGGCGGCTGCCAGTCCTCCAGCTCTGGGTGGATACGCGTGATGTGTCGCCGGAGATCATCCACCCGGATCTTGGCTACCATGTACTCACACTTAGGGCACTGGTAGCCCTCTTGCATCTCGTCGTGAGTGCGGAGATGGCGGTTCATCCCATCGGATCTCATGAAGTACCACTGCTTGGAGTCCCCCCTTTTCCGGCAGATCTCGCACCGATACTTCGGCAGCTCCACCCCGTCCACCCACTCCGTGGGGACCGGCTTCTGGTCTCTGTTTTTGAAGACAGGCATTACTAGTTGTGGCGTTGTCCATAGGCTAACAGGAATTGAAGGGTGAGGCGGATAGCGCTCCCTTATATTCCCCCCGGTGGTCACGCCCCCTCTTCCTACTCCTCCAATCACCGTCCCCTGGGTCAGGCCACCCTCCGTCACCACGCCGTGGGAAACCCCCGATTGCATCATAGCCTTACTCCGGACACCGTTGTCGCCATTGGCGCCTCCGCTCTCACGTGCCTGCTGTGAGCCGTGGGAACGTGATCCGCGGTCAGCCGAGGACCTCCGCCTACGATAGCTCCCACTCCGACTCCGGCTCTCCGAGTCCCTCCTCCCATGTCTGGCTGCCTCCGTCCGGGCAGACACTCCGTCCCTTCTGTGGCCACTAGTGGAGCGGCTAGAGGAGGAGTGGCCGGAAGATCTTTCTCTCTCCCTCCTCCTCCGCCGACTCTCCCTGTGTCTTGAGCGTGTGGAGCCCTCCCGGGAGTGGCTGGACACTGTGGAAGACACTTTCTTTGACCCTCCACCAGCATTTCTACCCCGACTCGATTCACCCTTGGGCCTTGTCCCTCTTAGAACCACCAACCGCGTGTCATCTCCGGCCTGCATTGTAGACTGACCGTTAACGGTCCTTCCCCCGCCTTTTATTGGGGAGAACCTGTTATGAGGGTTGCTTAGTGACTCCCGCCTCTCCGGCCCTGCTCCGCTAGGCGGCGCTCCGGCCGCCGGCCGGCCGGCCTCACCGCCTGCCGTCGAGGAATTTGGAGCCTGGCCTCCCGACCTCCCCTTCGTCATGGCTGTTCTGCAGCGTCCAACCCTCCTGGCTTCCCTCTCTTCGTTTTCATGGTTGTTGTAGATGGCTTCCTCGATCATTTCGTAAATAAACCATCTTTCCCTATGCTTCTCCCTGATTCTCCTCCGGCCAGGATCCGCCGCCCTCCTTAACCTTTCTGCCCTGATTTCCTCGTTTTGGCCATGGTTCCGCCTTCTGTGGGCCAACTCACTCTCATCACTCACCCCCTCTTCATCCGACTCGCCCATCTCGGGGAGGGACCATTCCTCGTAGGGAGGGTCCTCCTCTGGTTCTACCCCCCTCCAATGTGACATTTCGGCTTCTTCCTTCAACCTTTTTTCATTTTCCAGCCATACATCGCACCAGTCGCGGCCTTCTTGACTCATCTTGCTTTTGCAGCTCCTCCACTCCGCCCCAAGGTAAGTATCCAGTTGAGGCGCCAGTCTGACGGCCCGGGCTGCGCTGGTTCCGGCAGGCTTCGGTGCACTCCTCCGCAGACCTTCTTTCCGATTTCCATTATCCGCTGCCCCTCCCTTACAGGTTTCAGTTATTTGATGTCTCTTTTTCTCTTTGCAGGTCAGCAGTTTCGCCTCCCGGTCAGCTCCAGTCCCCGGGGTCACCTGAACCAGCCGGATGGTGCCCCCTCCGGATCCTCCTTCCTCCTCGTCTGAATTGTCCGAAGATAGGGGCTCGGCCTCCCTTGTTTCATCCTCCATGGGAACATCCTCCGCCGTGGCCCGCGCCGGGGCCAGTTTTAGGGCGTCGTAATGGACTACCCTGGTAGTTTTACCCTTTTTAATTTTATACACCGCCTCCCCTAAGCGCCCCACTATCTCCCATGGGCCTGTCCAATAACTCTGGAGTTTAGGTGTCAGTCCCCTCTTCCGGAGAGGGTGGTAGTAGAAGACCCTGCCCCCAACAGCGAATTCGCCTGCCGAGGCTCTTGCATCATAGTTCCTCTGTTGCCTGCAGAGGGACCTTCCAAGGGCCTCCCTAGCGACGGAGTATGCTTTTGTCATGGTGGTTTGTAATTCGGCCACATAACCGACTCCTCCCCCTACATTGGGCTCCAGCGGGTAAACCAAATCCAGGGGGATGACCGTTTCCCGCCCCAACATCAGAAGATTGGGGGACAATCCCGTGGAGGCGTGTGCGGAGGAGCGATACGCCGCCATTACAAATGGCAGCCGCCGGTCCCAGTCCCGTTGGTCCTCCGCCACCACAGTCGCCAGCAGCATTTCAATTGTTCGGTTGGCCCGCTCCACCATCCCATCGCTTTGGGGCCTAAAGGAACAAGTTCTGGTCTGCCTGACTTCCAGTAAGGCCACCATTTCCCTGAATAGTCCCGACTGGAAGTTCTTGCCCTGATCTGTGTGCACCTCCGCCGGGGCTCCAAATCTACAGATGAACTCCTCCACCACAGCCCTGGCCACCGTGGGTGCCTCCTGGTTGGGTAAAGCGTACGCTTCCGTCCATTTAGTGAAGTAGTCCGCCGCCACCAAAATATATTGGTTCCCGGCGGAGGACAAGGGCAATGGACCCATCACGTCTAGAGCTATCCTCTGTAGGGGTAGTCCGGCACCCACATGTCCCATTGGTGCCCGGTGCGGAGGTGGAGCCGCCTTCCTCCGGAGACAGGGTTCACAGCTGGCGCACCACAGGGTCACCTCCCTCCTGAAGTCAGGCCAGTAGTAACCTGTCTGGAGGCGCCGGATGGTTTTATTGCGGCCCAGATGCCCCGCCAAGGGTTCTCCGTGGACCTCCCTGAGCACATCATTCCTGCTCAGGGTGGGTACAGCAATTTGGAAGCATCGTTCCCCCGCCGCACCTTCCCACCACCGGCCCAGTATCCCTTTTTCTATACTCATGCGCCCCAATTGGGCATGCCAGGCTCTCAGCTCATAGCCCCAGGTCCTTCTTTCCTCCTCTGTGGTGGTCGCCTCCCCGTTCACCCATGCTCTGACCTGAGTCAGCACAGCGTCCTCCGCTTGGAGTGTGCCCCACTCTCTCCCTGCCGGCGGAGTGGAGTCCCCCGCCGCCGGAGGCGCCCCCCGAACCATCTCCTGGCGTTGAGACCTTGTGAAAACCCGGCAATGCAGTAGCTCCTCCTCATCCTCTCGCCCACATTGCTTGCAGGGCTTCCTGGACAGCCCATCCGCATTCCCATGTAGTTTTCCCGGCCTATGCTGCACCACTATGTCGTAAGTACTTATAATCTGCAGCCATCGAGCCAGCTGGCCCTCCGGCTCCTTGAACTCCAACAGCCACCGCAGGGAGGCATGATCTGTTCGGACTACCACCCTCCTCCCTATTAGGTAATGCTTGAATTTCCTGAGGCCAAAGACTATAGCCAGCAGCTCCCTCCTTGTAACGCAATAGTTACGCTCCGGCCTGCTGAGAGTGCGGCTGCCATAGGCTAGGACCCTCTCTACCCCCGTCTGCTCCTGGGACAGTACCACTCCGAGGCCTGTGTCACTGGCGTCGGTGTCTAAGGTAAGCTGTCCCTCCGCCTGGGGGAAAGCCAGGATAGGGGCCTCGGTTAGTCTCTTTTTTAGGTCTTGGAATGAGGCCTCGCATTCCTCCGACCACCGGAACGTCCTCCCTTTCTCGGCCAGCGCGCTCAGTGGCTTAGCCCTCGTAGAGAACTCAGGAACGAAGGTCCTGTAGTAGCCGGCTAGCCCCAGAAAACTCCGGACCTCCGTCACCGTGGTCGGAGTGGGCCACGACTGCACCGCCTCTATCTTTTCCGGATCCGTCTCTACCCCCGCCTCACTCACTTGGTGGCCCAGGAATAACACTCTGCGGCGAGCCAACTGGCATTTGGAGGGCTTGATCTTAAGCCCAGCATCCTCCAGCCTTTGAAGTACCTCCCCAAGCCGGCCAAGATGCTCCTCGAAGGTGGCGGAGAATACGACTATGTCGTCTAGATAGACCAAACAAGTTTTCCACTGTAGTCCCCTCATGGCCACTTCCATCACCCTCTCAAAGGTGCCTGGCGCATTGCACAAACCGAAGGGCATTCTCCGGAATTGGAACAGCCCCCGGTGTGTCGTGAATGCTGTTTTCTCTTTATCCCCCTCCTCTATATCCAACTGCCAGTAGCCGCTGGCCAGATCCACTGACGAAAACCACGCGGCCCCCGCCATGGTATCGAGACAATCTTCCACTCTAGGCAGGGGATAAGCATCCTTCACGGTGGCGGCGTTGAGCCTCCGGTAGTCCACGCAGAAGCGAGTGGTACCATCTTTTTTTCTTACTAGGACCACCGGAGAAGCCCACGGGCTAGTGGATGGCTCAATCACTCCGGCTTCCAACATCTTCTCCACCTCCTCTTCTACCGCCTCTCGTCTATGGGGTGCCAATCGCCTCGGCGGTTGTTTGATAGGTGGATGTACCCCCGTATCAATCCTATGCTTGGCCAATTGAGTGTGCCCTTTGTCGCCCTTATGCCTCTGAAATGCCCCCAGGTGTTTCCTTATAAGCCGTGCAAGCTCCTTTCTACGGTGAGCCTCCGTCCCGCTCACTAACCCGTCCACCAAACACTTTAGCTCCTCCGGCTCACCTCTCTCCACCATCCGGCACCATCCCTCTCCGGCCACTGTCTCGCCTCCGCCTCTGCACTCCACTCGTTGAATGGCCCCTAGAGTCATGTCTCTATATATCACCACTGGCTCAGGACCGGGATTGAGCACCCTGACCCAAGTTGCCCTCCCCTCGGGGCATACCAGCCCCCGCCCCACCAGGAAGCTCGGTTCACCCTTGTGTCCGGCCATCCCTTCAATCATCCCGTCGTCCCCCTGTTGCCAGGGTCCGGCTAGAGTTCCCTCTAGCATGGCCTCCTGTCCGGATCCCAGCACCGCCGCTCGGGTGCTGACGATTCGGCACACGGAATCCTCCTCTGTCCACACTAGGCGCCCTTTTGCTACGTCGACCATTAGTTTGTTGGTGCGGAGGAACTCCGCCCCCAGGATTCCCTCCGTCCCGGTGTCGCTGACTACGAAACGCACATTGATAGTGCGCCTCCCGATTTCCAGCTCTGTGTACACTTCCCCTTTTATGTCCATAGGCCGCCCGTCGACGGAGTAGATCTTCTCCGCCGTTTCCCCCAGGCGTCCCCGTCCGCCCCACCTGCTCCACCATCCTTCGGAGACCAGATTAAGCGACGCACCAGTGTCCACCAGCAATTGGATGGGGGCCCCTGCCAGCCGACCCTCTACTATCAATCCTCCTCCGCCCCTCTCTCGGCGGCCCTGTATCACATTGATAGGCCCACTTCCCTCGACCTGTACTTGGCCTTTAGTATAGGTCGATTCTAGTTTCCCGCCGCCGGACTAGCCTGTTCGCTCACCGGCCTGGATGCCTCCTTGGCCTTGATATTTGGGCATTCTCGCTTGAAATGGCCTTCCTGTCCGCATCCGAAGCAAGCACCACTGCTTGGCTTTTTCTTCCTCCCCAACACCGCCGGATCATCCAGCCTTTGAACTAACCGCTCCATCAACTCCGCCATTTTGCTCATTTCCTCCTTGTTGGACTTGAGGTGTTCATTTACTGACGCATCCGCCGCCCGCACTTTGTGGATATTCTCCTGCTCCACTTGTAAGTACGCCTCCGCTCCCACCGCCGTCATTACTGCGGATTGTAAATCTTTCGGTGTTGACTGATACACCCACTGCCTGAGTGGATTGTCGAGGCACAATAGGAATCTATCGAGCGCTAAGGTGTCTGTCGTCCGGGCGTCTGCCTCCGGATATGCTAACTTAGTGTACTTTTTCAGTTCTTCCTGTAACTCTTGCAGTCCCTCCCCCTTTCGCCGGACCCTAGTGCGGAGGAACGCTTTGTAGATCTCTTCCTGATTAGTAGGCTCAAACCTTTCCACGAGTGCCCTTCTTAACTCCTCATACCCCTCCGGCGTGGCTGGTTTCCTTCCCGTCAACAATCTCCGGGCTGCCCCCGACAGACTCAGACCTAGGAACATACCCGCCTCCTCTGGCTTCCATCCGTTTACTTTGACGCACAGGTCGAAGTGGTTGAGGTAGTCAGATAGGTCTGTGGTGCCATCATATTTAGCGGGTTTCACCACTGGCTTACCCTTTGCCTCCTTCTCCCCATCGGCACCTCCTCTCCAGCCATCCTCCGGACGACCCATAACTCCTCTACCCTGCCGGAGATCTCCACCTTCCCCTACTTCGTCCTTATCCGCCTCCTCCGCACGTCTCCCGGTTTCGGGGCGAACCTCGGCCGGTGCCCGCTTGCTCCCCTTCCTTGGGTTATTCATCTCCGCCTGCTCCTCCGGCCACCAAAGCACCTTTCCGCCATCGTCCCTTCCCGGGTTGAACCCCAGCCAGGCATTTGCATCACCCAGTTTTCCTTTAGGGTGCCTCAACCTCCAGGCCGCCGGTTTCTCCTCCCTCTCCCATGGCCACAGGTAGGGCTCCTTTTCTTTAACGCGTGGTTCCTCATATCCCGTGTCCGTTACCTCCTCCCGGGATGCTCTATCGGCGGGTTCTGCTTGTCTCTCCGGATTCATCTCTTCCGGCCTCACCGCCCCTCTCTGCCGTAGCGTCACTTCCTCGTCCACCACTTCCAGCAAAACCCCTTTTTCCCGCTTAATCTCCTCCGTATCCCTCTTCTCCACAGGTAAGTTTATCGTTTCTGAAGCCTCCGCCATCTTCTTTCTCTCGTGGGTCTTCAACCACCGCTGTCACCAATGTAGCGTTTTCCGACTCTATGGTTAATAAAGAATTACACAACTCCGACAGCTTGACTTCAGTGTCTTTTATTTCCTGGCAGTCCTCGCCACACCATCTAAGTCTTATATCGTATATATTAATCCGGAGATAAGCCTTTTAGAGTTCTGCTCCTCTCTGTCTGCAACTCGGAACTAACTAATCGGAGTAACAACTCCCTTATTTATACATAGGCAGATACTCCGACCCCGGCCCGCTTTACGGCAGGCCAGCGTCGGAGGATCTCCTCCGCCGACTACTATTGCCGACGTAACCGCGTTACTTCAGGACCGCTGGCCTCGCCGCCCCCACACCAGGATGGTTTCGGCTCCGCCAACGGCCCCTCCGTCTCCGCCACAATATATATATATATAATCAGCTAATAGATCATGGATATTGGAGCCCTAGGGGAGTCTATGCTGGATATACCCGAGCCGCGGAGCGGCGAGGGTATATCCAGCATAGACTCCCCGTGGGCTGCGAGGGTATATCCAGCATAGACTCCCCGTGGGCTCCAATATCCATGACCTAATAGGTTTATACCACGATTTCCTCCATTTTGTATTAATTTCTTACCTGATATCCACAGAATATAGCCATGAGAAGACATTTTGTAAAAGCAAGTGACACGGCCCGTGTCCGCTCTGCGCGAAGCCATTGTTTTTGTTCCTTGCCGGGAGAGGTACCGCTGTGTATACAGTCACTTTTCGTATGGAATCCAGCCATGACACGTCTTCAAATTAAAACATACACATCCTTAGATAGTCTAGATGAGTACTCCATGCTTGATATGTCATATATATTTAAAATAAATAAGAATCCATTGATTTTCCAAACCGGTCCGAAATTTTCGGCGTCTTCCTCATACGTCGAGCAGTTGACCTATATCTACATCCGGGCCATTGACACACTTTCCCCGAACAAGGAGGCAGGTGGGAATGGCCGGACCGCGACTCGCGTACGATGGAAAAATCAATGGATTCTTCTTTATTGTTAATATTATGGACTCATTTGGCATGGCGGGTTCATCTAGACTATCTAAGAATATGTATGTTTTATTTTGAAGACTTGTCATGGTTGGATTCGATACGAAATGTGGGTGCACATACTGACCTATCACCATCAGGTTAGTAGTCTTCAACCTTTGCTTTGGATTCCCTCACAGTTCAGTGTGGCGCTATGGCTAAGGCCTTCGCCTACCACCACTGTGGCCGGGGTTCAATCCTCATACGAGTTGGGACGGTTTTTCACATTGAAACAATGGCGAGACTAAATTTCTATGTCCGCCAGCTTCTCCCAAAATATTCTAAGTCCAACTTGACCCCGAAAAAGTATATACCAAAAATTTCAAAAACGCACATGAGTGGTATATGCAGAATATACCACGTATATATCGCATATAAAACCACCGGAAGTGCCAGAATAGTGGTATAAACATGTATATATATATATATATATATATATATATATATATATATATATATATATATATCAAGTGCAGGTTTTTCACATGTGTGTATGTGTGTGAGAGATCTGTCAGTAATATTCGAGGTCCTATGTTAACAGCTTATCTAACACTCGTAATCCTAGCTGCTACTAATGGTACCAGCTGGTGCACTCTCCTATTAGATTTACTCCACGAGTATATCGCCCAGTTGCAGACCCTCTAGCTTTATGTGTTATCTTACTCCAATTGCCCACCACTTTTATGTATACTCCTTTGTTTTTTTACCAGTTCATTATTCTTCAGGTGGGGGCCCCCTATGCCTCTGATAATCTATGACCATACTTTGGCCCAGTTTATTATCTGGGGCTGCTTATGTTGGTAATTTTATGTAGGTTAATATCGTCGTCTTATTATTATGCTAGTTGTAAGGGGCCCTGTTATTTTCTGTCTGTACTATCTTTTGGACAAGCTCTCTGGTTGGTTGGTATAGATGGGAGGGTGTATGCTGTATGCTACTTAGGGAGTGGTCATTATTTATCAACAGGGGGGTGGTGGGTTTTCGCGTGGACGCGCGAAAATTTTTTACGCCCCCCTTGATGGCAGTCAAAATTTTTTGGGCCCCCCTTGCGCCGGAGGCGCGGAGAGTTTTCGCGCCCCTCTTTGATCTATAGTAGCGCGCAGGTTTTTTTGCTAAAAAAGCCAGCGCGGGAGGGGTCTGAAAATTTTACGCCCCCCTCAAACCCACCACCCCCCCTGTTGATAAATAATGACCACTCCCTTACATGATTATTTTAACCTTTATCCATCTCTTTTTATGTTACAGGTGTGGCTCTCCCTAGTCGGCTACTATTTTTATGTTAACCCTTCATGGATTACAGCTTACATTTATGTACACCGATATATTCAAGACTGTTATTTACAATAAACCATTTTTTACTGACTTTCTCTTGTCCTTCCTTGCACACCATTGTTCTGAACATAATGCATTAAGTGCATTACACACCAAGAAGGCGACACCCATTCCCATCACAGCACCTGGATCACATTCAGAAGTAGGGTAGGTAAAGACAGGGTGGGGCAGAACACCGGCCAACGTCTCCTTATACCCACAGTCAGTGCTACTGGCACCTGCCACCACAGGGTACGGGGATCTGGGATCTAACACCCCAGCCAGAAGCCTACCTACTTATTTATGGACTACCTTTACACCCATAAGCTACCTGTCAGATATCTACACAACTGTAGGGTGTGAAGCTTTGATAAACAGAACCCTTGTCTATCTATCTCCAGGAGGAGTTATACCTAGAGCATTGCTAGTTACATATTTACATTAGCTTCCTAATGCATGTAACTTGTGGAATACCTGGATACATGGATTTATGAAGACCATTGTCACACCTGTATGTTACCTACACACTTATAGCCGTCGCACTTGGTAGCAAAACGTTTTATACAATAAAAGAAAAACGTTTTAAACGTTTCTTCTAAGTTTAAAAAAAAAGAAGCAAAGGTCACCCAGGGAGTGGACAAAACCCCCAACCTACCCACAGTCTAAGTACCTTACTTTGCTTTTACAGCAACTGCCTCCACACCTGTATTAAAGTTACCTATACCTACACACCCAAACCTACCTACACACCTATGAAAATAGGGCACCACCTGCATGGGTGTGACCACCTCATCATCACCTACCTCTCCACTACCAAGCTGACATGGATTTACAAGAATCATGATAACAGAAGTATCCTTATCTGAGGATATTTAAGGCACCCAGGTACCACACCCTTACCTCAGGTTATCTCTCGTGTATAAGGTGCACCATGTGCAGGGCAGGCTGCTGTTCGTGTTGTCCTGCAGGCTGTACAGGGGAGTTCCAGTGTAAGAATCTGCTCCTCACCCACCCACAACCTGAACTGTTTGTCACATCACAGGTGGGTAGATTTTATAATTATGCCATCCTTAAACTTGTTACTCATATAACATGATAAATCAATTGAATTAATTGGACCATCCACAACCCGCATTGTTTGGAACATTACATGTGGGTAGATATCATACTTAATCATTATCAAATAGATTTCTATGAACGCTCAGTGATATGGATTTTATGAAATGTGCTGACCCATCCAAAGCCTGCAGTGTTTGCTACTTCACAGGATGATTAGATCTAACCTTGTCTCATTGTGCCATATTACATATTTACAGGATGATTAGATCTAGCCTTGTCTCATTGTGCCATATTACATATTTACAGGATGATTAGATGTAGCCTTGTCTCATTGTGCCATATTAGATATTTACAGGATGATTAGATCTAGCCTTGTCTCATTGTGTCATATTAGATATTCACAGGATGATTAGATCTAGCCTTGTCTCATTGTGCCATATTGCATATTCACATGATGATTAGATCTAGCCTTGTCTCATTGTGCCATATTAGATATTTACAGGATGATTAGATGTAGCCTTGTCTCGTTGTGCCATATTAGATATTCACAGGATGATTAGATCTAGCCTTGTCTCATTGTGCCATATTAGATATTTACAGGATGATTAGATGTAGCCTTGTCTCATTGTGCCATATTGCATATTCACATGATGATTAGATCTAGCCTTGTCTCATTGTGCCATATTAGATGTAGCTTTGTCTCATTGTGCCATTTTAGATATTTACAGGATGATCAGATGTAGCCTTGTCTCATTGAGCCATATTAGATATTTACAGGATGATTAGATGTAGCCTTGTCTCATTGTGCCATATTAGATATTTACAGGATGATTAGATCTAGCCTTGAATCATTGTGCCATATTAGATATTCACAGGATGATTAAATCCAACCTTATTTCATTGTGCCATATTAGATATTCACAGGATGATTAGATCCAACCCTGTCTCATTGTGCCATATTAGATATTTACAGGATGATCAGATGTAGCCTTGTCTCATTGTGCCATATTAGATATTTACAGGATGATTAGATCTAGCCTTGTCTCATTGTGCCATATTAGATATTTACAGGATGATTAGATCTAGCCTTGTCTCATTGTGCCATATTAGATATTTACAGGATGATTAGATCTAGCCTTGTCTCATTGTGCCATATTAGATATTTACAGGATGATTAGATCCAGCCTTGTCTCACTGTGCCATATTAGATATTTACAGGATGATTAGATTTAGCCTTGTCTCATTGTGCCATATTAGATATTTACAGGATGATTAGATCTAGCCTTGTCTAATTGTGCCATATTAGATATGTGTTTGCCTTTACCTCAGGTTTACCTACCTTCTTTGTCAATCTCTCAATTCACATCCGAACTTGCTCCCCCCACCCCAAACACCCTTTGAAAAATTGAATGAATTGTAATAAAATTCTGATTTTATCAACGAAAACTTTTAGCAATGAAAATAACGAAATCTAATGCTTATCGTTCGACCTTACCTATCTATCTAGGGCATATTCGACTTCTATTTTCTTATTAAAATAATCTTTCATTGTATAAACTACAAGCCATTGTAACAATTCATAGGTTGCTGCAGCAATTCGAAACAAGAACCATCAATATACCAGGTATACAAAAGTATGAGAAAAAAACAATCTAAATTTTGGAATCATGTCACCGGAAACTTACTTGAATCTAAGCCACAGTAAGAATTATTCAAATTCCCATTGGGTTCTATTACATGGCTTTTACCCCCTTTCTCTTATGACACAGAAGGAAAAAGTAAATACAGTCTCATGTCTGTGTACTACTGAACGGCAGGTGTACTACTGCCTGGTGGACGCCTTAGATGGCAAATATTAGATGGCCTACTTGTATTGGGTTAGCGCTAAAAGGGCCATATTACATCCACCATCATGTTCCTTGGTCTCCCGGGAGGGGCACTTGAATTTATTTTGACGGGGGTGCAGCTGGGCCTCTGACAGCCCTTAGGGAGATTTTACCCGCAAAAGCCCCCACTTGATGGGGAATTTTCAGCCAAAAACTCCATGTTTTACGAAGGAAAATCTGATCAATAAAATCACAGTTTGAAAATTGACTCAAAAATAGACTCGCCAGTACTGCATTGGTGCATCATGCCGACCCATCGGGAGTGTATCATTCCTATATAAGTATGGCATGAATGCAGGTCTAGTATTAGAGCAATATGCAACCCTTAGAAAAGCCATGAATGTAGAAAGAGAGGTGGACATAGTTAGGGAACATGAGGGCATTTCTCAACAGGTTACGACTGCACACAGCCACTCTGATTTGAAACCCTCAAAATTTAATTTAATTCAAGATACTGCTTGGGACAATGAAAAGCACGTTATGAAAGATTTGATTAAAGCAAATCTCACCTTCTAATTTTTCTTACATTAAAAATGTTTTTCTGGTTTAAAAACCCTTTGAACGCAAAAAAAAAACGGTTTTGTACGTTCGCTTTTTCAACGTGTTTTAACTGTTTATTTTTATGCTAGAATTACATTTTTTTACCTAAAATAAAAAGTACATGTTTTGACGTTTTCTTTTTGACATTTAAAACAGTTGACAAACTTAGAAACTTAAGGGGTTAACTGCTCAATACTGCATGCAGTGCGTATTGTCGGACGTCTTTTGACTAAACAATGAGACTAGCAGGTATAAACCGTTGTAACTCAAGTAAAGTGACAAACACTTACAGTGGATTTCGGAGACAAAGGGACATTGTCTAACATCCTGGAAAGGGGGCATGCATGTAGACCTGCCTAGTTATAAGAAATGCATTTATCAAAAGAAAAAAAAGACAACAACAAAAAAAAAAAAAACATATGATTTAACATATGATTTAACTTTTATGCAAAATCTTTATGCCAACCAGCATCAATTGACAATTAATCTGAAACCTTTAGGAAACATTCTACAGACCATAATATTGATATCTAAATTTCATCCAGGGGCGGATCCAGGGGGGGTCAGGGGGCACGTGCCCCCCCCCTTGACCCCCTGAAATTGGGCCAGGCTATGACTCTTAACTATATGGCCTTAGCGTGTTCCTTAGTGGGCTGACCCCTGCTGAAGCTGATACCTTGTGAGATAAGGACTGATAACAGCGAGCTGATGGGTACCAGGTGTTACGTAATAGACCCTGAAAAGTCGGCAGTGAATGAAAGGAATTTTCTCATTGGTCAATAATGTATCCCTTTAAGTCGGAATAGGAAATGTGTCCTGAAAACCCGCTTGTGCCCCCCCCTAGAGTACTTTCACAGTAGGTAGATAAGGGTCAATACATGTTAAAACAGAAGACAGCTCAATTTTGCCAAAATGTTAGTTACAACCTTGTTGTACTGATGTAACGATATATGGTGTGTGGTCTTGTCCTATATTTTCCCCATTTTTCCAGTGGTTATGGCACCCTGTAGTGTATGTGGTGTACCGGTGGGTGTGCATGGCGTTCTTCCTAACATGGGTCGTACTGTCAGCCCTCCTACCTTATGGTGGAGGAGACACAAAGAGTCAGAGAACGAAGTGGATCACTTACCTTACCAGCTGGGCCTATATCACTCTGACCGTTTCAATCGTCATCTCAGCCTGCACCGCTCTATGGTATTATATTGTAGTCAAAAGGGATGGAAAACCTATGGGTGAGTAAATTTTATCAGTTTTCTCTAAATGTCCAGTATGTTTCTTGGATTGTATTGTAAAAAAAAAAACAAAAAAATAATAACAATATTAAAGCATTTAATTTTGCGTTTTTGGGACATTGAACACTAAGCTTGCTCATTTATTAAATGAAGGTAAATAACATTCATGATGTAGTGGTCTCCAGCACATTTGCAGCAAGAAAGAAATATGTTGGATGATGTCGTATACATGTGTATAGCATTAGACTGTTTTTTTAACACTCGGATATAGTTTTCCCACCATGAACATGACTTTAGCTGTTGGAGTGCACTCAATCTGTCATGGCCAACATGCAGAACCAGTCCCCACCCTTTTAACCTTTGCAAATGTTTGGAAGCGGTTTGGGTAAAAAATGTTTGTAACAAAACGTTTCTTTTATGTTTCTTTTTTGTTTGTTATAAAAAAAACAACTTTGAACGTAATCGAAATGTGTTTTAACAAATATTTAGCAAACTTAAAAACATAATGAAAAAACCTTTTGACATAAAAAAAGGAAGTAAAGAAAGCGTTAATTGAATTAATCCTGATTACAGAATTAGGCCTACGTATGAAGTGTTCCAATTTTTCCGTCCTTTCACAGTTCAGGGGATGCCATGGTTCCTACAGCTCCAGTGGTTCGTCTATAACATGGCCACAGTGTACGCCTTAGGTGTTACAATTGGTTTCTGGGCTTTCTACTGGAATTGTATGTATATTGATACTCACTCGGTATTCGCATCGTTTTGAAATGTAAAGACAGGTTTTGCAATACAAAACGTTAGTAAAAAACATTTCTTGCAACATTTGAAGTATGTCAGAAATCGTTTCCTGGGTATCAGATAAGTGTAAAAATTAAACGTTTGCATGGCCTTCTTACTTTTAGTTTAAACATGATTTTTACATTGAAAACGTAACTAAAAAGCAAACGGTCTGAACCTTTGCCACTGTAGTATTTTTAAGACTTGGATTCTAGTCATCTATGACAAGTTTGATATTAAGGTGTTACTGATACATATCTGCATGTAGAGCATTTAAACAATTTAACAAAAACATATAAAACAAATTCTTTTTCTTTTCAAATATATTAAAACCTTCTATCTGGTTCCAGATGGTGTTGAAGTAAACGCAATAGGCTTCAGCAACCACGTGTTTAACAGTGTGTACGCCATAGTTGACCTGTGTATAACCGCCACCCCAATTCGCATCCTCCACGTGTGGCACCCCATCATCTTAGGCTCCCTCTACCTGGCCTTTGCCATGATCTACCAGGCCATCAGGAACACTGACGGGGTCATCTACCCACCCATTAACTTCTATGGAGACCCAGGATTGGCCGGACTATTTGTCGGCGTAGGGTGTTTGTTACTGCTGCTGTTGTGGGCTTGTATATTTGGCATTTTTGTGCTGCGTGGATTCTTGAGCCGCCGGAAGTGGGCCTGTGGCCGAGACTACATTGGGGGTGTTGAGGAAAATGTGGAAGATACCTATATGTGATAGGATAATTGTACTTTTAGATGATATTTCAAAAATACTATTTCATATGTATATGGCTCAGAAGGACTTTTAGAGGCATTCCCCTTCAATCCTCTTCACACTAGAGCTTCTGTGACCAACATACACATTTGCACATCTAGTTTCACATCGACTAGAGACCCAGTCTCGCGAAAGTGATGCATGCCTGAATTCAGCAGACATGTGACGAGCAGACATGTGACGAACAGATGAGGGACATATATTCTGAGGATATTTGACAAATATGGTACTGAGAAATAAGCTTCACTCATCAGATCATTCATTTCAGCTTCATAATGTCCAGAAACAAAAGTTTTAGATGAATTTACTTTTATGTCACACATCTGCTGACTTTCTTGTCATGTGTCTGCTTATTTGTGGAGCAGCTGTGCTGTTTTGAGCCTATCACAACCTCAAATTTTTCATTTGTGGAGTAAATATGATCTTAATGAATGGGATTCACCCTCCCAATGGGTAAATATTACTTAAAACAGATGGAAATCACTGTCTAAATGATATTGTTATCATGTCCCGCATCTGCTCATCATGTGTCTGCTCATCACGTGTCTGCACATGTCAGGCCTGCACCACTTTTGCGAGGCTTGGTCTAACTAGAGTCTACATATTTCAACAATCATTATTCCTATGCAATATACATGTTGGCGGGTCAATACTAATTTCTATCATGTTGACATGCCTTCCAGAGGACTTCAATAAAACAATAGAGAGTTTCTTACGTGGACAGCACTAGTTTCCGTTTCCGTCATAGGTCTATTTGTCCTTCAGAAGGCCATTTCAGAATCACAGCAATTGCTATTGTTTTGAAATGCCCCCCTGGTACACTGGGTCAAGTCGTTTTCTTTCTTTAAGATATCTCATTTGTTGCCTCTTCAAACAAGAAGGATTTCAAAGATGCATTAGTTTAGACAGAAGGATATTTCACATTGGACTAATTGTAATAGCCATTCAAAACGTAGTGTAATTCTTTAATACCACTCATCATGATGCCACAACGGGGGTTATGTTTCAGAATGATTAACGATCACCAAATGGCCCTTCGACTACCACTTTAAGATTCTCGTAGGAATTAGGCCTTCTAGAAGATCACCAACCATCTTGTAAAATATGTATCAAATTACACACGGTGATTATACAAATAGGCATACAAAATGTATGATAGCACTGCTTATTCTATAGTTGTAGATAATCTGTTTTTTTTTAGTATGGGTAATGATGCATATGCACCAGCCCGTTTATTTTTATTTTATACTGGTTACAAAAGAAAAAAGCTTATTCCGCTTGAAGATATTCCTCGCAACCAGATTAATCTCATAATTACAATTGGTATAAAGTAAATAATGCTAATGAATCGTAGTACCATTTAACATACAAAGAATGATAAATGCACTATTCATTCAGATAACAAGAGGTTATTCCACAGTAGTAAGAAAATTTCCATATACCAGGTGTACTCAACCTCTCATACACAATTTACATTAGGCTTAACTTGTACATGAGACTCGGGGGCGGGCACCCCTCTACCAATTATAACCTGAACTAGATATTAATCAATCATAAACACATATCAAAGGGGTGAATAGAGAGTTAAGTACTTCTATTAGGCAAAGAGTGACCTTCCAAAACATATTTTCTGATTTAATTTAAATTCTTCATAGGATGTAATATTTCTTTTGACAGTGGGAAGGGAATTCCAGGCCATTGCACCTCTATATAGAACACTTTTCTTGGCTGTTTCATATTTTGGTTTAAGCTTTTCGTATGTGTTTAGTACATTTATTCCCTAACTTCTTGGCAGTGTCCCAATCTGTAGGTTTCTTGGATGTAACAGCCTTTTTCAGAGCATTATCCTTGTCCTTTATTAATTCGAGAATATAATCAGTGATCCACGGTGCCCTTTGCTTTTTTATGAAAAATTTCTTTATGGGACACATGGTATCCAAAGTATTTAGTAATACATTTAAAATAAATGAACCCCAATCTGCATTTCATAAACATGGCCTAAAAATGTCAGCTTTGTATCTTTTATATGAGCATCCATAGGATTCATTCTTGATATGTTTTACAATATGGTCAATAAAAGTGAGAGCTACCATATAGTGATCGCTAATATTCCATTTTCTTACCAGGGCCTCATAATTTTTTTATGAGCTTGTCATGACCCAGTCGATAGATGTATTTGATTCTTCTTTGTACCGTGTATGCTCAGATATAACCTGTTTTAGGCCTAATATGTTTAAACATATTTTCATTAATTTTGTTGATACCATTTTTGTATTAAGGAAATCAATGTTAAGGTCTACCATAACAAGCAAATCCTTATGTCTAAGATTGGCTTTATCTATGAGAGAGTGAATGACATCAATAAAATTTGCTTTGTCACCATCAGGGGGGCTGTAGACATAAGCAACCACAATATTCTTTTTACCAATTTGAATAATGTCTACCCATTGGACTTCTATGTCATTAGAACTTATATTTAGATGTTCATAGGATGTGGTAGAATAAAGTAAATCATTTTTTATATACATTGCTACCCCTCCACCAGATTTGTCTCCCCAGGCTCTATCAAAGCATTCAAAGTTGTACCCACTCATATGAACCAAGCCACTCTCCATGCCCTCCTCGAGCCAACTCTCTGATATACCAATAAATGCATCGTTTCTCTCCCCCATATAGATTCTTGGAGTCTCAATTTTAGAATTAAGACCACATGTATTCAAATGGGATAATGTAAACTCTCTTCTGCCACCCCTGACATTCAATTCATTTCTTATCATTTAACAAGGTAGTGCCCGCAATCTCATTATGCAAGTAAGAAGCAATGTTAATATAATTCATTAGTAGGTATAGGCATCTCGTGCCACCCACTATGAGCATTTGGCTCATTTAGAGGACATAGTAATTGTCAGTTGTCATTTGTATAGCAAACAAAACATCATTGACCAAATATACAAGAAATATAAAACTTTTCAACAACTAACTCTACTAAAGTAATTCACTTATATTATATTACATGTTGGTTTAATCCTTACCACCACCGTACAGTTACATAGTTGATATAACATGTGCAGCCTTAATAGGGACCATCCTATAAGTATATTTAGCTTGGCCGCGTCCAAAAATAGACTGCACCAGTGCTAATTGACAGCTGACTCACAGGTAATGTTAATGAGAATTTTACACTGTTTACAAGTCTCATATAAATGTAGATCAATAAATCATAATCAAAGTACATGAATATGTAAGTGATGAGATTTTACTTATAATTTAGTAACATATTTTCTGGGCTATCTTAATATGGTTATGGTGCAAGATAGGCATCCCTTAGATCCATGAGTATCTGTCCCATCTTGTTTTCTTTGACTGGCTCTTGAGATATCTGACTGGCCTGAGCAATAGTGAAATTACACCCCCATCCTTTCTCATTGGTGGTTTCTTAGATGCTTCCTTTGATTTCGCATAGCCTTTGCTCCAAAGTCTCATCTTGACAAAACTTCAAGTCCACTACCTCTCTCATAATCATATATTTTCTCTCATTATTGTCCTTCTGGGTAATTTTAATACCATGAGACAGCCTCTTGGCTTCGTATCCATCCCTGCAGATTTTAATTAGCACTTCTTGATCCTCGTCGTCATTGTACTTGGCTACTTTGAACCAAAATAACTGCTCAGCACTGTGCCATGATATATCATCGTAGACTATCTTACATGGGTACATATTAGAGAGGAAGGCATGGTGTGATTGATATGCTACACCGTCCTTGACATTCACTAATTTAGCTGCTTCTAGATTAATCCCAGGAGGGAGTTTATCAATTTCATTGTACCCAAATAATTTGTTATCAATTACAATTTTTGAGCCTTTCATCTTGACATTTAGGCCCTTATCCTTGGCTACAGCAGCTATACAATGAAGGTCCTTTCTCTCTTCTTGCTGTTCTTTGGTGAGGTCACCCGACACATAGGTCTTCTTCCACTTATCCACATTTCTCATTTTGGATACATTTTTAAACAGGCTGAATTTGTGATCAATTGACTTAAACCTTATGAAATGTTCCTGTCCCTGTCACTACCTGCCTTTTTCTTGCCCACTCTGTATGCGCTGTCTATACCTATATACTCGCCTTCCTTGACCGCACCGATATCCTTCATAATGTCAACAATTATTTTCCTTGGTGGTTCAGGGTTGCTTTCAGGTACTCCCTCTATGATAATGTTTTGCTACGTCCAGCTTCATCCATTTGTCAAACTCTGATATCATTATGGAATGATTTGTAAGTCATTCTTTGGTTTTCCACCTCGAGATGTTTGGTATTGACAGCTGCTTTGTTTATATTACCTTCAGCGGTGTCAAGCCTGTCGCGCAGTGACTGTAGCTCAATCTCCTTATCGTCCATAAAATTTTCAGCTTTTTCAATATGGTTGTTCAAGCAAGTACAATTATCAGTAAGGGTGGCTTGTAGGTTCGAGCATTTGTCAACCATAGATATATTAGACTTCTTCAGCTCGTCCATTGCTTTTAAAAGCATGTTTTCCATAGTGCCCTTACCGTTCCCATTTGACTCCATATTGTCTTCCGATAGAGATTTTGTAACACTCTTGTTTCACCTCATATTTCTATCAGCCATTTCTACAGCAAGTCAAAAATACAGTCCATCAACTCACAAGATGTTCATGTCCCAGGTTTGCACATTTTAGTTGCAGTAGAGGCCAGATTCCACACGATGTTGGTCAATATACTTCGCCCGCTATCCAGTGTCAACCTTCGCTACACGCCTTTCTCATTAATCATAATGTTGCTTTGTTCATGATATCTGTACAATTTTGTCCATGAATCTGAAGCAAACTCTGATCATTTAAAAAAATTGTACATCAGTGATCGTCAAATTGTGAATCATTCTGAAACATACCCCAGACCCACGGTAATGTGCAATACTATTGTCATAGCACTGTAGTAGGCGATTGTATAGCTATTTATTACCTGTGACCACTCACTTTATATATGATTTGACAGCTTTTAGAGCATAGTGTACATTAGATGCTACATCAGTGCTTTCTGAAATAAACAAACTAGCAAGAACATATTTCTTATTTTTTGAAAGGGTTTGGGTAAACGAAGGATCTAAAACCACATATTTGTTAGTTACATTTACTTCAAGATTATGTTTTCTAACCTGAAAATAAACGTTCTTGACAGAATTTCAGAAAGGCTCTTTTGGGGTGCGCAGGAAAAACAACAACAACAACAACAACAACAACAACAACAAACACAATGTTTTTAATGCATAATGCATCTAGTATTGTCATTGTATATGTATGTATACACATGTATAAAAGCTACCATATTGCAAAAAAAGATAACAGTGGCGGGTTTAGAGGGGGGGGGCGCGGTAGCTCGCCCTTCCTTTTTCCCTGTACTTAAGGGTTTACCAAATTCTTTTTACCCTAGGATTTATCAAAAATTAGGGGCTAAATGAGGGACGCGCCCCCCCTTCAAATTCATGGATCCGACCCTGCAGATATCCTTTAAGAATTGTTTTACATTGGAGAACTTTCATCATGTATTTTCAGTATCATACATTATATATTGGGAAGGCAAAACCACAATGACGTCACCTCTGAATTGACATATATTATACACATTGATTACAATTGTATATGTAGGCCTACTCTCACATTGCACACTATCTAGTATAATGTACATCTATGATCTTGAATATTCATTGAGCTTCCTTTCTCATTTTTCAAGGGCACACTTTGTACCCAAGTTCTAACTAATGTACAAGCACATATACACACAGATTGGACATTAATCTTCTCCTTCTAACCACTATCAGTAATATAACTACTTGGCAAAGAACGTTTTGTCATGTTTGGAAATGTTTGAAAAGGGTAAGGATAATAAGAACGATTGTAAATGACGCTTTTCTAAGGCCCAAATACATTTTTAAGTGTTGAAAAATGTTTGTGACCAGGATGTTCTTATGTTAAAAAGGTTTTTAAAACCTCAAAATGAAAACTCCAAATTTTATCCACCATGTGGATGACCAGATATCTTCATCACACTATTATTTAGAGATATCCTTTCTCAGGTCGATTGATATATAGACAAAGGTTCACTCTTAGCGGGTCTGCCTGAGGGTTATCACACGAGGTGAAGCCTCATGACATAACCTTCAGGCAGACCCAGTATACAAGTGAACATTTGTATTTATTTCATGGTATCTGAGTATATGACCAACACCTCATCTAAAACAACATAAAATAATGATTATTTATTTATATGTTTTGAGTTCATTTAGGGAGATATGTGGGTGGGCTATTTCATGGGGGAGTGAGATACGGATCTCCTATGTTAAACCTGGGACTATGGCGTTTGGCGAAGGTTAGCCGGGAGCGGTGAGCTGATGTAATCGACCACCATCGACCATAACCTGGCCTCTACAACGGTTGAAAGGAGAAATTTTGACACATGAATATCCAGTAAGTCTATAGACTGTGTTTTTGGTACGCTCGGTGGGATGTCGGATAGGAAAACGAGGACAAATAGAAAAGGGTCTAAATCAGTAGCCGAAGACAATATGGCGGCCAAGTCAAACGGTGCTAGCGAAGCTAGTAACATGGAAAATGTACTACTGAAGGCTATGGACGACATGAAAAAATCAAATATATCCTTGGTAAATAAATTCTCTGAGCTGCAGACAACACTGAATGATAATACCAAACGTATGGACACTCACATAGAGAAGGTGGAAAAATTCATGAGCGATAAAGAGGGTGAACTGCAGTCATTACGAGACAGGCTCGGTACAGCCGAAAGTAACATAAACAAAGCGGCTGTCAATATTAAACGCCTGGAAGTAGAAAATCAAAGGCTGACCTACAGGTCTTACCATAGTGAGTTAAGGATAAGACAAATAGATGAAGCTAGGCGTAGGAAGAACATTATAATTGAAGGGGTACCTGAGGAAAATGCTGACCCACCCAGGAAAATAATTGTTGACATTATGAAAGACATTGGAGCCATTAAAGATGGTGAATACGTAGGTATTGACAGTGCATACCGGATCGGGAAAAAGAAAGTTGGCAGCAAATTAAACAGGAATATTTTTATAAGGTTCAAGTCAATCGAACACAAGTTTAGCCTGTTTAAAAATGTAGCCAAGATGAGATATGTGGATAAATGGAAAAAAAACTATGTACAAGATGATTTGACAAAGGAGCAGCAAGAAGAAAGAAAAGACCTCCGCTGTCTGGCTGCTGTAGCTAAGGACAAAGGTATGAAAGTCAAAGTGAAGGGTTTGAAAATTGAGATTGAAGATAAGACGTATTGTCAATGGACCATTCTGGGTATTATTATTATTTTTCATATTTACTAAATTCTTCGCCATATAAAGCCTAAGCTCTGCCCGTGATCCACACTCAATAATCCCCTGTATTCCTCAACAGGAACCAGGATCCTTTAGTCATCACAAACACACTTCCTCCATTAGACTCTGTGACATAAGGTACAAGGATGTAATAACATTCCAACCTTATCTACTCAGTCCAACTGGAGGAAGTGCGATCCACCTGTGGTGCCATATTTGGAATGAGAGGATATTTCACAATCTCCTCTCAATCCTCATTAACATAATCTACCCACAGGTGGCACTCTCTCTTCATGACATGTGTCACTATTCCATTGAGCCACATGTACAGAACATTTCACAACACTGTGAGCTGCTCTAGCCCTTAGTATATAAGGTAGCTTGAGCAGCTCCCAATCATCTATTCTAAGATCATCTCTCCCAACTTACACCTTACACCCATACCTCGAACCTACGACAGGTTGAGCTATAGGATCGGAGGCAGAGCTTAGATCTTGGCGAGTGTTATCATTGTTACCACCTTTTTGAAACACTCATGTCAGCTATGCAATAAAAGGATCAAATGAACTTCCCTGGATTCCGTGTACATTCACTTCACCACATGTAACCGTCCGTTGACACGATGGTGGATGAACCCTCCAAGAATATCCCACTACCAACCTCTCATTAACCATGAGCAATAGTGAGACATCACCCAAGGAGCCAGTTCCAGAACAACGCATCTTTACATCACCTGGGCTAGACGCGCCCAATCATCCCAGAAGTGCTACTACACATCACTTCCAGAGGCAAATTTCATCACCTGCAGCCTTCAAAATGATCCAATTACATCCACCCGACACACCAAGGAACACCACCCCTGGTAGGAGCTATACAGCGCCACAATCTGACGCCGACAACGACAGCCCCAGGAACAGTCACAATAATTAGGATTCGGGGACGGAACTACGCCACCTATAGTCACCGCCCCCCCACCCTAAAGGAACCGACCACACGACCGCCCACCACTACTCCTGTTCCTTCTACTGAAGCAGAAGTTAACTCTCAATTGACTCTCACACCTCCAGGACTCTTGCACTGACAATAAGGAGCACAGCCAGGATACCTCGATTCTGAAGCCTAAAAGCAAGTCTATTCAATATGGACAGCAAGGTAAGGCCATTTTCGTTGATACAGAATTGACTAAGAGTGCAGTATCTGTTAACATAGACAACCACTTGTAGAGAGCTCTCGTTGATTCTGGCGCCTCCCTGTTTTTATTAACCAGAAATGGTTGATAGAATAGCAAGCACACATTTTGAAATATGTTAGGAACCTTAGACTCACAGTGTTACTGGCTGATAAGACCCCTTTTCCTCCAAAAACACCCTACAATGTCTATAGTCAGAGTATTGCCCCCCCCGGCCCCCACCCCAGCCCTACACCCCAATCTATTATTCCTAACAAACCCACCCATGGTAACCTCCTCACCACCCTTGAAACAGACATACATAGAACCGCCCAGACACTATAGGCAAATTTTCTTCGTGTAATAGATGTTCCCTCTCCATTTCCTATATATTATTTCAGTGGAGAGTACTCATTAGAACCACCAAATTCACCTTTTTTTTATGTTTTATTTTTCCACAAATTCCATTTATCCCCTCCAAAATATCAAACCTTAGTACCACAACTAAGTGGGTGACATTGCCAAAATTTTTATTTAATTTTCTGAAGGCTCAGGCAGCCATAAACTGGATGATCTGGTTGGCACGCCACATAAATTACCCACGGTCACAGCGTACGCTCGGTTTGTGTCCCATTAAATTGGGGCATGCATGCGCCGGTTTGTTACAAGCTCAGGGCTCCTCTATACCCTAAGGTATTACCAAATGACGGCCTACTGTAGGAGCGCAGTTCTCTTGCATCCTGATCCATGTTTATACCTCTGTTTACCATTGGTACTGGAATGTTTGGTGAGACACTTAATAAAATAATATTTCAGCATGGTTCCCTGCTGTGTTAACATAACAGGAACAAATGCACCCCTGGCAGGCTGACTAATCTCAGCGCCACAACCATCTACCCCCCCATATCATAACTACAATATTCAGATCATCCAATGATCATCCACACCCCCCCATGAAGGTCCATTAAATTTGCATATCACAACGATCAGGTGTATGCAAACCAACCAATAGCTAGGCCCCGTGCCATATATGGGTGAGACATACCTTATCGGGAGGCATGTAATGAGCAATTAGCCAACCTCATGAAGTGCTTATAAGCCTCACTCCACCCCCATCTTATCCACTTTCTAAAACAATACACCGAACTTACCAAACCCAGTCACACTGAACCCCCAGCCTCCGCAAGACGCCCAAAACACACCTATACACAGCCATCATCAACCACACTGAGCTAAACAACATCATAGCCACAGCTAAGCCTAACTAACACAATAGATTGGCCTACACTAATGTTCATCAATATTGGCACCGGCTGCAGCGTCTGGCCCGATCGATGTAATCAGCCAGACAACTTTCGCGCCATACGTGGCAGCCCGGCGCCATCTTGGTTTCGTTTTAGTTACCGAAACTGACGGACGTCACGGCCATCACCATGACTACCATCGGTCATGTGACATCCGCACGTGGCATCCCTACCACAACAACATTAGCACATGCTCAAACTTTAACTTGCTCAGATCGAACTTACCTCAGTAGCCATTCGGCATACCCCCAGGCGGAACAATTATCCACTGGATCTGTGTGATGCTGAAACACAATCCAAAAAGCTAATTAGACCAAAAATGCCCCAAGTCTTGACCCTCAAAATTGTCAAAAATTCAGGTATCGCCTATTTGTGAATCGGAATGTACTTACAATCCGCCCGACATGGTGATCGTGAGGTGGAGTTGGGTCCCATTAGGCATAATGAGGTTCACCTCATACACCTCCATGGCGGCGATTATGTAACGTTATGACATCACAGATGGACGAGTCCCCTTTTATAGCAGCCCGGATCAAAAATTTTGGCGACACAGGAAAGAAAATTTCTTTTTTTTTCCGCCCCCCCCATTTCGAACCAAAAATAAATTTTCCTTCAATCAACATCAACATAATTCATTTTCAGCATACTTGAGACAGGTAGGAGTCAACCTGAGCAGGTCATACCTGTATTTAATCCCCATAACTTATCTGATTTTTCGCCATTACGGTGCAGCGCCAGATCGCTACTACCACCTGGTAGAATTTAGATAAACTAACCATAGCGTCCCTGGATACAGGACCCGCGCTAAGCCAAATAAATCAATCGAGCTCTGTACTTAGGTTTTGTACGTTGACAAAATGATATTGATCTCACATCCTTTTTCTGTATTGACCATGGCCTGTCTGCAACCCATAACAGACAAACTATAGGTTGATGAATTGCCTCCTCTTCCAGTTGTTTCCTCAACAGGCCTACCACCAACACAGCATCGTTTCCTTCAGTGCCAGAAGCCTAAACCAAGGAGAAAGGACCAGTACCATCAAGTCCAGAAACAACCAACACCAAAACAACATGGCAACTTATAACCCAGTAGCTTCCTCGCCATGGAACCTTTCAGGCCACAAATGACAATATCACCATAAGGAACAATCAGAACCTATTTCCCAGCAGTATACACCCAAATGGACACTTCAAAAAACACAAATAGACACTTTTTCAAAATGAGTTTTTGTATAACCATATTTTAAATCCAAATCGCTGAGACACAATTGTGACGTTAATTTATGATTTTTTTTTGTGATGAATTTTATGAGAGACACCAAAAATACCCTCCTGGCTTGCCTCTCTAGGTGCTATAAAATTAATCACCTTTACCACTGTTTTTCAAGCTCAACTATGACATGTATTTATGAGTTTTAGTCAAATTAGTTATCCATAATCAACAGGTTGTATACATCCCATTTTTGCATATTTTAATGAAAATTACCATGTTTCTAGTCAACAGTAACACTGAATACCACCTTGACTTATACCTTATACCCGACTGTGTAGCAGACCCTACACAACTTCAGTTATGAGCCTTGGTAATGTAGAGCCAAAAACTCATCACCCTTGTGTTGATTGTTGACCCCACAATACCAAGAATCACCAAACTTGGTTAATTTTCATCTGGATATATTTCATTGCGTATTAATGTACATAAATCCAACATGTTATCAAATCAGAAAAATTTTCATTTTCCCATGATAACATACTGGTACATATATATTTTAAGCATTGTACATATTCATGCATTTATAACCTGCGTACTTAGATTAAGTCACTTGATTCACACAAAACTTTATTTTTGTAATTCCATAAAGGAACCTTTTTTTTATACTGCATATAATGTCAAACCCTTCAGGTTTTCCACAAAACCCAGTATTTGTATCATAATACCCATAATTGTCAATGGACTTGGCAAGGCCTCATCTTTTCTACTTATTTTTCTCCCTTTACACTCGTGCAGAGACGAGTAGGAATGTGGGGATTTGTCAATGGACCATTCTGGGTATTATTATTATTTTTCATATTTACTAAATTCTTCGCCATATAAAGCCTAAGCTCTGCCCGTGATCCACACTCAATAATCCCCTGTATTCCTCAACAGGAACCAGGATCCTTTAGTCATCACAAACACACTTCCTCCATTAGACTCTGTGACATAAGGTACAAGGATGTAATAACATTCCAACCTTATCTACTCAGTCCAACTGGAGGAAGTGCGATCCACCTGTGGTGCCATATTTGGAATGAGAGGATATTTCACAATCTCCTCTCAATCCTCATTAACATAATCTACCCACAGGTGGCACTCTCTCTTCATGACATGTGTCACTATTCCATTGAGCCACATGTACAGAACATTTCACAACACTGTGAGCTGCTCTAGCCCTTAGTATATAAGGTAGCTTGAGCAGCTCCCAATCATCTATTCTAAGATCATCTCTCCCAACTTACACCTTACACCCATACCTCGAACCTACGACAGGTTGAGCTATAGGATCAGAGGCAGAGCTTAGATCTTGGCGAGTGTTATCATTGTTACCACCTTTATGAAACACTCATGTCAGCTATGCAATAAAAGCATCGAATGAACTTCCCTGGATTCCGTGTACATTCACTTCACCACATGTAACGGTCCGTTGACAGTATGGTCACCAGGAAATCGACAAACTGCCAAAAGGAATTAACTTAGAGGCTGCTAAGTTAGTGAATGTTAAGGATGGGGTGGCATATCAATCTCACTATGCCTTTTTGTCGAACATGTATCCTTGTAAGATAGTATATGATGATATAACATGGCATAGTGCTGAACAACTGTTCTGGTACAAGGTAGCCATGTACAATGGCGATGATGTCCAAGCCAATTTAATTAAACTCTGTAGGGATGGATATGAAGCCAAAAGGCTGTCTCACGGAATAGGTATTACCAAACAAGATACCAAAGACAGAAAATACATGTTCATGAAGGAGGTAGTGGATCTGAAGTTCGGCCAGGACGAAACACTGGAACAACGATTATGTGAAATAAAAGGATCCATATATGAAGCTACTACAGAGAAAGGTTGGGGCTGTAATTTTATGATTGCCCAAGCCAGTCAAATCGCACAGGATAGAGTGAAGTCGAATAAGATGGGGCAGATTCTAATGGACCTGAGAGACTCCTATCTGGCACCATGAAGTCCATAATTAAATTGAGGAACTATTACTGGTACAATCAATGGCTATAAGTATTATACATATCTAATATATATTTAGTCTGTGCTAAGGTGTGAGTGATAGTTGACCTAGTAAGGCAGAGTGTAAAATATCAAGACGGATCAACTGTTTGATTATAGCCGACACACTTGAGCTGAAGTCTATACTGAGTCTACGGCGTCGCGAGGAGTAGAGACGCTGGTCAATTAACATTGAAAGCGGACTATTTTGGGCGCTATGAGTTATATATAGAAGCAATTGTTAAAGTGTATGATTAGAACTGTACATTGAGTCTACGGCGTCGCGAGGAATAGAGACGCTGGTCATTTAACACTGAAAATGGATTAGTTTGGACGCTATGGAACTATATATAGAGACAACTGTAAAAGACGATGGTTATAACTGTATATAGATTATTGAGATATATAGAATGAGAAACCTATTAGGCTGGAAAGAAATTGTATTTCTATGTTACCCATGAAGAATATAATATACAAATATTTTTATTTATGAACAACTTATGTAGAGGCATAAAGAAAGATGTATAATTATATTGGGTGTCGATGAAATTAAGTTTACCTTAACCTGTCAAATCTTTAGCCTTACTTAAACCTCAAATGAGCACAATGCTCTTAGTAGGTGGCACACGATGCCTATACCTGCATGTATTTGTTTCTATAGTGATAAGCCATTTGTATAATGAGATTGCGGGCACACCATGTCCAATTGGTAATGGATAACTATGACAATAGGGATGGGAGGAGAGATTTCACCATTTCTCACCTGAACACATGTAGTTTATATTCCAAGATTGAAACACTGAGGATATATATGGGAGAAAGAAATGATGCAGTCATTGGAATCTCTGAAAGTTGGCTAGAGGATGGCATGGAAAGTGGGTTAGTACACATGAATGGATATAACTTTGAAAGGTGGGATAGAAATTGGGGAAACAAATCCTGTGGTGGTGTTGCTATGTACATAAGAAATGATCTACTATATTCAACCACTGCTTATGAACACCTTAACATAAGCTCGAATGATATTGAAGTGCAATGGATAGAAATAATTAGGATTGGTAAAAAAACATAGTAATAGCTAATGTGTATAGACCCCCTGACGGAGACAAAGCAAAGTTTGTGGATTGTATACACTCATTGATTGATAGAGCAAACCTCAGACGTAAGGATCTGATTGTCATGGGTGACTTTAACATTGATTTTCTGAACACTAAATTGGCAGCAACAAAATTAATGAAAATCTGTCTTAACATCTTAGGCCTAAAGCAAATAATTAAGGAACATACGAGAGTTAAAGAAGAAACTAAGACATGTATTGATTGGGTCATAACAAATACTACAAAACAATTCGAACCCATGATTAGGAAATGGAACATTAGTGACCATTATATGGTTGGTATATCCTTAATTGACCAGGTTGTGTCTAAAACATAAATTGAGTTTTATGGACGTACTTATAGGCGCTACAACCCTGAGTTGTTTAAGGAATGTATAAGAAATGCTAACTGGGAACCATACGTTGAAAGTAATTGTGTAAACATAAAATGGTCATATATGTTAAATATTGTACTGAATGAACTGGACAATATGTGCCCTATTAAGAGATATATTGTTAAAAAAGAGAGAGCCCCATGGATAACGGATTATATATTGGAATTAATTAAAGATAAGGATAATGCACTTAAGAAAGCAGTGGCATAAAAAAACTGAAGATTGGAATAGAGCTAAGAACTTTAGAAATAATTGTACCAAACAAATAAGGAAAGCAAAAGCAGATTATGTTAAATCGAAGTTAATAGAACATGGCAATGATAGTAACAAATTCTGGCGAGAAATTAACGGCCTGATAAAAGGGGATGGTAATAAGCTGAGATGTCATCTTAAGGACTTTGATAAAGACTGTATGGTACCAGATGAGGAAACACCCAATTTTGTGAATGATTTTTTTTCTTAATATTGGTCCCAACCTTGCAAAGGATATGAATACCCCTTGGTCATATGATGGCATCGAGGTAGATAGTAATTTAAATAATGTTTTTACTGATGAAGATGAAATAAGAAAACTTATAAAGGATATAGATGTTAGTAAATCTTCTTGTATTGACACTATTTCTTCGAGAGTACTGAAAGATGCTTTAACAGCAATACCTGAGAGGATTGCTGAATTATTTAACTTGTCTCTTATGTCTGATGTCATACCGGTAGCCTGGAAAATAGGCACTATTGTACCATTACAAAAGGAAGGAGATAAGACAAACGTTTTCAATCTGAGACCAGTTACATTACTCCCAATTATTGGTAAACTTTTAGAAAATGTTGTAAATAATAGACTAATGAATTACTTGGAAATTAATAATATTTTGGATGAAAGACAAAATGGATTTAGATCGGGTCATTCTACGATTGGAACAGTTGCCTATTTTTCAGATGAAATCTATAAGGGCATTAACAAAGGACTTTATATCATTTCCAGCTTTGTTGACCTGAAAAAAGCCTTTGATACTGTTAATCATTCTATACTTCTAGAAAAACTGAAGAAAATTGGTATCGTAGGTCAACTTATAATTTGGCTTAAGGACTATCTGAGAGATAGGAGACAAAGGTCATTGGTAAATGGTTTAATGTCTAATGAGGGTGTAGTAGCTTGTGGAGTGCCCCAAGGCTCCATACTGGGCCCTACACTATTCTTGATATATGTGAATGAATTGGCGAAGGTTATTAAGAATTGTTCAGTCTTTCTATACGCTGACAATACTGTGGTCTCCATACAAGGAGACAAAATTCACCAAATGACCAATACACTCCAAGATGATTTGAAAGCCCTAAAAAATTGGTTTTAAAAAACCAATTAACATTAAATGCTAAAAAAATCAAATTATATGATTTTTGGGTTGAGACCTTGGCTGAAAAAAATCGAAAATCACACACTACTATTTGATAATACCCAACTAGAGAGGGTACTGAGTTTCAGATATCTTGGAGTCTATTTAGACCCAGTATTAAATTTTAATAAGCATGCCGAGGAAATGTGTCTTAAAATGCTACATTTATAAAACGATGGTATTACCTTATGCTGACTATGGAGACATATTGTACGATGTGGCTGGTTCGTATATACTTGACAAACTGCAGGTTACTCAGAATAAGGCCCTAAGAAAGGCAATGGGTTTGGACAACAGGTACCCTACTTATTTAACACATCAGCAAGCAATGATATTCCCATTAGGCCCTTGTAGAGAAATGCATTTATTGAATTTTATGTATAAGCAGCAAGACAATGTCTCCCTATTAAATAATAGAGAAATAAGAACCAGAATCCATGATGCGAATGTTTTCCTCACTATCAAACCAAAATATGAAACTACTAAGAAAAGTGTAATATATAGGGGTGCAATGGCTTGGAATGCACTTCCCACAGTAATAAGAAATATAGCATCATACGAAGAATTTCAATTAAACCAGAAGAGAAATTGGAGAGGATCACTCTTTGCCTAAGATACCACTATAATTTATATCTCCCACTCATCCCATGAGCTTTCTACAAAATTTTATTAATGTCAAGATATCCAGAATATGGGACTACATATGTTTAGTTTTGATGAGGGGTGCCTGCCCTATAATCTCATATACTGGCTATGCTTAATGATAGTATCCATCGAGAGGTTAAGTACACCTGTTGAAAAAGATTGTAATGTCTAAGTGGTTTAATGTATCAAATTATGTAAGTGAATCTTGTCGAGAATATTATGTACTTTATGAATATAACAAATCATGATTTACCTTATTGTTATATATATATACTACTTGAAATTATGAAGATAGGCTGGTTGCAATGAATATATTTCAAGCTGAACAAGCTTTTTTCTATTGTAAACAGGATAATATAATATAAACGGGCTGGTGCGTTGCATAATTACCCATACTCAAAAAAACCTATGGGGCCTCTGTATTTCACTGTTTTTAACAGGAAATAAAATAAGCCTATACACAAGAGGATATAATCATATCACATAACTCGATCAGAACCAGACTTGCACAGTAAAGGATAAGTGGCCCAGGGGCCTACTTGATAACATTTTAACCAGAGAAAGTATCGACTCTCAAGATTAACACTTTAGTCTGATCATAAAAATCGAGTAATCAGCATCTCTCTTGATAAATACATTCTTGATGTGAATGTTTTCCTGATGAAAATACAAAACACCAATACCACTACAACGTGGACGCAGGTATTTTGCGTAGCACGTCACCACGGGTTGTCTCTCTACCATGACACTAGCGTGGGAATCTTGAAATTACTAGGTGCACCTCTATCATCTACCGAAGTGTTTGCTACTTCACAGGATGATTAGATCTAGCCTTGTTTCATTGTGCCATATTAGATATTTACAGGATAATTAGATCTAGCCTCATTTCATTGTGCCATATTAGATATTTACAGGATGATTAGATCTAGCCTTGTCTCATTGTGCCATATTAGATATTCACAGGATGATTAGATCTAGCCTTGTCTCATTGTGCCATATTAGATATTTACAGGATGATTAGATCTAGCCTTGTTTCATTGTGCCATATTAGATATTCACAGGATGATAAGATCTAGCCTTGTCTCATTGTGCGTTATTAGATCTAGTTATGTCATTTACAAATATTTTAATCCCTCTCTCTTCTCAAATTCAAAACTGCAGAGATACCCTTTGCAGGCCTATGTATAAATGATTGTTGGGTGATGGTGTATTCTTGTATGTTTTTTTCTTCTCTATTTTATACTTGAATGGTTATCAACCATGATTACAGTCAATTATAATTTGAGGTTTTACTTCTTACATAGTTCAACTTTAATACAGGATATTCCGATTTATCACATCCCTAAAATTGCCAGTCAGGGGAATATGATAATATCGATATATCACGAAGTTCTATTTCATACATACATTAGTATAGGGATGGTCCAGATCCTCACCTCACATGATGTAGTCACATCCCCCTCCCCCAGGAGCGTGTTGCTCCTATGGTAAAAAGAGCTGTCAGTAGATACCCTCTTTTCAAAAGAAGTCACGCTCTGCTTCACCATTCAACTTGCACTCACCAAATTAGTCTGAAAAGTCACCTGCCTTGTTTAAAACAGAGAGAGAGCTGCACTATCAGGTACCTACTCATGTCACACACTCTATAGTATATTATACTGACTGACTTCTCCCAACTAGGTACTGTGAAATCTTTATGTCTGCTTTTATGAGACATGTCATCAAACACTGGTATACCGACATTAATGGCGGGAGGCGTTTTTTTACGCGGTCACAACCGCATTTCTTGTTTAGCACCATACTTGAATGACCACTTGTGAGCAACAAAAGGGACAAGTTATAGCTACATGAAAAGAAAGGACTTGAAACGAGGGCATTTTTACCCAGCTCTTCCTTTTACTATAGGAGCAACACCCTCCTGTATATACATGTACTTCTGTAGGTAGGGTATGTTTGCCTTTACCTACAGAAGTGTAGGTAAACCTGACCTCTTTGTCAATCTCTCAATCCACACCCTAACTTCTTTTATACAATACTAGGTACTCTATTCATTCCTCCCTTGCGGCATGGGCATTGTCCGTTAAGTCGGCCATTCAGTGTCGTACATGGAGCTCCCCCCAAACACCCTTTGAAAAATTGAATGAATTGTAATAAAATTCTGATTTTATCCACAAAAACTTTTAGCAATGAAAATAATGAAATCTAAGACTTTCGTTCAACCTTACCTATCTATCTAGGGCATATTCGACTTCTATTTTCTTATTAAAATGATATTTCATTGTATAAACTACAAGCCATTGTAACAATTCATAAGTTGCTGCAGCAATTTGAAACAAGAGCCATCAATATACCAGGTATACCAAAGTGTAAGAAAAAACAATCAAAATTTTGGAAGCATGTCATCGGAAACTTACTTGAATCTAAGCCACAGGAAGCATTATTCAAATTTCCATTGGGTTCTAGTACATGGCTTTTACCCCCTTTCTCTTATGACACAGAAGGAAAAAGTAAATACAGTCTCATGTATGTGGACTACCTAACTGCATGGCAGGTATTGGTGGACGCCTTAGATGGCAAATATTAGATGGCCTACTTATATTGGGTTAGTGCTTAAAGGGCCATATTACACCCACAATCATGTTCCTAGATTTTACCCGCGAAAGCCTCCCCTTTTCAGCCAAAAACTCCATGTTTTCGAAGGAAAATCTGATCAATGAAATCACAGTTTGAAAATTGACTCAAAAATATCAATTTATTGAGAAAATTTTCTCAAGAAAAGGGCAAAATTTGCCCAAACCACGGGCTCTTTGCTCAAAATTAGACCCTTGTTAGGGAGATTTTCTTAAAAGTAGACCCTTGTTAGGGGGATTTTTCTTAAAAATAGGACCCTTGTTAGGGAGACTTTGGCCAAAAAGTGGCCTTGCTAGCCGCACACATGTGGTACCAACACATATGAAGTGCCTCCATCGGGCTTGGTCAGCATGCTGCACCAATGCAGTACTGGCGAGTAGACTCGAGTAGACTCGCCAGTACTGCATTGGTGCATCATGCCGACCCATCAGGAGTGTATCATTCTTATATAAGGATGTCATGAATGCAGGTCTAGTATTAGAGCAATATGCAACCCTGAGAAAAGCCATGAATGTAGTGTAGAGGTACGTATTGTCTAACCCTAGAGTTGGGTACCGTCTGACGTGGCGGGTGAGTCGAGTCGTCGGACATTCCTCAGGTTCCGGATAGGTGGCAGCACCGATCCGGGTCTGTGGGGACATCTGACGACGAACACCTGGGTCCTTATATAAAGCCCAGGGCTCAGCCGCTACGTCAGAGGCCCTCCAGGCCTCCGCACCATGTAGATTATCTCTCCATCCATCTTAGCTGCTTGTTCTATACCATCCGGCAGCCGTGAGTGTACACTAAGAAATAAACTAACCATTGGCATACACTTGAATTACCGTCTTACTCTTTCTTTCGAATCGTAAGACCCGAACCCCCCAGGTCCGTAAGGCCGCAAGACCCTTACACTGGTGCCGTGACCAGTTAATTCTGGTGTATAGCCCGGCGTCATAACGTCCGAACGGCTGGTACATGGGTTAGATAACCTTAGGGAAGCTAACCCAGCAGGGCAAGAAATTGCCCAGGAGAATGGCAATGGATCAGTAGTGCTCCAAAACCATTTGAACTCCCAAGATGCGGAATCTACATCTTGGAGAGATCCCGGACCCCACTATAATGATAGTGAGGAGAATCTACCAGACTCTGTACGACGCGAACAGTCTATACAGAGACAGGATAAGTTAATGAGCCAACAATCACTTGTTGATGAGCTAACTAATTCGATGTTCGAAGTTGGTGGTAGTACCAACCCAGAACATCCGGCGCCAATGCCAAAGAGGGTAACATTCGGAGAGCTACCTTATAGATTACCCAGACCCGGATTACCCATATTAGATTATAGCGCTATAGATGGCGACTTAACCTATGCGGTACCGGAAGGTGAAGAATTTAAACAACCGGACGTCCAGTTGTTAAATGAAACTTACGTAACTCTGAACGAGAATCTAAATACCTTGGTCAGAGCTAAAGATGAAGTATTCCATGAAAAACTTCAGCTAGAAGAAGACCTAACTGGCATGCGGAAAGAATTCGAAGCCAGAAGGAGCGAGTACATGAAAGAACTCGAGGATGAGGAACGAAAACTCCAAGAAATGAGAAAGTCATTCAATAAGGAGTATGACAATAGACACATCCGTATCCAAACATACATAGATACAAACGACCAACTAAGTCATGATAAGGCCAAATTCAAATCCGAAATATGCCACTATCAAAACGAGTTGGAAGAATTGAAACTTCAGTGTACTAAACAAGCTGAAGACAATGAAGCTATCCGAGTAGGCATTATAGCTTACAATAAACAACTGGAAGAAGATAGACAGAAACTCACGAATGAGCTTCAGGAATTGCAGACTACTGCAATAACCTTAGACAAATATGTAGAAGCCGCCCAGTTAACTATAGGTGATATAGATCCAGCTGTGGTGTCTACAATGTTGGGAAAAACATCCAAAGATGCAACCCCAATTAGATACAACCCATTCGTCGATGATGGGGCTGATAAGAATGTAGTTTCCGGAATCTACAAGAAACCGGATAATGCCGTAGATAGTGGAACCGCACCTACACCAGCAGCTCCAACGCTGGATACAATAGGTCCGGCACCACCAATACCAGACCTGAGTCACAAAACTAAAACGACTCGCGATAGTGCTGCCGGAACCAACAATAATACACCCGTAGCACAACCAAGAGTACCGGGTCCAATGAGACATATGTTAACACCACCTTCATATTTCTCCCAACCTGGCCATAGTACACCACCAGGTCCGAGATTACTGAACCCATCTTCGGGTCCAGTTAATGGTCCTACTGATGGACGTTTTCCAAGACCGAACCCGCCACAAAACAACTTTAATGGCGGAATGTCTCAACCGAGAGCATCTTCCTATGGATATAGATATAATTATAATCCATCAGGAAGTGGTAATTATCAAAATGGTAATAACTATAACCAGGGATGGAATCAAAATAATTCTTACCCTAGGTATGCGCCTTCTGGAAACACCAATTATAATGGTGGATGCCCTGGCGGCTCATCCGGAAACTATAATGGTCCACCAGGAGGTAACCCCCCAGGTGGCCCAAGTGGATCTGGATCGGGAGGATCAGGATCAGGAGGAGATGGCAGAAAGCCAAATAGGAGAACTTCCATGCCCGCAGGGATGCAAACCATCTTTGATAGGAGCCAATGTATCCAAAATTTGGGCATTGACTGCTACCGAAAGGGAGCGGATGGCATGGAAGTCATGAACTGGAGCATGCGAGAAGCAGATAGACTACGCGGATGTAATAATCCGGCACGTAGACAGGCACGGATACCCCCTCCATACGATTCTAATGACCCATGGAAGGATAGGTATCAAGCTTTTGTCGACGAAGTCAATTGCAGTGGCTGGACAAAAGAAGAAGCTCTGCCATATTTGATCTGTTGGTTGAATAAAGGTGGAAAAGTAGCCCTCAACCAATGGAGAGCAGCTTACGGATTATACGGCACCTATGATCAATTGGTCGAATGTGCCGCATACCTATTTGGATCAATCGTTAGGGAAGATTCATGGGTAAGCTTCAAGAAAAGGACACAGAAACCTAAAGAATCTCACAAGGTCTTTGGTTTGGAGCTACAGGACCTGCTATCAAAAGCGCGTCCGAATTGGGCTCATGACGATGACTGTTACCTACAAGAGTTGTTTATACAATTCTACAATGGATTGCGGGATCCGGATCACAAACAAGTAGTTTGGGATTCTTGGAAAGATGATACTTCCTTCAGTGACCTGTTCATATCAATAGATGGACATGACATGAAGAAACGATTGGTAGGTCTAGGACCTAATCCGGTAAGAGCAGCACCTTTTCAATATGGAGGTACACCTGCTCCGATATATGATACTTCCCAGTTAGCCGCGGTTGATTCGCATGACGCTGATGAGGAGGATGAATATGTCTCCGATGAAAACGGAGAATATATTGGTTCAGTTCAAGTAGCTGGAAAGTATTACCGACAAAAACGGTATAGGAAAATACATTCGAAAGGAAAGGGAGGATCCGCCGCTGGTAAGACAGCTTCCGGATCGAATGTAGCCTCTGCGGCGAAGCCAACTGTGGCAGCCACTGCTACTCCGACTAATGTAATGGAAACCTTAATAACCGGACTAACAGAAGCTCTAAAAAGACCGAGAGTTGATAAATCTCAGAGGAGATGTTTCAGATGCCAGAAACTGGGGCATTTTGCTCCAGAATGTATGGCTGAGAAACCTGTCCCGCGTAAACAGGAAGGTGTCTCTGGAATAAGTACAGAGGAAAACTAGGAAGGGGTCTCCCGAGGGGCAAAGAAGGGGATCCCAGTGACAAATCTTGCCATGATATCACCATCCGTGATGATAGTTCGCATGTAGTAACAAACTCGCCTAACACCGAGGTGGTTGTAGACACCCGGAAGGTTAGGGAAGCTGATATGACAGGTGCCACGGGAGCACAGGGGAAACCCAATATCAGTAACGAGGCAGGCGGCTACGAGTTAGCCAAGGTCTGTGGTGCCCACCTGCCCCTGGGTCATCCTTGTCTGGAATTCCTGAAAGGATGTGGATCGACTCCTGGTGTGAAAAATGACGTTCCGATCCTCACGGACATGCCCTCTGTTCTAAACGGAAGGCGGTGGTATGTTTGCCTCACTGTTAACGGAAGATCTGCCGAATTCCTTGTGGATACGGGAGCTAGCCACTCTTGTATCTCCAGGGGGTTCTACGATCTTATACCAGATGAACATGATACTCTCAAATCGGGAGGAAGTGCTCAGACGGCCGATGGCAGTACCTTGCAAACGTATGGTAGAACTTGTGTGAAACTACAGTTGGATGGTATACATGACTATGTCATGAGCGCCACCGTTGCGGATATAGCAGATGAGGGGATACTTGGGTTGGATTTCGCATCCCTGTATGGAGTTGTGTTGGAACCCCAATCAGGAGTGTTGAGTGTGAAATACCCATATCCCGTAAAGGTTAAGTGTGTACTGAGGCAAGTGAGCAGTATGGCTAGTGTAGCACACACTGTGCGAATCCCTCCGGGAGTAGCCTGTGATGTGCTTGTAAGAAGTGATCCTGCAATGCGCAATAAGCCTGCAGTGATAGAACCGGATGTAGCTACTCTGTCAAGTATCGGATTAGTATCCGCAGACACTATTGTAGCAAATGCATCATGGTCGGTAGTACCTGTCTCCAATACCGGAAACAGTACTATCTACTTAAAAAAGGGGCAAGTTTTCGGAAACGTGACCCTTTCGGAAACTGTAACGGATAGTAAGAGAAACTTACAAAAGGGTACAGGAGATGATGAAATTTCGGAAGACTTACTCAAGTTGTATGAAGAAACTTCATTAGAAGATCCGGAATACCGGAATGTGTTCTATGAATTGCTCTGTCAGTATAGGACTGCCTTTGCCAAACCTGGTGAAAAACTAGGTACGACAAATAAGGTAGTACATAAAATAGATACTGGAGATGTGGAACCCTTTAAGATTCCGTATAGGCGGTTACCTTTAGCGAAAAAGAGGGTAGCTGAAGAGGAAATAAACAAGATGTTGGAACAGGATGTAATAGTCCCTTCCAATAGTCCATGGAGTAGTCCTGTGTGTATGGTAACAAAGAAAGACGGTACTATCCGCTTTTGCATAGACTACAGGAAGTTGAATGGAATAACGAAAAAGAATTCGTATCCACTACCGAGAATAGACGAAACCATTGACTCCTTAGGAGGAAACAGTTGGTTTTGTACCCTAGACTTGCAATCAGGTTATTGGCAAGTGGGAATGAACCCTTCAGATATGGAAAAAACTGCATTTTCGAGTCATATTGGACTATTCCAATATAACGTAATGCCGTTTGGTTTGTGTAATGCACCAGCAACATTTGAAGCAATGATGGAAACAATTCTAAGTGACTTATTGTGGAAAAGGTGTCTTGTATATCTTTACGATGTCATAGTCTTCGGAAAAACATTCGAAGAGTGTTCTAATTTCAAATGGTCTCAAATTAAAACCTAAGAAATGCCACATGTTTAGAAAGTCCATAAACTATTTGGGCCGCATCATTAGTGATGAAGGAATAAAAGCTGATCCGGAGAAAATCGAATCAGTTACGAATTGGAATAGACCTAAAACACCCAAAGAAGTGAGGTCCTTTTTAGGATTCTGTTCCTATTATAGGGAATTTATTCCGAATTATTCTAGAGTCAGTTATCCATTGCAAGCAATAGCTAACTGGACTCCAGGAAGTACCAAGGAAAAATTTCCTTGGGGGCATGAACAGGAATCTGCTTTTCAAAAGCTAAAGGATCTGTTCACGAGTACTCCAGTATTACAATATCCGAATGAAACGGATCATTTCATACTGGATACGGACGCTAGTAATGACAGCATTGGTGCAGCTCTCTCGCAAGTCCAAAATGGGAGAGAAGTACCAATTGCCTTTGCCAGCAATACACTGAGTAAAACTCAGCGCAATTACTGCACAACCAAAAGAGAGCTGTTAGCAGTAGTTGTATACACCAAGAAGTTCAAACATTTCCTATGGGGAACGAACTTTACATTGCGTACGGATCATTCCTCTTTGAGATGGCTACTGAACTTCCGAGATGCTGAAGGAATGTTAGGCCGATGGTTAGCCCATCTATCAGAATATGGGCTTGAACATCACCAGATTCAGCATAGACCTGGAGTGAAGCATTTGAATGCTGATGCCTTGTCTCGAATACCAATCCGGAAATGTGATAATCCGGATTGTACTGATTGTGGTGCTCATAGGGCAGTGCTAGCAGGGATTCGAAGACCATTCGAACCCCTAGTTGCCAGTGTACTGGATTGGTCTATGGATCACATACGACGTTTCCAGGAAGCTGACTCGATAACTGCGCAGCTATTGCAATTAGTACCAAAGGGTATACGTCCAGTTAGGCCTGAGGTCTCTCTGGAAAACCGAGAAATGAGAAGGTTTCTTGCTCAATGGACTGAGCTTGAAGTCCAGAAAGGCGTGTTATACCGTTGGAAGCCATGTAATAATGGTGAGAAAATCATGCAAGTGGTAATACCACATGCCATGAGACATGACATTATGTATTTTTGTCATGGACATCGGACCAGTGGTCATTTTGGAAGGAAACGCTCGTTGGCACGACTTTCCAAAAGATACTACTGGCCTGGCATGACCAGAGACTTGCAAAGATGGGTAATCACCTGTCCGGATTGTTGTAAAAACAAACCCGGACCCGGGATGGGCAAACTTCCTCTATCCCAAGAACTTTTCGGAGTTAGATTCGCAAGAATCGGGGTAGACATCATCAGTGGATTGAACAAAACCGCTAATGATAATACCTGTATGATGGTAGTATGTGATTATTACACAAAATACACTCAAGTATTCCCACTACCGGACCACAAAGCAGTTACTTGTGCTGAAGCCTTTGTAAAAGGTTGGGTACTCGGTTTTGGCGTACCACTAATGTTACATAATGACCAAGGTAGAGAATTCGAATCAAATCTCTGGCAAGGTATGTGCGAATACTTAGCTATTTGCAAGACTAGAACCAATCCGTATAGGCCACAAAGCGACGGATTGGTAGAAAGGTTCAACAGAACCCTTATCCAAGTTCTAAAGTCGCTTGTAAATGAACATATGGATGACTGGGATGAGCAATGTCATTTTGTGACACATGCTTATAACAGTACGGTACATTCAAGTACAAATTGTACTCCAAACCTTTTGGTATTCGGAGAGGATTTGATAATGCCTGCCGACTTAGTATTTGGAGTCGTAGGGATGGACCCGGAATTACCTTGCCATGTAGTTTTTGTGGAATGTTTAAGAGACAGATTTAAAAAAGCATATGAGTCTGTCCGGATCGATTTGGAGAAAAGTGCCAAATGGCAGAAAGTTGGATATGATACCGATCTAAAACATCAGAAATTCCAATCCGGAGATAGAGTTCTCAGACTACATGAACCACTTAGGCACATAAAATTAGCGTCTAATTGGGATGGTCCCTTCACGGTAACCCAAGTTATCAGTGACTGTACCGTAATAATTAAATCCGACCTTGGTCGACTGTATAAGTCAAATGTGGCCAGACTGAGGAAATGGTCTGGGAGGGAGACCTCCACAGAAATGTATGGTGAAGGTTCCGGAAAGATCCTGAACCAGAATCGCATAATAGACCAGGTAAAGAACACTACAGTGAAGTGAGGCCGTGGTAGGCCTAAAAAGTGTTCCGAATCAGTGACACCCACGCCAATACCGACTAAGCGTGGCGGAGTTAAAAAAGTCTCGGCAGGTGAAGACAAAAAGAAGAGGAAAGGTGTCTCCAAGGCTAGGAAACTCCTAGAAAAAGCTCTTCAGACTGTCAGGTCCGATAAAGAACTATCCGAGAAGGGGAGATACGTTCGCCGCAGCCCCCGAATTGCCCAGAGGACTGCAGTGACCTAACCTGTATACACAACGAGTGTAATGTTTACATTTAGAGGAACGGATGACAACTGACCCAAAAGGCTTATTTGTCGCCGCCGCATGATGTACCAATGGGTAGTGGACGGATAATCCGGTGGATTTGCTTAAGCTTTCCATAATCTCCACTTAAATCCCCAGACGAGTCATCGGCATGAGCGATAATTACCTAAAAAAACAATCAGTTTGTTTATGTTCTGCCCGTAGCACATGCGTTTCCGCATGACGTCACCGTGTCCAGTCTCGGCTGACCTCTCGTGACCTCGCGGGATGCGGGGAAATGACGTCACGAAAGCTGGCCTGTCGCCATATTGTTTTTTGGTAGCGTTTGGGACAGTCGGGTCACCCCTTCTCTCTTGAATTCTACCATCTAGCAAACCCCTTGTGCGCCCTCAGAGTCTGTCTCTCAGTAGGCAGACTCCGTTAGTGTCGGCCCCGGCGCCGTAAAAGCCGGAAAAAGGAGTATTTTACTCCCGTAGGTGATTCCCCGGTCATGGCTGAGGAATCCGTAGCTGCAGCCAAGCTATCCGGTGACCCGGATAAGCTGACTCCGTCCGCAGAAGCTTTTCCGGAAGCTTTGTCACCTGTTACACAGGAAGAGAGCGAGATGATGGACGTGGAGGAATCCACGGATCGCTCGTTCGAGGAGAAGCTGGCTTCATTCTCACTAAATGAGCCAGAGAAACTTTTATCTCCACTCCCAGCCGAGGGATCCGGAGGGGCAGCGAGTGCTGAACCCGCAGCAACTGAGTCCGAAACTACCCAAGTTGACGGACAGAAGGACGAGTGGAAGCCAGCAGTGGCGGAACCTTTTCCAGCTAGCTATGATGGTCGCTACCTGTATGTCCACCCGGAACTGCAGGCACAAGTGACCTACGCGGACTGACACCAGTCAGGATGGACCCGAAAGTCAGGATAGCTATCAAGGGCGTCATGGCTCCCGAACAGCTGACCAGGACACCTCCCGAGTGGCTTCGAGACTGGCCGTGGTTCCAACGGGGACTTATGGTAGACGCTGGTTTCCGTGAAACCGTGTATGCAGCTAACCGAGCCTTCGAGCTCGGAGCGTATCCAAAGCCTGACAAATCCCTGTGGAATGTCAAGGCTACGAACATCAACTGGGTAGGCTGTGTCTGGGATACCGATGGACAGACCTACCCACACCCTAGTGCTACCCGGCAGCAATGCCTGACCACTAAGGAATTCAGGGAGGCCGCTGCGAACTTCGAGCAGTGGGATGACGGTTTCTACATAACCGAGCAGGAATTGGTGGATGTCCAGAACAGTTCACTAATCGGATTGGACCGAGCTGCAGCCCTTCGGATGATTATTGCCCGCCGAATGACTGCCGAACAGGAGGCCCAGGAAGAGGCTAAGAGAGCTGCGGAAGTACCCGCACCTCCTATCCCCGATCTGAAGCTTTCCACCAGGAGCTCAGCCAGTGCTACACAAGCTACCGGCAGTAATACTACCCCAGTAGAAGCCACGACCTCCAGCACATCCGGAACCCAGGAACCGGAGGAAGACTGGAAGGTCAGTAAAAACCGACGATCCGCTGCTCGGAAGCTCAAGAATCTCCCGGATTCTGCTAGAGCCGAGCCGAAACCCAGCACCTCAACCACTGGTAGTACCGCCATGGAGGTTGAATCGTCTGACGAGGAGTCTGTGCACGAGTCCTCGGTTGAGTATGATGAGAAGGCCACTCCATCAACTCAAACCGAGGCCGAACGTTGGGCTAACGCCAAGTCCGTATTCAAAACCCGGATTCCGACGTGCTTCTCCGATTGTGCCTACGGAGTAAAGAAGGACGGCTCTACCCTCTATGCCTGCCCGGACTCAATCAATAAGAACGATGAGTCAGATGACGAAGATTGGATGCGTCTTTCGGACGAGGACCCCAATCCGAGCAAAGCCTATCGAAAGATGTGGCTTATGCTTAACCATACCGAAGGGTATTATACCTATACCCAGAGGAGGAAGCTACGTTGGGCTCTAGAGAAGTGGTACGGTGACGACCAGAAGTCCTGTCCCTTCTCTATCTGCCAGGATGCGAGTGATGTCTCGGTCCGGACCTGGAGCACTCCAGCTCGGTTCCAAAGACATCTCGTCGAGACCCACTTCCACCATCACCCGGTTTACATTTGTGATCCGAGTTATGGCAAGAAGGGTAAGAAGTGTACTACTAAGGTGCAATACAGCCGACGTAGTGATCTGGCGAGACACCAGAAGAAATGCCACGCCGAAGGTTTGGAGATGGCTCGGAAGCGTATCATGGAGCTTCACCAGGAACTCATGAAGGAGTTCGATAGCCTGAGTGAGGATGCTTGGTCTAAGATCCGACCGGGGGACCAAGTCCTCTGCGAAGTTCCGAAGACCAAGGATTCGAAACTCCGAGCGAAGATAGTCCTGACTCCTGGAAAGGGTAAACTGGACATGCACGAGTCTCTCTGGCAGAAATGCGAGGAATCCGGAAAGGATGCAAAGAGAGCTCGTGAAAGGAGCAGGAGAGATCAAAACCGTGGCGGCAACGGTAATGGTCAGAGCACCACTGCTAAGCCGAAAGTCAGAGCAGAGGACCGTTCCAGGTCCCCTCTGGCTAGGCACCCCGCAGAGCAGGCTCAGGGCACTCCGGTGTTCAAGAAGCCCGAACCTGCCGGATACGCTGGAGCCGTATCTAAGCCTGGGAAAGTTAATCCTCGTAACTTTCCGTCCTTAAACCAGGGACCTGGACCTGAGAGCCAGACCTTGGTGGTAGGAAAGGATGGTCGTCTTGTCCCAAAGAAGACCACAGCACCTGCTGCCGCCGGATCTGCATCCGCTCCAGCCGCCCTGCCAGTTACCTTCACCCAGGAGCAGTTGAACATGTACCTGCAAATGGGATTGAAGCAGAACGCGCCCCCTGCCTACTGTGTACCAACGGCAGGCGTGTCCGGAAGCCCCAAACCCGGAAGTGGGTCACAGGCCGCATCGACTCCTCCCAAGGCTGTCGCTGCACCTGCGAAACCAAAGGACGCTATTACCATTAAAACCGGTAATGCGGAAGTTTGGTTTGAGAAATCTCGCCAAGGGGAGGCAGATGTCCAGAAGGCCATCTACACCCACTGGGAGAAGTGTGTCCGTGAGAAGGCCACAGAATTTCATCAGGGACTCCTAAACGACACCCTGTTGTGTATGAAGGAGGTCGCGGATGCTGAAAAGCAGCGCCTCGAGACCCTCATCCGGGACGATGTGAAGGCCCAGGAGGAGGCTGCCGCAGCTGCCCAAGAAAAGGCAGCTATGGACGTGCACGTGCTGGAGAAACGTGTAAAAGAGGAGATTACTCGGAATACCAATTTGAACACTAAGTTCATGAGGGTATTCGGAGTCGACTTGGACGAGTGGGACGGCACTCCCGAGTCGGCTCTAGCTCTTCTTAAGAAGAAGCATGCTAAGAAATCCGCTTAAGCATGCTACGGGTTATTTTTTTCCCATAATTTTTTCTCCATCACCAAATAACCAGATATAGTCTTTGCGGAACCCTATAGGTCTGCGAATGTTTTCTTCACTAGTGTATGAACACCTATAGTATGTGTTCCGGGTTCCTCTTATGACCAGCTTATTGTATAATTCAGGCTGTATAACCCTTATTGAACCCTGAATAGTCTATTCGGATTTATAACTTCACCCATGAACAATCCGATAGTAGACTTGCTGCTGTGAGACGTATCCGGATGCCAGTTCCAGACTCCTGCTGTTACTCGTGCTAACCACTTACTAGGATGGACTTTACGATTTACCTCTACAACTCATCTATACTCCCGAATGGACTTATACCAAATACTACTATTACTTCCGGACCAGCCTATATTGGACTATTTTCTACTTATGTCAACTAAACTTAAAACGGATTACGATTCTATACAGTTGACAGAACCGGATCTACAATTCACTTCTACATTCTACACCATTCGGATTTACCTATAAACTTTAGCACATCTAGAGGATTGCGGGTAGCTGCCCCAAACTCATCTACCGTGTTTCACCCTAATAACTATAGACTCTAGCACGTCCATCCCGTGGTTAGCTGACCACACATATCAGTGAGCATCCGAAGGGCTACAGCAGAAGACCCCAGCAGCAGCCATCATCCTTTCTAAAAATTGTAAATGTTACCATATGTCTATTTTTCTATAACATTATTTGTATGTATATATAAGACTACATTGGTCACATTGTACTATATTGTAATACGGGTATATATATATATATGTATGCTGGTACGGATCTTAGATCAGTGTTAATTATTATAATATAAGATCCGATAAACTACACCAGAACTTACTTATTATTGTCCTGCGAGACATACTATATCGTAAATATATTAATCTGGTGTTATAAAGATTATTCGGTACACGGTGATATCATATATATCATTACATTCATTACTACACCGTGATTTTTTTTTAAGTGTATAATACAAATGGTTCTATTCGTACTACTCATGGAATCCTTAACGGATCCATATGGTTATGTCATACAACGATGCTACAAGTTTATATATCATTAGATAGTGTAGTTACTATAACAGTCTTTTTTAAGACTACATAATCAAATGTGGTATTAATAACTACAAACGCATATGAATGTTATTACTTGATGTATTTAATGTTAACAGTTCCGTTACACATAACTGTTACTATCACATGTACACGAATTATGATACTTATCTTATAATTTATACCGTACACATGATATGATATCCTATGGTATAATAAGCTAATTAACAGTTCCGATACACATAACTGTTACTTATATAATTAATTTGTATCATATTCGAACATTCAACTTTGCCATTTTGTAACTACATACACTCTCGAATATATGTATATGACATTCAAATAATATCTAACCTGGTGTTAACGTTATATCTATGGTTGTACCTCTATTACTAATGGTTAAGACATATAGATATGTTGTCCTAGTAATATTACTATAACTATAACACCCTCCTAATGTCTGGGGGAGTGGTGTAGAGGTACGTATTGTCTAACCGTAGAGTTGGGTACCGTCTGACGTGGCGGGTGAGTCGAGTCGTCGGACATTCCTCAGGTTCCGGATAGGTGGCAGCACCGATCCGGGTCTGTGGGGACATCTGACGACGAACACCTGGGTCCTTATATAAAGCCCAGGGCTCAGCCGCTACGTCAGAGGCCCTCCAGGCCTCCGCACCATGTAGATTATCTCTCCATCCATCTTAGCTGCTTGTTCTATACCATCCGGCAGCCGTGAGTGTACACTAAGAAATAAACTAACCGTTGGCATACGCTTGAATTACCGTCTTACTCTTTCTTTCGAATCGTAAGACCCGAACCCCCCAGGTCCGTAAGGCCGCAAGACCAATCCAAAGAGACCAAAGAGAGGTGGACATAGTTAGGGAACATGAGGGCATTTCTCAACAGGGTACAACTGCACACAGCCACTCTGATTTGAAACCCTCAAAATTTAATTTAATTCAAGATACTGCTTGGGAAAATGAAGAGCATGTTATGAAAGATTTGATTAAAGCAAATCTCATCTTCTAATTTTTCTTACATTAAAAACGTTTTGCTGGTTTAAGGGAGTGGTCATTATTTATCAACAGGGGGGGATGGTGGGGGGGCGTAAAAATTTCAGACCCCTCTTGCGGGGGGGGGCCAACAATATTTTGACCCCTCTTGAGGGGGGGCTAACAAAATTTACCCTCTTTTGAGCAAAAAAGCCTGCGCGCTACTATAGTTCAAAGAGGGGTGCAAAAATTCTCCGCGCCTCCGGTTTGGGGGGGCGCAAACAATTTTGACTGTCGTCGAGGGGGGCGTAAACAATTTTCGCGCCACCCGCCCCCTGTTGATAAATAATGACCACTCCCTAAAACCTTTTGAATGCAATAAAAAAATGGGTTTTAACATGTATTAACCATTTATTTTTATGCTAGAATTACGTTTTTTACCTAAAATAAAAAGTACATGGTTTGACGTTTTCTTTTTGACATTTAAAACAGTTGACAAACTTAGAAACAGGGGTGGCCAGCTGTTGCAATGTTGCAAAAAATGTGTGTCAGAGAGCTTGGGAAATGCGATAGTGACATTAAGGATGATATTGGCTTTCCAAATCTGAAAGAATTTTGTCAATATTCCAAATAGAACCAAATAATCTAAATATTCCTGACTGAGATTTTCTTGGAGCAATAGAACACACCAATTTTTTATTTACATCAACCTCTAGAATCTGTATTTTGTTTTAGCAATTTGCCCCAAAAGAAAATTCTGCAACTCCAGTCATTTAAATGTAAAGTTTCAAAATCTTTTGACTGCAATTTGCCAACCTGTTTCTCTACAGCATGTATGTTTTAAGGTAAAATCTGGAAATTTTCTTGGTGTACATCTTCCACTAAGGGAGTGGTCATTTTTTAACAACAGGGGGGTTGGTGGGTTTGGGGGGACAAAAAAATTTCAGACCCCTCTTTTGAGTGAAAAAGCCTGCATGCGACTATAGAATAAAAGGGGGGGACGGAAAAATTTCAGACCCCTCGGAGGGGAGGGACGGAAAAAAAGTTTCGACTCGCGCGAGCGGAATTTCACTAACCCTCCCTGTTGTTAAAAAATGACCACTCCCTAAATCTTCTAAAACATATCCATCTAGAAGTAGAACCTGAAATGCTATGCCTCCTCCCCATTCCCCTACAATAGCTGAATTTAAAACAGAATCTGAAAATTTTCCAGGAGCAATTTGCCCCTAAAGCTCACATAACACACCTATTTCAAGGGTTAAATTTGAAGGCTGAATCTGAGAATCTGAAGTAATTTGCCCCTTAAATCCTCTCCAACACAACCTTTAAAAGAATTATTTATTTATTTTTTGGGGAAGGGGGCTGGGGATTGTGCCTCCCTAAATCCCAAAAATACACCAATATTGACAAGAAGAAGCTGAAAATTTTCTCAGAGCAATTCGCCTAACAATCCCATTGAAAACGTATTTCTACAATGGTTCATATGTTTGCTCCAGTACTTTGCAATATGCCCACCCCTGAGAAACTTAAGGGGTTAACTGCTCCATACTGCATGCAGTGCGTATCGACGTCTTTTGACTAAGCAAGTCTTTTGACTAAACAACGAGACTAGCAGGTATAAACCGTTGTAAGTAAAGTGACAAACACTTACAGTGGATTTCGGAGACAAAGGGACATTTTCTAACATCCTGGAAAGGGGGCATGCATGTAGACATGCCTAGTTATAAGAAATGCATTTATCAAAAGAAGAAAAACAACAACCAAAAAACAAACATATGATTTAACATATGATTTAACTTTTATGCAAAATCTTTATGCCAACCAGCATCAATTGACAATTAATCTGAAACCTTTAGGAAACTTTGTATAGACCATAATATTGATATCTAAATTTCATCCAGGGGCGGATCCAGGGGGGGAGCTAGGGGGCACGTGTCCCCCCCCTAGACCCCCTGAAATTGGGCCAGGCTTTGACTCTTAACTATATGGCCTTAGCGTGTTCTTTAGTGGGCCGACCCCTGCTGAAGCTGATACCTTGTGAGATAAGGACTGATAACAGCGAGCTGATGGGTAGCAGGTGTTACATAATGCACCCTGAAAAGTCGGCAGTGAATGAAAGACATTTTCTCATTGGTCAATAGTGGTTCATCTATAACATAGCCACAGTGTACGCCTTAGGTGTTACAATTGGTTTCTGGGCTTTCTACTGGAATCGTAAGTATATTGATACTCACTCGGTATTCGCATCGTTTTGAAATGTAAAGACAGGTTTTGCAATACAAAACGTTAGTAAAAAACATTTCTTGCAACATTTGAAGTATGTCAGAAATCGTTTCCTGGGTATCAGATAAGTGTAAAAATGAAACGTTTGCATGGCCTTCTTACTTTTAGTTTAAACATGATTTTTACATTGAAAATGTAACTAAAACGCAAACAGTCTGAACCTTTGCCACTGTACTATTTTTAAGACTTGGATTCTAGTCATCTATGACAAGTTTGATATTAAGGTGTTACTGATACATATCTGCATGTAGAGCATTTAAACAATTTAACAAAAACATATAAAACAAATTCTTTTTCTTTTCAAATATATTAAAACCTTCTATCTGGTTCCAGATGGTGTTGAAGTAAACGCAATAGGCTTCAGCAACCACATGTTTAACAGTGTGTACGCCATAGTTGACCTGTGTATAACCGCCACCCCAATTCGCATCCTCCACTTGTGGCACCCCATCATCTTAGGCTCCCTCTACCTGGCCTTTGCCATGATCTACCAGGCCATCAGGAACACTGACGGGGTCATCTACCCACCCATTAACTTCTATGGAGACCCAGGATTGGCCGGACTATTTGTCGGCGTAGGGTGTTTGTTACTGCTGCTGTTGTGGGCTTGTATATTTGGCATTTTTGTGCTGCGTGGATTCTTGAGCCGCCGGAAGTGGGCCTGTGGCCGAGACTACATTGGGCCTGATGGTGTTGAGGAAAATGTGGAAGATACCTATATGTGATAGGATAATTGTACTTTTAGATGATATTTCAAAAATACTATTTCATATGTATATGGCTTAGAAGGACTTTTAGAGGCATTCCCCTTCAATCCTCTTCACACTAGAGCTTCTGTGACCAACATACACATTTGCACATCTAGTTTCACATCAACTAGAGACCCAGTCTCGCGAAAGTGATGCATGCCTGAATTCAGCAGACATGTGACGAGCAGACATGTGACGAACAGATGAGGGACATATATTCTGAGGATATTTGACAAATATGGTACTGAGAAATAAGCTTCACTCATCAGATCATTCATTTCAGCTTCATAATGTCCGGAAACAAACGTTTTAGATGAATTTACTTTTATGTCACACATCTGCTGACTTGCTTGTCATGTGTCTGCTTATTTGTGGAGCAGCTGTGCTGTTTTGAGCCTATTACAACCTCAAATTCTTCATTTGTGGACTAAATATGATCTTAATGAATGGGATTCACCCTCCCAATGGGTAAATATTACTTAAAACAGATGAAAATCACTGTCTAAATGATATTTTTATCATGTCCCGCATCTGCTCATCATGTGTCTGCTCGTCACGTGTCTGCACATGTCAGGCCTGCACCACTTTCGCGAGGCTTGGTCTAACTAGAGTCTACATATTTCAACAATCATTATTCCTATGCAATATACATGGTGGCGGGTCAATACTAATTTCTATCATGTTGACATGCCTTCCAGAGGACTTCAATAAAAAAATAGAGAGTTTCTTACGTGGACAGCACTAGTTTCCGTTTCCGTCATAGGTCTATTTGTCCTTCAGAAGGCCATTTCAGAATCACAGCAATTGCTATTGTTTTGAAATGCCCCCCTGGTACACTGGGTCAAGTCGTTTTCTTTCTTTAAGATATCTCATTTGTTGCCTCTTCAAACAAGAAGGATTTCAAAGATGCATTAGTTTAGACAGAAGGATATTTCACACTGGACTAATTGTAATAGCCATTCAAAACGTAGTGTAATTCTTTAATACCACTCATCATGATGCCACAACAGGGGTTATGTTTCAGAATGATTAATGATCACCAAATGGCCCTTCGACCACCACTTTCAGATTCTCGTAGGAATTAGGCCTTCTAGAAGATCACCAACTATCTTGTACAAATATGTATCAAATTACACAGGGTGATTATACAAATAGGCATACAAAATGTATGATAGCACTGCTTATTCTATAGTTGTAGATAATCTGTTTTTTTAGTATGGGTAATGATGCATATGCACCAGCCCGTTTATTTTTATTTTATACTGGTTACAAAAGAAAAAAGCTTATTCAGCTTGAAGATATTCCTCGCAACCAGATTAATCTCATAATTACAATTGGTATAAAGTAAATAATGCTAATGAATCGTAGTACCATTTAACATACAAAGAATGATAAATGCACTATTCATTCAGATAACAAGAGGTTATTCCACAGTAGTAAGAAAATTTCCATATACCAGGTGTACTCAACCTCTCATACACAATTTACATTAGGCTTAACTTGTACATGAGACTCGGGGGCGGGCACCCCTCTACCAATTATAACCTGAACTAGATATTAATCAGTCATAAACACATATCAAAGGGGTGAATAGAGAGTTAAGTACTTCTATTAGGCAAAGAGTGACCTTCCAAAACATATTTTCTGATTTAATTTAAATTCTTCATAGGATGTAATATTTCTTTTGACAGTGGGAAGGGAATTCCAGGCCATTGCACCTCTATATAGAACACTTTTCTTGGCTGTTTCATATTTTGGTTTAATGGTAAGGAAAACATTAGCATCGTTTGTTCTTGTGTAGATCTCTCTATCATTTATCAGAGAGGCATTAGTCTGCTGTCTGTACATAAAATTCAATGGGTGCATTTCTCTTTGTGGTGCCAATGGAGATATCATAGCACGTTGGTGAGTTAGATGTGTAGGATATCTATTGTCCAAACCCAGAGCAGTTCTTAATGCCTTATTTTGAGTGACCTGGATCTTGTCCAATATATACACACCTGCTACATCATATAATATATCACCATAGTCAGCATATGGTAGAACCATTGCTTTGTATATCCGTAGCAGTGAGTCATTATCTAAATAAGGTCTAAGTTTGGACAACATGAAAACCTTATGTAACATCTTATGACACATCTCTTCAGCATGCTTATTAAATTTTAAAAGTGGATCTAGATATATATACTCCAAGGTATCTTAAACTTAATACTCTCTCTATCTGTATGTCACCAAACAAGAGCTTATGTTCTTCAATCGTTTTTAACCATGTCCTTATTCCAAAGATCATATAATTGTTTTTTTTTTTAGCATTTAGGGCAAGTTGGTTTCTTTGAAACCAGCCCTCTAAAGCCTTCAGGTCTTCTTGTAAGACCATAGTTATATATTGCAAATCTATACCTTGTATTGAGACCACAGTGTCATCAGCATATAGAAAAACAGAGCATTTTTTTTTTAACATTTGCAAAATCATTTACATATACCAAAAACAAGGTAGGACCTAATACTATGCTAGTTAAGGACATTGATATTAATAAATCATCCTGTATTGACAATGTCTCCTCTAAAGATTATTGGCAATACCTTGGAAGATTGCTGATCTGTTTAACTTGTCCCTTAATACTGGTAAGATACCTACTGCTTGGAAAATAGGAACCATTGTACTTCTACAAAAGGAAGGTGACAAATCAAATGTTTCCAATCTGAGACCTGTTACACTATTACCTGTTATTGGTAAACTTCTAGAAAAAATTGTTAACAATAGATTAATGAATTATTTGGAATTTAACAAAATTTTGGATAAAAGGCAAAATGGTTTCAGATCAGGTCGCTCCACTATTGGTACAGTTATTTTACAGACGAGATCTATAGGGGTATTAATGAAGGTATGTTTACTGTCTCTACCTTTGTGGATCTGAAGAAGGTTTCGACACAGTAAATCACTCTATTTTGTTAGAGAAATTAGAAAAAATTGGTGTCAGAGGCCTTCTCAGGGTGTGGCTAGTGGACTACCTCTTTGACAGAAGGCAAAGATCTCTAATTAATGGTACAATGTATACAGAAGATATTGTTAAATGTGGTATGCCACAGGGCTCCATATTAGGTCCTACCTTATTTTTGGTATATGTAAATGATTTGGCAAATGTTATAAAAAAAATGCTCTGTTTTTCTATATGCTGATGACACTGTGGTCTCAATACAAGGTATAGATTTACAATATATAACTATGGTCTTACAAGAAGACCTGAAGGCTTTAGAGGGCTGGTTTCAAAGAAACCAACATTCAATTCATTTCTTATCATATAACAAGGTAGTGCCCGCAATCTCATTATACAAGTAAAAAGCAATGTTAATATAATTCATTTGTAGGTATAGGCATCTCGTGCCACCCACTATGAGCATTTGGCTCATTTAGAGGTCGTAGTAAGGCTATAGTTGTCATTTGTATAGCAAACAAAACATCATCGACCAAATATACAAGAAATATAAAACAACTAACTCTACTAAAGTAATTCACTTATATTATATTATGAACACATCTGGAACATGTTGGTTTAATCCTTACCACCACCGTACAGTTACATAGTTGATATAACATGTGCAGCCTTACTAGGGACCATCCTATAAGTATATTTAGCTTGGCCGCGTCCAAAAATAGACTGCACCAGTGCTAATTGACAGCTGACTCACAGGTAATGTTAATGAGAATTTTACACTGTTTACAAGTCTCATATAAATGTAGATCAATAAATCATAATCAAAGTACATGAATATGTAAGTGAGATTTTACTTATAATTTAGTAACATATTTTCTGGGCTATCTTAATATGGTTATGGTGCAAGATAGGCATCCCTTAGATCCATGAGTATCTGTCCCATCTTGTTTTCTTTGACTGGCTCTTGAGATATCTGACTGGCCTGAGCAATAGTGAAATTACACCCCCATCCTTTCTCATTGGTGGTTTCTTAGATGTTTCCTTTGATTTCGCATAGCCTTTGCTCCAAAGTCTCATCTTGACAAAACTTCAAGTCCACTACCTCTCTCATAATCATATATTTTCTCTCATTATTGTCCTTCTTGGTAATTTTAATACCATGAGACAGCCTCTTGGCTTCGTATCCATCCCTGCAGATTTTAATTAGCACTTCTTGATCCTCGTCTTCATTGTACTTGGCTACTTTGAACCAAAATAACTGCTCAGCACTGTGCCATGATATATCATCGTAGACTATCTTACATGGGTACATATTATTGATATGCTACACCGTCCTTGACATTCACTAATTTAGCTGCTTCTAGATTAATCCCAGGAGGGAGTTTATCAATTTCATTGTACCCAAATAATTTGTCATCAATTACATTTTTTTGAGCCTTTCATCTTGATATTTAGGCCCTTATCCTTGGCTACAGCAGCTATACAATGAAGGTCCTTTCTCTCTTCTTGCTGTTCTTTGGTGAGGGCATCTGACACATAGGTCTTCTTCCACTTATCCACATTTCTCATTTTGGATACATTTTTAAACAGGCTGAATTTGTGATCAATTGACTTAAACCTTATGAAATGTTCCTGTCCCTGTCACTACCTGCCTTTTTCTTGCCCACTCTGTATGCGCTGTCTATACCTATATACTCGCCTTCCTTGACTGCACCGATATCCTTCATAATGTCAACAATTATTTTCCTTGGTGGTTCAGGGTTGCTTTCAGGTACTCCCTCTATGATAATGTTTTTCCTATGTCTAGCTTCATCCATTTGTCAAACTCTGATATCATTATGGAATGATTTGTAAGTCATTCTTTGGTTTTCCACCTCGAGACATTTGGTATTGACAGCTGCTTTGTTTATATTACCTTCAGCAGTGTCAAGCCTGTCGCGCAGTGACTTTAGCTCAATCTCCTTATCGTCCATAAAATTTTTAGCTTTTTCAATATGGTTGTTCATGCAAGTACAATTATCAGTAAGGGTGGCTTGTAGGTTCGAGCATTTGTCAACCATAGATATATTAGACTTCTTCAGCTCGTCCATTGCTTTTAAAAGCATGTTTTCCATAGTGCCCTTACCGTTCCCATTTGACTCCATATTGTCTTCCGATAGAGATTTTGTAACACTCTTGTTTCACCTCATATTTCTATCAGCCATTTCTACAGCAAGTCAAAAATACAGTCCATCAACTCACAAGATGTTCATGTCCCAGGTTTGCACATTTTAGTTGCAGTAGAGGCCAGATTCCACACGATGTTGGTCGATATACTTCGCCCGCTATCCAGTGTCAACCTTCACTACACACCATTCTCAATAATCATAATGTTGCTTTTTTCATGATATCTGTACAGTTTTGTGTCATGAATCTGAATCAAACTATGATCATTTAAAAAAATTGTACATCAGTGATCGTCAAATTGTGAATCATTCTGAAACATACCCCAGACCCACGGTAATGTGCAATACTATTGCCATAGCACTGTAGTAGGCGATTGTATAGCTATTTATTTTATGTGAATAACTTCGTCCCGTAGAGATAGCATTACGGAGCCGATCCGCACACCCCCAGTGGCGTAACGTGTGCCGATCCACCACAGCGGCCGATCCACCACTGCAGCCTCGTTCTGGGTGCATGTAAACATTCAAAATGGCGGACCGCCGCTCGTACGGGGGACTACGGTAACGGATTTTGCTAATTTTCAGTTAATTAGACACTCTAAAAACATAAAATAAATATAGAACTAAACTCCCCTGGTGTCCTCGGTGGCTGTTCAACCCCTCGTGGTGGATCGGCCACCTCGTACACCACGGTCGTTTAGTTCTATCTATTTATTACCTGTGACCACTCACTTTATATATGATTTGACAGCTTTTAGAGCATAGTGTACATTAGATGCTACATCAGTGCTTTCTGAAATAAACAAACTAGCAAGAACATATTTCTTATTTTTGGAAAGGGTTTGGGTAAAAGAAGGATCTAAAACCACATATTTGTTAGTTACATTAACTTTAAGATTATGTTTTCTAACCTGAAAATAAACGTTTTTGACAGAATTTCAGAAAGGCTCTTTTGGGGTGCGCAGGAAAAACAACAACAACAACAACAACAACAACAAACACAATGTTTTTAATGCATAATGCATCTAGTATTGTCATTGGTATATGTATGTATACACATGTATAAAAGCTACCATATTGCAAAAAAGATAACAGTGGCGGGTTTAGGGGGGGGGCGCGGTGGCTCGCCCTTCCTTTTTCCCTGTACTTAAGAGTTTACCAAATTCTTTTTACCCTAGGATTTATCAAAAATTAGGGGCTAAATGAGGGACGCGCCCCCCCTTCAAAATGATGGATCCGACCCTGCAGATATCCTTTAAGAAATGTTTTATATTGGAGAACTTTCATCATGTATTTTCAGTATTATTATGTATTGGTAGGCAAAACCACAATGACGTCACCTCTGAATTGACATATATTATACACATAGATTACAATTGTATATGTAGGCCTACTCTCACATTGCACACTATCTAGTATAATGTACATCTATGATCTTGAATATTCATTGAGCTTCTTTTCTCATTTTTCAAGGGCACACTTTGTACCCAAGTTGTAATTACTGTACAAGCACATATACACACAGATTGGACATAAATCTTCTCCTTCTAACCACAATCAGTAATATAACTACTTGGCAAAGAACGTTTTTGTCACGTTTGGAAACGTTTGAAAAGGGTAAGGATAATAAAAATGATTGTAAATGACGCTTTTCTAAGGCCCAAATACGTTTCAAAACAGTTTTAAATGTTGAATGTTTGTGACCAGGATGTTCTTATGGTAAAACCTCAAAATGAAAACTCCAAATTTTATCCACCATGTGGATGACCAGATATCTTCATCACACTATTATTTAGAGATATATCCTTTCTCAGGTCGCTTGATATATAGACAAAGGTTCACTCTCAGCGGGTCTGCCTGAGGGTTATCACACGAGGTGAAGCCTCGTGACATAACCTTCAGGCAGACCCAGTATGCAAGTAAACATTTGTATTTATTTCATGGTATCTGAGTCTGAAATGACCAACACCTCATCTAAAACGACATAAAATAATGATTATTTATTTATATGTTTTGAGTTCATTTAGGGAGATATGTGGGTGGGTTATTTCACGGGGGAGTGAGATACGGCGCTCCTATGTTTAACCTATGGGGCCTTTGTATTTCACTGTTTTTAACAGGAAATAAAATAGGCCTATACACAAGAGGATATAATCATATCACATAAGTTGATCAGAACCACTTTGACTTGCACAGTAAAGGATAAGTGGCCCAGGGGCGTACTTGATAACATTTTAACCAGAGAAAGTATCGACTCTCAAGATTAACACTTTAGTCTGATCATAAAAATCGAGTAATCAGCATCTCTCTTGATAAATACATTCTTGATGTGAATGTTTATGCATGCACAGGTGAGGCGGGGAGTTGCTAAACCTCCCTAATACCCCATGTATAAGGTGCAACCCACATACAAGACCCACCAACCTGAGTTCAGGAGCGTCCTAAATGGCGCACCCATGGCTGATGTTTAGCACTTTATAGACCTAGATTATCTCAATCTGCAGTGAACAAAAAGAGTCTAGCAAAACTTTCAAAGTGATTGCCATCATAATTAAGGGACTTTCACTGTACATATGACATTTTGATGTTTAACCTTTGCGGCTTCATCCCCTGCAGGGCTCCCTGTGCTGCTTTACCTATTTTGTTCAGTGAGATATCCAGCTCCTGAAGCATGTTGTTCTTCCTGAGCGCCGCAATTATGGCCATGGCGCCATTGTCACCAATGTAGTTACGGCCGACATGCAATGTGTGAAGGCTGTAGTTTTTCTGTAGTGCTGCAGCAAGGGCTGTGGCCCCTGTGTCGCCAATGATGTTATCTCTGATATCCAAAGCCTGTAGGGTGCAGTTGGTCTGTAGTGCAACAGCCAGCGCTGTAGCGCCAGTGTCGCCTATGTCACTACTACCAACACCCAGGGTATGGAGGCTTCTGTTCTTATGTAGTGCTGTGGCAACAGCAGTGGCACCATCATCAAAGATGCAGTTGCCACTAACTTCCAGTGTATGGAGGGTGTCATTGGTGTGCAGCGCCCCAGCCAGAGCTCTGGCGCCTTTGTCGCCAATGTAGTTTCCAACAACTTCCAATGTCTGAAGTGTGCTATTGACTTGCAGTGCTTTAGCAAGAGATATAGCGCCATTGTCACCGATATAGTTACTTCCCATACCTAATGATTGGAGGGTGGCATTGGTCTGCAGTGCTGCAGCTAGAGCTGTGGTTCCGCTGTCACCGACATTGTTAAGTCCAACATCCAATGTATGGAGAGCAGTGTTGGTTTTCAGTGCTGCAGCGAGCGCCGTAGCCCCATTGTCACCAACATTGTTATAGAAAACTCTCAATGCTTGGAGAGTACAGTTGTCCTGTAGTGCAACAGCAATCGCTGTGGTGCCCTCGTCTCCTATTTTGTTTCTATGAACATTTAATGTCATTGGTTTGTAGTGCTGCAGCAAGAGCTGCTGCACCGTTGGAACCTATGCTATTCTGGCCAACATCCACTTTCTGGATGGAGCGGTTGTTTTGCAAAGCTGCAGCTATGGATCGGGCTCCACTCTCACCAATGTTGTTGCCATTCAGATCTAATGTGTGAAGGCTGTGAGCATTTCCAAGCCATTCAGCAATGGTCTGTGCACCTTGAAAACTAATATCATTTTCTCTGAGCCTCAGTGTTTGTAGCTGCACAGCACTATGCTCCAGGAAGGAAGTTGTCAGAAACCCGAGTAGCGAATCAGTCAAACCACACTTTGCCAAGGAAAATACTGAAATAGGGTCAGCATATTTACAAACAAACCAGACAGACATGAGATCTATCAATGTCATCTGGGTGTTCTTCATCAGAAGTTTCCCATTAGGCATGATGTATTTGATAACACTTTTAGCTTTGTCTTCTATCTAACCTTCAAAGAGCAACTGACAAACCTGACGGCGGGACCCAGAATGAGTGCTACTCTGTTCACACAGACTTTGAATGTAGTCATTCATCTGTTTCTTTGCATGGTTACTGAGTCCTTGACCAGAGGAGTTAACTGAGTGCCTAATGTCCTTTATTCAGTTAGACTCAGTGTCATACTGTACACCAAACAAGTAAACTAAGGCCATGTTGAACTGCCCCCCAGAGAAAAGCTGACTGAAAAAGTTGTCTGAATGTGGAAAATGTGACAGAAGGTATGTGGAAGCCAACATCTCCTGGACAGCTGAATGAATGAACTGAGCAATAACAGAAGCCCTTGTACCAACCTTTATCTTTTTTGTTTGCAGTAGTCCAACATCAAGAACAGCATTCAACTTCTGTGGGGTCAGCTTAGCCTTACTGAGGTCATATTCATCAAATACTAATTTGGATACCTCGCCATTTACTTGTGCTTCAAATATGCCATTGTAGGCAAGGCATGCTAGTCTGGGGAAATAGGAGCAGACTTCTACCACAAATGGCCAATCAATCAGTTTCCTTGACACATACTGTACTACAATAAAGGTAGTCAGACGGGTGTATGTCTGCAGCTCCTCGTTATCGAACACAACCCCCTCAGCAAGTAGCCTAGATATGAGTATGCAGTAGAATGTTATCCCACTTATAGACATCAACAAGGGGTTTGTCTGCAAAACAGACATGATGTGTGCTGCTTTTGTGGGATGTTTCCGTTCAACCAATTCAGTGACACAAGACCCTGTTAGACCTAAGACTTCGAACTGAGTATCAAAGTGAACTGAGCTAAGACCTGCAAAAGGTCTTGATGCAGTTAGGATGGTACACCCAGGCAGTAAATTGCCAAGCAAAATATTGATGCAGATGTCAATAGGATGAGCCTTTTGATTCAAGTCGGTAATTTTCTTGCAGTTCTTTAAGCGAGTTGAAAAACTACTAATCTCATCCAGTCCGTCCAACAATATCAACAACTTTGTACCCGAGTGTTTCAACCATTGTGATACAAGACATACAAGGTCACCTTCTTTCACTGGATACAAGCTGTGCAGAGTCAGGAGTTCTATGGCTGTCATCTGACAGCCAGAAACAGACAGAATTCTCAACTGTAAGAGAAACAGTAGACTAAACTCTGTTGCCCACCTGTTGAAACTCCATTCCCTCGCTAGCCACTGAAATGTTGTGGACTTACCCGTGCCGGCACGCCCGGACAAGGAAACCCATTTAGGTTTCTCCTCATTGTTACCAACATTTAGAACATCTTTAGCAGGAACATTGTGCTCTCTATCTTGAATCCTGGATAGATGGGTTTGGTACCTGTGTGGCAAGTCACCAAATGTGTGGGAATCCTGTCTCTCCCTAACTATCGCTAACTGGACATGCTGAGAATCCAGGTGTATCTTCTCATCAAGAAGCGAATCTGTAGAGTGACCATGTCCTTTGATACATTCCCTCAGCCTATCTGTGTAGCTGTGAATGCAAAATTCCTCCTCTGTTTTGGATGGATCTCTGTCTACTTATGCACAAAACAAGTTAGGTTGGGTGCCTGCCACAAGCTTCATAAACACATTGAACTTATCATACTTTTCAACAGAAAACCGCTGGAGAAATTCAATGAGCATACCAGTCTTTTTGCCACAGTTTGTTTCTGCATTGATAGCATTTACAATGGAGAATTGTTCTCCAAGAATTGGCTTCATACCTGCCAGAACAGTTTCTACATCTAGTTTTTTAACCAACATTACCCGTTTGTCTTTAAGGATACTGGGGTCTACCAAAGGTAAGCTATCATTTTGCTGCACCTGAGCCATGTTGCTACCTGTATTTATTGGCTTAACTTCAGCCATTGCTCAGAAAATTATGTCAAATGGAAATAAAGCATGTGGGCAATGTTTCAGTGCAAGAACTGATCATTGTCTCTCTCAAAGAGTCTGACCTCGTCTCTCATTTGTACCCACTGCATCTGGTCCTGGAACCTGGAATTAATATCATTAATGTGTCATAGAGTGAGTTTACAATAATGTCACACAATAACAGAATACTTGTTTTTCGTTTGATAAAGCTTACAATTCTCTTCACTATAGTCTCCTTATGTAAACTCTTATGCCTCACCGGCATGAAGCTGATGGGGCGTCTTGCTTGTAGCCAGTGGGGCTGGGTTGCTGTTGGGGCTGGGCTTCTGCTTGTGGCTGTTGGGGCTGGGCTCCTGCTTGCGGCTGTTGGGGCTGGGCTCCTGCTTGCGGCTGTTGGGGCTGGGCTACTGCTTGTGGCTGTTGGGGCTGGGCTCCTGCTTGTGGCTGTTGGGGCTGGGCTCCTGCTTGCGGCTGTTGGGGCTGGGCTCCTGCTTGTGGCTGTTGGGGCTGGGCTCCTGCTTGTGGCTGTTGGGGCTGGGCTACTGCTTGGGGCTGTTGGGGCTGGGCTCCTGCTTGTGGCTGTTGGGGCTGGGCTCCTGGTTGCGGCTGTTGGGAACAGACTCCTGCTTGTGGCTGTTGGGGCTGGGCTCCTGCTTGTGGATGTTGGGAATAGGCTCCTGCTGCAGCTGTTAGGGCTGGACTACTGCTTGCAGTTGTTGGGAACAGGCTCCCGCTTGGGGCTGTTGGGGCCAGGCTCCTGCTTGTGGCTGTTGGGGCCAGGCTCCTGCTTGTGGCTGTTGGAGCTGGGCTCCTGCTTGTGGCTGTTGGGGCTGGGCTCCTTCTTGCGGCTGATGGGAACAGACTCCTGCTTGTGGCTGTTGGGGCTGGGCTCCTGCTTGGGGCTGTTGGGGCTGGGCTCCTTCTTGTGGATATTAAGGAATAGGCTCCTGCTTGTGGCTGTTGGGGCTGGGCTCCTGCTTGCAGCTGTTGGGGCTGGGCTCCTTCTTGTGGATGTTGGGAATAGGCTCCTGCTGCAGCTGTTAGGGCTGGACTACTGCTTGCAGCTGTTGGGAACAGACTCCTGCTTGTGGCTGTTGGGAACAGACTCCTGCTTGTGGCTGTTGGGGCTGGGCTCCTGCTTGGGGCTGTTGGGGCTGGGCTCCTGCTTGTGGATGTTGGGAATAGGCTCCTGCTGCAGCTGTCAGGGCTGAACTACTGCTTGCAGCTGTTGGGAACAGACTCCTGCTTGTGGCTGTTGGGAACAGACTCCTGCTTGTGGCTGTTGGGGCTGGGCTCCTGCTTGGGGCTGTTGGGGCTGGGCTCCTGCTTGTGGATGTTGGGAATAGGCTCCTGCTGCAGCTGTTAGGGCTGGACTACTGCTTGCAGCTGTTGGGAACAGACTCCTGCTTGTGGCTGTTGGGAACAGACTCCTGCTTGTGGCTGTTGGGAACAGACTCCTGCTTGTGGCTGTTGGGAACAGACTCCTGCTTGTGGCTGTTGGGGCTGGGCTCCTGCTTGTGGATGTTGGGAATAGGCTCCTGCTGCAGCTGTTAGGGCTGGACTACTGCTTGCAGCTGTTGGGAACAGGCTCCCGCTTGGGGCTGTTGGGGCCAGGCTCCTGCTTGTGGCTGTTGGGGCCAGGCTCCTGCTTGTGGCTGTTGGAGCTGGGCTCCTGCTTGTGGCTGTTGGGGCTGGGCTCCTTCTTGCGGCTGTTGGGAACAGACTCCTGCTTGTGGCTGTTGGGGCTGGGCTCCTGCTTGGGGCTGTTGGGGCTGGGCTCCTTCTTGTGGCTGTTGGGGCTGGGCTCCTGCTTGTGGCTGTCGGGGCTGGGCTCCTTCTTGCGGCTGCAGCTTGTAGTTTGGTAGTGCCCTCTTGTGGTTTGCCCCTCACATGTTCTGAACCCAGTGGTGAGCCTTATTGGTTAGTTGCACTTTTTATCTGAGGATGGAACAGTAGACATATATAATGTGCTGTTATGAACAAGAAGCAAATTTGATGCAATACAGTCAAGTCTCGGATTTTCGGTCGGCTCTGTTAAAGCTATCTGCTGGACGGTTCCCGAATCAGAAGGTTCTCTGAAATGGGAAGGATGGGTGGGTGGGTGTTCTTGGGGAGGGGACGACAAGAGGGTGTACCTGACTTACAGAAATTGAATCAAATAGTGCTGAGATATGATTTAGAATCAAATAAGCACATTGAATTAATGTTGTCGTTTCTGTATAATTTCCCTCACATATTTTTTGCCACATTATAATGATTGGGTTCTCGACATGCCAGACTCGGGTAAATCAATTTCTCCATATTCTGAAGGACTATGGGGATAGCATACACTTGTGTATACATTATTTCAAATACTCTCATAAATTATTGAAACATAGAAAGTAGTTGTTAGATGTTTGTCTGTGTCTACATGTATCAAACGCATGTGCTTTGCGATATCTGCCCTTAGCCATGAAATGCTATGGGAACACTAGGGGGAAACTGTTAGCCTTGACTTTTCACACCTTGTCACCCTTAAAGTAGGATTTGTAGGGGAATGGGGAATGTGTAGAACTTTGGATATTGAATTTTCAGGGAGTCTGTAGTGGCAGCTATTAGTATGGTTGTGGCCCCGGCTCCCGCACTTACATCACAGAGGGTATGTGTTCTAAAAACATGGAAAAAGGGTGCTTTTTCTCATACATCCTATCTGATTTCTCCGTGGAATTCAAGAAAAGGGGTATTTTGGCAAAGAAGAGTCCATGCATTTCAAGAAAATGGGTTATGTTTGATGGGTGCATGACCTTGGCGACACCTTCACTATCTAATTAAATATTCTGATTCATTGAATAAATTTAGTACTTTATACTCCCTTGAGCCTGAACCTAAATAATATGGACATATAACATGTGTCAACTGCAAGTTCAGAAAGTTACCAAGGATGTCTGTGCTGGTGGAGAAAGTAGAGGAAATAGGGGTGTTTTTGAAACCACAAAAGTCCACTGTTTTCACAAAAAAAGGGGGGTTTTCGGGCCTGAAAATCAGTGGATCAGGGGCTGTTTTCCAAAATGGAGAATGCAGGTGACGTCCCCTTTGGATACTGAGTGCAGGGACCGGGGTTGTGGCCATTGTCTGCCTTGGAAGTTGGGGGGTTGTGGAGCACGACTGGCTTGGCCTAGGTGGCCGGTTTATTGTGATGGTAATCTAATACTTGATACACACTTTGTTTCCAAAAGGACCAACCGATACCGGAAACATGAATTACTGATGAAACGTGTACACAATAGGCGCAGTTAAAAGTGTTTTCTTAGGTCACTGACCAATTAGTGAATTGACCGATCTTTTGAAGACCGATAGTAGTATAGTATGTATCGGAATGGGACTTTAGTTAAGTACTGTTTATTACTTACTCGACCTGCAGCCAATGAGAGGGCTCCCTTTTGGCGGGAAATTCAAAACGGGGGTCACGTGACCTAGACCCCTGTGGTGCGGCGCCAAAATGGACCAATCAGAGCCCTTCCTTTTGGCGGGAAATTTAAAATGCTCACCCCCTGTGGTTTGCTGCCAAAATGGTGCCCTCTGATTGGCTGGCTGTTTAGGTCACGTGACCTCTATTATGCAAATAAGGTCATGTGACCTAATTTGAATGGACCAATCAGAGGTTAGCATTTTGGTGGGAAATTTGAAATTTGGTCACATGATCTTATTAGCATAAAGAGGCGTGGTTTATTATGTAGATGAGAGTGTGACTTATAGTGAGATATTTTTTTATAGATAGAAAGCTTGTCAAAAAAAAAATATTGGGGGGCCCTTTGGGTGGGTGGGAGGGGGGGCCCTTTGGGGTATTTTTCGGGGCTTAAAAAAAAAATTTAACCAAAAGGCCCACCTCTTGAAACAGGGGCGGGTCTATTGGGAAAAAAACCCAAAAAACTTACATAATAAGGTAAGGAATACAACAGAAACCACATTACACATTTTCACTTTTTTTTTATTTCTTATAAATGTCATATTTTTATGTACACATTTCACTTTGTTTGTCATTTTCATATTTTTCATTTCGTTCAATTATAATGACAAGTCGGGAAATTCAAGTTGACACTCTCTACATAACATAGCTGAATATCGGAGAGGAACACGACAAAACTTACACATTGAGATGTGTACATTCAATTTTTGTTATTAAATAGACAGTTAACACAAACTTACATACAATTTTCCATGATACATTGCGATATATCAATATATATGTTGTGCATCAGTTTTTATCTACTGTGTCCTCTCTTCCTCCATCCGACTCTATGTGTCCAAAAAGAGATCCGCAACTGGAAGTGGTGGGATAAGGAAAGAGTCTGATGTTGCTTTCCATCGATCTGTGCACCGATTTGATGAACTTCAACTCTTGCTCTATCAGCTTTATCTCCTTCAGGATTTCCGTCAGCAATTTTCTAACCGGTTCATAGCATCCATGGCCAACAGACAGTTATAAGAAAATCTGAAATGTTCCATGGCGACGTGATTGTCTTCTAACCACGTGTGTATGGTTACTCCACATTGGTGGAACAGAGTCCTTACTTCTGATGTAAAAAAATCCGTGGGCAGCGAGTTTCTCTGCCAAAGGTCGGTTCTTAGGCCACATGAAATCGTTGAAAGTGCTGAGTCTCTTGGATCAATCGGTGAAAAGTGCATACTTGGGCACCATTTTCTTGACACACAAGGTAGGTAGGTAGGTAGGTGTTGATGGTGGTGATGCCTGTGTGTCAATTGTGAACGTGCCAGTGCCGGGCAGGTTTATATAGTGGTGTTTAATCCGCTTTCCAGCTGTCTACTCCCTGTCTTTTTGTGTAGCGACTTAAGATTTAGACCCCCGTGGTGCACACCTCCTTCATGTAAGCTTACCTCAAACTACAAAGAGCTTTCTCCACCTTGCCTCCGTCTCCGTCTGTCTCGGTTTTCAAAGTAATGCAATATATATCTGACCACATCACCCCTACTCATGTCATCCATCAGTACTCGAATGAGCTCATGATTTGTACTGGTGGGTTTAGCTGCCCACTTCTTTAATACTTTGAAGGCGTGGAGAGATGAGTTCTGCATCCCATACAACAGGTCTAGTCGACAAACGCTGACGTAGGCGTGGTGAAGTTGACCCCATCTGGCATGAGGCGAAGCTTTAGACCACCAAGCTTTGAACATCGCCATACACATGTCCTCCGACGTCTTGATAACGACCATCGACTCCAGAACTTCAGAGGGAAGCTCCAAATAGATTCCCAATTTTTTCCAAGATCCAACTAACTGCCTTCCTATTTCGTGAAGCAAATCGTCGTCATATCCCAAATTGTTCTGGTACGGTCCCGTAATACAGTGGTCATCCCGTACACTCACTTCACATACGTCAAGAGAGGGAGCCAACGGGGAGGGTGGTTGAGTTTCAAGACTGTCTGCAAAATCGAAAATCGAAAGGGGTTGGTAGGCAGGTAGGTAGGCAGGCAGGCAGGCAGACAGTGGCGGATGGTAGGTGCGGTAGTCGAAGTGGTCAGCAGTGATATGGTCTTTCAAGAGAAATTGAGCTTCTTTATATAGGGTGATTTAATCCTATTTCCAGTTGGATACTCCCACCGTCTTGTGTAGCGACTTATCAGCGGGAGTCTTTTGGATCTGTTGACATCAAACAGTAAGACACTGTCACAAGTGTATTTAGTCGGAATACTTTTAAAATCTCATTGAACAAGTGAAAAGGTGTTGTGATAATTACCCTAAGTCTCTTTTACAGGTGTAAGGCGCAGGCATTTAAGCCTATTTTCAGCTGGATACTCCCACCGTAGTGTAGCGACTTATCAGCGTAAGCCTTTGGATCTGTTAACATCAAACAGAAGGAGAAGACACTGTGACAAGTGTGAAAAGGTGTAGTGATAATTATCTTGATCCGCTTTTTACAGGTGTAAGGCGTGCGCTGTCGCTCGTTAAGGTATTTGTGTTGGTGGTGTGTGTGTAAATGAGATCAGACACTCTTTTTTTTTAAGTTTTCTAATCCTGTTTAGACGAACTTTCATTTGGATCCGCCCTACGGTTTGGTTCACCTGTGGAGGGCAGGTGAAAATTAGATTTAAGGCTCACTCTGATCATAGGGTTAAAGTTCTTTTCTAAAAGATATCAAAAGCCGACTATGATCTGGACCACCACCCCTTTGACGATCTAAGAGCATTTATTTTCCCTGTGGAGGGTTCCTTCCTTTGAGTAAGACTCTCTGTGACTATAGAATTAGAGACGTTAATTTTCCCTTTCATCTATTAAAACTGTAGTAAGAAGCTTATCTCCAGAGGCGTATATAAGGAAGGGAGAAAATCTCATTCACTCACACTTTCTCTGCTTCCCTCACCATGAGTAGACAAAGACCTTCTAAGCTCCAGCTTTCAAAAAGCAAGACGACAAGAGTTCTTTGTCTTCTCCTACTGCTGCTGATGTTGCTGCTACTGCTGCTTTTGCTGATGATTCTGCTGCAGCTAAAGATGGTACCGCAGTTGCTGCTGCTGCTGCTAGGGGTGGTGGTGGTGCTGCTGCTGCTGCTACGGGTGCTACTCCCCCTGCTGCTGCTGCTGCTGCTGCTGTTGCAACTACTTGTGCAAACACTGATGGTTACAGTGACACGCATTATTTGTTTGGTTTACATAGGGCCCAGAGAATTCCCCATAGGGGGCAGGGTTACCCAATCGGGTCGGCTGAAAAAAGAGAGGGGGTGTGTTAGATTTTTTCCGACAGGGACAAGTTATGCGTCTTTCGCTGCATATCCTTTCACTTATACAAGACCAGCAAACACATGAGTGACTTACCAACGTTAGAGAGTTTGTTTGACGTACAAATAGCGGTTTATACCACCCGTAAAGTGAGAGGTCAGAACCTGAAGAACTGAGTCGTCCTGATCAGACCACCTTTCAAATCTTTGACCCACCGAGGTAAAGTCAACCTTCACCTGTCCGAGAAACACGGTCTACATGTGTCCCTCGTGACGGATTTCAATGAATGCACCAGCATCTACGAATGTCCCCAGTGTAAGTCGGCCTTCACAACTAAGTTCTTACTGAAAAGACACAGGAACCAGCTTTCCGATTGCAGATAAGTGGCCTTGAAGTACGTAGGTGGGATCTACCAGAATTCGAAAACAATTTTCGAAGCGCTAGCAGATTTTTCCATTTTTCCTCCCAATGTACCCTTACAAAATTGCCTTCGATTTCGAAGCTTTCTTCAGACCGACCCAACAACCGTCAACCGAACACATGACAGTCCTGTGGGAACACGCGCCTCTGTCGGCTAGCGTCACATCCGACTTTCCAGGACACGAAGGTCCGGTCTGCTTCGTGAGAGAGTCTGACGCAACTTCTGACCCCTTGTTGAACAGAGTTTTTAATTACATCAACGACACCGCCAAGGTCATCGGGGAAGAAACGCTGAAACTTTACCGACTGACGTTAGCGAAGTTAGACGAGAGGATAGACGAAGCTCTTCGCCTAGAGGAGGCATTATTGAGTCCTTCTGGCAGCTTCTTCGCTCAAACTCTGGAAAAGCACCCTTTAGTCCAACTGAAGAAGAGACTTCTGAGATATCTCTGGCAAGTTCCAGTCGTAGGTTTCAACTCGGGGCGTTACGACTTAAATCTTAGATAAAGAGAAGTAACCAATACTTGGCGATTTACACTCGGCACACTGTTTTCTTGGACGTAGTAAACTATTTGGCACCTGGTTATAACTACGCGAATTATTTGCTAGCTTTCACCAGAGATGAGCACAAAGGTCACTTTCCTTACGAATGGATGATGTCTACCAGGAAACTGGAAAACAGAACTCTTCCACCGAGGTCTGCTTTCGACAGCAAACTGACCAGCACCAAGATGTCTGAATCTGACTACGCCAAATGTCAAAAAGTTTGGTCCGACGAAAAGATGCAAACTTTCAGAGATTACTTGATCTACTACAACAAGAAAGACGTGAAACCCTTCATAGAGGCACTGAATAATCGAGCTAAATTTTTCAGGGATCATAACATTGACATGTTCAAAGACGGAATTTCCCTTCCGGGTTTTACTTCATGGTTCCTTTTTCAAAGCCCAGAAACTCAGTTCGTAACCTTTCACCAGTTCAAATCTGGTCGGGGGCTCTTCCAGAGACAGAGCTATAGCGGTATATCAATTTCATGTCGAGAACACATGTACTTTCGTGAAAAGACGGTATACGTTAGAGTCGGTCGACGCATTGTTTTCTGTTCTAGAAGAGAACTCAGACTTCTTTAGAAAGTTGTGTCATTGCTCAAAGGAAACATTTGACTCCTTTTGTCAAGAGTGTGTCGACCGAATGTTGTGTAGTAAAGCACCTTTATACCCTGGGGTAGAAGCTGCTTGACTGAGAAGTATCATGTCCTGACAAACTGAATGGAGTACTTGGTATAGTTCTTTGGTGGATTCCACTTGTGATATCGATGAGTTGTGGATGGGAAATATGGCTTACAACTATCCCTCATTTCAAAAGGACACTTGCTCCAAAGTTGTACACCAAGATTACACCTGTACAGTCTGAATTATGAGAAACAAAAGTTGAATGTACACATCTCAATGTGTAAGTTTTGTCGTGTTCCTCTCCGATATTCAACTATGTTATGTAGAGAGTGTCAACTTGGATTCCCCGACTTGTCATTATAATTGAAGGAAATATGAAAATAACAAACAAAGTGAAATGTGTACATAAAATATGACATTTATAAGAAATAAAAAAAAAGTGAAAATGTGTAATGTGGTTTCTGTTGTATTCCTTACCTTATTATGTAAGTTTGTTTTTTTTCCCAATAGACCCACCCCTGTTTCAAGGGGCGGGTCTTTTGGTTAAATTTTTTTTTAAACCCCAAAAAATACCCTAAAGGGCCCCCCCTCCCCACCCACCCAAAGGGCCCCCAGATATTTTTTTTTTATCTATAAAAAAAATCTCACTATAAGTCACACTCTCATCTACATAATAAACCACGCCTCTTTATGCTAATAAGGTCAAGTGACCAAATTTCAAATTTCCCACCAAAATGCTAACCTCTGATTGGTCCATTCAAATTAGGGTCACGTGACCTTATTTGCATAATAGAGGTCACGTGACCTAAACAGCCAGCCAATCAGAGGGCACCATTTTGGGGGCAAACCACAGGGGGTAAGGGTCATGTGACCATTTTAAATTTCCTGCCAAAAGGAATGGCTCTGATTGGTCCATTTTGACGCCACACCACAGGGGTCTAGGTCACGTGACCCTCCATTTGAATTTCCCGCCAAAAGGGGGCCCTCTCATTGGCTGCAGGTCGAGTGAGTAATAAACATTACTAAACTGTAGTCCCGTTCCGATACATACTATACTACTACTGATAATTCGAGACTTGACTGTACCCTAAGTTTAATGTGGCAAAAGCAAGGGATGCACATCAAAGAGGGAAGAGGAACAAATATGGAGCTTCCCTCGTACATTGGCAGAACCACGGGATATAATAACAACTAAGAGTCATTAAAGACTTATTATAGTGAATGGTAATAAGCCGGCGTGTCACTTGACAATATTAGGTCCTCCAGTGCGTAGTTAATGAGGAAGGCACCAGGTGGCTTGGGAGAGAATGATTGTGTAGAGGTATACCAGTACGTATATTGTTATAAGGTGTCATCTGGCGTGGTGGGTGAGTCCTGTCGCTGGGTGTTCCTAAGGCTTCGGATAGGTGGCAGCACTGATCTGGACCTATGGGACATCTGGCGAAAACCACTGGGGTACCTATATAAGACCCTGGGCTCAGTCACTACGTCAGAGGCCCTTCAGGCCTCCATATAGAACACTGCTAAAAGTATAGATTAGCTGCCCCTACACCTTCCGGGTAGCCGCTTGTGCTAATAAACCGTTGGCATACACTCGAATCACTGTCTTGCCTTTTTCTTCCTGATAGCGAGACTCGAACCACCAAACTGGTAAAACAAACCATTACAATTGTTTGGGTGGTAGTTAGCTCCCGACAGTACAGATAGCGCCAGAGAGGTCCTGGGTCACTGGGGGTGGTAAGGGAGGTTCGATAAACTTGAGAGAGGACGGAGTATAAAAGATAAAATGCAAAGAGAAATTAATCCCAGTCCATCAGGGCCCTAGCACTGTCAGCATCAAAATGTAGTAAGTTAGCTTTTTTGGCATAACTTTATTTTGAAAACTAGACTGGAGCTAGGCTGAACATATCAGATGTACAGATTTTATATACTGAACTGTTAACAGCGCAAATCTGGAGACTAGGGTTTAGGAGTAAAGAAGGGAAGCAACTAACATGGGATTAGTTGGGACTCAGTCATGGGCGTGTACTAATTAAGTTGAGTCTGTGTAGGTGTTATCCATATACTAAGAAAGGGTTGGCCACTCAAGGACTTTTGCTGCCCTCTGGCAGATACCCTTTGAACTATTTCCTTTACATATAGCCATGGCTGACAGAGGTGAGGGGGGACTTTGGCAAAGTCCCCCCTCACCTCTGTCACCAATGGCTATGCATAGAAATAGAGCTACCAGAGGGCAGCATCAGTCCTAGAGTGTCACACCCTCTCCTTAGTATATAGATAACAACTATACAGACTCGATTTGGTAACTAGTACACGCCCATGGACTCAGTGGTGTTTGCCAAATACCCAGGGAACTGTCCATCTCTCCTAACCTGCATTAGAAGCATGTATGAACCTACAAATTATCGCTAATAGTAATACACCGTGCTACAAATTCATGAGGTTACATTGTTAGGATGGGGATTCGTGTCATTCGTGTGTACAAGTTTGAAAGCAATGTGATCTTATATGAATAGAGAAATAATTCGTGAACTGAACAATTGTTAAAGTGTTGATTGCCACATGTCAAACAAACAACAAAAGAGTCTAATGACATGAATGAATTCATTTAAATAAAACTTGAAATTCCAGAAGATTTGCCCGACTTGGCTTTACCATTGTGTCTGCATTCTCTATTCTCCACAAAATAACATTAATCTCCCCCCGTTGACACTGCAGAACGAAAAATATAACAGAGGATTGTGCAACACCTCCCCACTTCCCCATAGCCCAAGGATATTTGTAGTACGTGAAATACCACAAGAATGGATAAGCAAGTCTTAAAGGGATCCAGTTGAGTGAGGATGGCGTTTATTGTAGGTGATACGCCCTGGAGTCCAAGTGTGTCCCCACACGTGTGTTACATGCTTTTATGATGCAACACGCACGTGCAGGAGCACACTCTGACCCCAGGTAATTAACATACAGTAAAATGATTGGTTATGTGTGTAGCCAATAAGGCACAGTTGTTAAAAGTTATGTAATGCGGCAGCACCACCACCTGGTGGTCTCTGGCGATACTATAATCTTATGTGACATATGGGGGTTCGCTTGGCTATATGGGAATTGATATAATTATGGAAATAATGCATATTAAAGATAACGATATGAACATGATATCATAATTAATAACTATGATGTAATATGATGTAACAGGTTCAAGTATGTCTTGGGAAAAGGAATCTGGGGGATTCTCGATTAACATATTCTACATCTAAATTACAAATGTACTACTAAACTTGTCTACATCAACTGCCAGGTGTACCCAATATGTTTGGGGGCAATACGCAAGATGTGACTTGAGCGCACGGTAACACAGTGCCTGCCCAAGCTATCCTGGTGGCACCCTGTTTGGCCATCCACAATTTGACGTCACGTCCCCCCCCCTATGGAAATGGTCATGTTACAAATATATATATATATATATATATATATATATATATATATATATATATATAGTGGTTTGGACGAGGTCTGGACCTTGTTTCAATAGTCCCTATGACAAGGATTGGGCCCCTACGACTTGAGAAATATTGCCACGACTACACATATTCACTACGATTTAAGACTGCCAAGAATAAGCCAGGCTATCGTAAGTAAGGCCCTATGACTGCTCTGTATGATCAGCAGCTATGCAGTAATTACATAAGGTTTGGTAGAACAGTCGTACTGGTGCAGACATTAGTTATTACTAGTGCATAATACAGTAATGGCATTAACTCAAGGCTTCTCACTACGGCTTGAAGGACAGCAGTCGTAGTGTGTTAAGAAATGGCCTCCTGAAGTCCGCCTCTGAATCAGCAATGGAGCATTGGGCCATGCTTGTCCATGCTTGGCCCAATATAAGCCGACATTGGCCCAATGTATCCTTGCTACCCGGGTAATTAAATACAGCCCTTCAAAATCCTAATCAAACCTCGCTACAAGATCATAAAAGTGGTCAGAAATAGTATTTAGGATCAAACGAGACCCTTATAACCATATGTTTGAGATGATAAGGGAATGATCTGCCTTGGGAAGGGAGGTCGGTCTTGCTAAAATACTGATAAATCAGCTATTTTGGAGATATTAGCTCATGTACAAGGTGTCACGGTAGTAATCCGCCCTGGTAAGCCTAGGACAGCTAAATAGTCCCAACTAAAAACAGTGTTTTGCTTGGTATAATCAGTGCCAGGGGACCTTATTTTTATTGCAGATTAATAATTTTGGTACCAGAAGAAAGGTAACGATTTGGGTGGAAAAAGTTGCAAAAAATTTTTGGTCACCATGGAAACCTATTTTGTCAGAGAGGGGTCCAAGGTCACATTTATGACTTGTCAGGAGCGCCTGTATCATTTAATTTATTCAACATGGTCGTTTCCATGGCAACTGGTGCAAAAACGGATCTGACTCTGTTATGGTTGACCATGCTAAAAAAATCAAGAATGACTTCAGCTTTAATTTAAGCCTTTATTTATGAACGCCATCAAATTAGAACCCGATTGACGCCAGTTTTAAGGTGGAAGATGGGTGGAGAATCAGAACGTCCTTGGCCCTATTAGTACCGTGACACCACAATACAATGATTTAAGGAGGGGATAGAATGACCAGATATAAGCAAATACTAACCAGCATTGTATACATACAGCATCCTTATTATATTATACCTACCAGTTCTCAATATCTTCAGTCCGTTATCTATTCTCCACGTTCCCTCTGTGTATAATGAAGCAGCCTGCCTTCCTTTTACATTATAGAGTGGGATTGGTATTATAGTGTGGAACTTCCATGGTTAAGGTTTTAGTCCTATAAGGGAGTGATCATTTTTTAACAACAGGGGGGGGCTGGTGGGTTTGCTCGCGGACGCGCGAAAAAAATTTCGACCCCCCCCTCGTGAGGGGATAAAATTTTTTCGACCCCCCCCATAAGGGACAAAAATTGCGCGCGAACATCCCCTTTTAGCCTATAGTAACGCGCGGGGTTTTCCACTGAAAACCGGTGAAATTATTTCGAGCCCCCCCATCAGAGGTATTGAAAAAATTCTGACCCCCCCTGGTCAAGGGGTTAAAAAAATTCTGACCCCCCCCCTGTTGTTAAAAAATGATCACTCCCTAAGACCCCTTTCTTTGTCCACACTCGATCGTTTCTTGTAGTACTATTACAAGAAACGATCGTATGGTAGTTATATGACGTGTGCCTTCCCTGGAATCCTAAAAATGTAGATCTTACTGCATTAGAGAAGTATGACTCACACCATCTACCAATGTAGGATACTTTTAATAGGGCAGAGATATGTATATACCGAGATATCCATGTTTTAGGAGTGCTCATTGGGGAGTGGTCATTTTTTTAACAACAGGGGGAGGGGTGTTTTTCTTGGGGGGATCAAGAAATTTCAGACCCCTCTGAAATAAGGGGGGGGGGCTCACCCATTTTTGGTAAAAAGGCCAGCGTGATTCTATAGAATAAAAGGGGGACATGGGAAATTTCGGACCCCTCTGAGGGGGGGGGGGTAAAAGATTTTAGGCACGCATGCGCAAAAATCCACAACTCCCTGTTGTTAAAAAATAACCCTCGCTTAACTATCGACAGGTGGGGTTGTGAGAGTTTTGGGTCAAATCTTTTTATGCCCCATCCCTCCTCAGGAGTGGTAAGAATTGTTTTATGCAAACCTATCACTCCCATTGTTGATAATTAATGAGCTCTCCTCCACATACCTATGGAGGATATATGTCTGTATTCAGTGGCTATATCCATTACTGATGTCTCCGTGTTAGAGTTTGATGCTTCTTTGTGACTCACTCCATGCATTCTTTAGTCGTCATGATGCACCAATGAAGTGCTGGCGAGACTGCTCGCTAGCACTTCATCGGTGCATCATGACGACCCTCCGAGCTTGATACATATACTCCCAGAGTGTCGTCATGACGCACCAATGAAGTGCTGGTAAGCAGTCTCGCCATCACTTCATTGGTGCGTCATGATGACCAATGGGCATGATGCACTCCTGCATCAGCGGCAATTAAACGGTGAATGCACCAGGGGGACACATTGCAGATAGATTTTACACGCCATCTCTCCCTCAAACTCAAAAGTCTTCATTTCTCTCTCCATCCAGTGGCGGATTCAGGATTTGGAAAGGGAGGGGGCTCGGCCCAAAAAAAAAGGGGGGGCACCCCCTAATTTAGAGCAACTTTTGGGGTCCAAAATATGTAATTAAACTCTTAAGGACTGGGGAAAAGGGGGGGGCGCCCCCTCTAAATCCGCCACTGTGCCATATTAGATTTGTTATAAATTGAGAGACATTATCAGTTTCACAATAATGGTAACTTTTGGGACCGCATGGTGAATTAAACTATTCCACCTTACAAGCAGTATGCCTTTCAGTTTCAATCTGACCCTATAAGTTTGATACATGCTTTAGCCCATTGTATTAATGAAGTGCTGGGGAAACTGTTCACAAACACTTCATTGGAGCATCACCGACCCGACCCTTCAGGGATGTATGATACCTGAATGTAACGCCATGACGACCATCATCAATGCATTGGCAGCCCTTAAAGGATTAATGATGTAAGTTTTAACACTTTAACCCCCCCCCCCCCAAAAAAAAAAAAAATAATTAAACATGTGCTCAAATTTCGATTAATTCAATTTTTCAGTTAATCAAAAGAAACCGTTTTCTCTAAATCAGGTACCACCAGTTTGTTCTGGTTAGGCCCTCCTTCTCTTCCTACTAAGACACCACTGCAGTAAATATCCTCTTGTGTTTTAGAACAGTCAATTCAACACACAGTGCGTATCAATAAGTAGTAATAGACGAATACCAACCATCACTGATACAGATAACGTGCATTGATATGTCCTGATAACACTGTACAGTGAGTCCCCATCGACTAGGATATTTAAAATTAGGTTTTTTAAAGCATTCTAATGTAGATTGCATGGCAGAATTCTGAGGGTATATTTTTTTATTTCCAAGAGTTGAAGATGGGAAAGTGGGCAAAAACTTTGTCAACAACATTTCTGAAAAGTCACTTTTTCGTGTTGAAATAGCCGTTCCATATGACTGCATGAGTGATATTGTATAACCCTTAGCGTCATGATGTATCAATATCGAGGCATCAGTATGAACGCAAGCCCAGTATGCAAGCGAATTGTGATCACAGATTTAGGACTGAAGTTCTAATGGTATTCCACTACGATTTGAAGGGGCCAGTCGTAGAACATTAAGAAATAGTCCCTAGAGCTTGGGATAATGTGTCAAAGCTCTCTTCAGACTTAATATAAGCCATAGGTATTGAAACATTATTGCAGTATGATTACAACTATATTACCACTTTAGAGAAATGAATTCCATATAAATACTTGTAGAATCAAACTATATCTACCATTACAACTTGCAATTCAATATAATGCCACAGAATTGTAATAACTAGACGTCTTCTATTAGTTGAAACACCACACTGTAGAATGTGTGGCCCCCAAGGGGTAAAAAACGACATGGCGACTTTTGGCCATTTTTTGGCGACATTTCGACTTTGTACCCTTTTAAAAGTGACATGTGACATTTCCAATCTTTAAAAAAGTGACATTTGATCTAAGACCTTAAATTTTGAGATTATTAGACATGTTTTTTCCCCTTAAAAAAGTGACATGTGACCTGAAACCTTACATTTTGGCGACATTGTGACCTCAGGGGGGGTCCCCTTGGGGGCCCCAGAATGTGGTACGAAGTTTCAATGAAACATGAGATATTGTCCTGTTTTGGTTGCCACCTGTGTAGGGTTGACTGTAAGTCATACCTTGTAGAAAGTGAGGAGTAGGCAGTGTATAATATTATCAGATAACAGATAAGTCCCTATCTATAGTCGACCCTGTACTCTGATCTTCTCCCTACCTACCTGTGCCGACCTACATCCACCCAAACTGATCCTTGCACAGGGTACATGGCACGTACAGTTATACCATATCCCACAATATCTCTCTGTCCGTCACATTGCCATCATCATTGGCCTACCACCACTGACACGGTGAGATATAGGGACCCAGCCATCCCCCGGCCCTATTTCTACAGTCCTAGGCCCTCAGTATTTTTTCACTCCGCCCAATTCCCACAGCCCTAGCCTTGCAGCCCTAATCCCACGACCTATTCTCGTACTTCTATTCCCAGCCTATCTCTACAGCCTTATTCCAACAGCCCGTTTCCCACGGCCCTAGCCCCATTCACAAGGCCCTATTCCCAAAGCCCTGTCACCACCCACCCATCCAGCTCTATTCCCACAGGTCTAGGCCACATCCCTGGTCAGGCAACCCCATTCTCTCAGCCTTATTACCATAGCCCTAGTCACAAAGCCCTATTCCCACGACCCTAGCGCCATTCCCACGCCCCTATTCCCACACCCCTATTACCACACCCCTATCCTCACTCCCCTATTTCTGCAACATTACCAGCTTCCTCACCAAAGCCTACCTCAAAGTCTGCACCATCATGCAGACTCCGGCCAAGGACGATGAGGAGCAAAGGAAGGAGCTCCTCCGTCCCACCAGTGACTGTGTAGAAGAAGGAGTGGTCAGCTTACAAGTCCAAGAATCTGGCATCATCAGGGCCAAGGTTGAGAGACTCCCCAAGTTGCAGAAACCCAAGGTGTCAGGGCGAGGTGGAACCCTGCTCAACATGGCTAACTTCTTCACACTTAACTCTGTTATCATGCAGGTGACGGCGGTGCTGCTCCCTAGGTGGGCGATATTTAGGGTATATGCTGGGAATCCTGTTAATGGCAGCATAGGGCTGTGGGAGAACTGCACACATGGCATGCATAACTACATAGATGGGGAGGTGTGCCACTCTATGGAAACAATAGGAAGTAAGTTGATTTTTGTATTATCAAAATATCTATTGCATGGTGCTGTAATCCTTAAAGGGCTGCTGATGAAGGGCACCATGCCCATTGGTTGGCATGATGCACCAATGAAGTGCTGGCGGGCACTTCAATGAAGCATCATGCCTACACAGTGGCAATGTATCAACCCTGTAGGGTTGGCATGAATGTAGCCCTGGTGAGCTGCTCACAAGGGCTACACCCATGCATCATGGTGACCAATGAGTGTGATGCATTAATGCATTAGTCAACTTCTTGGCGTATGGTGCATTTTCAACCTAGTGCTGGTGCACTGAAAACATGGAAGATCCGAAACTAGTCAGCGATGACCACTTTAGGTCCTCAAGTTGACGATACCTAAAACTACAGCTTTAGGTAGTCAAAATAATGACTTTAAGTCGTCATCCTGACGACCTGAGTCGTCAGGATGACAATACTGACAGTACAGAGTCATCATATTGACGACTCAGGTCGTCAGGATTTTGACTACCTAAAGTTGTAGTTTTAGGTATCGTCAACTTGAGGACCTAAAGTGGTCACCGCTGACTAGTTTTGGATCTTCCATGTTTTCAGTGTGAGTTACTTAAAAGTACCTACAATCACCTGCCAGATTTATGTTGTTTCTTTCCCCCCCTATTCGTAGAGGTCATAAGCTTGTTGGGCTGGGGGAGTAATCCTCCAGCCCGGCTGGAAGAGTAATTTTCCAGCCATGTTGGAAAGTGTCTCGATATACTCGCCAGTTCCTGGTAAGCTGGCCCGATTGGCATAGAACCACGACTGTCCTGTCGGTGTCAGGATAATGGACTGGTCAGATGACGTACGTGTCAACAGTCTGAGGCACAGCATCTGGGTGAGACAGCACGATAAAGAGGGGCCTTGAGCCATGAGCAGTGTCTCACTGCTATGAGCCGTGTCCCACTGCTACAAGCAGACTCTCAAACACACGCACGTGCACACCAACATTCACACATTCATACGCACAAATTAAGATTGAGAAAAGAATGGACTAAATGTTTGGTAAGGCCAAATAGAAAAAAGGTTTGTTTCCAGTAACCCGACCGACCCTAGCAAAATAAGGGCACAAATCTTTTTTTTGTGATTTTGAAGAATTCGTCTTATTTTTTCATGTTTTAAAGAAATTTTTCATTACTTTTTGAGGATTTTTCCTGTATCCTTTTCGTCTTCTTCCCCTCGCTCACAGTTGTCATTTTCCCATCAGTATTTTACAATGAAATCAAAGAATTTGATACATCCATTGATATGTGCCCTAAAATTTCCTATATAAATGTAAAAAAAAAATTAAAAAAGAAAAAAAAGATCCGACCTACCGACCCTAGCTCTTTGAGCTTTGTTACTGGAAACACACTTTTTATTTTTCTTGGCCTAACCAATGAGGCAGTCCCATGAGACCCTACGGGCTTTAGGACGTTAAACAAATCAATCAATCAATCGCTTGCTGTGAACTTACCTCCAGATAGTTCAGAAATCACACTGGACAGCCCAGAAGGAATACTATGAAAAACAAACTCATCAACTTGATGTATCTCGTTTGTAAAACCACCATACTTTGATTAGTGATTTGGGTAAATTTTGATTATTAAATCAATGCCTCACTTTTGCTGGAAGATATTGGGTACGTAGTTCAATCCTAGAACTCAGAAGACATGTACTCGTGTTCTACTGTTAAATATGTTTATCGTCTGCATATGTAGTACTGTGTTATCAGGACCTTGCCCCCCCCCTCCTCCTGATATCTACCCACCTAAGTGAACTACATTGAGTATAACAGGGTCATGATTGAGTATAGTTGGTTCCTGTTTGAGTATTGTTGGTTCCTGTTTGAGTATAGTTGGTGTCTGTTTGAGTATAGTTGCTTCCTATTTGAGTATAGTTGGTTCCTGTTTGAGTATAGTTGGTGTCTGTTTGAGTATAGTTGGTTCCTGTTTGAGTATAGTTGGTTCCTGTTTGAGTATTGTTGGTTCCTGTTTGAGTATAGTTGGTGTCTGTTTGAGTATAGTTGGTTCCTGTTTGAGTATAGTTGGTTCCTGTTTGAGTATAGTTGGTTCCTGTTTGAATATAGTTGGTGTCTCTTTGAGTATAGTTGGTTCCTGTTTGAGTATAGTTGGTTCCTGTCTGAGTGTAGTTGCTTCCTATTTGAGTATAGTTGGTTCCTGTTTGAGTATAGTTGGTTCCTGTTTGAGTATAGTTGGTGTCTGTTTGAGTATAGTTGGTTCCTGTTTGAGTATAGTTGGTTCCTGTTTGAGTATAGTTGGTTCCTGTCTGAGTATAGTTGCTTCCTATTTGAGTATAGTTGGTTCCTGTTTGAGTATAGTTGGTTCCTGTTTGAGTATAGTTGGTTCCTGTTTGAGTATAGTTGGTGTCTGTTTGAGTATAGTTGGTTCCTGTTTGAGTATAGTTGGTTTCTGTTTGAGTATAGTTGGTTCCTGTTTGAGTATAGTTGGTTCCTGTTTGAGTATAGTTGGTTCCTGCTTGAGTATAGTTGGTTCCTGTTTGAATATAGTTGGTGTCTCTTTGAGTATAGTTGGTTCCTGTTTGAGTATAGTTGGTTCCTGTTTGAGTATAGTTGGTTCCTGTCTGAGTATAGTTGCTTCCTATTTGAGTATAGTTGGTTCCTGTTTCAGTATAGTTGGTTCCTGTCTGAGTATAGTTGCTTCCTATTTGATTATAGTTGGTTCCTGTTTGAGTATAGTTGGTTCCTGTTTGAGTAGAGTTGATTCCTGTTTGAGTATAGTTGGTTCCTGTTTGAGTATAGTTGCTTCCTGTTTGAGTATAGTTGGTTCCTCTTTGAGTAAAGTTGGTTCCTGTTTGAGTATAGTTGGTTCCTGTTTGAGTATAGTTGGTTCCTGTTTGAGTATAGTTGGTTCCTATTTGAGTATAGTTGGTTCCTGTTTGACTATAGTTGGTTCCTGTTTGAGTAGAGTTGATTCCTGTTTGAGTATAGTTGGTTCCTGTTTGAGTATAGTTGATTCCTGTTTGAGTATAGTGGGTTCCTCTTTGAGTAAAGTTGGTTCCTGTTTGAGTATAGTTGGTTCCTGTTTGAGTATAGTTGGTTCCTGTTTGAGTATAGTTGGTTCCTGTTTGAGTATAGTTAGTGTCTCTGAGTATAATTGGTTCCTGTTTGAGTATAGTTGGTTCCTGTTTGAGTATAGTTGGTTCCTGTTTGAGTATAGTTGGTTCCTGTCTGAGTATAGTTGGTTTCTGTTTGAGTATAGTTGGTTCCTGTTTGAGTATAGTTGGTTCCTGTTTGAGTATAGCTGGTTCCTGTTTGAGTACAGTTGGTTCCTTTTTGGGTACAGTTGGTTCCTGTTTGAGTATAGTTGGTGTCTGTTTGAGTATAGTTGGTTCCTGTTTGAGTATAGTTGGTTCCTGTTTGAGTATAGTTGGTCCCTGTTTGAGTATAGTTGGTTCCTGTTTGGGTATAGTTGGTTCCTGTTTGAGTATAGTTGGTTCCTGTTTGAGTATAGTTGGTTCCTGTTTGAGTATAGTTGGTTTCTGTTTGAGTATAGTTGGTTCCTGTTTGAGTATAGTTGGGTCCTGTTTGAATATAGTTGGGTCCTGTTTGAGTATAGTTGGGACATGTAAGCCATACTGAGCAAATCTGTACAGCGAACTTCTGAGGAAGTTGTCATATGATATTTATGTAGAATATTATAATGTTTAATAAATCAATTACACTCTCTCTCCAGTTCCAGTGTCGTCTGCATTCCGTGGTGTACAAGCGTGTGGCATACTGAGTGTGCTGCTGGTGGTAGCTTGTTTTGTGACTGGATATATGATGTACAGTCTGCGGAAGGTGCTATGGACCTATATCCTCAACATGGTTGTACGCTCTGTTACATGTAAGTGACACTTCTTTTTTTACTTTATGTAGAGACTAGCCTTGAAAAGCTAGTATCATATGAAAAGATCCATTCCTCATGGTGGTGTGAAGAAACTGGACCTCATTTTCCAGTGGCCTTTCTCCGTAGTCAAATTTATGGAAATACCATATCATGTTTAGTCACCAGTATTTGAATGAGAGCCAGTCGAATGTAATATTTTTTAAGCACTAAATCTAGATTCTGAATAAGCGCCAGTCTAATGAGAGCGCCGGTGAATCATTGCCGCCAAATCAAACACCGCTGGGGCAGTTGCATGCGATAGTGCAGTAGCCTCAAACCGCTTATGAAAAAATTGAATCTTTTAATGAATACAGAGATCTTTTTGAATTACATCAAAATTGAATATTTCTTCACCTGTTAGCCTTCAAGCAGTGTTCAACTCAGCATCGCCTTATTGAATACTGCTTCGAGGCTATAACTTGTGAAGAGACACTGTCCATATATACTGATTATGTTTGTTTTCTTGTTCTGTATCCTGGTCCACCTCCACAGCTACTGGGACAGCTACCTACCCAAGTCACCCCCTCTCGGTCCACCTCCACAGCTACCGGGACAGCTACCTGCTAAAAATTTAAAAGGGATTCAGGAGGACAAGTTCCTCCAAGGAAATTTAGATTCTACTTTAAGTTGATCAAATTGCTGCATGGAGGTCTAGGACTATTTAGAAAATTCTTTCAGATTTAGAAAGCTTAGATTATGCCCCATGTCACTGTTGCATTTTCCAAGGTCCCTGTCCCACATTTTTTGCGACATTGCGACAGCTGCCCACCCCTGGACCCATCCTTCACTGCTCCCGGGACAGCTACCTACATAAGTCAGCCCCTACCCCTATCCTGGCCCACCTTTACAGCTATACCGGGACATCTACCTGCATAAGTCACCCCCTGTCCCCATCCTGGTCCACCTTCACAGCTACCGGGACATCTACCTACATAAGTCACCCCTGCCCACCATCCCATGCAGCATGGGCATACCCATTCGTTGGCTGCTCTTGCTGCCCCTGATGCCCTCTGGGCACCTTGGGCAGCAAGCCATCCATGGGCATATGGGTTCTGTATGCCTCACTCGTTGTGTTTTAAATTAATACCCCCATCATAATGATAATATTGGTCCCCCTGATCCACCTTTACAGCTACCGGAACAGCTACCTACATAAGTCACCCCCCCTCCTGGTTCACCTTCACAGCTACCGGGACAGCTACCTACATAAGTCACCCCCCCATCCTGGTTCACCTTTACAGCTACCAGGACAGCTACTTACCCAAGTCACCCCCCATCCTGGTCCACCTTCACTGCTATACCGGGACAGCTACCTACCCAAGTCACCCCCTGCCCCCTCCTGGTCCATCTTCACAGCTACCGGGACAGCTACTTACCCAAGTCACCCCCATCCTGGTCCACCTTCACTGCTATACCGGGACAGCTACCTACCCAAGTCACCCCCCATCCTGGTCAACCTTCACTGCTATACCGGGACAGCTACCTACCCAAGTCACCCCCCATCCTGGTCAACCTTCACTGCTATACCGGGACAGCTACCTGCATAAGTCAGCCCCTGCCCCCCTCCTGGTCCACCTTCACTGCTACCGGGACAGCTACCTACATAAGTCACCCCCTGCCCCCCTCCTGGTCCACCTTTATAGCTACCGGGACAGCTACCTACATAAGTCACCCCCTGCCCCCCTCCTGGTCCACCTTTACAGCTACCGGGACAGCTACCTACATAAGTCACCCCCTGCCCCCCTCCTGGTCCACCTTTACAGCTACCAGGACAGCTACCTACATAAGTCACCCCCTGCCCCCCTCCTGGTCCACCTTTACAGCTACCAGGACAGCTACCTACATAAGTCACCCCCCCCCCCATTCTGGTCCACCTTCACTGCTACCGGGACAGCTACCTACATAAGTCACCCCCTGCCCCCCTCCTGGTCCACCTTTACAGCTACCGGGACATCTACCTGCATAAGTCATCCCCTGTCCCCATCCTGGTCCACCTTCACAGCTACCAGGGCAGCTACCTACATAAGTCACCCCCTGCCCACCATCCCATGCAGCATGGGCATACCCATTCGTTGGCTGCTCTTGCTGCCCCTGATGCCCTCTGGGCACCTTGGGCAGCAAGCCATCCATGGGCATATGGGTTCTGTATGCCTCACTCGTTGTGTTTTAAATTAATACCCCCATCATAATGATAATATTGGTTAAGAAAATGCATATTAGGAAATGTGCTCATCATAATTTGAAGAAAATAGATGTTTTTTATGGGCATAACTTTAATCTAACCCCCTAATATAATTGATGGATTTTCGAAATTCAAAAGCCTAGAGGGAGCTGAAATGAAATCAGCGGCAATTCTAATACAATTTCACACCGGCCGTAGTACAAATGACACCAGTGGCCTGCCGGTGTGATTGCAGTATCAGGAGAGTGCCAGTATAAGGCATACCCTGCCCCAACTTTAGTCAGTTCGAGAAGCGGCTTATGTGCGAGGTATTACGCTCCACCCATATAAATGAATAAATAGTGAGTCCATCCTTTTGGGAGCCGCCACATTGATACACTATCGTCATGATCCAGCCTGATTATGTCTACTGATAAGGCCGTTACACGTACAAGATATCACTCTCTCACAATCTATATTTAGTGACTTATCTGCCCTTTAAATGGCGGTAGTGCACTAGTTCATCATTTCCACCAATATATAGGTCGTCATGATGCATGAATGCAATCGCGTTGAGTAACTCGCCCGTGTAACTCGCCAGTGCTACATTCATGCATCAATCCTGATTCAAAGTGGTTCGTGAAGTCCTGGTGAGAAGACTCGCTAGCCTTTCATTAGTGCACCATGACGACCAATGGGCATGATGCACTCCTGCATCAGCTGTCCTTGACTGGTTGAGAATGGTCACGTTCTCTGTCACTGTATTAAATAGTTCCGTCCATACAACTGATAATGTGATAACAATAACCATGACCTTGCTAGTTTTGAATGGCACCCCATGCAGTTGAGTTGGTTGAACCACAGAAAGGAAATCTTTCATCTGACCCATGCCTTAAATGTAGTTGGATCACACTCTAGCTTACTCTTCAGGTGGTGCAATTAAAAGTAGTGTATTATCCAAGAATTCGCAAGTATAGACCTATCCACATTCTTTTTTTCCCAACTACGAAGGACATAGTCGTCGTTCGAGGTGACCTTAGAGGGGTCTTATCGGGGACCAATCTTATCAGGCAACGCAGTCCCTTGTTGTAGCGTTGCAACTTCTTTGTTATAAATCTATATTCGTACACGTCATGAATTTCAAGAGTTACATGATAAAGGAATTAAGATGTTACCATATTGAAGAGTCACACTTTTTCTACACCTACCTTGCACACCCTTGTGGCAAATATATGAACTATTTCCCAGTAAAACAAGCAAGGCAACGTGCACAGCAGGGCCCCCTGGTGACAAGTAGAAGTAGTCGACAGGTGTTCAGAAGGGGGGGGGCGATGCTACCCATCCTGGTGGAAATCAGAAGCATAACTATAACATCTGAAGGCCTAGAATAGCCAGTTTATGGAGCACTAGTGACCCTCTGTGAGAGTAGGGAGAAGTAATGGAAGTCTATGAGAAGATCCTTCAGACACCACAATTCTAGTTAATTGTAGGCATGATTTTCAAGCATATGCAGAGGGTCTCCCCTAGGGTCTCCCCTATTCTTAATTACACATGAGGTTTCACACTATTCATTTCTGGAAATATAACTGATAGCCCTCCACTAAAAACATTGTAGGATGTACTCCAAGTAAGCTAACTTTAGGATTTCAATCAACCAACTGCTGATTGGTTCAATATGGATTTGTCTTTGTCCTTCATCTATATGTCTCACAAATATATCAGGCAAATAGAGGCAACACCATTCAATGTAGGTACAACATTGAATCAGTGTGCAGATATGGGAATAAAGCAGTGTGGTGGAGAATACTGAGTCATATTGGGCTCTTGTTCACTCTAGTTGCCCTCTTTCCCACTAGATGTCCCCACTTTGGATACGCCGCCTGGGGGTGCAGGATACAACTTGCTACGTTGGTCTCAGCCTCGAGCCCAGCCCCACTATGTGAACATGTGGGCCTGGACAAGAGTCTATTTGTGGACGGTTACTTTTGGCTCCCCCTGTAGTCTAGTGGATGAACCAATATCCCAGGATCCTGGTGCAAACACACTGGCCCTCTTTGCCTCCATACGCGTCTCTGTGGTACTGATGCTCTGCTTCTACACTGAGGCATACCACGTCCACGTTCCGGGGGGGGCCACTCCCTATTTGTCCTATAGTAACCATGTGCGTTCATGACCCTTGACTTGGTACCCCTTTATGCGGGGGGAAATTTGACTAATATGTACCCCTTTTGACGGGAATTAGCTTGGAAATCCACCCCTTTTCCTGCTGTCAGGAAGAAAAAATGATGGCCGTGTGATACAAATTCCAAGGGACCATTTGCTCTAAAAAAAACTTTACTTTTACATTTGCATGATTTGACACAAAAATGCCCCCGCGCTACTATAGCTCAAAGAGGGGTGCGAAAATTCTCCGCGCCTCCTGTTTGGGGGGGCGCAAAACATTTTCACTGTCGTCGAGGGGGGACATAAAAACCCACCACCGGCCCGCTGTTGATAAATAATGACCACTCCCTTACTCCTAGGATATTTAAAGGCTGTCCCCATGGCCAGATAGCTCATGTGCCTTCTGCCCTTAATAGGTTAATAGACTCCAAGGGATAGGTGATAGGATTGGTCTCAACTCAGATACACCTTATAGACAAGGTATTTTTGTGTAGAATAGTAGACCTACTACTGTAAAAAATCAAGCATAAGATGCAGATTATACATGAGGATAGCTCCTTCAGTCAGGCCCACAAAGAATCCTCCTCAAGTCAGGGTGTGCAAGGATATCATATTGTAGAACAGTACTTAATTTTCCTATTAGATTTCACTGAACTGGATGAATTTCATTACCTTTAATCTTTCTAAAGGAATCTCTGATACATTAAAAGACATTTCATGGTGTCGAAATTCGCGACATTTTGGATAAATACCCTAAAAATAAATGGCCCCCCTCTAAGAATAGGTAAAAAACAAATGGCCCCCTCTAAGAATACCCTGAAAATAAATAGCCCCCCGTCAATTTGCTCACCCCCACCCCTGCCATAAATCATGAATACTCCCTAACTCTGGTTCTAGTTGGAATATTTCAAAAATTCTTTCAGCATTGGAAAGCTCTTTCAAAACGTACCCCTTTGAGCCTAATTTGGACCTTAAAGGACCCCTTATAGCGGGTCCGGGCGGGTCCATAACAGGGGTACAAAAAGTACCCCCTTCCTGCTAGTTTTTGTACGCAACCCCAGCATCCTCTCTGCTCTTCTCTATGGCATGTTGTTTAGTTGTGGACATCTCTACATGTGGTTTGGCCACAGGTAAACAAACCAGGTAAAAACAACAGAACACAACACCCACTAAATAGGATATCAGCCTTGAGAAAAAGGTAATACAATGCAGCAAATAAAAAGCCCCTGATCTACCCATTAGGTTACGTGGACGTAAATGCTGCCCTCTCGTGAGTCATATGGTATTCAGGACTGCACTGAAGGGTCTTCTGACTGCTGATTGGTTTAGAATTAGACAGAAGAAATATTGGTAAAATTATGAAAAAAATCACAGGTGTTCCTAAATAGTTAATAAATGGAATAGTAGGTGTGCTTTTATATTATGCCAGGCCTTGGGGATTTTATGAGGCATGCAAAAGTTAATCTGGCCAATGAAGATTTTTAGGCCCAAAATAGGGTAGAATGGCACTCACTGCACATATCATTCCCTTATTTAAGATTTTCAGGGTTAAGCCTATCCAACATTCTGTCAGATTGTGTATGAGGGATGAGTTAACCATGCTATGGTTAAAATTTTTACCAATGAACATTTTAGGCGGCTGTTTTTGTGTGTTATGCTATATAGAAACATAGAGGAAATGGATTTAGTTCCATGTGACCATTATCTGTCACAGGAACTATCAGGAACTACCACTAGGGGGCAGCAGGGGTTGTCACAAGCCACAAATAGACTTCTGCTTAGACTCTACTATTTGATAGAGTCGGGTCTGAGACTGCGTTGGTCTATGCCCTAAGGACATACTGCTGCGCCACGTGGGAGTGGTGCGTACATTGCCGCGGACTGAAGGACTTTCCCACACTGGGCGTGGGAATGAGATAGAGGAGAATGCATTCCCCCGGGGCATCGATGCTGATGCCCTGGGGGCATAGGTACTGCGATCTTGTATAATAACTTGCATAATTGTATGATTGTGTGTGACTGTGTGAGTGATTGTGTGAGTGATCTGTGTTATACAGAAGTATCTGTTCTCATAGATTTGCTTCTGTATTACTGTATACTACGCATGTAGTTTGTAGAACATAGAGCATATACATTATTGTAGTGGACTTACTGTATGACACATAGGTCAGCAATGAACTCACTTTTTGTTGTCAATAAAAGCTATTATTATTATTATTATTATTATTATTATTATTATTATTATTATTATTATTATTATTATTATTATAATGAGAGCCATGTAGGCCTAGCTATGCCCTTAGGACATGTCAAGAGAATCGTCACTGAATTATTATTTACAGTCTATAGGATTCACTATGGAGGCCTTGTGGAGCCACCATCTTGAATTTTGCTGGTTGAGCTAAAACCCACTGATAAGACAAACCATGATGGGTACTTTGTCCCTGGTTAACACCCACTTCCAGGGACATGCTGGTCCCATCTTATCAGCTCTTATCAGTAGTGTGTGTCGCCAGAACCAGCTCCAGACCAGCTAGTGGCCAATAGAACTTTAATAGAAGAAAAGAAGGGACATGCCCTGAGGGCATAGATCATGCTTTTGCTGCCCTGAGGGCATGTACTAGTCAATTAACTCTATTGAGGATAAGCCTTGGGCATTGGCATCACTTATAATGCCCTGGGGGTATGGACCTACAATAAACCTATAGTCCCTGAGGGTATAGTTATCTCAGTGAATGATATGTACTCTATGGAAGTAGACCAAAATGTATGCCCGAGGGAGACAAGGCCCTTAGGGCATAGCCTACCGCTATATTGATGCCCTTTTATAATAGGGCCTGATCTGGACTAGGCCCCCTATACAGGAATTTTTAGCATCAGGACATATTCTGGACATTAAGGCTATGAAATAACACAACTGTTAACTTAAGCCCTAAGGCCATTTTTATCATAAATGCCCTCAGGGCATCAGTGCTAAGTCCATGATGGCCCAAGGGAATGTCTCTTCTCTGAAGGTAACGGCCAGGGGGTAACGGATAGAAATATCCCCCGGAGATAATAATTACCCCCTAGGGCATGATTCCATGCCTAAGGATATTAAGGATGGTGTAGTTCTGGTATTTAAAGTAGGCCCTTAGGACATTCATACACTATTAATGCCCTAAGGGCATGCTTTGGTCAATCGTAATGTGGACAGTGGCCTAGGCGACACTGGTGTTGCCCTGAGGGCATGTGTGTGTTTTTGGTTAATCCCAGAACTTCAAAAGAGCAGGAATATTCCCTCAGGACTGATACACGATGCCCTGAGGGCATACACTAGGAATGGTCAATTGTTGATATGAAAAAGCCAGCAATATGCCCTCAGGGCATGCCCAATTTAGCACAGCAGTCCCAAAAATATATGCATCACCATGAGGGCGGCGCTGCAGCAGTGGGTGTAATGCATTGATAATTACATAATCAATCTGATTAAATGTAACATTTCTTTCTTTAGGCTCTTATAAAAGAGAATAGAGAAATATACCTTGAGTTTCAGGGCATGGGAATGAATAATTCTGTGTCTGCACAATCAACTTAAGTCCATGAAAACTTCACTAGGTGGCGATAGGAGACCCTCTAGTTCAGGTTTACTTCTCCAAATGCTCAATGAGGGCACAAGGATAAAGCTTCAGGATAATCTGTGGGTGCAGCCATAGCAGCACTGTTCTCGTAGAAGGTTACCAGCCTGACAGAGTGGCCTTGCTCACGATAAGCGGTGCCTGTGATCCGAGCGAGACTTTGGCACCGTTTTGGCTGGGAATGGTGATTGCCATGTACATGTCATTGCCAGAAAGGCACCAACTTCCGCGCATCGCATGACCTGGTAGAACGCTATAGGGCTGATGAATTTGAGGCCTAGTGGAGCCGCCATCTTGAATTTCGCTGGTTGAGGTAAAACCCACTGATAAGCCATGTACTATGATGGGTACCTTGTCCCTGGTTAACACCCACTTCCAGGGACATGCTGGTCCCATCTTATCAGTGTGTGTGGTGGGAACCAGCTCCAGACCAGCTAGTGGCCAATAGTTATATCTTCCATCATCGGTGCAGATATTGGAGTGTGTTAGCCCTCTACAGGCCGCCATTGCAGGAGTGCATCATGCCTATTGGTTGGCATGATGCACCAGTGAAGTTCTGGTGAGTCTTCTCACCAGGATGAAACACTTCTGCTCTTTCCACTCCTTATACACGCCGGTTTAATAAGAGAGTAATGAACGGGCTATCGGGCACTGAATTCAGTGTATCGTAGGATATCGTAACGAGTGGTCATAGGCCACGAGTTACGATACCCTATGATACACTGAATAAGGTGCCCGATAGCCCATTCAATACTGTTTTTATTACATGATTAATCAATAAAAAATCAATAAATAATCAATAGAATATCAATAAAAACAAGTTGAAAACAAAAATCCTTCCCCGGGACTAGAAACATGCCATAGTGTGTGTACACGACTGGTACACACAGCTCGGCACCCGGCGGCCATTTGTTTGGTCTGAACGCGTCCCACAGTACCATATATCCTCGTGTTCAGGCCTGGTCAATTTGCCACTTAGTAAGGAGGTTTAGGTAGTAGACAGTACTAATACAAGCCTGGGCTTATAAATGGGGAAATATGGTATGTAGCTATGGGTCAGTTGGAAAAAAAAAGATACGCCCCGACCGGGACTCGTCCCGCCTACCTCTGACGGCTGAGCGCAATGCGCTACCCACTAGACCACCGCATCTCACCCCTCAGCGCCAGTCTCGGCTTGGCTTGATTTGAGTGCGTCCCGCGGTTATGGCAGCAAACAGCCCGCAGTCGTCGCCTCCCTGTGCTTTGTATCATATCAAGACCTGGTTCTAACCAACCTTTCCTCGTCAGTCCCTATGGCGCAATGCATAGGGAGTTGGATTAGGGATCTGAGACCCCTGGCCATGAGAATTTCGTGGGTTTTAACATGTAAAATTTGACATGTTAGGACATGTGACATGGGACATGTGACATGGAGAAGGAGTGCCGATATCAATGGATATCGGCACTCCTAGGACGTGCAATATCGACAGGTATCAGAATGGGAATATCCAGAAAAGCACCCAAAATCACATAGGTCGTGTAATAACACTATAGAACAGCACTAGAGTGACCAAAATATGACTGATCATGTGCCTTATATACATGTTCCTGAACTGACGGTGTGATTTATAAATGGGTCCGCCTTATATGTGGTGCATTGTGGTAATATCACGAATAGCCCGTGTGTCTCATCTGCTTTCCAGGTATGATCATTGGCATTGGTATCAGGGTGTCATTAATAACTAATAACCCATGTGTCTATCCTTCCTCTAGGTATCATTATTAGTATCGGTATTGGGTTGTTTTTGATAGCAAATAACCCATGCGTTTATGTCATGGCTGATATGAACGTCACTATAGATTAGTACTAGAACTGCCGTATTCAATGGGTGGCATTGAATACAATGTGTCCGGATTCAATGGGTGTCCGCCATCTTGGATTTTGAACAGATCTAAGCTGTTTTTCTCTATTTAAAGGCAAAATAGGCCATGACATAAATGCAGATGTCCATTCCAGGGAATAAATTTGCATCGTATTCACCTCGGTGAGGGCTGTCCGCATTCAACTTCGCCTATAAGGCGTCTTTGAATACGGACAGCCTTACCTCGGTGAATACGATGCAAATTTATTCCCTGGTCATGGACATTTGCTTATTTATCTACCTTCTAGGTATCACCATTTGCATTGTTTTTTTAATAACCAATAGTCCTAATCCATATATTTATTCTTCCTCTAGGTATCATCATTGGTATCGGTATCGGGGTGTGGAAGAACAAGGTGGCGTTCATGGCAGCGTCCATGGGAGGATCCATCACGCTACAGGTAGCCACCATATGTCAGGAAATTATGAATCTAGGCCTCATGATAGGCAGCTTAGTCCGATTCCATGGACCTAGAGGCGGCAAAATGTGTAAAACTTGGTAGCACCTGTCTCTACCAGTACCACTGTGCTAGCACTGGAAAAGATTTGTCATTCAAATCTGGGTGTGCTAGCACTGGAAAAGATTTGTCAATCAAATCTGGGGCTAGTATCAAAAACTGGAACTTTTGACTGGATCCAGTTGTTGGGCCGATTAGTCAGGATGTTGCTTAAATGGCGACCGCTACTGGAATGCCTAGTTTCTCGATAGGATACAGTGTTCTGTGGAGCTTACCATTCCTACATGGCTGATGAAATACTACATGGAGGTATTTATGATTCGCCAACAGAGCAGAAGAGGAAAAAGTTCCTTTTATGAAGAATCCAAAAACTGTTACACTCGTTAATCCAGTAATATGTAAATACCATGTGCTGTCAATCCCACTTTGGAAAATAAGGACAAAGAGGTGGGTCATTTGATTTTAATAATTGCATTTCTCTTGAAAAAGATGTTCATATTAGTGGAGATCCCCGACGATACTATGTATATTGTTTGATTGGAATAACATTTATTCAAAGGACTGTCAAAGGATTATCAATTTGAAAATTCATGAGCTGGTACACGTGCAACCATCCCTAAATGTTTGCTAAATACTGACTGGAAAAGGGATTTATTTGCTTCGGTCACAAAGTGAAATCAAAGGGAAGGATATATATTTTTCTGTGCACTCCAAAGCCTGCTCATAGCTTTTATACTCTTTAGCCCGATGTATGAATATGTCATTTGTTTTAATATTCCCTACAGGGAAATAAAGTGACTCATTTATTTCGTTAAAAAAAATCATATTGCATGTTGTAGTATTCACCTGGAGTATGTGTTGGTCTATTGTGTGACCATATACCTCGTTTAAGATGTGTAGATCCTTAGAGTGAATAAAATCATATCCAAATGTAATCTCATTTCGCTTTGTTTGGTGAATGAATTCAATATGTTTAATCAGAGTTTTTGATTTAGAAGCATTACGGCATCAAAATTAACTACATTAATTTGAAGATACAATATATTATTTAGCGTTCAATCAACGTTATGATAGAGCACACGTGGGTCTATGGTTCAATATTCCACAATCGCGAAGCGGGAGTGGAATATTGAACCATAGACCCACAAGTGCTCTATCATAACTTGATTAAGGCGTTTATCTAACGTATTCATCCATTATGTATGAATTTCTTACCTTATAACCCAAGAATTAATCCATGAGAAGACATTTTGTAAGTGCATGCGATCCGCCCATGTTGTGAATCTGTCCAACATACCTCCACCTTTACACACACTTTTCGGGTAGAATCATTTTGTCTCCATTTTCCTCGAAATAAATGAGAATCCATTGATTTTCCATAGCCATCAAACGCACATGGCCTGGTACACAGCCATTGCGTCTTCTTGATGAAGAGGGGAGGTGCCCGGATGTAACAACTAGGTCAAATCTGCATTTGATATTAACCTTTTATATATTCTTTACTACATGGTGCCAAGGATTATTCTTGCCATGTTTCATTGCCATTCTGGTCTCTATAGAGTCCAAAAGCCAAAAGATTCTTTATAAATTGAACCGAAAACCAAGCCGGGCCATGTTGAAAGTAGACCGGAAGTCGCTGCCTGGCCTAGTTACGAGTCAAAGGTCAGCAAGCCGCAATGGCGGGTCCCGACCCGTATTGCTATGGAAAATCAATGGATTCTTATTTATTTCAAAGAAAATGGAGAAATTAGGCATGGCATGTTCATATAGGATATCTAAGGATGTTTCCTTGTTAATAACTCCACCAGGCTCCATTCGATTCTATGCTAATGAGGTCTGTAAACATCAGGTATGTAGGACAACTTTTTCAAATCCTTGATGTACATTGCTTTTTATCACCGGTCGGGTGGACAGCGAGCTTGCCTCCTGCCACAGCGGCCGGGGATCGATTCCCCATTGAACCTAAACGGTTTTAACAGGAAATGTATGGAGGAGTTGACTTTGTATATTCCTCCAATTTATTAACATGTCCAGATTGAAACTAGCACCTTCTTGAAGACGAACAAAAGGCCTGAGAGTGTGTTATGGCTGGATAAGGAACTGGGGTTATGAGCAAAAAAGCACTGTAGAGCCCAGAATTGTGAGATAATGCTCTATATCACTGGGGGTGGGGCGCTCCGGGCCCTCTTAAAAGTAGATGTAAGCCTCAATTTGATTGGAGGATAGCTGACTGGCATTGGAAGACCCTGCTTAGAAGACCTGTATAATGTCTTATAACACGGTTAGCGAGTTTTCAGTGCCGAAAATGGATAATATGAGTTCCTATATCTCGCGATAAAAGCACCCAAAATTGACGGCAGACGGACAGCGGGGCGGACAAATTGAATCCTACCTTGACATGAAAGTAAATCCTCCATTTTTGAAGCTTATGTACCAAATATAGCGAAATGCTTTGGACATAACATAGTTGAAACCTCATTCCAACTCCCTGTCGGGTAGATTACTTGATATTAAGGCTGAATTTAACATAAAAAATTATTAAACTTTCGAATCGAGCGACTGGCCGTGCGTGTTCACCATTGCATTTGTCAACATGACCTCTCATGCCATCTGGTGTATAGCCTATCAACTAGCCACGAGCATTAACTTAATAGAAGAGGAACCATAGCGAACCCTTATAAAGCAATGCTACTACACTCCCTTCTGTATGTTCCCACTGCGAGTAAGTTTACGTCCGTGAAAGTGGCACAGCCTGGTGTATAGTGATTGAACTCATTTCAACATGAAACCAAGATGGCGGAGGGCCGTCTTGTCGACTCGCAAAAGAAATGAATGGATTCTATACAATATAAAGGTAAATACTAAGAATTAATGGAGGAAACCGTGTTATAAGCGCAATATATAATGCATAGACTTGCACTCGTTGGCTTCATGGGACCCCCTGAAGCCAACTCGTGCAAGTCTATGCATCATATATTACTTACATACAGTCCACCAGTTTTCTATGCTCATTTCCAAAACTCAGGGAAGACAAGGTAGTGGATGACGTATTGGACGTACTGTGACTGTCCCTCCTGAGAGGCATATATCTGTCATGGGGGGTGGCCTTACAACTGAGGGGTTGGTGGGATTCCTGGGGACACGCGTTCATAACTCACATGCCCCCCCCCCCCCTGCGCTTCGTGTGGAAAATTTTCACTTTCCTCTCTGGACAATAATAGCGTGCTGGCCCTTTTTTTGCTAGATGAGGCAAAATCTTTTACACTCCCCCTCCAATAGGGGGTAGAATTTTTCTGACCCCTCCCTGCAAACCCACCATCTCCCCTGTTGATAAGAATTGAGCACTCTCTAATCATCAGATGCACTATCTGAGTGTTACTTTAAATATCTGCACATACTAAACAGGGCATGCTTAGTGACAAAGGAACTCAAATAGATATATGAATAATTTATCATTTTTATTTTGTATTCATGTAGAAAATGATGACTCTACCTAAATGTCTATATACATGTAAAGTATCTCTGGTGAGACTTGATATAAACAGACCGTCTTAATAAAGGCTGAAATCACATATCTACATATCTTACACTACGGTCACAATGGTATTTAGTCAAGAGTATCATTTTATAAAAGGGGGTCCATCAGTCAAGGTGTAATACAATAGAACAAACATATATGTTCATAGATGACATTTCTGGGGGCTGTCACAGAAATGATATTTTATTTAACATAACTTTGGGGCACACCTTTGGATACACATCTCTCTCCTACAGAGCAACCACTGCATGAAAAATTGAATTTTATGAAATTTAAGCTGATATTCCACAACTTTAATCCACATTTTAATGACGTTTAATGAAATATTAATTAAAATCATCTTATTGTATAGGGTACCTTCATCAGCTTCAAGCTATACTTAAAGTTGATTAAAATTCAATATTTTATGCAGTTATTCCCTATATATGGACCAGGGTTAGATTTACAAATAAACTATAAAAGGACCCTTGTATTAAAGGCGGTGGATATATAGAAACCATATCTGGGTCCATTGCCATCTTCCTTCCCCACAGTGTCAGTGACTTTCAGAAAGGTTACACACAGAGTGAGATTCACACAAAGAGAATGATACACAGAATGTGGCATCTACATGGAGTGAATTTGTCACAAAGTGGTAAATAGGTGGAAAGTCACAGGTGAGGAGGAAAAAGGGCTGACACCACCTGACACACTCTTGGACAAACGTCATATAGAATTAGAGTTGACTTAAGATGAGGAAAAACAGCCTCCTTTCTCCTTCAATTGCACTCTCTCTCTCTCTCTCTCTCTCTCTCTCTCTCTCTCTCTCTCTCTCTCTCTCTCTCTCTCTCTTCAGTTGCAATGAAGTGGAGGAATTCATTTATTTTGCCACCAGAGACTCAATTTCTTCACTTATTTTATTGTCAGTATCATATAATTTTGACTCCATGTATGTTTGTCCGAGTGGCCAGGTGAGTAGACAATAGTTAGTGGTAAGTTGTTAGGTGACAGGAAACTACCTACGGGGATAAGTCAGTCTACATAGAGTAAAAATGGTTAACAGCAGTTTGTTAATATATAAAACTTGCACCTTATTATTCTTGCTTTCTTACGCCTTTCAAAAACCCACAGCCGACGAAAGTTGGCTCATAACCCAATGTTTACCTTTACAAAAAAAAACAGTAAGCCCCAAAGCCAAAACTACACCAAAATTATTCAAGCACACACCTTTCAAAATATGTCTCAAAAGGGATGAAAAAATGATTTATAGATTTAAACATTTGATACATCTTAAATTGTTAAAAGACAATTTGGAATCTATCAAGATATAAAAATCAAAGGGAAATGGAGCCATATGAAAATAGGTTCTGGTGGTGCCACCTACAGGTTGAACACATCACAGACGCCACATGGCGACCGATGTGGGTACTAATAGAAGCTGCGAGTGTGGACCCAAGAAAGCTGAAATTAGTGCAGGATTGAGGGACAACGAAATGCCATGATTGGAGAGAAATGTGTGTCACACCACTGCTGATATACAAGCAGACAAATGTGTCACATCACTGCTGACATACAAGCAGACAAATGTGTCACACCACTGCTGACATACAAGCAGACAAATGTGTGTCACACTACTGCTGATATACAAGCAGACAAATGTGTCACATCACTGCTGACATACAAGCAGACAAATGTGTGTCACACCACTGCTGACATACAAGCAGACAAATGTGTCACACCACTGCTGATATACAAGCAGACAAATGTGTCACATCACTGCTGATATACAAGCAACATTTGTGATATTCATTTAGAGTAGTCCTCTTAACTTACAGATAAGTATGAACTGTCTTTTTCTTCATATCATACAATACAGTAGGTTCCGTTGATATTCTATTTCTTTGTTATCAATGTACTGAACATTGATTTGACTATCAGATATGATAAAATACAAACATGGTATTATCCTTATATTAACTTCTGAGGACCCCTTATATTTACATTGACCTAGGACTAGGTATTCTTTACATTTCTATGTACACAAATAAAGATGGTATCACTATTTACAAATTGGGTAACGTTGCTGCCATTGTACATGGTACAATTTGAAAATAACACCTAAATATATATATATATATATATATATATATATATATATATATATATATATATATATATATCATTTGGATCATTTGTTTGAGAAAGGTAGTAAGTTGGTTGCGTGAACAAAAGATCTTTCTTAAACTTGTTTCTCAAATATTGGTAAAGTCATTCCTGTTGGCATTACAAGTTAACATTACCCATCGAAACAGAAGTCTTGAAATTCAGACCCAAGAAACCATATAATGACAGCTCCCTGCCATATGAAATAATGAGGGCTCCCTGCCATATGAAATTATTACAGGTCCCTGTCAGTGCCATATGAAATATTGACAGCTCCCTGTGTGTCTTGAGTCAGTGTTTTAGATAGGCCTCTTAGAAGAGTGAGGTCAGAGTTGAAAGGTCAGGTCATACCTTAACCAGCACCATTGTTGAATACAGAGACATGGGTATAGTTATATACTACACACTGTTCCAACCCATGTCACTTGTACACACTGATAGAAGTGGTACCTTTTAGGGACAGCATGATGCTCTTCATGTTTATCGGTATGATGCATCGAAGTAGCGCTGACACGTAAAGCACCAGCGTAGCATTGATGTATCATCCCAAGGCGTAATAACATGTAAGGGTCAGTATTACGTATTATTTCAGCTCTGGTGAGTTACATGCCAGAGCTGCATGCTTAGAATATCAAAGCAACATACTGCCCTTAAAGGATTAACCATTCCTTTTAACATACAACATTTTTCAGTATCTAATACATCCAACTGTACATTTTGTATATACACAATCATTCATATCCAAAATATAGCATTAAAACTTTCTGAATAAGATATCTAATAATGACAAATTAAGGTTATGTTCAGGACACCTCCTTGCCAGTGTTTTTTTCAGAGTTTTGATAAAATGTTATGTAAGTATTCTGATAAAATATGGAAACACAAGCACAAAATGGTTTAAAAAGATGAGTTGGCAGCCATATAGCTCAATGTATACTAGAATAGTACTCAATGTATACTAAAATAGTACTCACTGGGTGGGACAAACAAAATAACACTAGTAATCAGTTTGCTAATTAATCAAAGTAAGACATGCAGAATTATACACAGAATACTGGCAGTTGGCGTTGTATCAATATTGACTGTCATCACTGATCAAAATCACTCAAATTCAACATCTTTTGTAATAATTTTAGAATGACTGCCTTTCCTGTTCTTTTTTATCCTTTTTGAACAACAGAACAAAAACTCTTCATAATAATCATAGTAATAGTACAAGTCATTTTTCTCCAATATTGTAACAGAAATGGTGGCCATATATAACTGTACACACATACACATACACATTATTAACCTTAGTGTCCACTAATAATAACCATTATACTCCCCATACAATGGGTCAGCAGGTGGACTCAGGTGGGTTATTTTGTGAAGATGGCACTTTCTCAGACAGTGTCAAGTCCTTATTCTCCAGCTCCACCATGAGCTGTTCCATCTCCAACTCCAGCATCTTGTTCTTCCTGTACATTTGTACATAGTTAAGCTGCAGGTGCTTCTGGTAGTTAATAACCTTGTTTTTCTCCACTAACCACTGCTCCTTCTCTATCTCATATTGTTCCCTCATGGCGAGCAGCTCACTTTGAGCCGCCGTGAGCTGCTCTGGGGTGAAGGTACTGGGAGACACATTGCCGCCGCCCTGTGCACCCGCAGGGCTTTTAGACACAGATTGTTCGGTTGGGGTGGTACCTGAGGGCTTTGTGGAGGTTTTTGAGGTTGTGAGTGGGCTGGTGCGGTGCAGCCTGGATTCCTCAGTCTGTACCAGCCTGTCACTCTTAGGTCTGCTGACCTGTCGCCTGAGCTGCTCCAGCTCAGCACCCATACTGCTCATGTCCTTAGTTACCCTAGTTACCTCCTCCTGGAGCCTCAGCCTCTCTTGCTCCTGCTCCCCCTTGGTACCACTAACGTCCTTGAGCTGTGACCTTACACCTATAAGGTCATTAGTCTTGTTGGACGCCTCCTCCTTGGCCTCTTTAAGTTGGGCCTTAAGGAGGGAGATCTCCCCAGCCTTTTGCTGAGTCTCCCATTGTTGTTCCTCCAGTTTCCGCTGGAGGGCAGCGTTCTCCGTCTCCAAGGTGGATATCCGTGTGACGCTGCGTTCCTTGTCGGCCTTGAGTTGGTCTACGTCCAGACGTAGCGTTTTACGTTCCTGCTGCAGCTTGAAGAGCTGGAGGAGCAGGGCCTGCTCCATCTTGAAGGACTTCTGCTGGTGATGCCGCAGACGCCGCTCCCACTCAGCTACCACCTCCTTTAACTGGATGGCCCAATTCTGCCGTTTCTCCTCGTACACCTGAGGGAGAGAAGAACAGGAGGATTAGATATGTTAGAGTTATATGTAGTCCTAGAGCCAAAATGAGCTTGTATAGTGTTTGAGTGCCAATTTTGCATAATAAATCTAGAAATGCTTTTTGGATTGCTACATGTCTGGGAACCCAAATCACTTTGGGTTCCAAGTCAAGACATGTAGGCCTAGCAATCACTTTGGGTTTCCAGATATGTACAGAGATGTCAGTTGGGTGGTAGTCCAACCTCTGAAAATTTTAGTGCTCATCAACATTTCACAAGTGGAAGGATGTCTTAACCTATAAAACTGCATGGAAGTCTAAATTTTAGGGGCCTCTGAACCTCTGAAAATAGATGAACCTCTGAGGGTCTGACATCTCTGTATGTAGCAATCACTTTGGGTTCCCAGATATGTAGCAATCACTTTGGGTTCCCAGACATGTAGCAATCACTTTGGGTTCCCAGACATGTAGCAATCACTTTGGGTTCCCAGACATGTAGCAATCACTTTGGGTTCCCAGACATGTAGCAATCACTTTGGGTTCCCAGACATGTAGCAATCACTTTGGGTTCCCAGACATGTAGCAATCACTTTGGGTTCCCAGATATGTAGCAATCATTTTGGGTTCCCAAGACATGTAGCAATCACTTTGGGTTTCCAAGACATGTAGCAATCACTTTGGGTTTCCAAGACATGTAGCAATCGAAAAAGCATTGCTAGATTTAGGTCTACTGTGCAAAATTGGCACTCAAATACCTCTCAGAGCTAATGGCCTGATGGGCGAAAAAGAAATACAGGTCTGTTACCAATGAATGTAATCAACATTTTTGCAAGAACATGCTATATAGCACACTCGACAGTACTTGTAGTTGTATCAATGATTAAACATTTTGCTAGAAATGAGAAGGAACAAATGCGCTTGCAAGCACTGAAAGGAGTGTATGCATGCATATGAAATTGGGTGATTCATTACACATTCAACACAATCTTGCTTTATTCATTTATCAATGCATTGATATATTTCTTTGTTCTTTACCTGAAATATGACGGTCTCATTATGCTCCATTGTCTCGCGGAGGTGCGAGATCTCAGCATCCTTATCCCTCAACATGGTCTCCAACTCTCCTACCCCGCTGTCGCTAGGCGACGGCGTCTGGATGTAACCCTCAGTCTGATTGGATGACAGCCGACTGGCATTGGAAGACCCGTATGAGGCCGTGCGGTCGAGCAGCTTCCCGTGCTCACTTCCGAAACTCATGGAAGCATCACTGATTTGGTAAGATGAGCTGTTGGATGACGTATTTGACGTACTGTGACTGTGAGAGCCCGACGTATACTCCTGTGATGCATATCCGTCATCATGACTTCCATGGCTGTGATTGGCTAGTTTGAGGTCATGTGACCGGTTGGGAGGTGTGAGACGGTTGGGTAGGACCGAGTGCTGTGGTGATGGGACATAACGTCCCGGATGTGGCGCTGCGATCGGTTTGAAGGCGATGGGCTTGATGATGGACTTCTGGGCATTCTGTGGAAGACAGAAAAAGAAACAGGACTTTAGTGATTACTTCAGGAACAAATGTCATATCACAAATAGACATATTAGCAAACGCAGTGCAAATTCTTTGAGGAACACATAGTACACTGCCTTCATGATAGGCAGATACAGCGCCAATGATAGCTGGTCAGGATAGGCTGCATTCATCCAACATGATGACAAAGAGGCTTAAGTCAAGTGCATTTACAGCAACGTATTGTCTTCAAATGGCTGATAATAGGCTATTTACTTTTAATTCAGGATTATAGCTGAGTATCTATGGTATAAACTTAAAAAAAAAAGAAAAAAAAGAACATGTTATACTGGCTCCTTAGAAAATCTGCACAATAACACAACATGAAGAAATATACCATCAACATCAACTTCTAAGGTACATGTCCTCATAGTGTTCCCATACAGGAAAGCAATATTCACGTTTGTGATGTGGTTGTTAAGATTGGGAGCTAGATTTTGATCTGATAAGTTGATGATCTGAGATCATTCTGACATGGGACAATTGACCACAGTGACGAAATTCATTCCGTATGTAAAGGCTTATCGACCTGCCAATCACTCCCAAATAAGGTCAGCTATGTGGGCCAGGCCACGCCCCCCTGTTGAACCCACCTGCCCATTGAGCTGGTCCTGGACAATAGACCTGGTCACTCATCCCTAAGGGTTGGCAGGTATTGGGGTCTAAAGCCTAGCAATTATTTGAGGCTGGCTCAACTCCTAATACTCATCTGCCCATTACCCCCCTAGTGTCAGGGCTAGATTTAGGCACACCCTCCTACCTGTCCTGAGGCTATGGGTGTAGGTGAAGTATATAAATCTGTAGTTGACATTTTGATCTGATGAGAGAGGGTAGTGGTTGTCATACCAATCCACCCTGGGTGTCACTATAGGATTAGGCTGATACCGACTTCTGTACTAAATACCTCTGGTACTATTGCCTGGGGTTTTGTGACATATACCGTATGCTAATTTCCTGCTTAGCTAAGGGTTTCCCTTCTCATCCCTAAACCCACATATCTTTGTATGGAATGAGGGAGACCCCATTTTAAGCTGAGCATTTTATTTGTATAACCAATAGATTAATTGGACAAGCTATTGTGACTGTAGGATATAAGCATTGTCAGGCCTTTCACAAATAAATCACACATGCACCTGAAACAATGGCACCAAGGGCTCACATTGAAAGTCTACATAAACACAGTATACTAGTATAGCTGCCTCTATGATAAATCAGTCAAGCAGAAAAAATTGCCTCATGCAGCAGCATGGGGATCACCTTTTCTGGTTGACAGCTCAGAGTTCATTATGCCCAGGAGGAGTTGACAGTACAAACACACTGACACTGAGCCCTGGAGAAGGGGGAGGTGGGGTAGGATTAGTTCTAGTCAGGTGTGAAAGGTGGCAGCGGCAGCTGCAGTCAGGGGGCTAACCCCTTGTTGCATGATGACGCCTCTAGATTGATTCATTTTGGCCATCACGATGCACCAATGCAGTGATGGCAAGTAGACTAGCCAGTACTGCATCGGTGCATCATGGCGAATCTCTGGGAGTGTATCAACCCTGTAGGGTCGGCATGGTACTTGATGGAGTCCTTGTACGTTAATAGCCAGGGTTGCATTCATGCACCATGAGAACAAAGTATGGTACATGAAGCATTATGTGGACCTTAAAGGGTTAAAGCTGGTCACCACCCCCTTAACCCTTGCCACCTACGGGTCAGGCTCCGTGTGGAGGGGGGGGGCTGGGACAGGGGTTGTCAGGCAGAGTGACAATTATGACATTCCTGACGTACCTCTGCACCCTGGGTATATTAACGATGTTCACTTGTGGAGGTATGGCTACATAAACAGGTGACCGGGTCAACCCTGACCCTGACTGACTCACGGACAGACTGACAGGGCACACTCCATCATCCACAGATTATCATTTGTGGTCAATTCTAGGACCACACAGGGTGAAACTACTACTGCATACCTGCAGGATTCAGACCAATGTAAACTCCAGTCCTAAGAAATCTAGAGCCATATGTCCATATTATTTGGCAAATGGTGCACTTTCCAATTTTGAGGATGGCTACTACATCAACTTCCTATTCCAGTTTCACCCCATTTTTGAAGTAGATCTAAAATAAATCTGAGGATGACCTACAAAATAGAGGAATTTGTAGAAAATGTGGTGGTTGTTATTTTGATAAGGTGATAACTATACGGTTCAATTGATATATGAAGAGGTGGTTATTTCTCAAGTGCTGGCGATTATGTGTAAAGTGATCTCTTCTATTGAATAATGGAAGTCAGCTGCTAAATAGGTTCCTGAAAATGGCACCAGGTGTCACCTCTCCTGTCAGCTGTCAGTTCATGAGTTGACAGTGACAGTGCAGAGTCGGCCACTGTGCCGTGAGAGTTTGCCTGGAGCAAATCCTGCTGTCCTACGGCACGTACCATTGCCCTCCTGGGTCCCAAGGTCATGCCATGGCCTCCAGGGGCCAAGGCACTGATTGAAACCAGGAGTATAACTCCCACTTTCTGGTCTGAATCGTCTTGTGGTAACTTGACCAACTGGGCAGTTATTTTCATAAATTGAATATTCCACCACCTTGATCAGAAGCGCAGGGTGTAAATCTAGCTCAATTTATTTCATATTTTAGCAATATTCTAAAACCAATGAAACTTTAAAGCATTTTCCCCATCAGCTAGATTCAAGTTCTATGTTGCATGTCAAAAACAGTATGGACCAACAACTGTTGAATAATATAGTGATATTGGAGATTAACCTCAATGTTGGTGAAAAACCTTGCACTGAGTAAAGCTATAGGTGGGACATAGGTGACAAGTGTCCCTTTTGTGTCCTCTCCCTTCCCATACCAAGAAGTGTTTAGAGGTATGATAGTATCAGTTTCACAGTGCACCATCATCTGTAGCCTGATTTCCTGTATATGTGTGTAAGTAGAGATGTGGAGGTGACCGGATTCAGTGTACATGTCGGCCTCCACCACCTGACGTGCACGGCGCCACCACCATATGACCCTGTCTGACCTTGAGGTGAGGACTTCAACCCTTCACCCCAAACCTCTGTACCCAGGGGTTGATACTCCAGGGTCTAATGCACGTGTCAGAAACCCACATGAGTATGGCATTTCACAAGTTATTGGCAAACTTTACAAGCAGTCATAACAACATTTGTTAGCAGTATTAACTTAAAGGCGCTCTAAATCGAGGACCTACGTCCGCCGACGTTAGCACTGTGGCGGACGTAGCCAATTCAGAGCTCCTTTAAAGATGTATTTATCTCTATGTATACATGACTATACGGAGATATGAACTGTTGTAACTTTACTATGCCCACAGTCTGGTCAGTTTGGATCTAGAAAGGGATATTTTTTTTTATGAATATTCATATCTCTGGCTTCTGAATCACCCAAACAAGAGAGATTTTTCTAAACTCTCTGCTTGGACTAATTGCCACTATAGAGCCAATGTACCATGGCATGCTATCTATTCAATTTTCGGCCCGTTTCGTCTCACTTCTGAACATTGCACAACTTTTATTCAGAGTAGAAATCATGGTGTTTGAATAAGTAAGGTAAAACGACGACGAGGCAGTGATAAAAAACAGAGTTCCTTAACATAATTGAATAAAATTTAGCTCAATAGACTCTTGAAATCACAGCAGTTGAGAGGAGTGTTTTGTGATCATGGCGCCTCAAGGTATAGATGATAAAATCTGCGGTAAGAGTTTTGGAGACTGGCGGCGATCTGAACAACATAGACATAGTATTTTTTTTGGAGTATTAACCCTTTGAGGGCCGCCAATGCATTAATGTACCATGTCCTTTGGTCGCCATGATGCATGGAAGTACATTCAATCAGACATGTCAGTTCAGTATTGGCCAAACATCTGAAGATTATTTTGGGGGACTCATAAATAGGGTTTATACCCTATGTATCTCAACAAAACACCTAAAACTGAATGCTTTGGGATAGGGCACACCTTTAACAATAAGGAAAACTATGAAATAATCATCTAAAATTCTTTATACATTTTTTTCTATAATAAAATATCAACCTCAAACATCTGAAATGTTGCAGGCATCTGAAACTCTGACATGTCTTTCATCCATTTATGCCGCCCCTACAGGGTTGATACACTCCCGGAGGGTCGTCATGATGCACCAATGAAGTGCTGGCGAGCAGACTCGCCAGCACTTCATTAGTGCATCATGCCGACCAATAGGTACGATGCGATGCACTCCTGCATCAGCAGCACTTAAAGAGCTAAGAAGCTGGTGTTTAACCAGTTGTGAAGGTAAATCTGTGCTGGTTATTTGAGGTGAAGGGGTGATAGGGATCCAGAAGGCAGGATTGCATGTCTAAGTCGGCGTATGTACAAGGATCAAAGACACACGTCAAGGTAAGTCACCTCAACAATGGGCTTCTTTATGCCAGCGTCCCAACAGCGTCTCAATAATAACAAGACTCAAAATGTCGTTTGCTTACATGCTCTTTGCCCTTATTATGAAGCATGGCTAGGCCAAGGGTAGAAATGTATTTAGCTCAATTTCATGCTCTTGAAATGCACCATGTTCATATGCGTCATAAGTGTGTGTACCTAAAACAATGTATTTTTTTAATTATTAGAATCCTTTAAAGATCACATGATGCATCTATGCTTTTCTGGACCTTTTGTGATCAGCAATCCAATCATGACAAAGAAGACCTACTGCAGGAGTGCATAGCCCCATGACTGCATCCCAAAGGGGTTCACTTCACTTCTATTATAAAATTATGATCATCTAATCATATCACATTAAAAGCGCTGCAAACCTGTTGTCCTTAAAATCTCAATTTCAATATCATTGAGTCCGCCTCATCATGATGACATTATATATATATATATATATATATATATATATATATATATATATATATATATATATATATATATATATATATATATATATATACTAGGAGTGGACCCCAGCAGCTATTACAGCAAATCAGTGAAATCACACCTCATCGTCTTTGATGGCGGTAACAGGTAGGGTGACATTATCTGCTATAGAGAATAGAACCTGTTTGTTTGTAAGCCCCTATGTCGCATGTCCTGATCCACTTAAAAACACCAACAATGGAAAATGGGACGACAAAAGGGACATAAGCTGCCATAATGAGTAACGGTGGGTGGGTACAATAATGGGTTTAATCCTTTAAGGGCCGCTGATGCATTGCTGTATCATGCCCATTGGTCGTCATGATGCATCAATGAAGTGCTGGCGAGTCTGGTCACCAACACTTCATCGGAGCCCCATGACGACCCTTCCGGACAATCAGCCCTGATGCATCAAGGCATTACCGGCCCTTAAAGGTTTAACTCTGTAATGGTGGTACAATCCCCAACGACTCATACTCCCTTAGCTCGTCATGATGCACCAAAGCCGTGCTGGCGAGTAACTCACCGGCACTGTATCGGTGCATCATGCCAGGAGCGCGTTGCTCCTATGGTAAAAAGAGCTATCAGTAGGTACCCTCTTTTCAAAAGAAGTCACGCTCTGCTTCACCATTCAACTTGCACTCACCACATTAATCTGAAAAGTCACCTGCCTTGTTTAAAACAGAGAGAGCTGCACTATCAGGTACCTACTCATGTCACACACTCTATAGTATATTATACTGACTGACCTCTCCCAACTAGGTACCTACTCAAATCCCCTTTTTTTAGCACCATACTTGAATGACCACTTGTGAGCAACAAAAGAGACAAGTTCTAGCTACATTAAGAAAAAGGACTGGAAACAAGGGCATTTTTAGCCAGCTCTTCCTTTTACTATAGGAGCCACACCCTCCAGTAAAAGTATCTATCGTGAAAGGTCGTCTTCAGCCATGAATGTACCACTGGGGCGTTTACTGACTTGCATCATGAGTTGACATGATGCACCAATGAAGTGCTGCACTTCGTCCATGCATCATGCCGACCAATGGGCATGATGCACTCCTGCATCAGCAGCAGTCCTTAAAGAGTTAAGGTCAAAAGCTTCAGTAGTAAAGTATGCGTCATCCTACTATGATCAAGTTTATCTCTCTGTGTAGTTTTTTTTACCTGCAGGAGGCGTGGGTGAATGTCAAGTGTTTTGTTGTCCCATCCCACTAGGTCCTACTGTATAATGTATATATAGAGGGGGCTACTGTTTAGTCACCTATGTGTGAAGGGAAGGGGATCTGGGTTTATATCCATAGTGGCAAGAGAAAGTATGAATAGCAAAAGAAAAAGAGAGAGAGAAGAAATAATGAACACTCTAGCTAGCTGTTTGTCTCTGTATCTATCTGCCTCTTTGTTTCTATCACTGTCTGGCTCTCTCTCCCTGCCCCTACATTGCATGTATGTCTATCTGTATCCCTTTCTCCTTCTCCCACTCTCTTATTTTAGCATGGCACCACTTAGGACACTGACCAGACCGAAGGAATCTGCACACATGTTAAGTCAGCAGACCACCTGTCAAAGAAACACCTGGAAAATTCAGATGTGCCCAGTTCAGTAAGTTTGTGAGGTTTTCCCATACGTAATATACCCAAGCATCTATAGTCAGGCCCACTGGTACCTTACCCTAATCTATGCAGACTATAGGGCCCCCTGACACCTGACCAAACATCCAGGTATGGCATTAGCTTCTAACACCATTAAACCTGCCCCTAAAGTACCTTAGTATCAACCATCAGCCCTTATACTAAGAGCAAACTGACAGTATCCAAACAAGGTTATGTAGCTACCCTATCACCAGGTTCTACACAAAGCTTGAAATACCCATTAAACCTTTCTGAAATTAAGGCAGGAACACAATTGCTTGTACTTTACAAACTGCAGTACACTATGTTAATGGACAAAATGGATAAAACTGAATAAAAGGGGTAAAACTACATGTCACATTATTGTGTGTCACAGACATTGAATAGCAGAGACTCAAGGTTCAGACTGGGTGCGTGGGATACAGGGTAGTTTTTATCAGGTGTGTGCTTTCTGTATAATATAAAGGAGGCGGCATGGGTCCATTCAGCCTCCTATACCTCTGGTACCTTATATAAGTACACCCCCACACACATACAACCCACCCCACTGTGTCCTGGGTCTTACCATGTATAATAACAGCCTCACCAGCCGCCCACCGACCTGTAAAAATAGGTGTCATTCGTGACATCTTACAGCAGGCCTTGTTACCTGTGACTCTGTGCTTCATGGTATATCACCCCCCTGATTGGCTACCCAATGTTTCTCCAGTCCCTTTTTGCACATGCAATATAGTTAAGCCTTAAAAACCTTATATTCCTCCTCATTTCCCCTTAAAACACTCATATATAGGGTACGCCACAATGACTGTAGAGCTCTCCACATTCCTCCAACCACTTTCCACTCCTCATGTGAACACAGTATGGAGCATGGAGGACAAGGTAGCCCTTTAACATAAGTATGGTGCCTTAATGCAAGTCCTCTTATTTCATGTTACAAAGTGACTTGCCACTACTGCATATATACATCATGCCGACCTTACAGGTTCATAATAAGCCCACAAATGGTTGGCATGACACACTAGTGTTGATGCAGCAGTGGAGAAAATCACTGGTGATCACTGCATTTGTGTATCAAGACAACAAAATAACCTTCAATTTCAAACTGCTTGCTGTCCTTACAGGGCTACAAGCCGATCAGAGCCTGGAAGGTTCTCACCAGTCTCCTCCAGGGCAGGGCCTCCATTGTCACTATGCAACACAACAAAGCACCTTTCTTCTTTAAACCTTTAAGGGCTGCTGATGCAGGAGTGCATCATGCCCAATGGTCGACATGATGAACCAATGAAGTGCTGGCAAGACTGCTCGCTAGCACTTCATTGGTGCATCATGACGGCCCATCATGACGACCCCGTGGGAGTGTATCAGCCCTGTAGGGTTGGCATGATACATGAATGAGCTATCAGTCTCTAAAGGATTGGGTTTTATTACCTGCTAGATGTGAGGGACCTATTGGTAGGATAATTGTCCTGTAGCCATGTGAAGGGCTCTTATAGGACTCAGTATGGAGGCCGAGTGGAGCCGCCATTCTGAATTTCGCTGGTTGAGGTAAAACCAACTGATAACACATACCATGATGGGTACCTTTTCCCTGGTTAACACCCACTTTCAGGGACATGCTGGTCCCATCTTATCAGTTCATAGCAGTGTGTGTTGCTGGAACCAGCTCCAGACCAGCTAGTGGCCAATAGCTCAAACATTGAGCTTGTAGCCTCTAAAGTGGGGGATCCACTGCTACGAATTTCTTGCGACTTGCACTCGTGCGTGTCTTCTCGCAGACAGCGTTCCGGCAGTGGATCTGCTGATGCGAGTATGTCCATGTGACATCTGAGTGGTGTGCGAGAAGTCCTCGCAGACATCAAAATAATTTGATATTGCTCTGCGAGACCACATGCATGAGTGCAACTCCCAAGAGATTCGCGGTAGTGGATTTCTAGCTTAAGACTCTCACTCACTCAAATGCCTTTCCTTGCATGTCCTGCACTAACAAAGCGTTCTACAGCTTGTAAATACACAACATTTTACTACTCTACCCGTAAATACATGTACCTGGACATATATAAGGAAACATTCACTGCAAGGAGCATGGTCACGATGTGTATCCATGACCGAGTTTACTGGATTGTTGCCAACAAGTTATCAGTAATAACTTAATTGGCAGTTGTTGGCTTTACATCCCAGACTAAACATGATGTAGAATGTAAATGTAGTATCTTCTCTAGGGTCAAAGCCATGGCATTGGGTCGACTTTTACATTTTGGGAAAGTATTGGCAATACTATTGGGAGTGAGAAAGACCAGCTGTTTTGAAGCCATGTTTATATTTACTCGTTCTGACAGTGATGTTTGGATTTGCTATTACATCCAGGGCAATTTCCTACCTTGAAGGATGCAATATCCTAGTATACATAACTACCAAATACAATACACAATGTGTAATTAACATTGTGTAAGTCTAACTGTTGTTTGTTCATGTACGGTATACTGTACATGTACACGATAGGGGCACTCATTATGATGTAAATAAATGTATATGTAATGCACATTATGCAGGTGAATAGCTTTGTGTATAAGTACCCGCATGAATTATAATAACATATAGGGTTAGAGCTAATTTCAAAGGTGCTATAAACCACAATGAGAACAACTTTCCCTTTGGGCCATAACCTGCCCATCATTACTAGAACCTAAACACTCATAAACTCAAGTTAGCTCTCAGAAATGTGGCTTCTGCTAAGAGAACTAATAGAAAATACTTCTACCAGCACAGATAAGACTCACTGCTCAAAAAAGAAAAATGGAATCTATTTTGTCCTTTTGTCGTCGAACCTTTTAGGCAGTAAAATTTGATAGAAAATTCCCTGGGGAAAAATGGGAATTATCACAAAAGATAGGAGGCATGGCATCTCTCTGAGACATCCTCTGCCTCACTATGTTCTAGAGGGCTTCTAGGTGAGAATGAAAACACATTAACTTGACATTATTTCACATTTTTACCTTAAGATTAAAGCAGTACTCGAGTTCCCAGATAGAGTCCAGTGACTTGTTGTGCCTGTCCTTAGCCTCCTTGATGTAAGCCCCCATGGTGCTGCTGATACTAGTGATAGTACTCTGGCAGCTACGGGCACTGGAGGATTTCTACGCAATGTAGTAGGTAGGAAATATTCCAGGTGGCCAATGGTAAGTTGCAGCTAAGGTTATCAATGGTATTTCCTCCAGATCTGGCCTCGGCACTACAAACGTGCTGTCTTGAGGGTTGCTGTCAAAGGGAGGTAACTCTTTTCAATCAAGACTCAAGAGTAGTAGAAGCAATGATTTTATCTAAGAGTAAGTCTTGATCCAACTGTACGATCATTGACATATGTTGTAGGTAAGTAACAACCCCAGTTAACTCGTATCCACAGGAGATGGGGTGGAGTCTGCTAAACCAAGACTCAAGTGGAAGTCCATAACATTGCTACAGATTCAGCATTAGCAATATATTAAAGCATTGTGACTCCTCCATGGCAAAGCAGTAAATGGACCCTGGAGCATTGGCAGGTAGCTGCAGCATTGGAATTGCAGCACCTGGAGACTTGGGTCCTGCTGTATGTAAAGTCCTATTCCTCCTGTAGGTATACCTAGCTACCTCCTGTACCCTGGGTATGTAAACAGGTCCGTGTGGCTGTGTGGCTGGCCGCACACTGAATGAAGGCTGTGGTGGGAGGAGGGAGGAGAGAGGTGGGAGGAGGGAGGAGGTAGGTGGGTCTAGGCCTCCCTAGAGCTGGGTTCTACATGAGTGGGCAGGTACCCCCCTCCCCCCCCCACACACACATCCACCTCTCCTCTCACCTCCTGTCAGACCCCTTTAAGGCTTAACCCTTTTAAGGAATATTTAATATACCTCCAGTTTCAAGTTTCTTGGTCGTCATGATGCACCAATGAAGTGCTGGCGAGTCTACTCGCCAGCACTTCATCGGTGCATCATGACGACCCTCCGGGAGTGTATCAGTGGTGGATGATTTTTGGGAGTGCATCAAACTAGAGTCAGCATGATGCATTGTATCAAAGCCCCACACAAACCATGATACCGACCAATCAATGGGCATCCTACATAAGAGCCTTTAAAGGGCAGGGCACCCCACCTCCTGCCCCCAAAATATTGTATACATTGAATGCAAAACGTCTCAGCTCACTCTCCTAGCAGCTCCTTTATTGTTCAATCCAGGGTATTAGCATAGGAAGAGGTCAAAAGTTGTACAAGGAGAGCGAGAGGAATGCGGACCGTTTCTGCACGAGGCCCGCACAGTGACTCCCCCTGGCGCGTGGCGGCGGTACTGTGCCACGACCAGTCCCGCACCACCTGGCCGTGCTTGACTCTCATTCCCGGCTCCCATTGGTCAGTTTATGTTTGACTTTGGGCCGACCTCTGGTGAGGCACAAACAAGTCACACCTGATGGGTCCTCGTTCTCGTACCTGGGGGTGACGCCGTGTGGGAAATGGCGGGAAGCTAGACAGGGATTAAACCAAGCACGTGAAAAGTCTTTCAGGTCTTTGATTGAGAACTCCACAGGTGTATTGTATGGTATGTGGGGCTGAATGGAGAGGTTTATAGAAAATCAGGGCATAAGAGACCATAGAGTGTATTAGGGTCTAGGCTAGACCTGGGGGTATAGATCGGGGTGGATGTCACATGTCAATTTTAAGAAAAGTCCATGTCACATGTCACTAAATTTCTATTTCCCCTGTCCTTGTTATTCAATTTTAAGAAGAGTCCATGTCACATGTCATGAACTTTTATCTTCCCACATTCTTGTTGCTAAGGTCTATGTCACAAGTGTCGATTTTAAGAAAAGGCCATGCCACCATGTCGATTTTAAGGGTCTACTAGTAACCCATAGACCTTGGGCCTAGATCATGTGATGGAAACCAGTGCACTACTAATTAGTTTCCCATCATCCTCATTAGTTCTAGATAGGGTTATCTGGGAGTACACCTAATGAAGTTTACTTTCCATTAGTCATATCTGACATGAGGTCTGATACTTTGCAGATAGTCTGCCACATAGGACATGTCCCTCATCAAGAAAACAAGGGGTCTGAATCCAAAACAAATCCAAAAATGGAATTTTCGTGAGGAAATTGTTGAAAACAGGCCCATCAAAATTTAAAGGAATTGCCTTCTTATGACATATGCGCAAGCACAAACATGTATTGTATGAGTAAGAAGTAAATTCTAAATCTAAATCTAACGTCATATTGGGTCCAGACTGTCACAAACTCTGAAACCCAAAACTCACATAAAAGTCTAATTTTTCAAAGAAAGTCAGTTGAACACAAAGTTCATGAGGTGTTTAAATATGACACTGTCAGTATAGACAGCAGACCCTGGGGCTGGGCCTGGTTCAGATTTCCCATTAACCCTGTAGGGGTCGCTAATGCATCAATGCATCAAAGTCATCATGATGCACCAATGAAGTGCTGGCGAGACTGTTCGCCAGCATTTCATTGGGGCATCATGCCGACCCTCCGGGAGTGTATCGACCACATATATGGCGAGTAACTCACCAGGACTGCATTCATGCATCATGGCAATCAATGGGCATGATGCATTAATGCATCAGCGGCTCTTTAAGGGTTAAGTACACACATGTGGGGCTCCGAGAGTTATTGGGATACCCAGGAACAGCCCCAAGCTTGTCACATCTGTTTCACCTTCACACAGACCTTTACACTGAAGTCTCTACTCAGTGACTGGTAGATAATGGCTGTTTAACACAATACACAAGGTCCAAGTTCCCCCTCGCGCCCACTACTGAGCTGATTACCAGCCTGGCAGCAGGGCTAGGGTGGGTCTCCCTGACCAGTCCTCAATGCTGAGTCAATGGGAGAGAATTTCATAGCATACTTTGAATGGGTAATTCTAGGAATTTTGCCTTGGAAAATTAATGAGTGGGTCCTTATGCACACCTTGTTGGCTGGTGTGTAAATAAACTCATTACGATTAATTGAAATAGGAGAAATTGGACTGTGCATGATACACACAGTGACCCACATAGAGCAGACCGTGAGTGTATGGTATGTTGTCCGCTCCCCCCTCCCTGCCTCCCGGGTGGTCAAGGGGTCTGCCTGCCGTGGTCTGAAAGGCACCCACCATGGCTTCGCTTCGCGTACACCGCCCCCTAGCGGACATATCCCCGGCTTTAGAGGCGTGCTGGAGTAACTCGGACCTGGTGTATTTATACAGCTCTTAAGGTCATATCCATGGTGAGAAAACTACACAAGGCCCCAAAATTGGATTAATATGTGTTTATCTGAGTATAATTATGTAGGGAGGGGACAGAAAGGATGAGATAAAGACCCTTTTGAGATGTGTTAGGACCCGGGGTTAGGATAACTTTTTAACACAATCTAAAAGGCCAATTGACTTGGTCATTACCTATTTTGTTATCATTCCAATATTCATTGTAAAGGCATAAATGTGGTACCTGTATATTGCTACCTTGCAATATTACTTCTTCATATCAGGTGAGCATGACTAGGGGAGTGGGTCCGAGTCCCGGGTCCGAGTTCACGTACCATACTGGCAATTATTTTCAATTTAAGTAATAAGTGTCACAAGGAGTTTGTTAGGTTTATTACATGCAAAAGATAACTACCCAAAGCATTGTGGATATATTTAATAATATCCCCTTGGCGACAATGCCAGCTGTCTACATCAACTAGTGTCACCAAGGTAGGGCATCACGCCAAATGGACGGCATGATGGGGCATCATGCCGTCCCTACGGGAGGTATCCTGTAGGGCTGGCTGTAGACCTCGCAAGTCACTGACCAGGGCTGCATTCATGCATCATGACGTACAATGGGCATGATGCATTTTTGCAGAGCGATGCAATGGAGACGCAGGTAAGAGACGCAGGTGAGACGCAGGATACAACATACATGGACCAATCAGTGATGTGCATCCAGTCACATAACAACTGTCTCCATGCTCCACCACACGTCACTACCTCACGCCACGCGCCACTGTGACGTCACGGCACGACGCACCTGGACGTAACGTCATAATAGGACGCCGCCGTCATCAAGCGTGACGTCACGTCAATGGTAGAAGCTATATATTGCCATAAGTGTTGGGGAGTGGGTGATAATAGAGTTCAGAATCGACCAGGCAATGCTAGGCCCATTAAAGGTCAATTCTGGCAGGTTCTTTCAGGTCTGGAATACATTAGTTACTATTGTGGTACGATTTGTTCATTCAAATTAAACCTTTTGAACAAAAGCCATGAGGTTTTGATAAGAGGGTTCCATCTGCACATCTTGGTTCCATCTCAGACTGACATATGGCGTCAGGGTAGAGGCAGCATACCTTCAGTTTGGGTACAAAAACACCCTCTCTGTTCTCATCCACAGACTGCCAGGGGTATTTGTGCTGATAAGCATAAGGGATATCTCATGTTAGAGGGCATGGTTTATCCTTTCAGCTTAGCTGCTCTCAATGACAGTGACATACTGAGAGGGATTTGTGTGGGTCCTAACAGCTGCTTCCTGACCAAAGTCAACATGGGCAATGCCCATGGCAATTGGAAGGGTAAGTGACACAAACCCTGGGGAGAGGGTGTTTGGGGGTACTCAGGTACATAAGACCTGGGGATGGGGAGGAGGGGGTTTGGGGGCTCAGGACATGAGGCCTAGGGATGGGGAGAAGGGTGTTTGGTGGCTTAGGCACCCCCTGATGTGCACCTGGAGTGACAGATCAGCTGTTGCTAACACAGCCTTATAATATGTATACAGGTATTAACATTTTTAGCTTAGAAAACTAAACTCTCATCTCTGTACCGCCGTGAGGTACAGAGATGAGAGTTAAGTTTTCTAAGCTATAACATTTTAGGAATGCATCATTCATCATGCAGGGATGAAAGTCACAGAGCACGAAAATCCCTGAAATGGTCCAATATTCGCCTGAAAACCTGCATTTATATATGAATGTATAGGGCCTTGGAACTTCAAAATCCCTGAAATCAGGGAAATCCCTGAAGACTTTCATCCCTGCATCATGGCATTAATATAAGAATGCATTCCTGGAGAATCTAATGCATAAATACTGTCAGTACTGCACCGGTGCATTGTGACGACCAAAGAACATAGCCTTCAGGTCACCAATTGTGCCTTAACAGGTTAATGATACACAGGAAAGGAGACAAAGAGAAATGGAAGGGGGGGGGGGTGAATGAATTTTATTGAACCCCCTACATAATTCAAGTAACCAGTTGGGTATAAAACGAAATGCCTCCTTTATTTAGCCATATCTCGGCATCCCTGCTGACATATATAACTCACCCACATCAATAAGTATAAATATGTACATCCCCCTATGAGGGCGGTGTCTGAGTATGTCATTGTGTCATACACTTAATTAAGTGTATGATAAAACTCATACAGACAGCCGTATTACACACCTAAATAGCACACCCCTGGGGTTACCGAACAAAGAGTTAATTAGGGCTCGAGTACTTAGTATGAATGGGAGAGTTGACTGAAACACCTGCTGCTCTCTGTGTGACAGAGGATACCCAGGGGAGATGTAAGGTACTTGTAGAAGCTGTACATGGAGGTTTATTGTCACTTTGTGTCTGGACATGAATAGCCTGGAGTAGACAGGTCAAGTATTGCTGATCCTTTATAATTAAAGTCTATGTACATGTTGTATGTACTTTTTTTCCCAAGCAGGCCCCGACAGTAGAATCGAGCCACTGGGGTTAGTGTGTACTTTTCTATACCAGGCTATAATATGAACTCTTGGAGCTTGAAGCACAACACCTTCATCAGAACGGTCCATATCATTCTGATGCCTATATCCAGACCATAATTACTACCTATAATCATCCCCATATCTCAGAACTGACGCTTCTAAGAACCACTCCTCTCATTACTGTGAGTTTGAATCAATCACACACACCAACACCACGCCCCCTATCGGCTGGATGTGGCTACCTGGTGGATGTTATCTATCTCTACACCTGACAAGGTGATCTCGTATCAGATTACTCCTATATTGTGGAGGGGTGAACCCTGTAAGGTCCGCTTGATTGTGAATGTTTCCCCCAGCATTATCGGTGGTTAAAGTGAGTTAGTAGAGCCCGTTAGAATAATAGTGCAGATTTTGTATTTGCAACTTGGAAATCTCCGAAATCAGGGAAAACCCTGAATCCTCAATCGCTGCGTTATAATGTAACAATGCAGTGCTGGTTAGATACAACTGCATTTGAACATCGTGCCGACTCTTCAGGAGTATATCAACCCTGTAGGGTTGGAGTGATGCATCGATGTAGGTGCTAACATTAGCGAGTTACTCGCCAGATCTGAATGGCTGACAGAACCGGATGATCAAAGGGCCATAGTACTAAACCATTTTTCTGCCTTTAAAGGTTTAACCAAAGGAGGGCAGGTGTGATTTAAAGAGATCGAGATGTCGCCGGCTGCCTGTGCCAACCTTTGATCCCCGTGAACCAGTAATTGGTTTGAATTGAACCCGTCTGCACCAAAAGTATACAGCAGATACCGAGACGGGGTGGTCAGGGGAGGGAGGGCGATAGCCACGGCAACACAAATAGCTCTGAGAAAGGGACCACTTTTCTCACACATCGCGTGTTTTCTTGTGATTTTCATTCCTCTCCGACCCCAATAAACATTCTCGTTGAGGAGGCTTTCTTTGAAAATCGACCGCCAGTGATTTTTGAGAATCTTCCTCGCTCACACATTCACGATCTTCTATTTGAAGTGAGGACTTCAGTGCAACAATTGGCGGCAGGTTGAAGTCTTTAATTTGACGCTGGTCCTACTTTTGTCTACAGGGTGGGGTCATTGTTGTGTGCATTGGGGCGTGAACAATGGATGTGACCACTCTAAAATTGCTCTCACACACTTGTAACATTGTGGTCTGTGGTTTAGAAAGTTCAGGAGAAATGTATGCGTTTCAAGCCTTAAAGAATTCTGGTTAAAATTATTATTATAGTGATACATTACAGTATGCATATGAATGCTAATTTTACCATTTTCATTAATAATTATATATTGACGAAAATCACAATTCTATGGTCGTCTTTCCTTGACGACATCGTGGGTTTTTTATGAATCACCCTCCATATGGACCAAAATACTCCATGTCTGTTACTCCTCCAAGACATTTAAAGTGTTCACGTGCCAAAACTATCATCATTAGAGGAGAGATTTTTATAGGCGTAAGATGCCAAGACAATTGTAAATTATATGTACCTTGGTGCCAAGTCCATAGGTCAAAGAGACCCATGGCTCAGGCTACTTGAACCCATCCACCTTGATCTTCCTGGTTTGAAACTACTGGAGATAATGTCATGGAAACTCCTGAGTGATAACTACATGTGTTACAGTGTAGGCACAAAAGAAATGTAAGGGAACAGAGAGGGAATTCAGTCACCCATGCATAAATGTCCAGAATGCCAGTCCTATTAAGTCTTGTAGTTCTGCTTGGCAAATAGCTATAAAGACTAAGAGGTAGCTTCAGAGAGAGAGAGAGAGAGAGAGAGAGAGAGAGAGAGAGAGAGAGAGAGAGAGAGAGAGAGAGAGAGGGGTGTGTGTGTGTGTGTGGGGAGGGGGTGTCTCATCATGAACAGCTTGTAGGGTTGACAGGAGGTAAGGATGTCATATTAGAGGCAGGTGGTATAACAGTATAATGGGAGTAGAAGAGGGAGGTATTATCAATGAGCTGGAGGAACAAGCTGGGTGGTCTTGTATGGTAAAGGTAAACTGCAAGATGACAACTCACGTAATATGTGCAGAAATATATAATCTAATTCCCCAATTCACAATGCATACAACAAGCAAATACCCCGGGCCAAATGCATGTGTACACACTCAGGCATTACACCCCTTGCCCTTGCCCTGCTTCTCGTGACAGCAGTGCTGGTCCAACTTTCCATACTCAAAGTGGTCTTTGTGTTTGTCCCCATGATATGATGCCGATGTTTCCATCTGGACACATACAACACATATACATAGCATGTAGATAATCCCAGTCACCCTTAAAAACAGCATCTGATGACATGCAGCTTTTTGTGACTTGATCCTTTCTAAAACAGCACCTGATGACATGCAGCTTTTTGTGACTTGGTCCTTTCTAAAACAGCACCTATTGACATGCAGCTTTTTGTGACTTGATCCTTTCTAAAACAGCATCTGATGACATGCAGCTTTTTGTGACTTGATCCTTTCTAAAACAGCACCTATTGACATGCAGCTTTTTGTGACTTGATCCTTTCTAAAACAGCACCTATTGACATGCAGCTTTTTGTGACTTGATCCTTTCTAAAACAGCACCTGATGACATGCAGCTTTTTGTGACTTGATCCTTTCTAAAACAGCACCTATTGACATGCAGCTTTTTGTGACTTGATCCTTTCTAAAACAGCACCTATTGACATGCAGCTTTTTGTGACTTGATCCTTTCTAAAACAGCACCTGATGACATGCAGCTTTTTGTGACTTGATCCTTTCTAAAACAGCACCTATTGACATGCAGCTTTTTGTGACTTGATCCTTTCTAAAACAGCACCTGATGCCTGGACCTGATGACATGCAGCTTTTTGTGACTTGATCCTTTCTAAAACAGCACCTGATAACATGCAGCTTTTTGTGATTTGATCCTTTCTACATGCTGCTCTAGATATGATGGTGGCAAATCTGACCTTTTACAGCCAAAACAGCCTATATTGCTGGCTTGCTGGGGTGATATTATTTTCATGAATACAGTTCCACTATGGCTGTTGCACCATTCATCATGCTGATAATGATGATGAACTACAGAAGAATTGACACGATGCATCCATGGTGGTTTATACGGTCCCGGTAATTAATGCTGATGGAGACTAGCAACACAAAGCTTGAGAGTCACAAAAGATGACACATTGGCTTATCATGAAACCTTGCACTGTAAAAAAGGTGTTTAAAGATACACACCAAATGTTCTCAACACCCGCATTTAAACACCGAAACACTTGAAGTGTTAAGGTGTTTAGCTTTTGCACACTTGTACTTAAACATCTAAACACTCAAGTGTTTAAGTGTTTAGCATTTAAACACTTGGTTAAACACTTTGTAGTTAAACGCATTTAAAATTAAACGCATTTAGCACTAAAGAAGCATTTAGAAAAGTGGGGCAAATAAGTGTTTAAACAAGTGTTTAAGTCTTAAACACTGGTGTTCAATCCCTAAACACTGTTTTTACAGTGTGTGGCCTCATCCAGGGCCTGAAGGGTTAACTAAGCATTAACCTGTTGCAGCCTGAGTGCCCCACCTGAGGCTGTATCTACCGTACTCACACCCCGTCCTACCATACCAGGACGCCACCTAAATCTCACCCTGTCTGAACCTGCTAATGCTCAGGTCTGATTTAGGAACTCCCTATAGCCCAGGTAAACCTCATTACCACCTGATTCAGGTGTGCCGAGCCAGGTGAGAACAGCCACACTAAGGGGGTAGATGGTGAGATGGAGGCTGGGGTGGTGCTGCCCCAGTGCTGTCTATTCTAATGTACCCCTGGGCATTTTATCTATAACTCTAAGCACTTTGCACATCCCACAGTATAACGGTGAGAAATGTGATACTCTCTTTTTTTTTGGTATCGGGTTTTGAGAATTGGACATTTTAGGTGTATATATTGTGATTTGAAGACTTCTATTAATCCAGTACCCCGCATATAAGACGCAATATTATGCCCAGGGGTACATTAGAATATACCCGGTATATTATATATTATGTTTGATTACACTGAAATTCTTGCATGATGATATAACAAATTAACCTGGGTTGGATGTATTTAAAGATAATAATATTATGTTTTCTGTGGCTTGTATATGGACATGATATATCAAAGTCTCCCATCTTAAGCAAAGGAACGCCAATACCCACATCCCTAAGGGAGATTCCCCCAGGTGACTTCCTAGGCACAATGGACTTTAGTGCTTGTATTTTTTGTATACTTGAGTTAGGGCAGTGTAGCATGCTGCGTTAGCGATTGCTCCCAGGGTGGTGTGTCCACATATAAAAGTGAATTCAGTGAGATAGGGGGTGGGTGGTGGCGGCGGTAAGGGGTAGGGCAGGAACTCCAGGTGTCATAGTGAGGAACCTACAGACACCCAGGTACATTAACAGAGGTGTAAACTCACCTGGGGGCACCTGGCAACGACCATTTATTAAAAGTGGGTCTAGACGTAATACTAAAAATAAACCAACTTGTCTAGCTCAAATACAAGTAACAACAATTTATCTTTTAACTCATTTCCATGTGAGCTTTTTCAGATACTAAATGAGAACTCTATCATTTTTTCCTACCCATATTCAAAGGAATCTCAAAAATACCAGATTCCTCGTGATTAATTCCTTAGATCTGTGCCCCCACAAAACGACAACAACAGCAAAAACAACAAAACAACAAGAAAACTACCAGTATGGCCATGGATACAAACATGTATAATTTACCACGTCTTTGTTGTGACAAATGTCAAAGGCCCCTTGTGTCCAAAGGTAGCTTGTGCATGATGTACAAGTCAGGCTCGGTGGGCGCACTGGGTGTATAGACTGTCACTGGTACAGGGGCCATGACACTGTGGGGGGTCCACTGGTAAAGTATATATCATACAGACTAACTTCTACATTGTACCAGCTTCCTCAAGTTCCTGTTAGCAACAGCTTAAATCTTTAAAGGCCACATACCCCTTCAATGCACCATATTCATTTTTGATAGGATGGATGAATGCAGACCTATTGTATTATATACTGTGTCTGCATTCACTCACCTAAATGCTGCCAGGAGTGCATCGACCTGTAGGGTTGGCATGATGTATGAATGCAGCCTTGGTGATAAAATTCACTAGGGGTGCATCCATGCACCATTACAACCATTGGGAGTGACCCATTAATGCACCATGCGCCCATCAAAGGTTTAGACGATTAGGCCCTGACATCTGAAAAGGCAGAAACTGAATCATTCCAATGGATGCCTCTAGAGGTCGTCACCACAAGATGGGCCTCAGGTTAAACTGGTTGTTTACTGTCTATAGATCCTTAAACACAAGTGACAAGAGTTAAACCACAGGCACTCAGAGACCTGGTCAACATAAATTGATTTCTGATGGTGCTACCTGTCAGTAGCTTTCGGGTAGTGATTCTTTTATTACTTCTTGGGTCCTAAACCATACCACAATCATTCCCCCCTCCAGACTCCCCATCCAAATTCAAGGGACTGTGGCCTGAAATGGCTGGATAAGCACTGGAATGGAATCTCATGAGGTAAGGAGGGAGGGCCTTGGGACAAGACAAATTTGCTCCCTGCCAGCGAAGTCTCTCATAATCAGTTCTAATGGCATAACAAAGAGGTAATTGAGACTCAAAAGTTGGCTCCTTCTACAAGGAAGTTCCTTTTATCAGTCTTCCTTAAAACGAGATTCCACTGTTTACCTGTATAGAGCTGAATAGAAAATGACAGACAGAGTTAGAATGACAAATGCCAATGATTGAATATCAAATATGCACACCTTGTTTTGACCTTTGTCAAATGTGAGAAACTTAAAGTTAACCATTGATAAATTAGCATCAGTTACAAAGGTTGAATGATAAGGTCTGGTTACCTGTATGATGGTTACATCCACTTATCCTGTCTGGTACCCACTGTGCACTGACCACATGGTGACAGGAGGGGACCACAGGTGTGTTATATACAGGTGTGTTGTACAGGTGAGGTACATAGGTGTGATGGAGTGTGATAGGGTGTGGAAGGTGGACACAAGCCCCCCTCAATGGGTGGCACACTGACTTGTTGATCCACACACACAGGAGGTATTTAAGGAGGACACACCCTATGGGCAGCTCCTGTGGGAACCCAGCAGGTTCACCTTATAGATTGACCTTCCACTGCTGCTCAATGGCAAACATGAAAAAAGGATTTTTGTTTTGTCAGTTCTCACCAGATTCAAATGTCAGAAAAAGAAATGGCATCTCTCAGCAAAAAGCCAAACGAATGGACACTTTTAGAAAACCTCTGTTTAAAAGAAATGGCATCTCTCAGCAAAAAGCCAAACGAATGGACACTTTTAGAAAACCTCTGGTCGATTGGTCTTGACAGGGATGTCAAATAGCTGAGTCAGGGTGCGGGTGAGTAACTAATCTATTGGGGTTTCTGTGGTCAGGATGTCCCACATACCCCCAGGGGCCCACCCACCCACCTACCTGACCAGTGGTCAAACATTCCTGATACACATCCCACCTTCACCTGTATGTTCATCAACCAGTCAGTTATATCCTGTACCCACATATATCACTGGGGACTGCATGTACCAAGTACTGCATGATGCATCCATGCTTCTGGTGCATCATGCTGAGCTTCATGGGGCACATCAACCCTGAAATATTGCCAGGATGCAGCACTGGCACATCAACCCTGGAATATTGCCAGGATGCAGCACTGGCACATCAACCCTGAAATATTGCCAGGATGCAGCACTGGCGCATCAACCCTGAAATATTGCCAGGATGCAGCACTGGCGCATCAACCCTGAAATATTGCCAGGATGCAGCACTGGCGCATCAACCCTGGAATATTGCCAGGATGCAGCACTGGCGCATCAACCCTGGAATATTGCCAGGATGCAGCACTGGCGCATCAACCCTGGAATATTGCCAGGATGCAGCACTGGCGCATCAACCCTGGAATATTGCCAGGATGCAGCACTGGCGCATCAACCCTGAAATATTGCCAGGATGCAGCACTGGCGCATCAACCCTGAAATATTGCCAGGATGCAGCACTGGCGCATCAACCCTGGAATATTGCCAGGATGCAGCACTGGCGCATCAACCCTGGAATATTGCCAGGATGCAGCACTGGCGCATCAACCCTGGAATATTGCCAGGATGCAGCACTGGCGCATCAACCCTGGAATATTGCCAGGATGCAGCACTGGCGCATCAACCCTGGAATATTGCCAGGATGCAGCACTGGCGCATCAACCCTGGAATATTGCCAGGATGCAGCACTGGCGCATCAACCCTGGAATATTGCCAGGATGCAGCACTGGCGCATCAACCCTGGAATATTGCCAGGATGCAGCACTGGCGCATCAACCCTGAAATATTGCCAGGATGCAGCACTGGCGCATCAACCCTGGAATATTGCCAGGATGCAGCACTGGCGCATCAACCCTGGAATATTGCCAGGATGCAGCACTGGCGCATCAAGCCTGAAATATTGCCAGGATGCAGCACTGGCGCATCAACCCTGGAATATTGCCAGGATGCAGCACTGGCGCATCAACCCTGGAATATTGCCAGGATGCAGCACTGGCGCATCAACCCTGAAATATTGCCAGGATGCAGCACTGGCGCATCAACCCTGGAATATTGCCAGGATGCAGCACTGGCGCATCAACCCTGGAATATTGCCAGGATGCAGCACTGGCGCATCAACCCTGAAATATTGCCAGGATGCAGCACTGGTGTGTAATTCAAGAAACTAATGTAATAGCAGGACTGTGCAGCACCTGCCAAAGAACGACCAGCACTACTCAGAAATGTCATATTGAAACTACCCCAAACCAGAGAGTCTCTCTACTCAAACCAAGGCTCAAACATCAAAAGAACCTCCTGTATGGTCTAAACTGACATCTGGGTGAATGAAACTGGACGTTTCCTATTACTCACCAAAACTATGGATTTGGACAAGTAGAAATTTAAATAACTTCAATTGCCTATCACTATGGTCATATTCAAGGTCAAGAGACCGTACTCTGCAATGTGGTCACACCATAGGGTTTAGAATAGCTTCTAACAGGCCAGATGTGACTGAGTCATACAATGTATAGTTCCATAAAACAGTACATACATTCTCCCATATTTCAATACCTGGAAGAGGCGTGGCTTTTCCTTTTGACCCAAATCACACCTTCCATTTCTAAACAGATGCTGCTGCATATATGAATCGAAAGCATCCCTCCATTTATGAGTGAATATTTATATGGCTTCACTCAATACACCATGAATATGGTACAGAAGAATCAAAGGTATCCTTTATAACATAAAGTTATATGACAAACTCTAACATATTACTTTATGATATGTATCAAAGAGGAAATATGCAGAATATTGAAATGGGCAAAACTTTCCCATGGTGCACTGGGGCGGGGCTCTTTGATCTCCAATGCCCTGCATACCCACATCCTATCACCTTAAGGCACATACCAGGTCTATGTTAGATTTAGGTACCTGTAGAGCCCCATATCAGGTGCGCTATAGGTGAAAAGCTAGCCAGGCTATCTGGTGTTGGTCAGCCTACTGGTTCCCATGGTAACGTGATGGCTATCCTGCCCTCCTGATGAGACGTCAAATACAGGCTGTGTAATGTATGACCACCAACGGATGCTTATCTACATATATCTGGCATACTACATAGGCATACTAAAGTATGGTGGACACCTGGGGCTTCTACAGCCTAGGTAGGGGATTCCATGTCAGTATGTGCCATCTAGAGTGGACGTTATGAAAGGTATACCACAGTCTCATCTTTTTATCACAGAAGCCTCTAGGTGTCTGAAAAGAGAGCAAGTCTAGGGTTGCACTCTCTAAAGTCATCTCAAAACAAAGACACTTCAAATTGGCACTCTCTGACTCTGTACACAGTCATAATCATCCCAAGATATGAAGAATGCAATGACAAATAGCTACTTTTCTGAGGATCTAAGTCCAAATACAATAGAAAGCATAGAGGCAGTTGCAAATCCTCTATCTGAGGTAATGAGGGACGTGAGGAATCAAAGGGTCGAAGAAGTGAGGGTTGACTGTAGTTGTCACAGAGTAGATAGATTTCTTAAGTGGTATATCGGTTCCCACGTCAGTATTGATCATTGCTATTTGAAGACAGGTAATAGCTCATGTACATCCGGGTATGTGAGATGACATGCTGCATTAGGTTACAGAAACGTGTTACATGTATAGCCTTAATACGTCATATATGACACACTATAATACACAACACAGACAGTTTCTCCTATATGCATTGTCAGTATCTCAATATCAAAGGAAACTTTGCAGACCTGCCGCCGTTTTTTATTCCTATTTTCTGGCAAATAAAATCCAAACACTTTCTGTACTTCCATTACGATTCTCCAAGTTTCCATGTACATGGACATTGTATTTACTTCATGGTTCTAGGTTAAACGGTGTCCATTTTCTCCTCGGCATTTGGCCATAATTTTTAGCGAACTGAACTAGCGTGAGATTCTAAGTGGCCTGTGTGAACGTTGTCTCTGACAGTGGGCGGGGGGGGGGGGGGTGGGTGACATGGTTAAAATTACTGCACCTGTTAGCCTCATACTGGTACATCACTAAGACCCAAACAAAAACATTATAAAGTAGTGCCCTAAAAATGCAGCCCATAAATCTCCATATTTAGTATTACGCTGTAGGAATACTATTTCTCGCATAGAAAGTCATCTCACCATGGAGAATCTGAACCCTGTATTCCAGAGAGAATCTATCAACACTTAAAGTATATAATATGACAGGATCTGCAAAAAGTGCCCTTAGTGCAGGGTGCTTCAAGGTCTCTATTCCCAGTATATGTCACACATATTGACATGACATGATATAGGTTCAAAGTGGATACCATTCTAACTTAGACTGCTGGCACCAGGTGGCACTAAGTGTCCTGGTCCTACCTGAGGGGGTCACATTGAAGGAGGACCAGGGTTTTGTTACACAGGTGTGGGGATTAAATGCTTTACCTAATGTACATTAACCCTTTTACGACCGTTGATGCATTGATGCATCATGCCCATTGGTCGTCATGATGCATGAATGAATCAACGACCAATGGGCATGATGCACTCCTGCATTAGCGGTCTTTAAGGGGTTAAAGGCCGCAGGCCCGTAACGGGTTAAGGGCCACCGAAATCTACACACCACCAGCACACTGGCTTGGAGCATCATGCCGACTGTTCAACGCAACACTCATAAAAGTAAAATGACAACAAGGTCAATTTTTCATCAAATTGGGACTAAAGGGGCGTGATGCATTAAAGCCATTAAAAAGTCTATATACATAAAGTGACATCAGCAAGGAGCACACCTGCAGCAAATGTGGTGCCTGGACACACCCTGTGTGTGGATGTCTGGTGAGGGGACAGAGTAGAGGTAGGGAGTTAGCACAGGTAGATTTACCTGTATTAGGGAGGAGTGAGAAGTGACACCTGAGTAGTACCACCACACCTGGCCGCCACACCCTGTCAGCTATCTATTGGTACACTTGTTAAGAAGCAGTCTGTGTTGCAGTTATGAGTTAGTCACAATGGTCTGTTGCAGCATTATGATCTATACCATTCAATGACAGCTCAATAGGTCAATTTTGATACACAAAACCTGCCGATTCTACTAAACCTGAATGACATGCATTGGCGAGTTACTCACCAAAGCTCTATTGGTGCATCATGGCGATGTGGTGTATCAACAAACTAAAGAGGATAAATATGATGCATTATTTCAGCATTATTTGGTAGAGCCCATTTGTAAGGCCCAGAGGCCTTAATAGATTTTCAGGTTCACAGTATAGAAGGAAGGAGTGTACCGTATTATGCAGTGGTAGCTAGGGTACATGTAAGCCTAAGGTACTCTTTTCTTTCTCCCATACTTCAGGCACCAGGAAATCCCATGTTTCCGCAGCTAAACATGCACACACACATTTTATGTTGTAGACCTAACAAGTATCATAACATTTCACTGAGACAGGCAAACATCATATTTTTGTTCATGTACATGTGTTGAATTCATCGTTTCCCCTTGACCTGCTTCTACTGGGTGAAGCACTTTTTACATCATCTTTTTTACCCTTTAGGGACTGTCTAAATGTTTTCGCAGCCCATGTTCATGTTGCACTCGCCAGTACTGAACAGGTGCAGCTTGAAGACCATTGGGGGAGAGTATCAGACCAGTTGAATTACCATTTTTGAGAAATTTTACGTTGGCATGATGGATGGCGTCCGCAAGTTACTAACTTACATAAAGAAGCACCACGGCAGGGCTGCCCGATGAAGTACCACATCAGGACTGCCCAATGAAGTACCACAGCAGGACTGCCCAATGAAGTAACACATCAGGACTGCCCAATGAAGTACCACAGCAGGACTGCCCAATGAAGTACCACAGCAGGACTGCCCAATGAAGTAACACATCAGGACTGCCCGATGAAGTAACACATCAGGGCTGCCCAATGAAGTAACACAGCAGGGCTGCCCAATGAAGTACCACAGCAGGGCTGCCCAATGAGGTACCACAGCAGGACTGCCCAATGAAGTACCACATCAGGGCTGCCCGATGAAGTAACACATCAGGGCTGCCCAATGAAGTAACACAGCAGGGCTGCCCGATGAAGTGCTGGTGTGCAGTGTCGTCAGCACTTCATTGGTGCATCATGACGACCAATGGGCATGATGCACTCCTGCATCAGCGGCCCTCTGAGGGGTTAACGAGCTTGTTCGTGGGACAGGAACCAGGGTCATGTGATCAACCATGACAAAAACTCCAGCAGGCCTACACTAGTCATCTGGCAAACGTTATTCCAGCTTAGAAGTCACCATCACTAAATTGTACAAAACAGTACTCGACTTGGACAGCAGAACGGAAATCAGGACAAAAACCACCAACACAGACGAGTATACTACGTTTGGTGGGGGACTGATGTTTTATATAGTGAGCATGTTAATTTAAGGTATAGATCCACTTCTGATAACGCCTCACTATAATTGTGTAAAGTAATTTTTATTTGATTTAGATCAGTTTTATTAACAGATGTGGAAAAAATAATTAGTACAGATTCTCTAACAAAGTAGGGATTCCTTTGTATGTAGCCCATTCCAAAATTTAAGTAGAGGGACCAATATGCCATATGGCTTGAAATGAGAGTGCATCCAAAATTGCTTCTACCCCCACACCTAAAGCCAAAAAAGGCAAAAACTTATTGTCTATGACATATGGCTCGAACATGACTTTTTAAAATTGGTGTGCACCCCTGCATGCTCCTAGCCCCCCTCACCCAGAGCTCGAGAGCTCTCGGTGTCCATGACCCGTTACCCACCTGGCCATCTGGCTCTGAGTACCTAGGGGTGGGTGAGGGGTCTATTTACCTGGATTTACCTGGATGTACATACATCTCAGGATCCAGACAATGCACCCTGCACCTCATCTACCCACCTGGAATCTACACACTAACCCTTACACCCATTAGTTCACATACAGCCACGTGCCCAGGCTTAAAGACCTCATGAGTGTACTTAATAGTCTTCTACACATATTTATGATAAAGCTCTACGGTTGTTACAGGCTCACTGTTATACACCTATGACCAATGTGATGGTGTTATATGACAAACACAGGCTTGTGAAAAAGAGTAAATTATGGTTTCCCTGCTTTAGAACAAAGAAATCTGATAATGTCCGTCATCCCTTGACATTCATAGACCCTATTTATTCCTACACACGTCATCTTGGACCCTAGGTATAGTGCACTAATGCATCATATATCGACCCCCCCCCCCCCCCATTCTCGTTGATGTATAAATGCAGACCGAGTGGATATCTGGCCATTTGAAAGCTTATTAGAGCTAAATTCAGATATAAGTGCACAGTGATTTCCGCCGTAGAGTTGAGAAGCTCAGAGCAGCTCTGGTGGAGCAGTTCCTGCGGGTGAGTAGCTGACCATGTGAGGCCATGGTGTACTAGGTAACCCCTGACCTCTGACCCCGTCACACCTGACTGGTTCAGGTTAATCTGGGTTGGATGTACCGTCGCTGATACCCGTCAGACAGCATCAATATTGCACGTCTGACCTGGGGCTGGCCGGGGACAAGCGAATAAACCCTGGCCATTAATTAAATTCCACATGTCCCTGCTGGCCACTGCTAATGTGCAAATGGTCTTTTACTGGCAATTTGGTAATTTTGCATGGCATTTTTAGACCATACCAACTGAATATTTGGACTTAATAATCTTTATTATTTCTTATTATTTCCTAGACTTAGTTAGCAGGGCTCAGTGGTATGGTCAGAGTAGCAGCTCAGTTGAATGCATCAACTGTTAAAATTTACCAGGTTGTAAATCAGTTGTCTCAGACCTGATCATACAATTGCTTTTCTCTCTCTCTCTCTCTCTCTCTCTCTCTCTCTCTCTCTCTCTCTCTCTCTCTCTCTCTCTCTCTCTCTCTCTCTCTCTCTCTCTCTCTCTCTCAAAATTCAGTGGTTCCTTGATGTAGGTAAATTGTACCATTCTAGGCAGCACCCACGCAGGGATATTTACTAAAGTAGCAGAATGTAATCACACAGGTGTGCCTCCTTAGTCAGTGCTGGACCCCTGGTGCTGGACCACCTGGACAATCACACCCACTATTACAACTCACATATCACAGTTACAGGATCCACATCCTCCTGTAACTAAGTCACTAAGGCCCAAAAAAGCCCATGTCGTTCATATTGTCCCTCCTTTTTCTCAAAGTCTGGTCCATCGGCTCTACTTTGGCAGAAATATGGCTCTTGAGATATTGGATGGTCTTAAGTGTCAACCATGTATCATTTCCCTCCCCTCTCCTTCCACGAGTGCCTTTAGTATACCCCTTTATTACCTCACCAGGTAAATAATGTCAGGTGTGAAACCCAACTCACCTGTACACAGGAGCATCACGACCCTCTCCTCCATCTTACCTTCTATACCGTAACCACAACTATGTACCACCACCTCTCTCAACACCCAAGCACACAGTAAACAGTCTAAATGGACTGGCACCAAAACAGGTTTCACTTTGTCTTCAAAGTAGAATTGGTGTTGTGTTCTATGCAGGATGCAGTAGCAATTATTCTGCTGCTGGGCACTCCCTAAGTCTGACTGACACATGTAAATGTTTCTGGTTTTTCATGAGCTGCCGAACGGAAAGGGTGCCCAATAGATGGGTACAAGTACATTTGTATATTCCTTTTCTGCTTGATTGCTCACCCTGATGGAAAGCTCTTTGATTGAAAGTTATGGGGTAATAGTTTTATTCCAAATTGTTTTATATACTTTGTCCAAGAAGAACATTTTCACTGAAATGATCACCCAGTGAGTCACACAGTTCTAAGTGATGCCCCTGTGAACATACCCCTGAATCCCTTCTTTAAGTGACCTCTTACAAAGTAGAGTATGTGACCGGAATTCAGTATGAAGGTCTATAATCAGCAATAGTTTTACTTGTCAGGCACCAAAGTTAGAGGCACCTTTGATGTCCAAAGTGAAGTAGTCTGTGATCTAGTGTTTTATCTCCCTCTAAACTTCTACATATCACCCTCTCGACCATCTCAGCCTACTACATAGTCCTTTAAAGGCAGCATGGGTTTTGGTGCACTTTTCTCTGCCATCATGATATGACCAACCTTCCCATTTGATGCTGAATTTAGTACCAACCACTGGTACATGAAGGGGAACCAATAATGACAGGTGTTCAATATGAGCCTATATAAAAGTATAGCCCCCCCCCCCTCAAAAAAGGGAAAAAAGCAACCTCAATCGAAAACAAACTCACAAAAACCTGAAGGGTGAGCATGATGCAACAATGCAGTACTGGTGAGTTACCCACACAGTACTTCCAAGGATGAAAGTCACCGAGGCCAAAACTCCCTGAAATGCTACATTCGAACCCATCTAAATATTCATTTTGTATATGAAGGTATTCCGAGGTAGCAGGTTGTCCCATGGGCGCGGCCATTGTTGGAGCTTGTTACCAGCGAGTTCTACTGATAAGACCTATCAGATGGGTACCAGTTGGCCCCCGAAAGACCGCAGTGAATAGATCAGAATTCTCTCATTGGCTAATAATTAAATCTGCTAAGTCCGTGTAGGTCTTTGGGACTAGAAAATCCCTGAAATCAGGGAAATCCATGAAGACTTGCATCCCTGTACTTCATAGGTGCATCATGGCTACAAATAGATTTGAAATCAATGCATCATGCTCCCCATAAAGAGTTAACGCTTGGTATGTTCCAGCACTGACATGAGGAAACAAAACCTCTGTTTGGAGAGTGGGGTTGAGAAGCAGTAGCACCCCCTAGAGGTCTCAATCAGAGTCTGGGTTTATTGCTCACTCTCCTCACGTAGACGTGTGGTTATAGAAGAAGACACCTGAAGGATGAACTACCTTAGATAACCATTTAAGAACACCATCGTGTATTGAAACTTCATGATTTTATATGTACATAATCTGTCACCAATAGGGAAGGTGATTAGAGATGGAAGTGACACCAAACACAAAAAAAGTCCCATAAAGTGCTCAATTAGAACCCTTCAAAATAGGTTTCATAGGGATTTTGTAACTTGGAAATTAGAGAAAACGCAAAGACTTCCACCCCAGTTTTATGATATTGATGAATCATTGGTTTTGAGTGATTTGTCCGAACTGCATCATTCCCAGCCCTCAGAGGTGTATCAATCCCGTATAGGGTCGGCATGATGCACCAATGCAGCCCTGGCGAGTTACTCGCCAGGGCTGCATTGATGCATCATGCCGACCGATGGCATTCATATAGTGCATTAATACACACTGTGATGTTTAAAGGTTTAACTCAGACATGTGAGTGATGAGGCACCTTAGGAGGTCCTCCCACACCTTTAGATAGCCCAGAACGTACAGATAAGGGACACCTGCACCACGTGTGTAGGGGGATTGGATTGGGGGCGGGGGTGATTGTGATGGCGAGGGGGGGCGGGGGGTGATGATGAGAAAGGTGAGACGAACCCCCTCTCTCTCTCTCTCTCTCTCTCTCTCTCTCTCTCCCTCTCTCTCTCTCCCTCTCTCTCCCTCCCCCTCTCTCTCTCTCTCTCTCTCTCTCCCTCTCTCTCTCCCCCCTCCCTCACTCTCTCTCTCTCTCTCTCTCTCTCTCTCTCTCTCTCTTGTCTGTCGCAGTTAGAGATGGTATATATAGAGGAAAATCATCCAAAGGAAGTGAGCATGTCACGGTCCTGTTTGTTACCCACAAATAACAGGTGTTAAAACAAGTTTGAATAACTGGTAATGAAAATATGTTAGCTCCACATATTGTATTCATTTCCTGTAGTAAATGCAAAACATTGTGTATGCCTCTTTGCTGTTCACATGAGAACTACTACTAAAGATTCAGCGAGTTTCATACAGAAAACATTTCTACACCATTCCCACAAACTACTTTTTTCTGGAGTGGAAATACAGAAGTCAGTTTCCCTTGTGCCTTTTCTACATCTCCTAATGCAAACTTTATGTCAAGAAAAAAGTGACATTTCCCAAGGTTTATAACATGAGTTTTTATAACATTAAAGCAGCTGATTCTTTACTTCCCACACTGAGTGTGTGCAGTGAGCAGCTGGTTGGTGTCTACCCACCTATCCAACCACAGGAGGTGAGCAACTCGGTCTTTAACCCTTTGATGGTGGAAGGGTGCATTAAACCCCAGCCTAATAGAGATTTTTCATCATGATACACCGATGCAGACCCGGGGATGCAGACCTAGTGATGAAATCCTGTCCTGCATTGCTTCATAATTGCCAATCTTATGGAGTGTATTAACCTTTTCTGGCAGGATGCATGCACAGACGAGTAACACATTATCATCATACAATGTACTACTACATGCTACCAACAAAAGGCAATGCCTGCTACATAGAAGCATAATTCTGTCCTTAAATGGTTAACCCCTGTATTGTGAGCTACTCTTTAAGTTTGGAGCTACTCTTTGAGGAGCTCACATGGACCTTAGCCACACAGGTTAGGACTGAAGTGGGCATTGATGAAACAAAATATGATAAATATGTTAAACCAAGTCCAGGCTCTGTACCTCGGGAATCTTGGATCCATGAGACATCCCCTGACGTTCATCACAAAGAATTACAGCCCATTTCTCCCATGACGCTACAATATACAACATACTTACATACAATATCAATGGTGCTATTCCCACCTCCAGGACATCACAGACCTCCAGGGCATGTATAATAAAACCTTCTTTTTAAGGCAGCTGCTGCCTCTCCTCTCTCAGTGTCTGTGAACCCTACAGGAGGTCCCCATGGGTTAGATCCCTGACTGGAGGCAGTCTTCCCATGGTGGTATTTGGGCGTGCTTTATGTTTGGGTTCCTGTCCTCCAGGGACTCACTGCTGTCTACTGGTGGGTGCCTGGTGCTAGTGGATGACATCAGCCTGCTCCAGGGTTTCAAGGCAGGCCATATTGGCTCGTATAAGCGCCGGCTCTAAAAGGAGCTATACCTGCATCGTGGATTGAATATTTAGCGCTAGAATAGTGGCTTCAATATACGCCGGTCTTATATAAGCGCAAGGGTAGTATTGTATTGCAATGGGCAACTAGGATCTTAGGTAAGTCAATTGCAAGTATGACTAGCTGCGACGTTTACACAAAAATGCGTTTCCAGGACACTCCTTAGTAAGCAGAATTTGAACACAATTATTCCTAGTGCTTAATACGCTTAAATGCGACATTAGAGAATGGTGTTGAAATAAGCGCCCCGGCACTTAATTGAGTCACTGCCATCTCAAAGCAAGTACAATGTACTTCTCATACTTCCCTCCTCCTGTAGACCTCATTCCTCCTCCAGATCCTCCAGCAGACGGTCTGATAGACAGGACTCAGGCCAACCACCATGGAGAGAATGCTGGACACTGTAACACTAGGCCAAACTGTGTGTAGGATTTGTTTTACCTCCCCAATGAGTCATCCACACGTTTCAGAAATGCCCAATTTAATAGAACCAGTGACTCCTATGTGTAGCCATTTGCTTAAATATTTGTAAAGGAAGCTGTAGGTCTTGGGAAATTGAAGTTGCATCCTTGCAGAAGCAGGGTGTCACATTATACCAATATGTATCATTTATTTCTGTTAGAGGGAGTGTATTACATGTATGCTGATTCCATAAAATCATCCTCTTTGTACAAGAGACTTACACACGGAGAGGTCTCTAGCAGTACACATTCATTTCTCAAACAATAATGAATGTTTGATTTGGAGAGTAAAGAACCACTTCCATCCTCGTGGCCTCAAAGATGTGAATTCCTAAGGCATTACACTCTATGTAGGACTGGGATGGCTGAGAAGTCGGCAGTCATGTGTCACTCTCCACACATCTTACTGTTACACTCCCCAAACACAGGCTAGCACACAATACATACTGCCCTCAGCCTGGGGCACTAAGTGTACCATTCCTCCAGTACCACGGTGCATCTAAATCTATATACCTACATCTGTCAGGTGAAACATAGTGCTTTAATACATTTATTATGCCAATGTAGTGCCACATTTGTATCACTGAGAAAAAAAAGTTACTCATTTGAGTCTAGATCCAGACTCAGGCAATGTCGCCAAAATGAGTATGATCTGAGACTCAGCCTGATCCTGGGGTGATACTCTGACAGATCCTGAGCCTGATCCTGGGGTGATACTCTGACAGATCCTGAGCCTGATCCTGGGGTGATACTCTGACAGATCCTGAGCCTGATCCTGGGGGGATACTCTGACAGATCCTGAGCCTGATCCTGGGGTGATACTCTGACAGATCCTGAGCCTGATCCTGGGGTGATACTCTGACAGATCCTGAGCCTGATCCTGGGGTGATACTCTGACAGATCCTGAGCCTGATCCTGGGGTGATACTCTGACAGATCCTGAGCCTGATCCTGGAGTGATACTCTGACAGATCCTGAGCCTGATCCTGGGGTGATACTCTGACAGATCCTGAGCCTGATCCTGGGGTGATACTCTGACAGATCCTGAGGCTGATCCTGGGGTGATACTCTGACAGATCCTGAGGCTGATCTTGGGGTAATACTCTGGCTTTGCCTAAGCATCATCCAAAGATTATAGGCTGAGTCTCAAAACATACTCATTTTGGCGACATTGCCTGAATCTGGATCTAGGCTCAAGTGAGTAACATTTTTTTCTCAGTGTAGGCACTCCATGCATCACGTTACACCTAGAGACAGGGTTGATACACCTACGACTACCCATGAAGTGTCGGTATAGTGCTTCCAAATATCAGTCACTTACCAGCCATCCATTGTTGCAAGGGCCGCAAACCAACCATTATAGGGTCTCATGCTGTCTTGAAATGGTTAACAGAAATATGTGTCCACCCAAAGAATTAATTCAAACAATACGCCTCCAAATATATTTCTTTGCTTTTTTTTGCACCAAAATAACATACCAAGACGACACAATCAGAAGTATACTGAGTGTGATATTTTTATCATTATTGGTATGCCCAAGGGGCATGCAGGACGCACGTGGTACCACTTATATTGGTGTTGTGTTGAGGAGCTCGGCATACCACAGATTATATAGATATATGTTAACCCTCTACCACTCTCAGCACCATATCATATTATATATGAAGGTGCAAACAGACACAGTATCATCTTAACCCTTTAAGGACAGCATGATACTCGAAGGTTTCTTGGTTTGGCGTCATCATATAAATAACAAACGAGCAAAAGGAGCTCTAGAAATACATAATAGACATTCAGGAATCGACGCAGCACAGTCATTAAGATGTCAGTACTGCATTTATGCATCATAATGATTATTGAATTTGAGGAATGCATCAACCACTAATAGGGTCGGCATGAAGCATGTGTGCAGCAGTGTTAAGTCCATTGCTAGCAATGCCTTCATGTAATTCAAACTTGCTGACCAGAAGGTCTAAAAGCAAGTTTGGACACATATATCATAAGTTTGAAGAACATGCATAGTCCTAATAATGCAAGTCTGAAGTGGTATAAGGGTGGATCGAGTTGGTTCATTGCTAGGCTATTGTATGCCCAGGGTTACTGGAGGCCATAGAGGGGGATGATAAGACTGATTGTGTGGTGACGGACAGAGAGCAGAGGCTCCTCCAGGACCTCAAAGATGCGTTTATTGTACCATGTTAAACTGGAAGATGTATGTATTGTAGTATCAGACCACAGACATGCTCTAAACCCCCATTTAACAACAATGAACCACACTATAAAGGGCGGGCATGTAATACCCCTAGGCTATTGTATAGGATGTCTCTTCTTCTTTCTTTTTATGTGGGTGGAGGGATTCCAGGCCAGTTTAAGCTCACTGGAGATCTTTACATACTTATCCCTAATATGCCAAAAGACCCCATTGGTTGGCATCCCTACACAAACAAATACACAGCAAATCACTTCCGTCCGTTACGTTGGCCAGCCATTTCGGGAAGTCCCTCATTATGGGATCAGCATTGCGGCTTTTAGCTACATCAGTGGCGGCACAGAGGCCTATACCTATAGCCCATCCTGGCGGAATAAACCATTTATCGACCCGGATATACATGTATCGGCTATATCCAGTTAGGCTAAATGTTAATCTGTCCTTAATCCCAACCCACCACCTGACTCACGTCTGTACACCTTGTAGGGGCCATCCACGATTTATGCTCTTAGTACAGCAACGTATTTGGGGCACCATACCAAGGAAGCTCTGACCATTACTGACTAACCTCATAGGGTTAGTGTGATGCATAAATGCAGCCCTGTGGTGAGTGTCTTCTCTCACTGGTGCTGCATTCATGCATCATGCTAATGAATATTATTCAGGGGCGTAGGAAAAGGGGGGCAGGGGGGCCTGCCCCCCAATCATAAAGGACGTGGGGCCTAAGTGCCCCCCCCCCCAAACTTGCCAAGAATTCATAATAAATTGAACAAGAAGCTAAAAATTTGCATCTCAAATTAGATTGATTTAGTAATGGAATAGGATAAATGAGGCCCTGGGCCTCAAATCAGATCAAAAATTACTTTTTTATACAAATTTTATATAGGTGCTAGAGCGCTCGAGTCAACAATTCAAAGTGGTTGAGGTGGGACCCCCGCTGGCCCCCCCCCCATGAAGATTTGCTTCCTACGCCTCTGTTATTTTGATACAAGGTAACCTCCTAAAGGCCAGTAGATGTTGTGCCCTTGCATCCGTCGTACTTTTGTGATGTTGAAACACTTAATCGTCTAGTGTTATTATTTTTCATGTAGATAAGTCCCTGTTAACACAACAGGTATTACGTTAGTATAACGTATTTACAGATTATATTATATTTTTAAATGTCTATCAAAGGGGTGGTGAATATGACTATAGATGTAGTACTGGGAACAGGACAAACGATAGCTACATTCCCGTGCCACATTGGGACGAATTCAAGATTTGAAATAAGAGGGGCTGTGGCCCAAAAACAAGGAGGGGTGCGACTCCGATCTTTAAGCAACTTTTGAGGTCCAAAATAAGTCCTGACTAATATATGTAATGGATCACAGTATTATGCGCGCATTAGTTTCTCAATAGTACAGATTGATATTTGACGATCAGGATAAGGTTACTTACGTATGGTTCCATGGTGTGTGGTGTGGGGTGCTGTACCTGGGGTGTATTTCTGCATGTATTATAATCCCAGTAATTAAACATGGCATGGAACAATCTAGTACAGGTCATGCCATTCTCTATATAGGGGAAGGTATAGCCTTTGTTACTACTCCTTTGGTAAATAGGGCGTTATATCCAGTACATGTATATCCAAAAGCAATTCTGCAATCCTGAGGTTATATTGTTTGCTTTGAATCTGATAATGTGTTGCAGCTCCTCAAAAAACACAAAAAAACACACCAAAACAACCAGCCTTACACTGTAATACTCATTGGGGATAAACCATCCTAAGACAATTGTGCAGGGAGGAGACTGACCAACAATCCCCTAAATCTTCAAAATCGAGGCTATGAATGGAGGTTCTCTAGACGACTCTCTGCAACTTCGAAATCCAGGAAAGTACATTGTAATCCTGAAGACTTTTATCACTGACTGTGGAGCTGCACACAGGTCTGCAGACTGAGTCTCTTTCAGGTCTCATGACTTTTGACTAGTCATGCTGATGTTGGACAGAACAACAGTTACATCACCTCATCCCTACTCTCCTCCCACCTCCCTCTCCTCCTCCGTCAGCCTTCATCCTTCTCCCACATTGTCACGATCCAAAACAACTCACACATTCATCTGGTGATGACTGGGCCTGTACAGAGTCTATACCTGTCCCGGTAGTATCCGCCGTCCGCCTGCAACCCGCCCCCTAGGCTATATTATATAGTTGGATCACCACAGTTGGATCCCTACATTTGGATCCCTGTGGTTGGATCTCAATTCTCAGTGGTGGATCCGAGTGTTTGTGTCCGGCGCCGCACGGCACGCCGTAGTCCCTTAGAACAACACCCTGCCGCCTCTCACAAAGTCTGCTAGGAGAGTGAATCAATCTCAGCGTCCGCTGACTGGCGGATCCCTCCTGGAGCCACCCCCTCCCTGCCTCCATCCGATCCCACCTCCAGTAGATGGTGAGGGGGAGAGGAGGTGTATGAGATGAAAGAGCCTACTGCTCAGGAGAAGGGAATGGGGGGGGGGTGTCAATCAAAATAATATCCCGACATTTTCAAATGCCACAGGTATTCCTGGTGACAGGGCAGCATTTGGACAGAAAGGGAGAGGGATTTCTAGAAGCCTGGTAATCATTGGACGTGCCTTAATAAGCAATATTATCATTATTTCTCCAGTACATCCGGCTTACTTGCCTTACTTCGCTTGAAACAAAAAACAAATTGCTTTATCAAATAAAAGATTCACCTTTGTGTACTCTAGACTTTTATTACAGAAAATACTATTTTTTCCAATGGGTATGAGGGAATCAGCCTAGCAGAGAAGGCACTCTGCTCACCCCTGCATGAGGGATCCTTTGTCTGTGACTGCTCATAGTGTGTTCAACCACAGATTCACAATGATAACCACAATAGGGATGTACCCATGTACCTCCTATGTGTGTGTGGTGTGGACATTGGTAATGGGAGTACATTGATGTGGGATATGACACAACAACACACAACCACACACCATGCTTCCTCCATAAATAACCCTTTAAAGACCACGGGATACCCCATGAGACATGCACCTCTGTTGTCATGATGCATTGAGGGGTGGATCCCAGGTGTGTGTGTGTGTGTGTGTGTGTGTGTGTGTGTGTGTGTGTGTGTGTGTGTGTGTGTGTGTGTGTGTGTGTGTGTGTGTGTGTGTGTGTGTGTGTGTGTGTGTGTGTGTGTGTGTGTGTGTGTGTGTGTGTGTGTGTGTGTGTGTGTGTGTGTGTGTGTGTGTGTGTGTGTGTGTGTGTGTGTGTGTGTGTGTGTGTGTGTGTGTGTGTGTGTGTGTGTGTGTGTGTGTGTGTGTGTGTGTGTGTGTGTGTGTGTGTGTGTGTGTGTGTGTGTGTGTGTGTGTGTGTGTGTGTGTGTGTGTGTGTGTGTGTGTGTGTGTGTGTGTGTGTGTGTGTGTGTGTGTGTGTGTGTGTGTGTGTGTGTGTGTGTGTGTGTGTGTGTGTGTGTGTGTGTGTGTGTGTGTGTGTGTGTGTGTGTGTGTGTGTGTGTGTGTGTGTGTGTGTGTGTGTGTGTGTGTGTGTGTGTGTGTGTGTGTGTGTGTGTGTGTGTGTGTGTGTGTGTGTGTGTGTGTGTGTGTGTGTGTGTGTGTGTGTGTGTGTGTGTGTGTGTGTGTGTGTGTGTGTGTGTGTGTGTGTGTGTGTGTGTGTGTGTGTGTGTGTGTGTGTGTGTGTGTGTGTGTGTGTGTGTGTGTGTGTGTGTGTGTGTGTGTGTGTGTGTGTGTGTGTGTGTGTGTGTGTGTGTGTGTGTGTGTGTGTGTGTGTGTGTGTGTGTGTGTGTGTGTGTGTGTGTGTGTGTGTGTGTGTGTGTGTGTGTGTGTGTGTGTGTGTGTGTGTGTGTGTGTGTGTGTGTGTGTGTGTGTGTGTGTGTGTGTGTGTGTGTGTGTGTGTGTGTGTGTGTGTGTGTGTGTGTGTGTGTGTGTGTGTGTGTGTGTGTGTGTGTGTGTGTGTGTGTGTGTGTGTGTGTGTGTGTGTGTGTGTGTGTGTGTGTGTGTGTGTGTGTGTGTGTGTGTGTGTGTGTGTGTGTGTGTGTGTGTGTGTGTGTGTGTGTGTGTGTGTGTGTGTGTGTGTGTGTGTGTGTGTGTGTGTGTGTGTGTGTGTGTGTGTGTGTGTGTGTGTGTGTGTGTGTGTGTGTGTGTGTGTGTGTGTGTGTGTGTGTGTGTGTGTGTGTGTGTGTGTGTGTGTGTGTGTGTGTGTGTGTGTGTGTGTGTGTGTGTGTGTGTGTGTGTGTGTGTGTGTGTGTGTGTGTGTGTGTGTGTGTGTGTGTGTGTGTGTGTGTGTGTGTGTGTGTGTGTGTGTGTGTGTGTGTGTGTGCGTGCGTGCGTGCGTGCGTGCGTGCGTGCGTGCGTGCGTGCGTGCGTGCGTGCGTGCGTGCGTGCGTGCGTGCGTGCGTGCGTGCGTGCGTGCGTGCGTGCGTGCGTGCGTGCGTGCGTGCGTGTGTGTGTGTGTAGGGGGGGCTAGGGGGGACGTCCAAGATCTGCTGGAAAGGGAACATGTTTTAAAAAAACTCAATGTGGCACGGGATTTTTCTGGCTACACTCTTGCTGCAAGAAGGAAATACTGGCGAGTTTAAATACAAGCATTGCCACTGCTAGGGTAACATACTCATAGACCCTATGGGCATTAAAGCACCGTGCTGTCCTTAAAGTATGTAGCGAACACATCACACTTGATTCCGAGCAGCAGAGGGGAAAACCAGGGGAAGCACGGAGACTGGCCAAGTTACCCTGGTCCGCTAAGTACACATGGTATATGTGGGTATATAGTCTGTGAGTAATGATTTCATGTCTGATAATAACATGTTTTGATTTTCTGCCAAAAGGGAAACTATCCGGTACTCTAGAAGCTCCCTACATGCTTTGCATGGCAGCATAATAGAACCCCCACACATGTCTGAAGAGAACATGGTTCATGCCTTTGCACACTGAGGTTATACCAAAGAAATAGATAATAAATTATTACATCATTTATTATCTTTATAAAGATTTCATTTTTCAACTTAATTTCTGCTTTCCAGTGAAAACTCTGCACATAGTTTTTTTTCATTCATTTCAATTTTTGGAATGTCCAGTGACAACCCCCCCCCCCACACACACACACACTGTCCATCTGACATTAGGCACGGGATCTCTACCTGGGAGGGCCTTGATTTCTCTCCCACCATGGTACAAAAATGTCAAGGCACCTAAGTATGCATTCAGTGGCAAATTCACTGAGGTGAAGGTCATTTTAGGTACCAGGGCCCTAGATCGTTAGAAGCTGGTTGGAAGGGGTAATTATGGCGATGCGTGGGGTGGGATGGAGGCCATACGGGTGTTGGGGCATACAGAACAAAATGGTATCTCAGGTGGGCTAAATGAGCCCAGCTCAGGTGTGTCTGCATGATCGGGGGTTGGGAGGTGGGGAAAGGTGATTATCCTGAGTTAGGGTAATTGTGCGTGTACTGACCAAATCACTATGACCTTCTCCAGAATCAGGGAATTCAATCTCAACCTTTTGAGTTTTTGTCGACCATTTCCTGACAGATTTGACACGCCATTTTGGGTAATGATCCAGATAATGTCATTAGGGATATATTATCATCTTTCCATATCTAACTCATACAATATACATTGGGCAGATCGATCGTTATGAGTGTGAATATAATATATTGATCCATATACCCAGTGTACCCCCGATATATCTAGTGTACTGTTCACTGTAATAGTCTGTGTGTCTGTTGGGTATATCCTCATAATGTAGAGGGAACCTTCAATACACCAATACCAGACAGTGTAATAAATGAATCCACTCTTAGCAATGGTCTTTATTATATATGTGAAAGCGCCTGAGCCTTACAAATGTGAACTACCGGTAGCTTTTTATTCCTTTGCTTTTTAAATACCTGGCCACAACGGTATAGCCAAGAGATCAATAGAGTCATTTAGATGGGAGACTGTCATTAGTGATATCTGACCATATACATCTTCTTTTACCAAATTATACATCAGTAGTGTATGATACGACCAGTGAGCAGGGACCGGTGTGTTCTGTGTGCTGTGGTCAGGGGGCCATAACGTGTGGTCCTATAGGGTGGTCAGGTAAAGATGGTGACCAACTGTTCACTCAGTACAATGAGAAGTCAATCTATCACTTCTACACCCCCACAGGTGACTACCACTAACCCTCTAAAGGCTGCATACACTGAACACATGGAAGATCCGAAACTAGTCAGCGGTGACCACTTTAGGTCCTCAAGTTGACGATACCTAAAACTACAACTTTAGGTTGTCAAAATGACGACTTCAAGTCGTCATCCTGACGACCCTGTAATGTCAGTATTCTCATCCTGATGACTCAGGTCGTCAGGATGACGACCTAAAGTCGTCATTTTGACTACCTAAAGCTGTAGTTTTAGGTATCGTCAACTTGAGGACCTAAAGTAGTCACTGCTGACTAGTTTCAGATTTTCCATGTTTTCAGTGTAGGGCATTAACGTATAATGTCCATTGGTCGTCATGATCCATGAATACAGCTCCGGTGTACTGTAAGGTGTCAGGGCAGCATGTGTGTATCATACTAACCATATACCCCTCATGATGCTCCACTACAGTGGGGGCATTGATACATAATGACAACCTCTTTTTAAACTATCAATAAGTCATTATTACTAAAGGGTTAAAGGAGTCCACCCCCAGTAGGACCAGGTAAGTTTGTATGTCCGTAGTTTGTTACCTGCTCCATTATGGGACATACCTGACGGCCACTGACTGGAAAGCTCCTGGATACCCGACCACTGCATGGAGAGACTGACCCAACGTTAACCTATCTCCCTGTACTGCATATATATATATATATATATATATATATATATATATATATATATATATATATATATGCAGTACTATAACACTGTATTTGGGAAACACAGGGGCAGAAAGGGTTAACAATAGCCTTTAGTGCCATTTTGGGGTCATGATGCATGAATGCAGCACTGGTGAGAAGGTCCCTGGGTGCTGCATTCATGCATCATTTAAAGGCTTGATGCACCAATACAGTGCTGGCGAGTAGTTTTCATGATGCATGAATGCAGTCCTGGTGAATAACCTCCCACGCCGGCTTCTAAAAATATACATTCATGAATCATGCTGACCCTACAGGGTTAATACACTCCCAGAGTGTCGGCATGATGCACCAAAGACGTTCTGGATATCAGAGTCACTAGCACTTCATTGGTGCATTATGACGACCGATGGACATGATGCACTCCTGCATCAGCGGCCCTTAAAGGATAAAGGCTGTACAGGAGTCTGGAGGGATCTGGTATATTGGGGTATCGACCCGCTATTGACTTGCTTAAAGGACAGATCAAGGGTCATTAACATCTGAATCACCTCTCCCACGATGATGTACACTTCTGTAGGTCTGGTCGTTAGGACCAGGGGGTGGGAGAGATGGGGGTGTACCTGCCCAGTACATAGGTTACTATAGTTAGGACCAGGGGGTGGGAGAGATGGGGGTGTACCTGCCCAGTACATAGGTTACTATGGGTTACTTATAGGTGGTCAACATTCCTTAATCAATAATCGAGTACCTGAACCTGACCAATTTTGAACCAACAAGACTCAATTGAAACCCATTCAAGTTTATCACCGAAGGTGATTTTCTGTCCTGAATTAAGTGTAGAGTTAGGAGTCTCCCTGTCCCTAGCAAGCTATATAAATGCTTATCTGAACATTTTCTGGACACATCTAATAAGCATATTACCCAGGATCAGGAGAGGTGTATACAGCACGCACACTGTACACTAATTGGATGGCTATATGGTGGATTTCTCTGGGTGGTATTCCTTCTGGGGACGGTGGTTATAGGGGCGTTTGGTTGTCTCAAAAAGGGAAGCAAAAGATGCCAGATAAGACTTCTCACTTTACTCCACTATTTTCTCCCTTCTCCTTTCTTAGGACCCCTATCCTCACAGGGACAAGAATAAATGTTTCCTCTCAAAACCTATGGTTTACTTATTCAACAGACCCATACTTTATCTCAAGATGTAAGGCCCTGGTATAAGCTCTCAGTTGTATATCTCGATCCTTAAGTGAATTCTAATAATCCCCCTAATCAAGTTCTCTTTAGAGAAGGGCCCAATGCTATTTTAAGCTTAGTGGCACAAAAAGTGGTCATAAAACTGACTCCAGAAGATTGATAAGTTTACTACTGTAGACACCTATGGTGAGCCACAACTAATTTTGGAGATTTTTTACAATTGGATGTCACCAAATGTCAATTCCTTTAATTAGAAGTGATCACTGACAGTTTTATTGTCATTAATCATTGATTACCTGACTTTTAATCAAATTTAATCAAACAATTTTAGGAAACTCTAAAAACAAGGCGGGAATATTTTAAGAAATTATAACAGAGTCGCCTACATTTTTCTCATGATAGATTTGTGGAAACAAGAATGTAAATATAAATTTTGCACCAAGTTTTTTTCTTCCACTCCTGAATTTTTACCCTCTAAATTGAAATACTTTCTCCACATAGGACAACCCCTACAGGGAGAATCCTTTTCCAGTGGCTGTTCAGAGATAACCCGTTTATTGGGCCGGCAGTAAAAGAGCACTACAGGTGTAAGGTGATAGGAAGTAGTGCAACCATTGTCTGCCTCCTGTCACCTGTGTGATTTGGATCCTATTGTTAAAGGAGATCTAAGGATCTCCAATCTTTGCCCCCTGCAACCATGTACGTGTTAGAAGGGTGTGTGGATGTGGATATGTGTGTGTATGTGTGGGGTGGGGGGGTATAGGGTAGGAGGTGGATAGACTTCACATCCTCCATTGTCACAAATATACCAGTGGGTAAGGGTTAGGTGGGCACAGAGATTGGACAGTTCAGATCACTTTATACTATACATAATCAGTTCTCCTGATATGACCCATTAATATCAATTACTATCTAAATGAATTATCACCCCTCCTTCTGGGCAATATAAGTACACCATTGAGAGGGAAAGGGTTGTATGGTTTTTTGTAGGACCCCTTTGGATCCTTCAAACTCAGGGCTGCACTATACATAGTAGCTTTAGTAAGAATGTAAAATAGAATACAGGGATAGATTATTCCCGAATGGAGAAAACAACAGAAGAAACCTGATAGTACCCCTTGTTGCATTCACATAGCTCAGACCTATACTCAGGTGCAAGGTCCGGGTGTATACTATATAATAGGAAACAGTGAACATGTGGGTGGGTAGAAAGGGCAACCAGTCAGCAGACTCAAAGGCCGCCAGTATAGACCTACTGGATAACAAACAGCTTCCTGCTCTTTTTCTACATCCAGTCGACATAAAAATGTCAAGTGCACAACAAAAGATCTATATAGAGAGGGATATCTACCTACCCCCGGGGGACGACTAATGATATCTATCTCTTCTGCTAACTGCTAATCAAATCTTAACATCTCTAAAATAGAAATAGATTTGAAGTTGCCCCCGGCAATTGCTACCTTAACCTTTATCAGATGTGGAGGTCGTATGTGGGTATAGAAGGTATACATGGGGTTATTGTAGGGACTATAGTGGCCATGGGTTCTTGTTCAATACTACTTCAGTTATTTAACAATACATGCACAGATATAAAGGAACCTTGGGGTTTGCTAAAAGGTATGTGAAAATGGAAGCTGCATGTATAAGGTGGTGGAGGTACATATCATAAGATGTGATTTATCTAAAATTATAAAAAGTACCAAATACAAGTATACAGAATCAATGTTTTTATTTTAAATATTCTTTGATACCATGAATGCATACCACTTTTAAGTTATCAAAAAGGAACATTTAAATGAATTACCTCGTACTATAATCAATCAAGATAATAGATAAAACCTCAGTCTCTCCATCACTATGATTAATAATGTAGTTTGACGCTAGAGGCTCACAGAGTAGGAGAATCAGATCCAGTCCTTGGAAAACCTAAGTACTCTTAACCAGCCACAGAAGTCACCAATAATTAATGTGAGGGTAAATTTATGTTAAGGCGACTTTGGCTCAGGGCCTGGTTATTTTAAATCTCTAATTATGGAGGCAGGCTCACAATCTGGATCTCAATGTGGTGTACCACAACTATGTGAACGTATTCTCAGACAGGTCTGGATTGTTGGGAATACATCCCAATGGATCAAACTCCAGATATATATCTGGCTGTAATGCTATTAGGGAATAAAACCAACCCTGGACAAAATGCATGGTGCCATAACTCATAAAGGTCAACTTGGGTAGGTATGGTGAATGAATGCAGCGTGGGTTTGTAACTCGCCAGTGCTTCATTCAAGCATCATGCCGAACACATGAGGTCCAGATGCAGTGCTGGTGGCATGCTTATCAACCATTTTGGTACATCATGACAGTAAAATAAATAAATACGAGGAAATTGGTTTCAAGGAGTTAAATGTTTTAAATGGGCACACATTGCCCACATTTATGTCGAGTAAATCGGCCAGACTAGCGTCAGAAATGTCCCAATATATCACTGATGTAAGTTCTACGATTCTGGACTTGGTATGTGGTAACTCCCAAACCTGACGATTGACCTTCCATAAATGGAGCAGACATATTCCAGATCCTAAAACCCTTAACCTATCTCACAGACACTACATTATACATACGTCCTTAAAAAGATAAGATCTACCTGTCAGTCCAACTGTACTTTGTATCGTAAGGTTTCAAATATTTTACTCCATACCATTGGACAATTGTCAGATCTTCTCCAGATAGTAACAACTTGATGCTCCTGCTTGATGCCTGTCTCAAGAGGTTGGTGTTGGTGGTATAAATCCACCAGGGGATATGAAGTCTTTCTACAACCCTTTAAGGTGCACAGATGTAGGAGTGCATCATGTCTATCATTGGTTGTCATGATGCACCAATGAAGTTCTGGTGAGTCTTCTCACCAGCACTTCATTGGCGCATCATGACGACTCTCCAGGAGTGTATTAACCCCGTAGGGTCGGCATGATGCATGATACATTAATACATCAGCAGTCCTTAAAGGGTTCTTTCTTCAAGAACCCCCTGGAGGCAGCTCTAGGTGCATTTGATTGAATGAATGGTCATTGGTGCATGTTATAGTCCAAGGGGTGGATTAAGTATAATGTCTACTGGTCACGTGATCCAGACTTAGGACTACCCACAATTCTTCAGGTGTAGTCTTCCGGGGCTGTCAGGTATCACACTGCATTATCTAATGTTGATTTAGACTAGAGCGATTAAGTCAATGCAAAACATACAATGATGTTTGTAGGGGGGCATCCATTAATTATGTACGCATCTAGGGGGGGTGGGGGGGTCAGGCCAAATGCATACAGATGCATACAGGGTGGGGGAGGGGGGTCAGAGGCTATGAGTATGTACGCATAGGGTCTAATGAATTAGGAGAAATTGAGGCATTTTTGGGGGGTAGAGGGAGGTTGATGGTAGGTCTCTTGGTACAAAATATGGTGTCATAAAGGCTACAAAAATTAGAGGAGTTCTTACAAAGTATGCATACCATTTTACATTTACCAGAGGGTAAAGGAAATTTTCCTGCACGCAGGAAAGGTGGGGGGCTCCAGGTGGCTTGAGTATGTACGCATAGGGGGAGGGGGTAGGCCAAATGCGTACAGGGTGCAACATGGGGGGTGGGGGGGCAATTTTCGGCAAATTGGTGCGTACATAATTAATGGAAGCCCCCTAAAGTATAAAGATATCCAACGTGAATATATTGAGAGTAAAGTCTACTGAAGAACTCATCAAGTCACAATCACATGGTGACTGCATCCATATACACTATGTGTACTGCTTGTGATAGATTAAAAAAAAAAAAAAGAAAGAATTATCCAAAAGTTAGCACATATCATTTCCACATGGTGAGTTGTGTGTAGATGTGTACTGAGGGTGTTTTGCCTGGGTGGGTGAGTGCTTAGTGTACTGATAAGACGATAAGGACTCTATACAGGTGGGCAAGTTCTACAAGTGTGAGAAAGCAAGGAGAATAGGTACTCAATGAGGCAGTGCATGGTGTATCTTTTCTGCTTGCCTGTATGCTCATATGTGAATCTATGCGTGTGTATATGTGAGATCATGAAGGTGTCCTTGCACGTGTACAGAGTGAGTACTTGTCATGTGTATAAATGGTACATTACCCCCCCCCCCACCACCCTTCTCCTCTCCTTTCTTGGTACATGTACATGTACATAGTCAGTGTACCTTATATTCGAGTTTTAGAAATAAATATCCCAGGTATGTCACTAAGATGAAAATAGCCTTTCACAAACAAATTGAAAAATAAAAGTAGAAATATGATTGGCAAGTTTACAACTGTAAGTTCCACATCAGTGACAATAGAGTTAAATAGATACTCACAGTGCTGGCACATCAACTTTTGCAGACAACACCTCCTAAAGACAACTATAAATCCACATTGTGATATAACTACATGTATACATGTAATCATGACTTACCAACTTTCCCACAGTAATCACAGATTTGGGGCAGCCATTATCCTGTAGACAACCAGAGGTAGTACGGTATGAATGGACACTATCGTTACCAAGGCAACTTAACAGCAAAGCAGCAGCCATGACACGTCCAGGTGGATGGTCACACTGATATGAGGGGGAGACAGAGGTATAGGGGAACAGGTATGGTGGGGACTGGATTGTAGTCAGGGTAGCATGATGTATTATTCAACTATGCCCTTTATTCCCATGATGCATGCATACAGCCCTGGTGAGTAACTCACAAGGGCTATTTATAGCCATGTATCATGCCGATCTTCCATCAGAGTACTGGAGAGTCAGTTAGAGCAAAATGCAGTTGCGGTGAAATACTGACTCGCCAGGCCTGAATTTTGACAACTAAAGGAGACTAAAGCATTATGTTTTCCTAAGGAGCTAAGGAGGTAGGAATAGTGCATAGTACGTGGAACAGGGGCAGGAGGAACAACATGCAACATGACGTGCTCCAGGGGCTTATTTACCCCTTTAACCCTTTAGGGACTACATAGGGGCTTTAATGGATCATATCCTTTGGTGGCCATGATGCACCAATGCTGCCTTGGTGATTCTACGTACCAGGGCTGCAATCATGTATCATGCCAACTCTGTGGAATCAACACATTCCCTATGGGTTCGGCATGATGCGGTGCTGGCCAGTCTACTCGCAAGCGCTGAATTGGTGCATCATGACGACCAAGGGACACAATGCATCATGTGGCCCTTGGTGGGTTTATGCTGGGTGCAGGAGAGGAAGGATGATGTGGGTTATAGATGGGGTGAGGGGGGAATGTGGGGGGTAGTTTCTATATCTGTGTGTGCTACATGTTTCTTGAATGAGTATAGAGTGTGTGTAAAAATACACGCACCATTACCTTAATAGGATCGCCATGAGTGATGGGGACTACCCTGGTAAACCCAGATATTTGCGAAGAAAAGATAACTAGAAAGATATCCAGATATAATTTTTTTACTTTGCATCCAAGTCCATCAGATATGTTGTTGTATTTCAAGAACTTGTCTATTTTTTGGGCAGTACATTGGGTTGGTAACAATGGCTCCACCTGTTGACCAGGTAACAAGAAGAGGTTTCCAGGTATACCTAAATGCTAGAGTGTTAGAGAGGCAAATTATTCAGAGACCTCGCACCCTGCATACACTACCACTGTTTGCACACACCCCTGGAACGTGCCTGGGGTCTATAACAGCTTAGCCACTTAATAACCCTTTATGGAGCCATCTTTATGGACTCCAGTTTTATATTCCTTGGTGGTCGTGATGCGTGATGCAGTGCTGGCGAGTCTGCTTCTTGGTGCATCATACCGACTCTCCCAGGTCGTATCAACAATCGAACAGTGTTGGGATGATGCATGTTTGTATCCGTGATGAGTTACTCTCCAGGACTGCATTTATGCATTACATGTATGGGTCTTCATATTGTATTAAAGAACTAAGTGTTGAGAGGTTTAGTGTTTATTAAATATGGGATACTATGAGCACATCCTACTCATTATTTCAGAGGAAGGGGGCAACCATATTTCCTTCTTTGTGCCATGATATGATAATAGACATTAGGGGTGGCTATGTGCGATGGGATTTGTGTTTAAACATAGGGGAACCAAGCATATTAATGTCGAGACCAATTTTGTCAACTACCTGCCATTTTCTACCTTGTTAGGTGCTGCCATTGAAAACACACGTATAGAGGGGCTATTAAATATGGTTGCAGGATGCTTATAAATAATCCTCAATCTCTTGTCCCATTTATGATAATGCTAGTCAGCATTTAGAAATCATGAATACAAATATTATAACAGATGTATATTTTGATCGATCAATTGTCATTGACTATATATTCTCAAAAGTTCCTCATTGCTAGACTAAGACTTATCCAAGTCTATTAATTTTAACTTTAGAGAAGTAAAATAACAATAGGCTATCAATCCTATAGGCTATATCTGGGCAGTAGAACCTAGGGATTGTGGCCAGACTATTCAGGACATAAAATGCCACCCAACATTTGAATCCAAACCGTCACCATGTGTTTGGTGATGAATCACGCTACATAAACCTATATCTATCTACCCGTGCCGACATTCCATCTGTCACAGCCATTTCCGGGTATACAGGGACTACCTGATGAATGTGAGACTGACACAGCTCATTTAGAGTCCTTAGAATCAGCAGGTCATCATTTCCATTTCAATTATTTCCCGCCTCAGGTGTGACACTAACGTGGATCGTGACTGCTGCTACAGGTATGCTGAATGTTTTTATACTCGCTTCAACGGTTTGTAACTGTATGCCGGGTTTCTGGGAGAGGTTGTGGCATCTGCCAAATGTCGTCTGCTGATGAATGTGATTGGTAAAAATGGCGGGAAATATTTGTGTTGTTGCATTGGGAAGCAGTTAAAACGTCCTTTAGAGATGTGGGCAATCAATCTTTAGTTAATTACCTTCAGATACAGGCCACACATGCTAGGGTGGTAAAAATGGGATGGGGGGGGGATAAAAGGGAATTTAGGAGGGGGGGGGGGGTGTCGACAGGTGTGGTTGAAGCTATAGGTGTCGCTGTAAACAGGTAAATAATACTTCTATGTGACCAATAGCAGAGAGAGTTAATCTAAGGCTTAACCCTTTAATGCATTATTCCCAATTGTCATCATGATGCATGAATGTAGCCCTGGCAAGTAACTGACCAGGGCTACATGCATGCATCACGCTGACCCTACAGGGTTGATATAATCCCAGAGGGTCGGAAGATGCTCCATTGAAGTGCTGGCAAGCAGACTCGCCAGCACTTCATTGGTGTATCATGCTGACCAATGGGCATAATGCACTCCTGCATTAGCGGCTCCTATTAAAAGGGTTAAAGACACCATGCCTCAGCTAACCCTTGAGTCAACCCACCTTAATGAAGTTTGTCAGGGCATGCAGGTACAACAAAGAGTCCTGGAACCACACAGGAAATAATACACTGCATGTCCCTACCCCTGTACTGTTTTGTCATCAATAGCCAATAATTATAATGAACGGGTATAACAGGGTACACTTATGTGGGTATTTATTGTATGCTGTATTATGTGTGTATTTATTGTATGCTATATGAGAGAGTGCTACGGGAGTCCTGTATAGGGTTTATGGTAGCTAGAGTTTATGGTAGGCTGTGGAATGTTGCAGACGGAGGGGAGTCGACGAGATCTGGTCAGGTAGATTCTGTAGAGGGGGAGGGGGGAATACGTGTGAGCCAAACACCGGCGTCTGAAAGGTGTGAGGGGTTGGTAAGAGATAGGGAGGAGTCAGTATTGTGGGAGCAGCCGAGGAGGCAACACATACTCCTGGAGTAGACGAGGATGAAGCTGTTTAGTATTTAGTATTACACTTAGCCAATGTAAGAACGGATTGAACAGGATCTCTATGGCACTTATACCTCTCCAGAAGCATCGGATTGTTAAAACATGAACTGCTTGTATGAATAGACTGATGTCGTTGAAGCTGAACAATCTGAGTGGACTCACCAAACAACTGTAACTGTGAATAACCAATGAACAATAAATGGTGACTTGTATCGGCGTCTTGGTGTTGGTTAAAAGAATGGGCTAGGCCAACATCATACCACTAGAGTTAGTCTTCCCAAATACGTGAGAACAGCGGAACGAGCTGATAATAACTACACAACTTATACCACATTAATATACATATAAACACAACCCACACAGCCCAGTACATATTATACCGCAATACATTGGAGCTAACTCTAAGCTAACTCCAGCCCACCTTTATTTACCAAATCCCATGGTTACACACTTCACCCTGTGAAGATAATCCACCAATTTAAAGATGAAACCTCCACTTTTAATGATTGTAGAAATATTGCTCTATCTACATAATGCAACATTTGTACTTAAACTTTCAGTCATTTTGGGAATTCTAACCTATAGGAAATACATGTTAGAACTCGTGTTCTCTTAACAGTTATAGAGCTATCTAATTATATCTGTAAATAGGTGGAATTCCTTTTGGTGTTTCTATTCTTTTTCCCTGGTAATACCGTCTTCATGATTTAAGCCATAACCTTAGGCTTAGCATTGGGTCAAACCTTGCAGAAATTGCCAGTATAAACAATCCACCCAGTGCAGCCATAGAACTTAGAAGAGATTGGTATGGATCCTGAATAAGATAATTATGGTAGATAAACAGGCCCTGAACCCTTATACCAGTCTTTATCTTATTGATTCTCATGAGGTACAATGAATCAAACGTACAGAAGTTTTCGGTATGGGCAATTCATCTGTGAAATGCAGATGACCACCGAGGTACATCTTGTATTATCTTACAAACAGTGTCAAGGAAACACCTCGTGGCATGAGTACTACTTATCTTCTTTCGTTACACACAAACTCTGGCACCAAGGCACATTGTACTAGCTTGGCACCAATATAATTTGCACCAGGATATGCAATATACTGTGCAAGAAACTGGAACCAGTCAATTCATTAATTCATATTATACTGGCATTCAAAAGACAAATGCCCCAATACCCGTATCCCCCTCAGTCTCACGTCATCCTTCTTTTCTGTTTCTATTGACCCCCCCCCCCCCCGTCTACCACACTCCCTCCCCAACATGTCGGCCTTGTTGTCGCTGGTTCCCTTCCTTTCTCAATGTGTAGAACATGCTCCCCCGGTACCAGCACACCAACCAGGTGGCGCTGGGAGCATGGCGGGGGGTCACGCGGTGCGTCACATGTCGGTGTTTGACTGGTGCCCCCTCTGGTGAACACTTTGTATAAAACACCTTTACAAAGACCGCAGTCCGTTATAACTACAGGTTTAACACAAGTCTATAGATGCTGGTACCTTATACGTCACAAGATATTCAGGTGCTAACACGACGGGGCACCAGCGGCATGTTATACATCCGGTTTCGGTTCAGTAACCGATTTAGACGTTCATAGCTTACTCTAGATTCATGAAGAGAAATGTGTTCCCATGTAAAATGTTGTTACAATAGTAAGTGTAACCATCACAGACGGGGCACACCTGGTTTCTACGATCTATCTCTTTTTTTTCTGTCCTTGAATCTTCACCCCGGCATGCCAAGTTCGTCTTGCCAGTATAAATACAATGTACATTTAAATGCCAGAGCACAATTAATTCAATTTTCCTGGACAGCTAGAATGATAACAGGGGGCACTATATACAGTGTGGACACGCACTGTTATACACCCTCAAGAGGCCCTTCTGCAGCGCCTTCAGCGAAAACGTCCCTCCCTGCTTGTAGCGTTACTGAAGGTGTAAGTAGTACATGGAAATGGGAGAAGTGTCATGGCACAGTTTTACATTGGAGCTACACACACCTCATGTTCTTCTTGGTGTTATGCGAGGACATGGCTTGGTTGCTGCACCTGACACCACAATGCACCAATGTGGGTGCACGTGGAGGGATGTGAGGGGGGTAGGAGTACGTAACATCAGTTTACTCCCATCCATGAGGCCAACTCAGTGCAATCTCAGCTTCTTTAGGTGCTTCTAATAAACAGTGAGCATCAGAACATCAAAGAGCCTTACTGCGCATGTCTCATATCACTTAGATCTGTTTCATTGGGATTTCCGTTTCCGGTTTATTTCCTTGTCTTTAATATTTTACGGTTGTTACTAGTATTCCATTTTTTCTTTCATATTTTAGCTCTCTTAAAATGCATATTTCTGTCATGTGAAGTAGGCATTTTAATGCGTTATATATGAAGATGTGTGTGGTCCTAAGTGTTAAGATATTAATAACGTATCATATTGCTCTCCTGTTGGACTATCTGACCGTGAAGCTAACACGGCACAATCAGTTATTATTAGACACAAACACTTAGACAGATAGATGTGATAATTATATAGCAGGGTTAAGTTCTTCTCTATGATGTATTAAGACTTACTTTGTCGTGCACAACTTCATCGGTGATGGAGGGCAAACGACTCACCTGTTAAAAGACAAAATATGAATATATTAGTAAATTATTGTGGAAATGCATAAAGAAATATAGTTATTAATATATTTATAGATTATGATAATAGGAACACGGCGGTTTTGAAATATGGCAAATTAAATGAAGATAGATTTACATGTACATGTAACCGTTAACGGGCTCTTCACAGAACACTATATATATATATATATATATATATATATATATATATATATATATATATATATATATATATATATATATATATATATACCTATGTGCGCAGGGATGAATTACTGATGGTACCTGTTTAAATACTGCATATAACCCCCATTGTGATTCAAGGTCCCTTGGTGCAACAGGGTCATACATGAACATTACCCAAGTTAACAAGCCTATTTGCAGAACATCACTCATTACATATATAACACGTACATTATTGAATTGTATAGTACACTATCAACATGGCAAAGGTAGGCTCTGTAACCATATATATATATATATATATATATATATACTGTAAAGTCTTGGATTAAACAGACGCCGTACATACATTTGTTAAACCCATTGACATGTGTTGTCAATTATACAAAACTGAATACAAGTTTATCGACATTAATCTATTGGAGGAAAACGCACATGCACATTGTATCTGATGTTTAAGATAAGGCTATACTACCCTCGCACGAATACCTGTAGATGTTGGGGCCCACATGCACTGCAGTGTTTGGAGCACTCAGTGACTGATTGATCCTTCAATGACGGCCACATTCCCTGACCCATGATTTGTGACACTCATCGTGATGCACAAATGCAGTACTGGAAAACTATTTGCTAATACTGTATTGGTGCACCATGCCAACCCTTAAGGAATGCACCAACACTGCATCCCCACAATGATGCATGAATGCAGCACTGGTGAGTAACTCACCAGTGCGCTACAATCATGCACAAAATCGCCCTGCGGCCCTTAAAAGGGTTAATAAAGAGCAGGATGATTAAGATGGAGTGGTGCAGTGTTCATGTCAATGAGAGTCCATTCAGTGTGAGCGGTGCACATGGGTGCAACCCGCATGCATCTCCTGCACTCACTGACCTCTACATACTCCTGTACCAGGGAGGCTGACTATTAAACCATTAACCCTTCTAGGGAGTGCATCATGCCCATTGGTCGACATGATACACCAATGAAGTGTTGGTGAGTCTACTCTCCAGCACTTGATTGGTACATCATGCCGACCCTCCAGGCGTATTGTTAACCCCGTAGGGTCGGTATGATGCATGCATGTAGCCCTTGTGCATTCATGCATCATGCCGACCGTACTGTACAGGATTGAAGGGTTCAGCCACTAGCCACCACTGCATCGGTGCATCATGACAGAAAGGGAACATGACCCTGGAGGCAGGATGCAGTCATTAGGGGGTTAATCCCTGTATCTCCATGCTGAATGGTGCTGGCACCACCTTCAGTGCCACGTGATGAACAGAACAATGTGGGCTATAAATGGGTGCTTCTAGTGGTCAGCTCTATATGTAGTAAACCAAAACCAAAACATGTAGTGCCTTACTTGTTGTCAATGACCTGAAGTAAGGCATTTTAATGGGCTGATTTCGGAGGCCAATGACAATTGACTTTGTTCATCATTGTACATTGGGGGGAGGGGGTAGGAATCAATATGGAACAAGGGGAGGCATCCACCCCCTGCATAGGGTCCCAATCAGTACCTACCCCCCCCCCCCCACACACACACACACCTTTACATGGTGTGCTCACATCCCAGAGGGGGGTCATTACGTCCAACATGTGACCTGGAAATCAACCTGGTTTGTGTCAGGTTCAGCAAACCTACAGGAGCATAAACTATGATTTATGGGGCCCACAATGTTAATTCCGAGCACCTCTGCTAGCTAGTTTCATACTGAGTTCAATTTGACCAATGTGGTCTTATAGCCTATCTACATGTGGCACTGACCACAAAACTGTTTGCATGATGGGCATCATTATATCCTCCTCAGCCATTAACAGTATTCTGAGAGCAGACTCTGCACCCTCGGTGTCCCCCTTCCTATATTATAAAGCCATTCCCTCCATCCCTATTCAAAGCCTTTATGAATAGAGCCAATTAGGTATTGTTGTATTGGTAGGAACATGGCCATGAGGGTAAAGTGAGGTGGGTGGTGCAGAGAGAGTGGGAGAGGGTGTCAAGTCATTCAGCACGTGTCACTGACATGACAGTCACTGTCACTGACACTAACCACTTCCTTGTTGACCGTGCATCAGTGCATCATGCATATTTGCCAGCATGATGCACTGATGCAGCTGCATTCAAGCATCATGCCAACCCTTAAGGCTTGATATAGTCCCAGAGGGTCGTCATGATGCACCAATGAAGTGCTGGCGAGCAGTCTCGCCAGCACTTCATTGGTGCATCATGACGACTAATGGACATGATGCACTCCTCCAATAACGGCCCTTAAAGGACTAACTTCTCCCTTGTTGACAGTGGCTTTGTTGACAGTGGCTTTGTTGACAGTGGCTTTGTTGACAGTGGATGGACTAAGGGCTGGACAGCTCAGTTAAACGTGACAGAGGTGTTAAACGCTCCTGACACGGCTAGCACTCAGTAGATATTTTTACATGAATACCCAACACTTTCTTTACTCCCAGGGTCAGTTAATACAGCCAATGGTATGAACCAATGGGGTATTTCCCTCAATTTACTGCTATTTTCCTACGGTTGGTGGGTGGGTGAGTGGGTGGGGGCTGTTAGCAATTAGAGAACTCTGTTGACTACTCGCAGGCAGACAGCTCAGGTGATTCACCCAAAATATTTTTATTTATTCCTTTATCTATTATTCTTTTTTGTTAGGGGGGAGGGGGGTTACACATGGAAATGTAAGTTAAAGTTGAAGATAAATCTATTTGGTGTAACACCAGTAAGTCTTTCATTATCGCCAAAGTGACAGATATATAAAATGAAATCACAAGAAAAAGAAAGGTGCAAATTTTACTTGTAGCATTCCCCTCCCTCACTGGGGTATTGCATGCTGGAAGTCATTATGGTAGAAGTCAGTTGGAGACAATCCGGGAGGCAATCCACATAAAGGATCTACATGCCAGGAACCCCACATGACAAAGTACTGACCATTTAACCGTCCACATACCTGTCCCTCACCTCTCCCACCACATCACACGGTATCTATGTAGGTGTCACAGACTCTACAGACTACTTATAGTAACCACATGTCACTCAGCTGAGTCCTTATACCTAACCCTTTAGTGATCCATGATAGCTCCAGGTTCATGTATATTCGCCTTCATGGTAAACCAATACAGTTCTGGTTAAACTACACCCATGCAGTGTATGCATGGGTGTAGTTGGTGTAGTCGACACTGTGGGGTTGTTTCAGTATGAATCTAGACCCCTAAAATCAACAGAGCCATTTTGCACGTAATGGCATACAATGGTAAAGGTGAACGATGAGCAGTTTGAGCTGACCGTTTCTTCACGAGCGTGTCCGGCCCGTTCCGCACGAGGCCGGTAGGCCGAGTGCGGAGCGGGCCGGACATACGAGTGAAGAAACAGGAAGCTCAAACTGCTCAGAGTTCATCTTTACATTTATGTCAAGGTGTTTGAGAGGGAAATCAATGATATTTCATCGATATCATTCAAAATTAACTAATCTTCACCTACCACCAATGCGAAATGCCGTGTGCCGCCATATTGGATGTTTACGTTTCAAAAGGGATGCGCATGCGCGGTGGAGCTATGACGTCATCGTGCGGATTTCCCGCGGGTTATTTAACGCAGGGGTGCAATACGGGAGGCTAGTGCATTGTCAATGGAGCATCGATATTCACCTTGACATAAATTGGCATCTGCTTATGGGACAGGATCCAATCTTAAAATTGACACAGGGGCATAGGAATTTCTTAGAATTGGTATGGGACATGGAGGACCTTCAATCAAGGGCCCCTTCCCCCTTCAACCTTCCCCCTTCAATTCCATGAGGTTGCCATGATGCATGAATGCATTCCTGGCGAGTTATTCCCGAGAGCTGGATTTATGCATCATGGCGACCAAGGGTTCTAGTCCATTAAAGCATTGTAGGCCCTTAAAGGGTTAACCACATGTCACCAACACAATCCATCCAAACTCCTTCACATTCCACAATGCTGATTCCCCCCCCCCCCCACTCTAGTTCCGCCTTGGACACCCAGGTGGCGCGCCGAGCGTTAGGCCGGGTTCATCTCAAGATGGTCAAGGATTGTGTGTGTCCGGATACAATCTGTAGCACTCCAAGTTGTCACTTACATCCGGGTCCTCTTCAAGTATATCCTAGCTAAACCAGGTTCTTCTGCCCATTGTCCAGACACTTGTGCGACTTCCTATACTACTTGTCCAGCTAAAAGACACGATGTCCAGTATACAAACTGGAGTGATGACAAGAAGAGGCCTTGCACATTTCGGGCTATCTTTTATCTCTGTGACTGGTGAATGTGAGCGCACTGCTGCACATTACCACAAGAATTGAATACCTGGTAGTAATGATGACAAGAATGAAATTCAAAATAAGCATCACGCTTCCCATTCCTGTCAGGTTCTTTACATTACTTGCTTCAGTCCTGGAATGATGTAAAATGTCCCAAATGATCAGAGACCCTTTGGTGATAGATACTGACTATATCAATTACTGGCCCTACCCCCCCCCCTCACACACACGGCGCCAACCTGATGCCATCTGTGAATTTTACTATTATGCAGGAAAAGGCTAAAACTTTAATTCCAGTTATTTACTCTTCATCCTTCTATACTGAGAACACATGTCCCTGAGCCACTTTATGAATTATCCCTTCCCTTTCATCCTGCTCTCCAACAGCTTAATACTATTAACCCTTTAAGGGCCACATAGAGTATTAATGCATCATACCCATAAGTCGTCATGATGCACCAATGAAGTGCTGGTGAGACTGCTCACCAGCACTTCATTGGTGCATCATGCCGACCCTCCAGGAGTATATGGGTCAGGTCGCCAGAAAGCAGTAGATTTTGTGTTTTTGGGTCATTTTGGACTTTTATGGCTCTGGAGAAAGAAGTTGTGAACCAATCTTGTTTTGCTTAGACTCATCTGATAGAGAACACTTAGGGCTATCAGAAAAATGTAAATTTGTGGTCATCCATCAAAAACTTTAGGACTTATAGCCTGCAAAAGTGAAAAAACGGCCAAATTTGTTCTTTTTTATAATTATTGTATTTTTTACAAGTGTCCTGTATTGAATAAATAACACTATAGAGTATCCCAAAGTTATTTTTTGTATTGTATATGATCACAGGTATCATTTCCATTAGGTTTGGACATGTTACTAAGTGAGAATTTTTCATGATGTGTCTTCCAAAATGGAAATCTGTAATTTGTAACGTCCGGTACCTAAATCTAAATCGGTTATAAAACATGGAAAAAATGAAGCCTCAAAATCTTTGTTATTACCCATATGAAGGGCCCTATCATCCCCTACTTTAGTGAAGAAATTGTGTGTCTAACAGCATTTGTCTCCATATGAGAGCAGCTTATGTGAAATAATTCTGATAAAAGTAACGGACGTTACGTAACGTCCGGTACTTTTATCATCATGTAGGAGGCAGTCTACTGTGCATGCATAACTCAAATTTTGTTCCATTCTGTAATTAAAGTCAATAATAGACATATTGGCCTTGTTATTTCATGTGTTTGTTATGCATAATGGGACATTCTTATATTACTCAGAGCAACTTCAATTACCTCCATATTTCATTATTTTGGTACCGGCCGTTACATGACACAAAACAAGCAATAAAAATGGAACCGGCTGGCCTAGATCGGTATTTTTTGGTCTTCTGAGCTCAGGAGATGTACCTTGACAGTTTTGTTAAGGTTATATAAAGTAATTAGAATATTAGTTTTTCAAGGCCTTCAAGGGCAAAATCTTACACTTTCTGACGACCTGACCCATATACAATGTATGTATCAACCTTGTAGGGTCGGCATGATACTCCAATGAAGTGCTGGTGAGCAGTCTCACCAGCACTTCATTGGTGCATCATGACGACCACCGAGGAGAATGAAGCTGGAGGTATGATACAGACCTTAGACTGGTAAAGGCATCCTGCTGTAGATAAGGGGTTAACACTATTAGAGTGACCAGCAGGTGGTCAGCACTAGTGTCCAGGTGGGGTCAGTCCGCCCCACTGCACACAGGGTATGGAACTGCTGCATGCTGGCCACATAAAGGGATAAAACCCCTCCTCACATCATGGAGTCTACACTAGTCGAAAACGGTCAGCTTGAAGTAATTTGGTTTCTGTATACAATTTGCATCTGCAATAAAGAAATAAAGTATGGAGAACTTACTCCATTTTTATATTTAACCTTCCGTCCTTCAATGGTTTGTCGGCTCGGTTTGTCAATACCATATCTATAAAGAATATGTCAATATTGTGGCTCGCATCAAGTGATTTATATCCAGCTTTAACAATGGCAACACCCCGAGGTTCTTTCTTTATGCATACACTTAATGCATGGTATCTTATCAAATTACATGTATGTAAATTAGCATAGGAATCTTTTTCTATTTCAAATAGAAAGAAATATGGTTAAAACTGTCTTGAAGAGCTGCCGCTGCATCGCAGGCCTCAATGACAGATTGAATTAGTTCGGTGCATTGAGCATCCTTTCAGACTAGAAACGTTAAATACCCCTTCATCAACACTTAGAGATGTAACCGATGTAATTACAATGAACTACCTCTTCACTAGTATGCCCCCCCCCAACTCTGCTCTACTCACCACCACACCTGGGCCAGTATCTACAGGTAAGCCTGTGTGCCTCCTCCCCCGTGAGTGTTGGGAGGGGAGGTGGGGGAGGGGAGGGGAATTGGGAGACTGGAGATTCAAAGATTGACGGCTGGGGAGGGACATTACAGATACCTTTTAGCCTTCCCCAGGTGTCCTTTATACCTTTAGACCTGTATCCATGGACTTACAGCCCCTGGAGGATCGTCTACTTAGATTTAGGAAAGGTAGGAGGAGGTACAGGTACAAGGAGCCTGACCCTCCTCCAGGGGGTCACTAGGGAGGTTACCATTTAAGGCTGGTATATGCTATGCTGCATTAAAACTCTGTTTCTCTGTTGTCATGGTGCAGCAATACAATGCAGTCGCCGGTTGAGGAGACTTTGAAATTATTTGCTATGTTTGCGGTAAAAGGCTGCATTCATTTCATGCACCATATACATAAAAAGGGAATAATGCACTCTGCTGTCATTAGTGGGTCAATGACCTCCAGGTTATCAAGGTGTAAAAAGAACCCACCTTTGGGCTTCATTGTTCTAGGACAAACCACCCTGGGCCCTGTCCCCCCGTGCCCTTTGTGGGATTGTTTAGATTGGAGATCTCATTTCCCCCTGAACTAAACTTAGAACTAATTTTACCTCTGGTTAGAACTAATTTTCTCTCAGTATGTTTGGTTTGTTCGGTACAAATTGTAACAAGTGTGTAAATAGTAATATGGGGGAATGTTACCTATATAGCATGTGAACATGTATATTTACCCCCTCCCCACGATTTTCCATTTAAACATGTGCACGGCAAATAAAAAATTCTCTTCAATGGCAGTATCACCCAACTAAATAAGGCCAATTAAATTAGATTTTAGGACACATGACTGAAATTATAACAAATCGGACCTATATAGCATGTGAACATGTATATTTACCCCCTCCCCACGATTTTCCATTTAAACATGTGCGTGCACATGTAATTACAAAATTCTCTTCAATGGCAGTATCACCCATTGGCCAATTAAATTAGATTTTAGGACACATGACTGAAATTATAACAAATCGGACATCACTAAAGACACATCTATTGGGAACTAATTTTGCCCTCCACTGCTTTAATATTAATAGCTTGGCTCATAGTCATTTATATATAAATGCATCTGTGTGGGTGAGTTATCTAAAGTAAGACACTTACCTTGGCATGTGTAATTATATCGGTATTTCCAAGGGTGGTTGAATATTGGTAATTGCTAGTATAAGCCATGTAGTTTGCATGTTCTCAGGGCAATAGACTGAATGTGTGAGAAGTCTTACAACCTAACTGGTCAGATGGCCAGGTGATATTACACTGATTTAATATAATATATAGAGCTAGCTACTACTGTATGGGATTTCCCACCTAGGTCACTATCTTACCCCTTAACACCACTCTATACAATAGATTATCACCTCTAACAAACAATAGATTATCAGGTATGGTATAATCCTAGAGCTCATAGAGCTTATAATCTCAAGAGAAAAATCAGTGCAAAGGTTTCACTGAGAGTGTGATTGTCTACTAGATCTGAAGCCGAATAAGCAGTAATGATCTTAGAATATAGAGAGTTAAAAAAGACACACAATGTCATTTATCAAATCAAGGAAGAACACAAATAGGTAAAAAAAAAAAAGCCTCTGGTGCTCGACCTATATGTGTTGTTAGGTATACATACATCAGTGCCTTGCTTATAGCTCAGCAATAAGTAATGATCAGATGATAGCAGGTGATAAGCTCTGTTGATAAGAATCTACAGATTATGTGTACTTGTTATCAGTAATATAATAGAGGGGTCTATGAATAGCCGATCCACGGTATTATTGGATCACTTTGGCAGGTGGATAAAACACCTGTAGATAAAATAAGTCACTACCTACACAAATGGTGACAAAATACACAGGATCTCAGACAGTCACCTTACCCTCAATAGAAATGGGATTGGTGAAATTATAAAGTCTGCTTAAATGTATTCTCTATGGTGAAATCAATAGCATGATTATGAAGATGGATGATATGGCGATCACAATATATATCGTGATATATGCCACCTGTGATAAACATGAATGGCAGTCATGACCAATTTCACACAAATTGAAATACCAAATCACATTCTCTCAGCATGCCTGTATTAGAACGAGATAATCGTTGTATGATATCTATTATTCAGACCTACATTAAAACTTCCATTTAGTTCAATTAAGGTATTTGTCTCTCAGTAACCCTGCCATTAATGGCATATCGAACCAAGTAAATTACAGAGTAAATTGCACAAATCGCTGCATTGTGTGTGTATGTGTATTGTGGATGATTTACCAGGTATATGGAGGGTCAACCAGGAGGGGGGGGGGGCAAAGTATATACCTGGGATTGGATAAAGCTTTTTTAGCCATAGTAAACACCATTTACTATGCCTTATCCTTATATTGTCCAGGCATTTTAGGGGATTTCCTTTTTCAGAAACATTCTATAATTTAATGAGTGCAAGGCCCTGGTGTTCAGTATGATAAGTAGTCTCGTGTGCCATAGGTTATATACCTTGACCCTCTCCTACATAAACAGTGTACAAAATTTGTTTGTGTTAATTCATGTTGCCTACAGGTCGTGTTGACATGGTATGACAGAGTAGCTGATCTGTCATTGTTAACATTGTGACTTTCTTTATAAAGAACACAAAAAGGAAAAAAAAACATTGTATGGTAGAATATGTACATATAGTAACCAGCATGTCTGTTGAGAAAGTATTGTGACTTTCTTCATAAAAGAACATATCATGGTTTTTATGCATAAACACCTGAGATCTACTTGGTTGGATACTTGCATTGTCTGATTCTAGAAACCTTTGTCGTTTTCCTGACACCTTTTTGAAGGCAAAGACAATGACAAATGTCTGTGTCATTTGGCTATGTCTTTGTACACCTAGTATTTACTATGATTTGCAAGAATACCTATATTGGGGAGTTTCTATTTCTGAATGAACTAGTTGCTGAGGATTAACTAGTTTGCCAATAGAAGGGTAATATCAACACATTATAAAAAGGGAATACACCCATGTAGAAATAATAACATCTCTCTGTTTGAACCAAAATCCTTTGAGGGCCACATGATGCATTAATGCATCATACCAATTGGGCATCATGATGCATTCATGCATCCATGGCAGGTCTTCTCACCAGGCCTGCATTCTTGCATCGTGCCAATACAACAGGGATGATACACTCCTGAAGGGGTGGCATGATGCACTAATGCAGTGCTGGTTAGTAGAATTTCCTGGTGCATCATGACAACAGAGGGCTAGTCCCTCAACCTGGAAGCATTCTCTAGTCCTTAGAGGGTTAACCAGGCCCCATATTCGCCATAATGCCAAATGTCCATGTCTGAATCACTCAGTTCCTCCCCCACCCCTACCCCACCCTTCTCCTCACCCCCACCTGTGACTTTCATGTGCCCTATAAATGATAGCCCAGTGAGAGAAGTACAGGTACAAAACGGACGGTGGAGCAGCAGTGGCTGACGGCCAGAACTCTGACTGTTCCCTCACTACTACCCTGGTCATTGGTACCTTGCCAATATCCTACTGCTGTTACTGCTACTGCACCTGCACCCCTGGGCACTACTTCCATAGGACAACCTCAGACCTTTATAAATACCTTTCAGCCCTTAAAGTCAGCTAATCAAGATTCACTAATGTGTGACACCCATTGGTCGTCATGATGCATGAATGTAGCCCTGGTGAGTAACTCACTAGGGCTACATGAAGTAACTCACTAGGGCTACATGAAGTAACTCACTAGGGCTACATCAAGTAACTCACTAGGGCTACATCAAGTAACTCACTAGGGCTACATCAAGTAACTCACTAGGGCTACATGAAGTAACTCACTAGGGCTACATCAAGTAACTCACTAGGGCTACATCAAGTAACTCACTAGGGCTACATCAAGTAACTCACTAGGGCTACATCAAGTAACTCACTAGGGCTACATCAAGTAACTCACTAGGGCTACATGAAGTAACTCACTAGGGCTACATCAAGTAACTCACTAGGGCTACATCAAGTAACTCACTAGGGCTACATCAAGTAACTCACTAGGGCTACATCAAGTAGCTCACTAGGGCTACATCAAGTAGCTCACTAGGGCTACATCAAGTAACTCACTAGGGCTACATCAAGTAGCTCACTAGGGCTACATGAAGTAACTCACTAGGGCTACATTAAGTAACTCACTAGGGCTACATTAAGTAACTCACTAGGGCTACATTCAAGCATCATGCTGAGTCTACGGGCTCAATACACTCCTGGAGGGTCGGCATGATGCATCAGTTAAAGTGCTGGTGAGCAGATTCACCATCACTTGACTGGTGTATCATGACAACCAATGGGCATGATGCACTCCTGCATTAGTGGCATTAAACGGGTTAAGGATATAGGGTTGGGAAACTTGTTTATCCCTGTGGTATCAATGCAGTATTCCCCAGTAACTCACCCAGACTGCATGAATTCAGGTATTACACCAACCTGTCTGAGATGATACATTCTTGCAAAGTATTCCATAGTGCGCTGGTGCATCGTGCTCATCAATTGTCCATGAGGCCATGAGGCACCCTACAGTCCATACATGATTGAAGTCCTACTCACACCATTGTCTCATCATTCCAGGAACCGACTGTGAACTTTCTACTGCCTGTCTGTGTGTGCATTGAAGTGATAAAAACATGGACTTGACTTATTCTACTTGAATTGTTCTACTCCATTTTATCTTATTGATCTTTCCTCTTATAGAACCTGAAGTCATCTAGGAGTAATTCCAATTTAATCCTTTTTTTTCTCAGCTTCCTGCTTGGTCCATCAGGTGTACCATGCTCCGACCCCTTGACATGTTATCAGCCCATGCCCCATGGAGCACATCTGAGCAGTTCACCTTGAGCACCTCCCAAACACCCAAAAGACTCATGATGCACAGACAGAGAAACTCATCTGGATGGAAAGAGACCTAACCTGTAAAGCTATCAAAAACTTTTTCTTTGCCCAAACAATAATCCATCGTATTACCTGCTGGGCTGGAGTAAGAGAGAGAGAGAGAGAGAGAGAGAGAGAGAGAGAGAGAGAGAGAGAGAGAGAGAGAGAGAGAGGGAGGGAGAGGGAGAGAGAGACACGGAGACACAGACAGACAGAGAGAAGGAGGCAGACAGGCAGAGACAGACAAACACAGACAGGAGAGAGAGAGAGGGTGGCAGGGAACAACGATATCCTTGTTCGACTTAAAAACACTAGGATTTTTCCCATATCAAAGGGGTTTTCCAGCATCCTCATATCAGTGTAAGATATTAAAGAACATACAGGTGTTTTTGTAAGGTAAATGCCTAGGGACTAAATGTAGGTAAACCCCAGGTACCCACATACAGTACAGTGCCCACCTGTAGCAACTATGTACACCTCCTGCTACGTAACCCTTTAAATACCACATATTTCATTCATTTCTTATTTCACGAGTTATTCAGTGATATCCCAATAAATATGTAAAACATTATTCACTATATGTGAAATAAAAATGTGACAATTATTCTTCTACAGGTCAAGCTACAGCTGCTCATCCAACGGCCTTAAGGTTCATATTCAACAGTCGCCATGATGCAAAAATGGTAATGCAGGGGAATTCAGATCTGTAAAGTCTACTCACTATATGCTGCATTGGCGCATCATGCCATCATGCTGCATCATGCCGAGCAGGGAGGTATCAACATTGACATGATGCATGAATGCACCACTGGATAGAACTTAGGGAACGTTCAACAATTACGTCCCTGCTTGGGGGGGGGAGGCTTTGGGTTCCGGTTACAAGGCTGTTATATGTTCCAAACAAAAACATTGACAAGGGGATGGGATGGTCCTGAAAAATGCAAAAAAAAAACCAAACAAAAACAAACAAAACAAGAGTGACATAATTGTTGAACGTTCCCTTACCACACATGGCTGCATTCATTCATCCCCTGGCATGCACCTTGGAAGCCAAATGGCACAGTGCATTAAAACAATTCACAGCCCTAAAAGTGTTAACTCCAGGCCGCACATCCAATATAAACCACATATTGATTAAAGGAGATGTAAGACCTTACACCACTTACACCAAACGTCCAACTTGACGTAGCTAACCTCGCCCTTATTGACATTAACCATACCGCTCACGTGCCTCTGATTTCACTACAATTACTTCCCACACAAAAGCCGCCTATTTGTTCTACCTGAGACCACATTGGGACATATGCCATCTACACACAAACTCTGCTAGGACATTGTTACTATTGGTTAACGTCCGGAGAGGGCCGGGGATGAAAGGCATTCCAATCCCACTGTTACATCACTTAATATCGCCCAGTTTATCCTGTTTAAATCCGCTTGATGTCCGCCATTCACGAACTCCACTGGTTCATTTTGAAGAGCGAGTATGTATGCATTTATATACTTGAAAGAACAATAACGTTGTGTGCTCACCCCCCCCCCCTTTAAGTTTAATTGATAAAATGATCAAGTGATGTTATAGGTACATCCCCCAAGTATCAATTCTATAAACGTCATGTAGGCCGATGCTTACGAGAGTAAAAGTTGAGGATACAAAAGACATAGATAATTTCTTTTGGTTATTTACTCCTTTCATAAAATGCTATGGCTATTACTTCGTACCAGCATCATGAGTAACCATGGCAACACGTATACATGCAGGATGTATGTATACAACATGTTGCAGTCATGAGCTGTCCAGGGTGTACACATGATATGTGAATGTTGATGGTATCTAGGATACATGACAGGTATCTGGATATATACTGTATATGTATGTCCCGGGGTACATGTATAAATGACATTGGTCTATAAGTCATCCCCCATGTTGCAGTTGTAAAATCCAAACTACGGAAACACCAGCAATGCCACTAGCTAGCCGACAAAAAGCAGGAAAACTTATGATTTCACCAGGTTATGAACATAATCCAACATCGAATTTTTAACAGAAAATCAGGAAGTCCTGGTACACCAGAACAGGTGCCCGGGGACAAGTGGCATCTCTGATACAACCACCATGGAACATTTTGAGGGTAAAATATACAAATAAAGACAATGCACTGATACTGATAATCCTAACGACGATTATCTGAGGGATAGCAATAGTGTAGGACTATTTAGGGAAGATTTGAGAGGGAATGATGTTGAGAACTAGAGGAATAGCCCACTCACCTGTCTCCCTCTCTATCTCTCTATGCTTACGACAACCAGTGGTCAGTACTTAGGCTGATCAGGGTAGATAGATCTACCACAGTGGTCACTTACCTGATGGTCAAACATTCCTAACTGAGTTCATGACAGCATCCACTCTACATAAACCATATAAGGGCAGTATAGTGCTCTATGGGACTAGGATATGTTGGAAGCATTACCTGTGAATGCAGGAATTACCTTGGGTCTATGGGGCTGATACATTCTTCAAAGGTCAGCATGATGCATCAGTGTGCGAGTATTTGCCACAGCTGCAATGGTGCATCACTCTTGATACCATCTGACCCCAATCTGAGGATTGGATATTGATGCATCATACCGTCCTAAATGGGTTTACTATAACGTGACACCCTCCATCCTCCCCTACACAAACCCCATCTGTATAGATCTACAATATAGGTTCTATTGTAAACACGACGTGGGGATTCCCCTACTCACTTCTGTTACAGGTAACTACTGCCACATACCTTATACCTGTAACCCGTAAAGGGTTGCAGGCTCCTTGGTCGTCATGATGCACCAATGAAGTGCTGGCGAGGCTGCTAACCAGCACTTCATTGGTGCATCATGACGACCCTATGGGAGTGTACATGTCAGCTCGATAGAGTCATCATGATGCATGAATGTAGTCCTGGTGAGTTACTCGCTAGGCCTGCATTCATTTCAACCAATAGGCATGATGCATTAATGCATTTTGCAGGCTTAAGGGGGACCATTATTGACGATCCAGTGCTTACCAATAGCGACCATTGTGGTGGCCAATCTTGGTCATCATCGATTCTGGTCTCATTCTTACCATTAGCTGACATAGCCTCTAGGCTGAGTTTGTGGTTGGAGTTGTTTTCATGTTGGATATGGAGATCATAGCCTGTGGTATTGGTGTAGGTTTTGTGAGTTAATGGTCTCCCTTTTACGTGTCATTTCATGTTTGGATTTTGAAATTGGAGGTGATATGATGCCAACATCATGCAGGCTCACGTGCATTAACGCAGTTATACCCATCATAACAATACCATCATCCTGGACAAAAATCGTCCTTTGTCTTGTAATACATGCTATTTTCATTGCATAAACTGTAATTACTAATACACATGCATTTCCAGACTAATGATAAACGCTCGTTTTCTTTAGTTCTTGAATATTTATTTTATAATAGGTGTGTCTCACTCCCTGTCCGCCTCTACGCATGCCTCTAATGCTCTAATTTAGCAGTGGTGATCGTGACAGTCTGTGGGGAGCAAAGGGATCCAACGTATCCAATTGGCTACAATTTGGTGACAGTAACAGTGGCTTAGGAACCTAATCTTGTGAACTGTTGTGAACATCAAAGTGAGGCAACAATAGTCCCTAAGGCAGGTAATTAATGATCTATGGGTAGGACAGCATGGGTAGTCTCCCGGGGGGGGGGGGCACTGAGCCTTGGTTTGGGTATCAACTGTGGTACTGACCCCGCGGATCGGTGGCTGTTGACGCGTCAGCAAGGGGGAAAAGGGGGGCTGTCAACTGATTGGTATCTTGAGATTAGGGGGCTGTTAATACCTATTATAACTTGGATGGTAAGGTGCAGTTTGTATATTCCTTCTTATCACCCAATGGCTGTGAAATTCCTTAGTATTTTTGTCAGAAACCATGGAAGAGGCCCTTGAAAAGAGGGGCTGTTATCAGACTTCTTGAAAAAAGGGGACTGTAAAAATTGAGCTACAATTTGAGGGGCTGTGAAATGGCCAAATATGGGGGGGGGGTTGTAGTTTCGCAGTTGGAACCCACTATCAAAGAGTCAGTGCCTCCCCCGGGGGTAGTCTGGGCTTCAGGCCAGGTTTAGGTTGGTCTCTAAATAGAAATGGAGGTCACCACTACCCTTTAGGATATTTCTTTCTTTAGAAATTCAAATGAAAAACTCACTTTTATCATCTTAAAGGAAAAGTGAAAATAGATTTCTGCTACATGCCTATCTTAAAGTCAGAACAACATGGATATTTCCTTTGTTCAACAACTCCTTTGTATTTTTAGTTTTAGGTTTTTGACATTCATATATAGATCGTGTGCATGTTAGAATATCATGAGAAGTAAATAATCCTACGATACTTCAGACAAAAACTTTGGTAAGCCTTCAGCTCCAAAATGTCTAGGGATACAGTTCAAAAGAATATCCCAATATGAATAAGTAGTACTCTCTCAGATATTGTGCACACTGATAGAAATAGCAAATCAAAGGCTTCAATTGTCCACCGGGATCTTTAATTAAGCCAGTGTGGGCGTTAAATAGAGCGGACATGGGTCTAGCCACATCATTTGTCCGACTGGACGCCCATTAAATGCATCCACTGAATACAAAGTATGTGATGCAAAGGGAATCCCTAGTGTGCACATTCCTTGATATAACTATTGTCAATACAAAGTGTTGTACATGTATATCGTAATACTGCATAAGCAGAAGACGCTATTTAACAAGTTTGCTGGAGGCGATTTGAATTATTCTCGCTACCGTGAGGCATTGCGCACGCAGGAAGTACTTTGCTGGTGCCTGTAGGCACACCTGGTGGCGTACAAAGGAACTATGCCGCCACCTTCACAGACCAACGACATTGGGGGTTGACCTTGAAATTGGTTAAAACATTTTTTAATCATGATTGTATAAAAGTTGATTTGGATTTTGTTACAGCATATTAAAGAGGACTTCAGATAGTAACTTCATTTCAGCAGTAAACCCAATTACAAGTCATCAAAGTGACAATCCAGAAATCGTCCTGACTAAGCCTCTGGGCCTAACCTCTAGAAGACCTTACATAAGTAAGACTGTGTCCCATAGGCTTAGAGTGGAGTTCTCATAATGTACTTTAGAGGGCGGAGGTGGACACCTTTGATCATTAGAAGAGTTGACTGTACCCTAAAGGACTTTCCCACGGAGGTAGGACCCAATATTAGCTTCACAGTAAGACCTGACCACTTAAACCTTACCTGACTCAAAAAATAGATTCCAAATCTGATTGAAACTCTAACAAGCAAGCAGACCACATCAATTCACGGCCTGCCTTGTCATGGATATCAATTCGTAATGTTATGTAGACATAGTTTTTGAAGGTTGATTATATCTCCTAAGGTACGAAGCAAGGTCACTTTGCAATGTTATGCCACCTCTCAACCCTACCCTTAAGGCAAAGAAGGGTGAGAAGAGATGGTACAAAAGTCCAGATCTAACCCCCAATTTGTTCTAATATGCAATGTGACCTACCATTTTTGGGCCCAACTCTTATGTAAAAGGACTAGATAAGCCACATTTGTTTTACTATCTAGTATGTCCTATAAATGACTTACAATTCTTACGTAAAAGGAAAGGAAACACCTTTATAAGATCCAGATCCACATCAGCCTGTGTGGTCACTTTGCCATAGCAGGCCATCCCTAGACCCTCTCTCACCTGACCAGGTGCGCCTTTTACAATTTGCCACGTCTTACATGACCTTGGCTGCATTCAAAGGGCAAAATTAAGATAGCCATCACACAACCTGCCAACAGCCAAAGGAAAGGACTACAGGGGCATTGCTGCTAATGGATTCAACGACCTCAGGTGCTAATGGTATACACTACTGTGTGGCCCCATTGAGGGGTATATATACGAGGCCTGGAGTTTAAGGTTCTTTGGTCGTCATGATGCACCAATGCAGTGCCGGCGAGTCTGCTCGCCAGCACTGCATTGGTGCATCATGCTGACCCTTCCTTAGTGTACATATGATGTCATGATGCATAAATGCAGCGCTGTTGAATAGACTAGTCAGGGGTTACATTAATGCATTATGTCGACTAAAGGGTAGCGTGTATCAAAGTATTATGTAGCCTTAGGTGGCAATAGTGCTATTCAGGGTCTCTACAGGTACACTGACTAGACTACCTATACCAGGAGGTCTTTGGTTCCCCTCTAATATAAAGGTGTCTTTAACCTTTTAAGACGGGATGAAACCTCAGGGCTTACATGATGCTGAAATGAGTGACTGCATTTGAGTATCATACCAAAACAGGGTGAATGTATTAACCTATGCAGACCTGGCTTCTTGGTTCTCAGCACGGTCAGATCTACTGCAATTAATAATGCATCATGCCGACAGGTGGGGTATACATGTAGTATATGAAAAGGGCTGTGAAGGGTTAATGCCTGTCACAAATATGCAACTTAAGTGCATTAGAGAGGTCGTCAGCACATTCCAGAATAACCTAGACTGTAATGTCACAATACTTTAGATTTATGTAATTCATTGCCACCGATACTTTACTTTTTAAATTTATTTTTGTGTGATGAGCATTTGAGTTCATTAGAAACAAATTTGTGTAATGTTAAGTCATATTCAATTCGATTAATGTTGGAACATTCACACACCCTTGACTGTTCATTTCCATGATTATTATGCTAATGTATACAATGCCTGTTGGGTAATAACTACGTGATGACGTCATGTGAGCTGCAGTACATCCGGGACACCCTGAACGGACGCCATTAATGATATAAGTCACGTGACCCCAGGCTACCCCAGGGGAGGTAACAGACGCCCCCTGATGAGTGATTGGTGACATATGATCTATGAGTACATGGATATCATGTCTGACATGTTATTAACCCGTTAAAGGGCGCTAATGCAGGAGTGCCCTTCGGTCGGCATGATGTCCCAATGAAGTGCTGGCGAGGCTGCTCACCAGCACTTCATTGGTGCATCATGCCGACCCTTCGGGGGTGAATCTAGCTTGTTAAGTCTCAGCATGATGCATGGATATAGCCCAGGCGAGTTACTCACCAGGGTTATATTTATGCACGATGAAAACCATAGGGAATATTTCAATTTAAAGCACCTGTGCTCACCATGAAGGTTATACGTCAGATCAACTTGATGTGCATTTATCATAATGCATACATCTGTATGGGGCATCAACGCAGGCAGTCACATTGATATAATTTTATATATTGGCCTCGGTTCATGAATAGTTCATGAAACCTCATTTGCAGAGAGCCCACATTCCCTGTCATCGTTTATACTCACATGACTATTATGAGCACCTACCTCAAATTAATCTCAAGAATGGCCATTCATTGTGAATACCATAGGCCTAATCGCATAGCTGTCATCCAGAATTTGGAACAATAATACAGAGCGTTTTCCATCTAATTCTTATTATTTGGACACCATATAAACAGGGTTGGCCTGGAAGATCCCCAGGGATGCTCTATTTCCCCGAGTGCTGGCGTCATTTTTTGGCATTGAGGGACGCTGACGCCAAACGCGCATGCGCGGCTGAAGCTGATTCCTGGCGTGTTGAGTGATGTCAGCACGAGGAACGACCAGCACCCCTAAACCTGTCCCCATCACGCATGCCCAGTTTTAATCTTTGTGCATTGGTAATCAGTAAATTTATGGGATACTAGCTTCAACGATAGAGGTTTGGTTGTCAGGGTCATGCCTCAGCGCTCCTAGTGAGTATTATCAAAACCAGGACAGTCAACTACTCCTACCCCTATTATCAGGGAAACACACAGGGAAAATATCACAATAGGGGTCCGTGTTTACAAAGTGGAGCTGTTTAAATAATGTTTTATTATGGACAAGGACAAAGAGGCAGGCATTTTCTAAAAGCTCACAGAAATGAACAAGCAAAAGCTCTTTTACATAAAACATGCCACTTTTTTGCAGGGGCAGTAATGACTGAGTTGCAAGTTGCTGGAGGGGAGGGGTGTGAATTTATCTAGTCGGTAATTTTACAAAGGATTCACTACGTGATATTCATCTTTTTTCTTCTCACATGGGGAATGAGTTTATCACGTGATCATACATTGCTGCTTTCTGGAGAAGGTTAATTTGCTCCTGGTCTTTTTTTTCTGACTTGAGAGACCCAAGGGCTAGCTAGAAGCAGCTTTTTAAAAGGCCAGATGGTGGTTGTTGATTTCTCCTGAGTTCTCAAACAGATCAATTATTCATGTAAACTTTGCACTTCCCCTGATGGTAGTTAAAGGTGCCGCTAAAACATTAACTGAGGGATTTCTCCGACTCGTTAGCCCCTCATCTGGAGGCTGTATAGACACATCACCCCTCCCCTCCTGGAGGGTGAGTTTGTGTGAGTTGATGTTGGGACTGCCTCATACTCAACCATCAGTAAGGAATAATAATAATAATAATAATAATAATAATAATAATAATAATAATAATAATAATAATAATAATAATAATAATAATAATAATAATAATAATAATAATAATAATAATAATAATAATAATAATAATAATAATAATAATAATAATAATAATAATAATAATAATAATAATAATAATAATAATAATAATAATAATAATAATAATAATAATAATAATAATAATAATAATAATAATAATAATAATAATAATAATAATAATAATAATAATAATAATAATAATAATAATAATAATAATAATAATAATAATAATAATAATAATAATAATAATAATAATAATAATAATAATAATAATAATAATAATAATAATAATAATAATAATAATAATAATAATAATAATAATAATAATAATAATAATAATAATAATAATAATAATAATAATAATAATAATATTACCATGGATGTAGCTACTCAATCATTTTCAGCTCTTTCAGCATAATATATCGTCCCCATATCACCGCCATATAAGGTCGGCATGAGATGCATGGATGTATAGGGTTCGGGAGTAGACTCACCAGGGCTGCACTGATAATAAGTAGGTATGCAGTATAACAAGTGATTGATAGCTACTTGATAGCACTACCCCCTCTCTTTAAAAGCATGCAGTATTTTGTGATAGAGACCTACCTCCTCCAGACACTGGAGTTCTCGTTCAGAAGACGCTGGTGAAACCCTCATATTGAATTATATCCAAACACAAGCGCACACAGGAGCTAGTATAGACGGCGTGTTCAAAGTCTACATTGAAGTACTCAACAATTCAAACAGCAAACATTCTCCTAACTGTAACTCTTCAAAAGCTGTAACATTGAAGGCTGGGGGTAAAATAACCGGGTACACATTAGTGGTGTAACTGGTAGTATGGCTGCTTTTTCATTGTGTATATCTGAGTGTCTAACCGTTTAGGGGCCGCTGATGCATTAATGCATAATGCCCATTGGTCGTCATGATGTACCAATGAAGTGCTGGTGAGACTGCTCGCCAGCACTTCATTGGAGCATCATGACGACCCTCCAGGAATTTATGTATCAATCCAGTAGGGTTGGCATGATGCATGAATGTCGCCCTGGCGAGTTACGCACCAGGGCTGCATTCATGCATCATGACGACCAATGAACATGATGCATTAATGCATTACCGGCCCTTAAAGGGCTTAGCTGAGTGGTGGGGTCTGTATGGCCCCTGGGAGATCCAATTTCAGCCCTACCTGGTCTAGACCACAAGTGGTCAACATGGCTGATCTAACACCAACCCTGGAGGGTTGGATTACCCAGCCACTGGAGGACCTATAGATATATGTACATTCCTATGTGTACAAGTAATATACAGGGTCAGCTTGGACCTAAATCCTAGCAAATGCCTAAGTCCCTCTCTCTGCATCTCCCATACCTCAATCTGTGGATATTTAGGTAATGGTCTGGATACTGGCGCTGGGCAAACTTATGACCCTAGACTTAACATGAGCTGTGACTCTGTGATGCTTTCAGGTTCATTTTAATTTGTCGTCATGATGCACCAATGCAGTGCTGCAATGCAACTCACCAGCACTGCATTGGTGCATCATGCTCACCCCTCTGGATTAAGCTCTGGATGAAGATACTTTTGCTGCCGTGTCAAATATGAAATATAATGCAGCAATGTGAATTGCTGATAACTCGAAAAGTGAAAAGCCTGTGATTGGCTCCCATGAGTTGTGCACTCATCCTGTTGCATCAGCACTCCCTCACCCAGGTTATTCGAACCACTAAGCCAGTATTCGCATAACTCCCGCCAAAACTGCACTATTCGCACATTGCCAAAAAGGGCGGGAAAGTTGATACATGGATCAACATCATATACCTTCACAATTGGAGGCAAAAAGCATCTTATGGCTGCCAACCAACTGAGTCTGCACAATATTGACAATTTTTCAAAATTTACAAAACCTGTTAATGAAATGCCTTTTCCTGCAAGACCCCTACATCTCCTCCTTTAATGGCACTACAAATTCATTAAGTAATTCTGCCTCTTATATATAAAATTTCCATTTTTTTTTAAAAACTTATTCGCACCACCAAAATGACTGAAAGTGTAGGGCCCCAGGGTGTCTCCTTATAACTCGCTTTTCGAGTTAATCATACTGCAAACATAGCTGCATTCATGCATCATGGCGATCAATGGGCATGATGCATCAAAACTGGGCATGATGAATTGATGCACTTCTAGGCAGCATGTAGGGGGTTCTGATGTGTAAACGTCATGTATAAAGTGCCTTGTATACCTTGTATTGAGGAAGTTGGCAGGTGTAGAAGGTAATCTCTGTCCTTGCCAAGTTGGCACAGCTGGCAGGCGGCAGTCTGGGGAGATGGATGGAGCCGTCTACACTACTCTATACTCCTTTTTACATCTTAGCCAACTTGGCAAGTCTACATGCTAGACCAATGTACTACATTTACTAGACAGAGTGTGTAGGGAAGTGAGTAGTATAGTGATCATGGGCATTCAGTCAGCGTCTACTATATCATTGATGGTACGTTCAGATGACATGGACAATTCTATAATTGAAATTTCTTCATTGGTGAAAGTGAGTGATTCTAAAACAAACCCTGAAACCATCAAATGGAAGCCCCTGAAGAGAGGGTACCAATTAGCTATTTCGAAACCCAGGGAATCTCCGACGACGTCCAGTCCTGTTTGTTGCCAGAGAACAAACCATTGCTTAATTTCTTAAAAGCCAGTCTATAATTGCATACAATAGACTGAAACCCAGTCCTGGAGGGCCAAGACCCGCCCCTAGACGTTATGAAAACACTATGGGTGTTTTGTATAGTGGGTAGTGGTCTCTAAAATAGCACAGACCAGCTCTAGACCACAGGGCCGACCCCACTAGATGTAAATTAGCCTAATGACTAATCAATGTCTATAATGACGTCTGACGGACCGTGACGGGACGTGACGTCATAGGATCGGGACGGGACGTGACGTCATAGTGGTCCCCTGGTGGGACTGGGCTGAATAACGGGATCCAGTGTCACCCCCCATCCTCCTCCATCAACTCACTCCCAACCCCCCACCTCTCCATACATATTGAACCCCATAGGGAAAAGGGTATTTCAGGGCAGGGCTAAAAAGGGGGTATTTTTGTTCCCCATCTAAAGTGAATGTCTGGTCTACATGTACCTACTTATTTCTAGTGAGCTATAGGAAATGGAGTCTGTAGGCCTACGTTATCTGGGTATATACAAACTTCATATTATATCTGAAGTTGTACTCTAGTAGGGAAGGGGAGGTTTATCATTTTCCTCCCAAGAAGAGAATCAAAGCAATTCGCAGGTTTGGTATTTTAGAGCTATTAATGATTGTGTGGGTGTTGTTACCCCCCCCCCCTATTATTCTTTTTTTTCGGGGGGGGGGGGTACAATCTGTGGGGTACAAAAGAGTGACAGGTCCCAGCAGGGGTGGGGGTAATTCCCACTGTTTATGCACACATCATTTTCTCATGCATGGCACCAAATCGATATCGATTAAACTTGAATGAGCCCCCATTGACAATTGTACTTAACTGGTAATTAAGGACTGACTACATCCCGACACTTACACACCCAGCATCAACACATTATAGGTAATCTAAATTACTATAGTGAGGTAATAAATTATACATTTTGTAGCTATTACCTCAGGGTTAAAATGTTGGTTTTATAGGTGATGGTAGATTGGAGCATAGTGGGAGTGCTAATTTGTTATATATCAGTATAACGGTTTCCGCGAGATGTCCATGTACAAATACATGTACAAATACATATATGCACAACAACATGCATAGGACTCTCTTTGCCACCCCCACCATTAAACCTATAGGCTCACAAATAGCATGGAACATTGTGTCCCATAAATCATGTTCTAAAGGTGTATGACTAAGTCTCCTCATCCTCATATCCTGCCATTTATAGTATGTCATATTGTGTAGAGGAGGTTAAACAGCAATGTGTAAGATATTGCTAAAACAGTGTATAATGTAGAAGACCTGAGTCACCCAAGTGGTAAAACAATGAATCACATTCATGTGGTCAACAGTTGTATGATATAAGACAAAGATGAAATAAAACAAAGCTATACAATGCCAACAATTATATGTGTACCATGCAAATTTGTATTCATAGAGCAAAAGGCAAACAGGTTATTGTTAATTCTATGGACAATAAGAATCTTTATTGGGAAACAATACACAGTGCCAAATACAACAAACCCAGGCAATAACCCACTTGTGTTTCCACTTACAACCCGCTCATATACCACCTATACGGTTAGTATACAGGAATGTCATAGGGGTCAGTTATAGCCCTACACATACAGGCAGCATACAAAGTTGTGTTCAATACCTTCTCCAAGGTCGATGGCTGCATATTGTCCCAGTCTTTGTTTACATAGTATAGGCAGCAGGTTGCATGCCAGACAGGCATGAATCCACACACCCGCCCCGTATATGCTAATTTGTATAGATTAATGCCTTTGTACTGAGGATTTGTCTGTTTCACAGGGCTTTTAAAGTTTAATAGGTATGTACTAAATGGAAGCCACGTGAAAATGTAAAAGTGTGTGGGCACATGGGGATACTCTAGGGAAAGAAATAAGACAAGAAAAAACAGGGGCATCTTTCCATATAAAAAAATGAGAAATTATATATATACAAAATCAAGCTAAATCTATATAAAAGGTAGAACTGGACGGCAGTACATGTGCTGCACCCCTCCTGCACCTTATATGTTCATCAAAGTTGTAGATCTATACGCCTTATGTGAGGATTTTAAAACATAAAATTGTTCTAAACTGCTCCAAATGCACCTTAGAGCACCTCAAGTGTGCCTTATGCTTATATGTAGAGCGCGCCTTATATGCGAGGTATTATGGTAGTTCCTCTATTGTAATCTGTAGGACTTTACTATCTAACCAGGTGGTATCAAACTAACATGAGGCCCTGGCCCCCAAGTGTCAATATTCCACGTCAGCTCCATGACCATGTGTGCACATTTTGAAGGGCAAAACACCACACACTCTGGATAAACTGGACATTAAAAATGCCCATTAAACTCTCACATGGCATTCTCCAATGTAGGCACCTTAGCTGACAGCCAAAATTAATTCTTTAAGCGTTGTTATTGTGCCTTGGTCGTCATGATACACCAATGCAGTGCTAGCGAGTCTGCTCGCCAGCACTTCATTGGTGCATCATGCCGACCCTCCAGAAATGCATCAACACCATAGGGTCCTCATGATGCATGAATGCAGACTTGGTGAGTAACTCAACTGGTTGGCATAGGCATTCTGAACAATGATGGACCCCTCCTTTTGCCAGTAGTTAAGAGTTTATTTAATTTGCCTCTTTTTTTTTTAACCCTAAATTTAGTAAAACGATTTGATCTTGAACAAGGGGCACGTCCCCTCCTTTCTGAAACTTTAGGGGCTTCCCTAGCCCACTTAAAAGGGTCTACTTCTCCTCTTTCCTATCCCCTCAGGATGTGTGCAGTGCACATATGTGTGGGCACTGACACATTCCTCTGTGAAATTGTGTAATCTAGTTCTTGCGATGAATATGACCTTAGCTGTCGAAATGGCGTTAAACATCTATTACCCACTCACTCACTCACTCACTCACTCACTCACTCACTCACTCACTCACTCACTCACTCACTCACTCACTCACTGAAACCTTACATCCACCACAGATTCATGTGTCATGATGATTAAATTCCATAATGTTTTTAAAGCATTATGCAACCTTGAAGGCATTAAGTGTGGACGTTTAACTGATGGCCTGCCAGGAGGAGGAGGGTGGGGTGGGGGAGAGGGGGGGTAGAGGTGCTAGTTGGGTGGTGAATCATCCATCTTGTATTATTTATTGATGTTGACAAACACTGCATACAACAGTGTGACAAATGGGATAACACATAGGTGGGCCTGCCTTAACTTTCTCCCACTTGGAATTATTCTCCTATATGCAAACCTATGTTATATTATCTAATGAATGATAAAGAAAAAAATCCAGAAAAATACACAGACTATGCAGTGGGATAATTCAATGCACAAACTGAAAAAAAAGGTATTTGTATTTTTTTTTTCTTTGTGTACATCAAAAACATTCTGGATTCCCTTGTGTCTAATCACCATACATGCCTATGATATCCAACTTACTAAAAAAATACCTCCTGGATCCTATTACAAGGAGCTGAAACATATATATTGTACTATGGCCTTTTATCATAACTGGGACTATCTTTTCCCTTACAGGTAAATTTGAGAAGACAAACAGAAAGGGTATCCACATTGTAAATTTCTTTTTTGTCGAAATAACAATGAAATCCTTGCCCCAAAGTTGCCAGAGATCCGTCATTATTTTCACGAAAATTCCTGTGTACCACCATACTGCCATCTGGGGCTTCATATAGAAACTACACTACTTCACTGCAGTACGATTACGGTTCACTTTTACAAGGAGACCTGGTCGATTCAACAGTTATTTACTACAGTGCATTTTGCTTGTCTGTTCCCAGACAGGCAGGTAAATCCAGGTGTGGCGGAGACGTCAGGTGTAGCCCTAAGTCATGACAGGTGGGTGGGAATACCAGCTTCCTGGAACTGTTCCAGGAAGGTGAGGTGGGTGAGCGATAAAAGGGGTTAATTCTGGGTGAGCGATAAAAGGGGTTAGTTTATTATAGCTCTCATCTCCATGATGGAGTGCATGTTCATTGGTGACAGGTGACTAACACTTCAATGCAGTCATGATGCATATGATGCATCAATGAATCATGCCACTTTGTTGTCATGATGCAGCAATGCTGCGTTACTCATTGATGCATACCTACATAATGCATTGGTGCATCATGCCCATCCTACAGGGATGCATCACATCTGCAAAGTGGACATGATGTGTGAAGTGTACAGAAGCAGTAAGTTGATAGTTCTAACACTCAAGTGCAGTTGGGTCGCCTTTCCTGCAATCTGATTGGTCGAGAGCGCATGTTGGGTCAGGGAACCCAGTGAAAGCACGTCCGGTCTCACTTCTTGTTTGTGGCTTTCCTGTCTTATTTGTGAATTATTTTGAGGAAAATCAAAGTTTTTTCTTGTGTCAGAACGTAAACAAAGCCCTCAGATGCGAGTTTGTACCCTGCCCTCGGCCCTCGGGCTTTGCCTGATTGCCTTCGGGACTTGCTAACCGAAAGCCAATAGATCCTATGAGCCTATGTGCATCAAGCCACTATTCAGCTTGGTCATGGTCAGCTCCATAGCCTTTATATAGCCTCCTGTTTTGATTGAGGTAATTTGGGATGGCTATCTTGGTCAATTGGTTGACTGCCATTGACAGGTAGATTAGACACGGGACTATTCCAGGCACAGGTACATTAGTGGCACTTTGCCATCCTTGTGCTGAGGGTATCACTACTAGTATCTGGCCTTGGGATACTAGGGGACAATATCTTCTACATCAATGCTACATTATTGATTGATATCTAACTAGATAAAGCAGTGTATAATTCCCAGAAAATTGTCTGCAAATTGGCCTCGTGTAAAGCTATGCTATAATTGGCGATAGGCTACAGTGAAAAATGGGAAACTTGATTTATGGAATTTGGATTTGTTACTATGAAATTAGATGTAAACAGAAGCAGTCAACCACACCTCTTGGGGCTGTGGGAGGTACTACTAATTAACTAAGATTACTTATTAAATACTGCTACAAGGAGCTCCCAATAGGAGCCCTAATTATCCCCTACATGACTCCAATACCCTAGAGACTTCTTAAGGGGACATGTTACATCTGGTATAATCATCCATTGCTTCAAATAAGACTTGTACATCATAAGTCTTAAGGGGACATATGTTCTGAGCCTTTTCTTTTCACTATTACCTTCATTATTCATTCCTTTTAAGAAAGCTAAAGGTTCTTATATTAGATGTTATCAGTAAGCCATATCTGTTATACTGAACACCATTTAGCTTATTAGCAGTGTTATCAATGTCTGTATCTATATATAAGTACCAATTAGCAAGGATTAGACCTTATTTTGTAACAAGTCAGGATCAGTCTAAAGGTGCAAATTATGAATACACCTGCAGTCCTAATCCCGGCTGTGAGCTCTCCAGGATCGTCTTAGGATCCAATCAGTTTGGATCCCTCCCACTAGAAGGCACTACAATAGAGAACAACACGAGTAATCCCCCATGGGCTCCACCCCCTTCTCAGCTTGGGGATTGATTAAGGGTTCTTGCTTGAAAATAGGATTGTTTTTAAATCAGACATTTCCCACAGGACTTGGACATAGTCTGGGGATTTTAAACATGGTATCAGACACTGCAGTAGCCCTATTATAGAAGTACAAGGTTTGATTTAAGTCCCTTTCTACTGGTCTCAAGGCTAGGATCCCCGCTCCCATGTCCAGGGCCAGTTTCTGCTTAGGTCACTAATCCTTTGATATTTACACGAGGATTAGCTCATTGAAATGGTACCTATAGAAAACAGCCACAGTGGCTTTGTGAGTGCTAACATAAACACAGATTTGTTCTCCACAAGAAAAGCTCTATGCATGTATTGCCCCAGCCCTTCCTGCATACTAACTGGAGTATTATCAGGACAATCAGCAGTGTTGACCATATAATGTGCTATTAGCAACTTTCCCACGCTGTGCTGTTAAGTCTATATGGACAGTTCCTATGAGCAATGTCAATCCTGATGCCTTGTCTCAACAAGTTGCTGCTAGAGAGTCATTCACTGTGGGTCCTTTAAGGGTTGATGCATTAAAAATATGAGTAACTCACCAGGGCTGCATTCAAGCATCATGCCGAGTCTACAGGCTTGATACAGTCCCGGAGGGTTGTCATGATGCTCCGATGAAGTGCTGGCGAGCAGACTCGCCAGCACTTCATTGGTGCATCATGCCGACCAATGGGCATGGTGCACTCCTGCATCAGCGGCCTTTTAAAGGGTAAAGTAACCAAACATGTGCCTTGGGGGCTAACATAGAGGCTGTGTAGGGCACATTGGCTACATAGCTCAGTGCACCTGTACATAGGTAAGGTAACACAGGGTGTTGACACTACTCAATGGGTTCAGACCCTTTAATGGGTGCAAAGTGCTTAAATGCATTATGGCATTCTGTAAGCCTGATGGTGCATATAAATGTAGGATTGGTGAACTAACCATGACCACATGCATGATACATCATGATACACTCCTGAAGGGATGGCATGATGCACTAAAGCAGCACCTGTGACCAATGAGTTACAATGGTTGCACTACTGCATAAAAAAACACTTAATGACTAAAAGCCCTTGAGGTAGCTTGTCGTCACTAAAGAGTTATACTTCAGGAAATAGGAGTCCATTCTTTGCTAATGAAAAAGGGGTCCTAGAGTGTGAATAGACATATCCCTGCCTGTAGGGACGGCCTTAACCCTTTAAAGGCTGCTGATGCATTAATGCATCATGCCCATTGGTCGTCATGATGCATGAATGCAGCCCTGGCAAGTAACTCATATATTCAAGCATACGACCATACGGGGTTGATACAGCTCTGGAGGGTCAGCATGATGCTCCAATGAAGTGCTGGCGAGCAGTCTCGCCAACACTTCATTGGTGTATCATGACGACCAATGGGCATGATGCGCTCCTGTATTAGCGACCCTTAAAAGGTTAAAATGCCCTTGTATAACCTGCGGTAAGGGGCTTGAGTCTGGTTACTGATTATGCAAGCTGGCACCTTTGTGGTTGATCCCCCTGGCAATTCTATTATTCTTACAATGATCCAAGTGCATTGAAATTTCGATCCCCTTGGCAATTTTATTATTCTAACAAATACCAAAGGTCAATGACAAACTGTAAACTTTCCTGGCCTCTCTCTAATCTATTTATTCACTAGGTTATGGCAAAGTAAGCCTTCTAACTCGGGCATGGCTGAAACCATTAGCAATGATACAAATCGCTCTTTACCAAATCAAAAACAAATTTTGCATTCAATCAATTTGCCATTAATATTGAATTGACTACATGTTAAGATAAAGTAGATAAGAGCTCTCTCTCTTTGAGCACCCTCCCCTATCCCACATTCAATGTCAGGACCTGTTCATGTATCATGCTTATCTGACCTCGATATGTTCAGGTGGTAACATTGATTCTATCAGAAATTGGAAAGCTAGTTGATATATCTCTCAGATGAACTCAGTGAATTACTACCAACATGAAATGTGAGTTCTCCTAATCTCATATAAAGGTTTGAATTCCGATAAACTTGTACCAAGAGCATTGGAACATTATGGCAAAGCCGGACATGATCTGAATTTAGATTAGATCTAGTACCTTCACCAACCTAGAATGGATCACCCAGACCTTCCCCAACTTCATGAATATCCCACACACAGGGTCAAGTACCCAGACACAAACACCTGACACCTCCGGCATCCAAGTCACATGTTAACCCTCAAAGGACCAATGGTGCATGAATGTAGTATGCTCACTGGTCAGGTTGATGCATGAATGCAGCCCAGCACTCAGATTCATGGGTCATGCTGACCTCACAGGGTTTATTCACCCATGTAACGTCGTCACGAGGCACCAATGCAGTGCCGGCGAGTAGACTCGTCACCACTGCATTGGTGCCTCATGACGACAAAGTAACATAAACCTTGAGGCATGATATTGGTGCATCATGACGATCAGTGGGCATGATGCACTGATGCATCATGACGATCAGTGGGCATGATGCACTGATGCATCAGCAGTCCTTAAATGACTACAAAGGCCCCATGCATTAATCAGGACATGTTGGGGCAGGGTTTTAGATGTACCTCTCCTACAGCATGGCTGCTACCCATAGGAGCATGTCGGGCATCCAGGCCGTCACGCCCCACTGAACATCACCCCTACTTAACAATACCTATTGTCACATCAATCAGGGTGCTGACATCTGGTGATCAAATGGGGGTTAGAAGTGAAGTTAATTGATCAGTAATTGCTTGGGCTTTGAGTGCCTATACCTGGTGATTGCAATCTTAAAGTGCTGATAGAGATTCTATCATGGTCTTTGGCTATAGAGGGGTTCTATAAATTTTCTGATTGATTGGCTATCATGTATGCTGTTATGATAATAATCAATCAACCAGAAGGTTTACAGGCATCTTCTAAGATGTGGAAATATGTTGGCATTGATAACTGATACCATCAAAAATTGATCCTTGTAGTAGGGGTGGCCTGGGAGCAGATTGTGATGAAGATATATACGTACTGTATTCGTGATGAAAGTTCAACTGTTACAGAATCTTATTGGAAAATAGTTCACATCACATTTAGTACAAAGTGTTCTTACCTCGCCCCCCTCGTTGTCCATGTAGCTGGTCTATACAAAAACAGAATATCACAGTGTAGATGTAGCGTATGATCACCGCCTTAGTCCAGCCTGGCCTATGGTATCAATAATCCACAGTAGTAGTTAATCCTTAATCCCTAATCCCTGTCCATCTGGTCTCTGTATACAGGCACACTATATGCAGCTTATCTACATGGAGATAACAGGCATAGAGTGAGGTAAGCCTGCTTGTATCTCTATAACCCTCAGTACATGTGTCAATCAACAAACACTCAGGCTTCCCTCCTCCTGCTGCTGGGTACACTGTAAAAGAATTCTGTCAAATTAACAATGATTCACCAGCAACTTTGGGATAGAGCTTTCACTGTTATTTTTAAAGAGACTCCTTGTACCTCAGTGCTTTACTGTGCGGCCATCTGGGGCTTCACTGTGAAACTACACTGCTTCACTGCAGTACAATAACTGTTGTTCAGTTTTCATTTTTACGAGGATGCCCGGTAGATTCAACAGTAATATCTGTGAGTGTAGGCCTACTTGTAGGGCTGATAACTGGTATCTTGGTGCTGATACTGACCCATATGTTCACTGTGCAAGTTTATCTACAGGTTTAGATACCATATGTGTGTGTAACTGATCAGCACGCGACCGTTATGTAGTATCCTATATTGGTTAGGTAGATAGACGATATATCCAGATACCATTGATTTTTTTTCACATGTGTCTCAGCGAGAATGAGGCCAGCATTTGCTTCCTATATTGCTCATGTACTACTGGTATATATGTAGAGATCACCATGTGTGTCTTGCAGATGTTGGTAGATGTCAGATATATAGCTAGATACCTTGGAGGTATCTCCAGATCTTCCTCTAGAAGAATTAGGTAGAATACATCCAGGTTTTTGTACTTTTCTATAGCCAGCTCCACCTATCCCTCGATTAGAACTTAAAGTTAGATACCCGATATCTAGATACCATAGATATCTTCATATGTATTTAGATACCATAGATACCTCCATATGTATCTCAATGAAGCTGCTATCGGTAGGTACAAGAATTCCAGACACTGAGTGTAGCTTCAATTGTCTCTCCACAAGAAACACTGGATAGATCCTAGAAATCAGATATAAACCATATTCACATGTGTGTGTCTATGTAAGGCAGACCACCGAGTGCTGCTCCTGCTCTCTATGACTATATCATTCAGGTATAGCCCAGGTGAGTCATACATCTACCTACAAACACCACAGCTGTTCTCTCAGCACTACAGGCACTGGAGGATGGGGAAGTTCCACAGTCACCCACCAGGGGCGTGGTGTATGTGGGGATTGTTCTACCAGGAAATCCATACATCACACAACAGCCTTCTGCCCCCATGTAATATCATCCAACCATGCAGCCAGCCTCCCAGGTGACGTGCACTGTAAAAGGATGTTGTCAAATTAACGATGATTCTCCTCTGACAACTTTGGAATAAAGGTTGGACCGTTATGTTATTTTTATGGAGATTCCTCATAAAACATAATATCATCCATGCACATACAGTAAGCCTCCTAGGTGAGATGCGCTACAAAAAGATGCTGTCAAAATAATGGCGGTTCTCCTACGGCGACCTTGGGACAAAGCTTCCTATGTTATTATGGAGTGTGTGACCTGGTGTAAGACCCTAAGTAGGTTATGACAAAGCCTTGAGATAAAGATGATGTACTTAAGGTATGTCTGCACTGGATGCACTAAGGTTACTGTACTCTAGATCCGGAGTCACTCAAGTATATCCTAGTTCACAAGACGAGCTGCTCGTACATCCACGTGGTTATTGATGCAGAGCAGAAATACCCAAACAGGGAACTCAGAGTGGGAATTTATAGATACCAGTGGACAATTCTATGATCTCCAGGAATCCATTAGTTGATGTGGTGGGTTGGTGACTTCTAGGACCATTGATAGAGGATACTGTTGCTGTTGATTTTATTTTGTTCTGCTGGTATTGTTTGTTTTTGTTGCAGATAGGGGAATTTTGCATATATGATTTGCAGTTCTAGGCTGTCGAAGATCAGTATTGTTCAGCATGGATTTATTTGATTAAAGTTGATAGTATTAAAACAGGTTTATGTAGATTTAAGGATACGACCAGGGACATCTAGAGGGAACTAGAGATATTTTACATCCACTCATGTTGGTATTGTTGTTGTTAAATTGTCAACATGGGTAAACCAGGTCGGGTGTAAACAATCAGGTCTCCATGGTCAATCACCTGTGTAACTATGTCCTGTATGTACCTGGGGCAGGTGAGTGTCCCTTGTCAGGACATTAAGTCACCTGGAACACTGATAGGCCTCCAGGCTTCTACATTGACATGGGAAGATGGTGGTTGTGGAGGAGGGGGGGGACTTTTTGAATGCCAGTGTTTTCCCATATATATAGTACTGTATATGCACAGTATAGGGAGCTAAAGGGTTAAGACCTCAACACAGTGGCAGAGGTCGCCTCTACAACTCCCATTCCGTTTCAGTTACAATAATGCACGTGACATACAGAGACGCTGTGTTTCCTTGACGACGCCATGTGCAGTGCCGCTGGTATCGGCGTGTACTGCAGAGTCATACCTTGCACCAGGTGTCCAGCACTGAGACAGGCAGGTAACAGTACCCACTCACACACCTGGACCCTACACAGGGTATGCACTGTGGCACCACTCACCCCCTTGTTACACAGACACACCTGGGGGTGGTGAGGAGTAAGGCAGTGGTAGTCTCCCCAGGTGTGATATGGCAAGACAATACACTGTAATCCATGTGTGGTTAGAGGTGTACACTCCCAGGTCCCTGTTGGTTGCAGTTAGATCCCAAAGGCTGTATTGATAAAGGTAGATATGGGGGTAGCCTAGAGAGGTAGTTATGAGTATGGGTGATGGAGTCAGCGTCCCTGCTGCGTTCACGCTGCGTTTGCTGCAGCTTGAGCTGCGTTCCTGCTGCAGTGTTGACGTGCAGACTGATGAGGCGTGCTACTCACTCACCTACTGACCCACCTGTACCTTGGTACCACACCTGGACACCAGGGGCGCCACTAGCACCACTCAATTCTGCCAGACGCTGAAGCAGCGTTCCATGATGAGGGTGATGAAGGGGATGCACATCATTGTCATTACGAGTTGTTTGCATATACATGGGTGCTCGGAATTTTCATGCTGCCACTCCGTCACTTTTTAAACTTATGTATGTAAGGATGTATTCAGGAACTCTTGGAACTGTCTTTTGCAACTGTGCATGAATTTCTTATCCATGTAAAGGCATTATGTGATATTGGTGGCATGAATTTCCAACCTAGCCAATTTCCTAACATTTCTCAATGTCCTTTATGGTATATCCTTCCTATTGTGAGGGGATAGGTGATATTTTCATCCTTTTTTTTTTTTCTTTTGTTTTTTTTTCAATCGAGAGAGCATGTCAATGTCATAATGCAGGCGGGTAGAAGGCTCTATTAAGCTCTGGATACAGGTCACATGTTGGAGTATAGGTCATTACCCATTTACCTGGATTACAACATGATAGAGGATTGCACCCCTCTCCGCCCCCAGGTGTGTTAGGTGAACCATGCAGCTCAACCACTGACCCCAGAGCTAAAGGTGATCGTATGTGAACCAGGCCTAATTATGATTGGGTTTAGGTAACGGGGTTGAATAAAGTTGAATTTTTGTTCTATTCAAAGTATATATATATATATATATATATATATATATATATATATATATATATATATATATATATAAATATATATATGTGTGTGTGTGTGTGTGTGTGTGTGTGTGTGTGTGTGTGTGTGTGTGTGTGTGTGATCTAAACATAAATTTTAGCGTATTTCAGCCCTAATTTGCCGCCCATCGTTTGCCCCCACAATCTAACAAAAAACATATTTCAGAAATGCTGATAAAATAGTTTGGGTCAAGGCCGTAAATAGGGTAGCCAATATATCATTGCCTGGACACAACAATTCCTAAGGCATGAGTGTGTGTGTGGGGGGGGGGGGGGGGGCAGGTGCAGAGACTGAGAGTTGTATACATGTCATATGTTCATCACACATAGTTTCTGACTGTCCTATAACTTGCCGACATGAGGCTGCATGACGTGGTTAGTGACGTGCACGTCATGGTTGAACTGGTACAGGTGGATGTCAACTTAAATGACGTATTGACACCTTTATCACCTAAATAGACCATGGAGATGGCGGGGAGATGGTCAGACTAGATTATCTAGTCTGAGTGGTACCCAACTGCTACTACGGTGGGAATATTTGGGCTTATCTTGATAAGATTGTTTCCATATTTGTTCCATATAGGTCGCGATATCTCAAAGGCAAGCTTGATGACTATTCCCTATGAATAAAATGAATATAGATATCATTGCTACGGTGCCTTAAAAATATAAGAAAAGAACTTAGTGCCATATCAAAGCGTTGATAACTCTGTATATGCTGTTGTGATTAGGGTGCTATCATGACATCTTTTCCACTCTAGACACCATGGGGTTATCTTCATACCATCACAGGTTAGTACAATGTATTCAAAATTACTTGACATTATCAACTTGATGGATATTCTATTCTCACATTCTGCCTTAGGGCTGAGATCTTTATCGATTACCCTGTAATACCCTCCCATAATGTGTGGGGCATGGGATTTACCCCCTACCCTTCCCCCTCTAAATGGATTTAATTCATGCTCGAGGGGGGGGGGGGGGCAGGGGGCTTACAGGCACCATCTTTTCTGATCTCATCTACCTTCTCTGATGCTGTTAAAGTGTGTAATTTCTCTCCCCCCCTCCCCCTTTCTCGTTTTTCTTTCATTGTTGAATCTCGTTTTCTTTTGCTGCAAGCTGGTCAAAGTCACCTTTATGTGGTGCCTGTGGCCACCCAAAGTGTGACTCTATCAATGTCATGTACCAGTTAGCCACTGTCTGAGATAGATAAGGCATTAACCCCTACTGCTAATGTATTAATATATCATGCCGATTGGTCATCATGATGCATGAATGCAGCCCTAGCGAGTTACTCACCAGGGCTGCATTCAAGCACCATGTCTACACTACAGGGTTGATACACCCAGAGGATTGTTGTGATGCTTGCCAGCACTTCATTGGTGCATCATGACGACCAATGGGCATGATGCACACCTGCATCAGCGGCCCTTAAATAGTTAGACATTGACAGCAGCATGACACTGTCTGTGACTGTCAGCTACAACCAGAGCATGACAGCAGTCATCACCTGACAGCCTGACCTGCATTGTGTGAGGCTAATTAGATGTACTTAATTAACCTCAATTACTGCCCACTGGCCATCCTCATTAGGAACAGTTACTGTTTGTATAGGGAATTACTAGTGAATGTAGTTACTAATATCACCTTGCAAAATGTGGTTCTTTCTTGTGTAAATAAGGGGGAAGATTAATAAGAACAAAATAATTTAAAAACATGTTCTTGTTGCAATTACATAACTGTAAGATCTCTAACAATACTTATTGGGTTCTTAGTATTGTCGAGAGAAGCCCCCCCCCCCCGAAAAGAAAAACACAAAAACAAAACAAAAATACACTCTCACAAAACAAAAAACAAATAATGGCAGTAACCAAACAACAACAACAACTAAAACAACAAGAACATAAAGACAAAATGTGTGGGTGTTTCCTACAAGGAAAACAGAGACTATTGAAAGGGTAACATGGACTTTGAAGGCCATACTTGTGGCATGTTATTTAATGGTATTTACTTCTAAGTACTACCAGCATCATGTTAAAATAATGCCCCTATTTACCTCCATGTCACTGTTCTCTTTGATAGTCTGCTGGTTGTTTAGCTTTGGCCTATGATGTGGACTTGTGTGATGGGGCATGCACATATACACCTATGTTCAGTTCATCTAAAGAAATAACTGGCTATACCAGATTATATAAAATGGATACATCAGATCTTAATACTTAAATAAAGTGGATGGGGGCGGGTGCGCTTGTTGGTGTAGGGCCATGCAGAGACTTGCTAACGCCCATTGATTCTTAATTAAAGAGAAACAAGGACTTTAGCCAGTCTGTGAAAGACAGAGACTGCAGGGTGACGCTCACGGTGATGGTACACATGGTGACACCTACCGCCACCTGGTGAGTGTTCTCAGAACTACCAAGTGGTGGTTCTATCGCTCCTCACTAGGTAGCGGGTTGGTGCAGTGCTACATTTCAGTATGTATTTGTCTACTTTTGTGCTTGTCCATTGTACGTTATGGTTGCCGCGACTCCCGTGCAAATGGAAGCCCATTGAACTGCATTTTTAAAAATTATTTTTATCTGATGATTATCATCTGTCAGAGAGGAAATAGAATTTGACCCGGTGGCACTTAAAACAACGCCCTTAGACTAGGCGACAGTTCGAACACACGACCTGTTGTTTATTTTATGTTAACATGATTTGTAAACCACATGTCTCGGCCCCTACACATGTGTTCATACCACGTGTGTGAAGTCAATATTTACAATATATTTATTCACCTGGGTTCTAGCCCTTCAACGACTGCATATTGTTTTTAAAGTATTGACAATCCCATTTTCATGCAACATAAGTACATTAAATTATTTGCTTGTTTGTCAATCTCAATTATAGCTGGTTGCCCCTGTGCTTATAAAGGACCAGCGTTTATTTGGACAGAGAGAGAGAGAGAGAGAGAGAGAGAGAGAGAGAGAGAGAGAGAGAGAGAGAGAGAGAGAGAGAGAGAGAACTTTGTAGGTATTCCCTGGTATGCCCTCCTACCTTGTCTCTGTACACAACCCTCTGTTGGAGATCTATTACTCCACCCACTCAATCTCCACCACATGCTGCTAGTACTCACTGGTCAGCAATGGGACACCAGGCCACGTGACCTTTAACCCTGCAACCCTTAAAGGGTCATTGTACGGTTTGCCTCGCCATGATGCATGCAGGGAAAGATGTGACTTATCCCAAATATCCACGAGAACATCAAATAGAGGCCTCGAATAGAGGGCCTATACATTTTATTAGGTCTCCTTTGGGGAGTAGAGGGGAGAGGGGCAAAGAAGCAAAGAGAAATAAATAAAAAATAAGAATTATGATAAAAAAAAATCCCTGAAAACTCAGGTCCTTCTAGAGGTCAGAGGTGGCTCCCCCTGGGTGACAAACACAATCTAATGTTGGACCCCGCCTCTCCCTGCTGGACACTGATATGGGGGGGGGCTTCTAGTTAGCCCTTTAAGGGCCACTGATGTAGGAGCGCAGTATGCATCATGGCCATCGGTCGTCATGATACATTGATGATGTGCTGGCAAGGCTGCTAACTAGCACTTCATTGGATTGGAGCATCATGCCGACCCTCAGGGTGTGTATCAACCCGTAACATCGGCATGATGCGTGAATGTATCCCTGGCAAGTTACTTATTTGCCAGCGCTGCATTCATGCATCATGACAAGAAATGGGCATGAAGCATTGATGCATCAGCATTAAAAGGGCCAGAGGATGGGAGGTGGGGTGTGTGATAGAGTTACCTGACCCCTGTTTATATATTTGGACCCACCTGCTGCTAAATAACCAATGGTTGAAAAGCTGACCTGTGGAATTCAGGGAGTATTCATCCTAATATTTGGATGACCTCTGGGGTCGTTTACAACATCTGATACCTAGTATGTGCAGGTGTGTATGAGAACATTGTGTCTCCTTTGTAAACTTTATCTAGAGTGTGTCTCACAGACAGTGTCTGCATGTGTGGCAGCTTTCAAATTTGATTTTATTAACCTCAAAGCAAATGTGAATGTTTAAACAAAGTAACTGAGGCACACATAACTAAATTATGTGTTTGCACAAACTATAAGTTACAACAATTTTCTCCACACTTCCAGATATCACACAGAAAACCTTGTCTAGGGTTTATGTAGGCCTAATTATTAGACCTACAGTGCTGTTCTTCTCTGTCACAAGTTGTGAATAAGCGTATACAGTTGTATACATTTGGTGTATATCAAAAATTCATAAAATGAGGTTGTGAAATAAATGAAATAACACCAACTATTAACTCGTGGGGCAGTTGGTACCCATCTTTTATCAGTAATAACCACTGGTAATCAACTCAAGCAATGGCCGCTCGCATTGGACAAGCCAATACCTCGGTTTAGTAAAGTATAGGAGAAAACCTCCTCATCTTTTCTCTAACCATACCAATAGTTCGCGCATCACTCACCAGGTGGCTGCACTAGCCACGAGTTTCAGATCCGCCAAAGTTAGTTCTGCAGTCTCCCACTAGGGGGCAGCAGTGGGCCACTAACGTGGAAAAAAGCACCTGGCCTTAGGCTGGAAACCTACCCCTGAATTCCGCTCCCGCTTCTCTCCCACTACATAAGGGGCAGGTAGAAGCCTTGGACAACTTGTTGGAAACTGTTGGATGTGCATGAGTGAGCACACTCTACCAGCATATGTTATCACTGATAGGTTATCTGAATATGTGAGGAAGAGTGTGAAATGAGACTGGGACAGACAGAGTGCAGAATAAACATCCACTAATCACCCCCAATTAAGGGATTAAGATAAGAATCTCTTTGATATAACAAGATTATATTTCTGTAATCCTCCCTCTCCCTGTCTGTGACCTGACCTTGACACAGGAGGGAATAAGGGGAGAGGGTTGGGGGGTGGAGCCCTATGCCTGCGGTAGTTATACAGACCGCAGATGCCCAGCGTAACCTGGCCTTTCTCCCTACTCTCTCTACAGCCTCAGCAAGCTACACCATTATAGGATGTAACCAGTGCCTGCGCCTGCTGCTCGCACTGCACAAGTTGACTTTCAGTGAAAAGAGAAAAAAGTTATCAAAGATTGATGCTCGGAAGTCACATCCAGTTTGTCTTAGAGATTGAAAAACATGACACAAGTGGCGCCACCACATGCCAAAAGCATTGCAACACTTACCGTTGTAACTCTGTTCTTGTCACACAACTTCTACTGTTTTCTAATTCCCTGGGTCACTTTCGCTGGTTTCTGTCAGATAGAGTGTGAGTGGGCAACTACGAGAACATGCAACGTCAAAGCCAACGACTTCCAGGGTAGCCGTTTTGGTTAAGTAGTGCAAACATATCATATATGGCAAATTTCACGATTATAAGAAATGGTCCTCACTACTGACCATGAAAATGATAAGGACAGTGTCACAGTAGCTAATACAGGTACCCGCATAGCTCACTAACGCTAATGACACGACTGTCACTGTCATGGGTAAAACTAATTATGTACTAAATGTAGATAGGTTTTATCCCCAGGTGTGTCATTACCTGCCCCACGGGAGGGGGTGAGTAGGAGGGGGTGGTCTGTGCCAGGTAGATATTAGGGTGGACCATTTCACAAACAGGTGTTCAATCTATTCTAACTAATGATAGAAGATCAACCACCCGGGATCAACTACTTTGTCCATTGATCATAATCTTAAAGTTACCAGTAACCATGGAGATTAGAATTGAGATCTACAGTAACCAAAGCAACCCAATGTTGCCAATTAACAATCTGGACTCAGTTATTTCATCATGGCACTTTCCCTGGACACTTTTCTATTTGTAATCTAGCCCTAGGGATCTCTTCCTTGATGTGCATTTCTTGTGAACTCTCGGAAGTGGAATTTAAATTAGATTTAATCTTACATGAATATGTAAATTACCCATGGTGCACCAATGTCCACCTGGTGGCCGAAGGAGAAACTATTACGTATCCAAGGTAATTAGCTCCCCAAAAATAACCACAAGTAAAGGCTTGAGAAACATAAATATAAGTCCTTCACAAGTTTTATTACAGAACCCCGATTTTGATATAAAAGATGGAAAAATTAAATAGATCTATTAGGAATTTAAGGGAATGAATCTCCTTACAAAAGTAAGAGAACTGACATCTCAACTGTTCATCTGTATCTCTTCAATATCTCAATTGTCACTTCAACCTTTTCTAAATCGAATCAAGTTTACATCGGAGGTTTACAATATGTCCACATATGGTACAGGACCACTGATGTGAAAAGTGTTCACTTTCAGCCCCCTCCACCAACATACCCCCGTTATACCTGACTGACCATGACCACTGGACCGTGGCAGCACGCAGGTGATGCTGACACACCTGAGCTACCTAAACCTACCTGTAATCAACCTCCACAGAGGTGTATTTAGGAGCCACCCAGGGGACGGTACATAAACCTTAAAGGGCCATTGATGCCGATCCTCCGGGACTGTATCAACCCCGTAGGGTCGGCATGATGCGTGAATGCAGCCCTGGCGAGTTACTCGCCAGGGCTGCATTCATGCATCATGACGACCAATGAGTATGATATTGATGCATTGGCAGCACTTAAATGGTTGTATTGAGGTGGGGGTGATGTGGGGTGTATTGGTTTAGTGCGGCTATTTAGGAACACCCACCTGGCCAGGTGAGAGTCCTCATTAGGCAAATCACAGGTGGGGGAGCAGGTAAATGGAGGGATAAATGGAGGGATATTGTGTGTATGTGGTGGAGAGGGGGGGGGTGTATAGGAATGTATGTGTTCACTATAATGGGTGGTTCAGCTACTGATGGCAGAATGTGACACTGACCAGTGCTTTAACAAGTTAACATTTGTCAAGTTCAAGTGTGTCAGACTCATCTTCAATTGAGGAAATGATAGTGATATACTAGTAGATGTCTGTGAAATTGAGTGATTCTTGTTGAAATTGGCATAGACCTACATGTAGGTATGTGTAATTGGAAAGAATCTATATATGTACTAGTAGATCATATTGGCCTCTCATTTCATTTGATGTTGCTTGTCACTTTAACTTGTCTTATTTCAGATTTAGCTTTATAAAAGACATATAGATATCATATATATCATACCGGAGTAGTTTATCATAAGTTCCAACTCTACACCTTCATCTCAAAATGATTTTACTTTTTTTTTCTTTCCTATAGATTTCTATACATGTACAACAATATTTCAATACCAGCATGTACATAACAAGACTCCTGCCATTGACCAATCTTTAACAGAGATGGACAGTATTTTAGGGACCCCTTTCTGTCATAGATACCATATGACACCACTACATCTAGTGATATACTACCAGGGTAGTCTAGGAGGACAGAGGGCTAACATCTATTGTAGGGTCATTGGTTTGGTGGATGGGTGACACTACAAACGAGGACAGGACCACCCAGTCGGTACATCTCTACCCTATATAACCACCTCCATATACAATGTACCTATCACATATCAACCACCCCATGGAGCGGGTCACTGAATGTCCTATGATGGTACATATAAGTGGACCATGACACCCTGGAGCAACGGTACATCAGCCCAGTCTATGTACCAATAACACCTATAGGTGCCACCTGTATTTATCTTAACGGTACATCAACCCAGTCTATGTACCAATAACACCTATAGGTGCCACCTGTATTTATCTTAACGGTACATCAACCCAGTCTATGTACCAATAACACCTATAGGTGACACCTGTATTTATCTTAAGTTACATAGAGGGAATAGATAGATCTATTCATAGCAGATTTTGCCCTTGATCAATTGATGACATATGTTAAAGCTACTTTCTAACCAATGTTAGGCTTACAATTTCATTTCCATATACTACACAGCATCCTAACAAACCACTACGTCAGCTATATGCAGCTGGTGTCCATGTCAGCATAACATTGCAATCTGTTTGTGTGTGGTTCCAGAGTATATTGGGCATAGGGGGAATACCCGCTATATTGACAAAAACGACCAGCTCAAACATACACTGTTACAGATCAATCTGCTGTAAAGGATAGTAAAGTCAGTGTAAATATGTCTTGTGGATTGTAGATCTAGCACATTAAGCTCCTACAAGAATATAAACACCATACAGTCTACACTAGAGCTATAGCTAGAAAATTGCTCTCAAAAAGTCACATTAGTCTGCTTGGACTACCTACAAGGGCTCTCCCACGGAGATACACTGGGACTTGACCTTTAAAATCCCCAACATGAACCACACAGTAAACCCTTCAATCCCCTACTCTGAGGGCACGTTAGACCTTTATGGGCAATTGCTGCCTCCAGGTTTACGTTCTTATTTCGGCATGATGCACCAATACAGCACTGTGCTCTATTGGTGCATCATGCCGACCCTTCGGGCATTTTATCAACAACATGGGGTCGCCATCAGATGTATGAATGCAGCCCTGGTGAGCAACTCGCCAGGGCTGCATTCATGCATCATGACGACTAATGGGCATGATACACTAAAGGATTATTTGGCCGCTAAAGGGTTAAGAATTAATATGAGGTGGTCAGGAGGAGGTGGAGGTGGGTTCTTTGATCGCTGACTATGAGTATCGTGAATAATCATTGCTTTGATCTCACTGTGGGTGAGTTGGTATAGACCAGTGGGGCATTTCCTAACTCCGTGCGGCTTGAAATGTTTGGTCGTACCAGCAATACCGACCTACTGTACACAACAGTCGTAGATTCTCACAGACCTCAGAACATGTACACCTTCCCCACCCTCCCTTTGTTAGGTAAATTCCATTCTCTACAAGGGGTATGTTTGGCCATAAACCATGTTGCTATGTTCTCTGGTTTGACTGGAGGGCTTCTGAGTCATAGTGCCTGGTCATACCGTGTTGAGAAAAGCCCTTCTGTCCTGAGAGTTGCAGCAGTGGGTGTGTGATAAGGTAGGGATCAGGTGGTCAGATAGTAGTATAGGTATGTGTAGGTTTGTGGGGGTGGACAGGGACCCAATGACAATGACTGAGGTGGACAATACTCACTAACCCTATATCAGTCTGATCACTCCCCCTGTCCTCCTCCTCTACTCCTACTATAAGGTACACAGGTAGAGCAGGATAACCCTTTAAGGGCTACTGATGCATTACTGCACCATGTCAATTGGTCGCCATGATGCATGAATGCAGCCCTGGTGAGTGACTCCCCATTCATGCATCATACCGACCCTATAGGGTTGCTACATCCCAGTAGGGTCGGCATGATGTGCCAATGAAGTGCTGGCGAGTAGACTCGCCAGCACTTCATTGGTGCATCATGACGACCAAGGTTCAGTGGCGGGGGGGGGAGTAGATCAGACAGGTAACTCTAACACAGGCTGCTGACCTCACCTGTTGATTGGCTGTACAGGTAAGTAGAGGGATACATCCTGTTATTATTGGGTTTGCTGGGGGTAGGGGCGTACAAGGGGGTTGGAGTGAGGTCAGATACCCCAGGGAGCCAGGTAGATAGAAGGTAACCACAAACTAAGGGTCAAAGTTTAACCCACTTAAGAGCTACACGTTGCATTAATGCATCATGCCCATTTAAGATGTACGAATGCAGTCCTGGCGAATATTACAGTTTTCTCATAGGGCCTATAATAATAGGGTTAAAACATTCCCAAATAGTTGGCATAATGCATCAGAGTCAATTCTCGCTACTTCCACACATTATTGCACCATAAAGGAAAAAAAGCTACAGGGTTAACTGCCTGAGATGTGACAGTTTTTAAGGGGGCGTGACATCAGCTCGATCTGCACGGGTGGCATCCCGGGGGTGGGTGGCATCTCCCGGGGCTATTTGTCCTATATCAGATCTATTTTGAATGATTTAAATGGACTCTAAAATGGCTCACACCTAAGTGTCTGGTTACAATCGCAGGTCAAGTGGCTGGGTGCAAACTTCGACCTATGCCTCGACTGATGACCAATTGAATGTACTGGTGAGAGGAGCTGAAGGTTTTTTTTTGATGATTCCCAAAACAAGAATCAATACAACATAGTAAGGTCTTGGATAAAGAGAACAAAGCCCGATGCTGTATCATTTTTATATCTGTAACAATGACCATATGTCTGCATCTTTAACATATCTGTAACAAAGAACAACTGGTAATGCAAGTTATAAATTTGATACATACAATGTAGAATAAAGAGTCCTACCTTATTGAGGAATCCGCTGACAGGCGCTATACGTGGTGGAGCTACAACAGCATCCAGGTCCTCGTACACGTTTTCCTCCTGTAGGTCTTCCTCCAGGTCCAGTTGGTCGTTACTTCTGTAGCTCCTCATAGTACTAAACGTGGTGGCACAACTCAACACACGGCTACAGGTAGGAGGAGACCACGTCTTCCGCCGCGACGCAAACACCGACGCACTGCTGCTCTTACTTCCGGTCGTAGAACCGGAAGTAGTGGTATTACCGGAAGCAGCAGTGGCGCCACTTTGTGTGCGGGTGTTGTTTTGGACCCAGGCGCGGCTCCAATATGGCGGCGGTTTGACCGCGGGTGCGCCGCGTGGTGTAGTGTTTGGCGCTGTCGCCGTTTGTCCGCCGTGTGGCGCAGAGTATATTTCCTGTTCCGGTATGACGTCACATCCGCTAATCCTATTAGTGCTGCCTGTAGGTGGCTTATCATCGTGCCGTGGAGGTTTGGGTGGGGCAGGTGGAAGTGGGTAGCCCGTAGCCGACCTCACGGACCCCGTGGATCTCGCTGACCCTGTGGATCTCGCCGACCCTGTGGATCCCGTAGATAACTGAGATTCTAGTCTGGGTGATGCCTTGAACGCAGACAGTGGCTGGCGGGCCGGATCTGGTCTGGGTGAACTGTTAGGGTAGGAAGACGTAGAAGACATTGAGCCCCTTGGTGTAGGCGGAAGTTCACCTCTAGGTGACATTTTGGTCCTTTGCGCATGTCCACCACTACCCAAAGTGAGCAGCTCCCCTCCTCTAGGAGAGCTCTCATAGCTGCGTCTCCTTGTCTTGGAGCTACTCGTTGAGCTGTTTGAGTGATTAGACACAACGTCCAGCGAGTTGATCTCATTGTACTCATTATGCTGCTGGTGTGGCGCTGTCCCGCTAGGTGGCAGGCCGCTCGTGTACTGTTGTAGCGGGTTGAAGATGTACTTAACTTCCTGTGAGTAGCTGGAGTATGTGGAGCTACTCGGAGGTGAGTAGACTGAGGAAGAGTCACTTCCGGCGTTATAGTGCGCAGGCGCGTCCTCCGGGAACAGGATGTCCTGTGACCCCCGGAAGGAATGTACTTGTGCCGCCATGACTTCTGGGGACGCCGGTAGAGGGCGTGTGTGTAGGGGGCGGGGTTACTACCGTAACCTTAACAAGGCCTGCATATCTGCAATGTACAAAGGAAAAATAATGTTTTAATTGAATGGGTATGGGATGGTTGCGGAGATGACTACAAGTAGATGAAAGGCCATGGAGACCAGACAAAATAAGGACAAAAGTTATATTTCCCTACTCTCTCTGATAAAGTTAATAATGCTATCGTCATTGACAATTTTAACAACATATTCCAAAAATATCAACTGTGGCAGTCGGAACACTAATGTAATGTATATTGAAAGTATGACATAGAAATATACTTGGTTCATACACCTTGCATAGTGTGGTCTTACACAATGTATCAGTCAACCAAATACATAAATAGCACCTGAAATCACAGGGGATATCAACAAAATACAAAATGAATCCATATACAGACCAAATTCAACACAAACTGTTATTGTATGTACCCTGATCTGGCCTTGTTCTGTCAACCACCTGCACGCCATTTATACGCCCCCCCCCCCCTGTACGTTCCCCATACACACTATAAGACACAGCCTGACACAGGAACCCATTTAGTATGAATAGGCCCTGGGGGGTCCACACAGGAAACACACAACCTCACGTCCCAGACGTGCACTCTATGGGCAGGGAGGGATTTGATTTTCACTCAGTTAAAAGTACTTTCATATTGAACTGTCAGAGGGGGTTAGGGTGAAGTGGATCTGGGGGTACATATGGGAGGAGTTAGGGGACAAGTGTTGTGTCACGGACGTCTTTTCACTCACTCACAACCCCTCTTGCACCTCTTGTAACACCATGAGAGGTTTCTTGTAATGTTATAGAATACACCTGTTTAATATTGGCGCCAAATTCAGCTACAAAGACATATGCCGTCTGCTTCGTTTCAGTATATAGAATTCAAATAAATGGAGGATTCTCGTTTAAAAGCAAAATAGTTGTTATTTTTCGAAAATCTAGTTGAATTATGGGGGTGAGCCTGACACTTTCATCTGAACTTCTGAACCCCAAAATGTTGGGTCATTGTATGTCCAAAATAAGAATAAAAAGAAAAAGAGAGTTGGCTAAGGCTGTGTCGAACACATGTATAATTAGGGCTGAGCAGACGACATTAGTGTCGGCTGAGAATGTCGATCCTCCCTCAGGTTAGAGTTATAGTGATGTAGTTGGCACATGATCAAAGTTGTTTGGGTATAAGGGATCATAACAATACCGTAGTCCTTTAGGGTTGCAGGACGCCTGGACATCAAGGATTATACTCACTTTATTGTCAGCATTGCTGCGCTGCATCATGCATGATTGCAGCCATGGCGAGTAACTCGCCACTTCTAAGCATAAAGATGACCAAGGGACAGTGCACATTTAAACATGCATTCATTTTCTCCCAAATGAAATATTTCCCTACATTCATCGTTGATTTTCTTATGCTGCAATTGGTACCCATCGTGAAAGCTGTCATCAGTGCATCAGTACCAGATCAATTAATGGCTGCGCCCATAGGACAGTAGCACTGGCCCCCACAATACCATATCGTCAGCATATGTGGGCCTTGAAGGGTAAGAGTTAGAGGTAGGTTGTGATAGTGACAGACAGACAGTGTGACAGCTGTCAAAAGGTGATCAGAAACCAAACAACCCATAACACCACACCCCCTGCACATGTTATACCGTTATATCACACCTAACTGAGGTAACATGGCTATGCACCCCCATACCCTAGCATCCTGCAAACCTCTCTTACTCTCCTACTTTCTCTTACTTTATACCTCACATTCTCTCTGTCTGGCTGTCTGCTTTTCCTCATCCAGCCCTCCCTATTTCTGTCTGTATGTCTGTCTGTCTGTCTCTGTCTGTCTGTCTCTTTCTACACCCCCTCTGTCTGTCTGTCTGTCTGTCTGTCTATCTGTCTGTCTGTCTGTCTGTCTGTCTGTCTGTCTCTACCAGTGTTTCTGAGTCTCCCACCTCAATCTGTCCGTCTCTCCCTGCCACCATGTCCAGTCACTGTCAGTTTGCAATCTGGTTGTTGAGTGAACCCAGCCTGTCCAGTCGTGGATGTGCCAATATTTGCCCAGATTCCTCAGCTCATAACTGTCATAAGTACATAAACTGTGGGATGAAAGCTGCATGCCAGGAGCCAACATGTCACGCTGGGATGTGGGAGTCAAGGATAACCCTTTGTGGGTTACTTGATGATGCACTAGTGTTATGTTCCTTGGTCGTCATGATGCACCAATGCAGTGCTGGCGAGTCTACTCGCCAGCACTGCATTGGTGCATCATGCCGACCCTCTGGGGGGGTTATCATACCTGTAGGGTTGCCATGATGCGTGTAGACAGCCCTGGTGAGTTACTCGCTGAGGCTGCATTCATGCATCATGAACACAAGCACTGTAAAACCCTGCGTTGTATACGCTGGGGTTTGTAGACCAGTTCAGAGCTCTCCTGTGGCCTAAAGAGCCGCCATTAACTCAAGGTGCAGCCTATACACGCGGTTTAAGATGATGTATGGACTATAGTAATGTGGCCTATGGCAATATGCCGGTCCCAAAAGGTGCTTCTACAATGTAGCCAGCAGCTCAAGAGTGTGGCGAATAATATGTGGGATTTAGTGTATTGAAGTACAGATGCAACCCATACAGGGTTAAGTAAGGGTATGACAAACACTCAGTAGGTTGGACAGGTGTCTGTCTGGGAGAGCCCTGAGTCAATAAGGATCCCCTTACACAGTGTTATAGTACAGGGAGAGATGATAGCATCCTTCCCACGTTATAACAGCTACTGGGGGCACCTGCTGCTATCTATAGGCCTGACTGATAGTGGGTCTGTGGGACAACGTGATTTAATGTGGTCATGATCCATATATTATTATACATGGTAGTGACAATGTGTGATGTGTAGGTCTAGATCCTTGTGAGGACTACCTTACTCCATGTTAGGATTTTGGTTCAATATCTGGGTTACACCCCCTCCCCCTTCTCTGTCGATGTCTGTCTAGCTGTCTTTGTCTCTGTCTGTCTGTCCGTCTCTGTCTGTCTGTCGATCTCTGTCTGTCTGTATATTATGATCCATTCTCAAGAGAAATATCACAATACCAGAGACCTGGGCTGCTGGGCAAGTCTGAAAGTGATCTTCAATACAAGAATTAAATGGCCTTCGTCATGTTACATCAACATGTTTCTCTATCCCTTCCTCTATTGAACGTAAATTAACATCATTAGTCACCATTATGTCCAACTATTATAGCCTACACTCTCCTCGACCAACCCTTTACCCCAACCCCTCATCCTCACCCCAGTCCCTGTGACCAACCCTTTACCCCAACCCCTCATCCTCACCCCAGTCCCTGTGACCAACCCTTTACCCCAACCCCTCATCCTCACCCCAGTCCCTGTGACCAACCCTTTACCCCAACCCCTCATCCTCACCCCAGTCCCTGTGACCAACCCTTTACCCCAACCCCTCATCCTCACCCCAGTCCCTGTGACCAACCCTTTACCCCAACCCCTCATCCTCACCCCAGTCCCTGTGACCAACCCTTTACCCCAACCCCTCATCCTCACCCCAGTCCCTGTGACCAACCCTTTACCCCAACCCCTCATCCTCACCCCAGTCCCTGTGACCAACCCTTTACCCCAACCCCTCATCCTCACCCCAGTCCCTGTGACCAACCCTTTACCCCAACCCCTCATCCTCACCCCAGTCCCTGTGAGCAACCCTTTACCCCAACCCCTCATCCTCACCCCAGTCCCTGTGACCAACCCTTTACCCCAACCCCTCATCCTCACCCCAGTCCCTGTGACCAACCCTTTACCCCAACCCCTCATCCTCACCCCAGTCCCTGTGACCAACCCTTTACCCCAACCCCTCATCCTCACCACAGTCCCTGTCAGTAACCCTTTACCCCAACCCCTCATCCTCACCCCAGTCCCTGTGAGCAACCCTTTACCCCAACCCCTCATCCTCACCCCAGTCCCTGTGACCAACCCTTTACCCCAACCCCTCATCCTCACCCCAGTCCCTGTGAGCAACCCTTTACCCCAACCCCTCATCCTCACCCCAGTCCCTGTGAGTAACCCTTTACCCCAACCCCTCATCCTCACCCCAGTCCCTGTGAGTAACCCTTTACCCCAACCCCTCATCCTCACCCCAGTCCCTGTGAGCAACTCTTTACCCCAACCCCTCATCCTCACCCCAGTCCCTGTGAGCAACCCTTTACCCCAACCCCTCATCCTCACCCCAGTCCCTGTGAGTAACCCTTTACCCCAACCCCTCATCCTCACCCCAGTCCCTGTGAGCAACCCTTTACCCCAACCCCTCATCCTCACCCCAGTCCCTGTGAGTAACCCTTTACCCCAACCCCTCATCCTCACCCCAGTCCCTGTGAGCAACCCTTTACCCCAACCCCTCATCCTCACCCCAGTCCCTGTGAGTAACCCTTTACCCCAACCCCTCATCCTCACCCCAGTCCCTGTGACCAACCCTTTACCCCAACCCCTCATCCTCACTCCAGTCCCTGTGAGTATGATAGTCGGTGACATCAAACAGCTGATCTCTGTTACTGCCCCCTTCCTGCTCCATATGTCAGTGGTTATTTTGTGTAACACCCGGGTGTACATCTAACACTCCCTGGACAGATAGTTGACTAGAGTCTTCACATGGCAGTAGTCTTTTACCATGGCCAATACCTCCCACCCCACATTTCGTGTTGTCATGGGTTCACGCCTCATAGACAACCTTACCCCTCCCAGACTCCATGTTGCACTAAATCACAGTTTACCTCTACCTACCCTAGTGTCTCGTATATAAGGCGCACCCTGAGGTAATGGGAATGCTACAGGCTTGGTTCTTAGCACTTAGTATCGTTCAATGCCCCCCCCCCCCAGAGGTGTCAGTTGGGTGTTGATCTCTGAAAGTTGAAAGTGACCCTCTGAGAATACATAAACCTCTGAGGGTCGGACATCTCTGTGGTGCCCCCCCCCCACCCCAACCCTGACATCGACTAGTACATGTACCTGATGTCAGTGACTTAGTCAGAGAGAATAATTTCTGACCGAAAATGCATCGTCATAGATCTACTATAGACCTAGCTGATCGAAACACTCCAGGAGTCTGAGCCCAGGAGCCGGCACATGAGGCCCAGGAGGAAGGCTTCAGATCAGCCCCAGATCAGTCTGTAGCTGATACCTAAATCAGTGTCTAATACAGGGTAGATCTCTGAAGAATCTCTGAACTTGATATTTAGGAGTCCATGCAGGCCTGTTGGGTTATACCCTGGAGTGTGTTGCTACATCTGTAACAGGGTGTATCTCCTCCTCCTGTAGGTGGGTGTAAAAACTAAATCTTACTAGTTTTTGTGTCATCGTCAGACCATGACTTAGCGCTCCAGTAGGTATAGAACCTGGGTGTTCCAGGACACACCTAAGTATCCCTGTGTTCTCTCCAGGCCTTCTCTTCACCCTACCTCTAAGAGCTTCAACTCAATACACACACCCCGCCCCCCTGTATAGGCCCCATCACTAACCCTAGTTCCCATGGTAACACACTGATTTTCTCCATCAGGAGGGACCAGGACATCCCCATCCCCAACCACCATCCCCTCACTCAGTCAGTAGCTACCCTCCTATGTACAAAAACTTTGTCGGCTTAACCCTCTAGTGAGGAGTGCACCATGCTCATTGGTCGTCATGATCATGAAGTGCTGGCGAGTCTGCTCGCCAGCACTTCATTCGTGCATCATGCCGACCCTCCTGGATTATATCAAGCGAGTAACTCGCCAGGGCCGATTCATGCATCATGACGACCTTTGGGCACGATACACTTATGCTTCAATGCCCCTTAAAGGACTTCACTCGGCAGTCAACATTGAGCCCTGTGAAGTGTGTGGGTGGTTGGTCAGAATGAAGGGAGGGACAGGAAGGAAGTGGTTGTATTAGGCTTACCTTAGGTGATGGATACCTCCAGTGGTAACCCTGGAGGAAGTGGTATATCAAAGGCGGGACCAAAGGGTAGATAATCCTAGTATATTGGTGTATATATGGGATATAGATAATCCTATTGTTTGGGTATGGTAGTCCTTGGCTAAGGATGATCCACAATGAGGGCAGAGCAGACACACAGACAGACAACTTCCGGCTTAATGAGTCTGATTAGGATGCACTTATTAGCACTACAAGGGTAAGTAGGGTATAATATAGTCCACTGTGTGACCCTGTGTTAGAACATCCTGTGTAATGTATGAGGTATAGCTCTGTGTAGTCCTATAGTTATCTGTGTAGTTCTTTAATATACTCACACAGAGCTGTAAGTGTGTATATTTTGTGTTGGTGGTTAACCACTATGTCCTGTATGTGTCACTGGGTGCTATGTACGGTTCCTACTCCAACACTACTGTGTCACTCCTGCACGTGCAGTAGAGAGGTACGTGTACGTGCGTGTGCGTCCGTCTCCCACGGTGTCCGTGGGGGTACTGGGGATTGGGGGTGCGCGCCGCCCCCTTTGGATGATGACACTGTCCCGTTACCCACAGAGCAGCGCCACCATCGGCCGTACAGCGCACTAGGCGGCAGATGGGGGAGATGCTGCTAGTTTCCGCCTGAACGTGCTCTGCGCGTACGACGCTCGCCGGGCGGGCGGGAACAGATGCACGCGGCGGCCACCAGAGGGCGGCACGCGCGGCAGCGTCTCCCAGCATGCAGCAGCTTATTTGCATATTGTCAACCCCTGCTCCTGCCTGCGTGTGCTACGTTCCTCCCCCGGTTCCTCCTCCTCTCTCGCCCACACAAACCAGCTTCACTTTCCCTATCTTTCCCTCTCCTTTCCCATTTTGTCTCAGTTCTATTAGCTTCCACCTCACACTAAGCGTCTCTATCCCCCACTTCCTGATGGCATTTGGTGTGATTGTTCTTTTTCTTGGTGCGCTGTTAATAACTTGGTAGATCTTTCGAGGTCCGTACTATAATTTCCCATGTTGTCCTCATACCTGATCTAAATAGGTCTGCTTTCTTCAAAATGTCACACAGCACGTAGATGACATTTCTTGGGCAGTGGCAGAATTGTGTCCTTTGTTTACATATCCTGTCCTACCACCTAGATGGAGTAGTGACCTCTGTATAACTAATTTTACTAAATAGATCCCGAGATAAATAAAGATGTCACATCCATTCTGTGCCTTTTTCTGAACTAAGCTGGATCTAATTATAGATACTTTAATATTTGTTACTGCCCGCAAATACAGACAAAGTGCAGAGAATGAGTTAGTCCATTGGTTAACATATTTTGATCATCCTACTGGTATTGAAATTTAAAACAAAGAAATGTGCTGGTTCAAAATTCTTCCAGATGGACAAGATTACTTCCAGAGTTTTCCATGATAAGTGTCTTTTTATAAATGAATGATAAATGTAAGAACGATCAGATTAGTGGTCATATAATGTAAACTTGATTAGGATTATTTTCCTCTGTTTTATTTTGTACAACGGTTATGCTACCTCCATCTCGTCCATGTCTCAGACATCATTTTCTCAAAGAAACTCCATGAAAGAAAATTGGCCAGATATGATGGTGAATTGCCCCAAAACCAGACCCAGTTTGTGCTCGGGTATTACCCCTGGAAACTGCGTAATAATATACGATGTATAGATCCCTGTCCTGGCATAGATGCCTTATAGAGTACTATCCGCTTGACAAACTCGGGACAAACTCCATACAAAGCCTATTATAACATGAGATAGCCACTCTTTGAATCTATCCACTTTGTGGCAGATGCAGGCGTCTCAGCCACAAGCAAAAAAACTGACCCTTTCCTAGAATAACAAAACCTGCAAAGTTGGCAGCTCCTAAAGAGGCGCGAAAAGTGTCTTCTCGGCTTTACAAAATCCCAACACCTGGTGACAGGGTGACAATAAGTTTACAGGCAGCTATTAGAAATCTCAGCCCCCTCGTCCCCCTCAACTTACTCCTCCCCCCCTCACCCCTCCCCCGTTAGTTACTCTCCCCCTCAGTTCTCGTCATAGAATGGCGGGAACAATGCACGACGTCCGTTTCTAGGCAACAGGAACGTCGCAGACGACATGCGGCGCGGCCACATGGCGCGGTGATTTCTGGGAGCGTCTCTGTGGCGTCCCTCCCGTCATGCCCTCGGGGGTCAGTTGTCAGCCCGCTGGTTCTCCGTGAGACCTCCGTGATATTGTTATTATAGAAGAAAAGTGGGAAGTATTGAGAACCAGTGTGGTATCACTAGCCCTTTACGGATTCAATACAATGATAGTACCTGTAGTTTCATGTTCCTAGGTTTCATAATGCATCAATGCAGTGCTGCCGAGTCTACTGGTTATCGCCAAGGGTAGTATAGTATATAAACGTCTTGCTATCGCTGCATTGATGCATGACCCTGTCTGAGAGTATCAAGCTAGCCCTGGCGCGTTACTCAACAATATAACATTCATACATCATGAGAGCCAATTAATGATGCATTAAATACTGTGCGGCCCGGAAAGAACTAGAAAAGAGTGAAAGGTGGGAACAGGGAATCACAGCAGACGACAATTGGCGACTTTAATAATAACATGTCTGCAGACCACCTATGGTCTTGCTATGTGTTGCTCAAGAATGATTGTCAATGGCATGGAACAACACATGGAGAGAGCCAGTGTTGGATGGAAGGGGGAGGGCAGGGAGGAATGGGGGTTGGCATGAGCACAGATGCGATATCCACATGGACAAGTAAAGATGTGGGACACAAGGGAACGAGTTGGATGACTCAGCTAATTCTGTTATGGCGCCAACTCAGCCCGCGCATGCGCCCTCCATATCCTCATCATCCCTACCACTAGATGCCGCCTGCATTTAATGATAACCGTTAAGGGTCAAATGATACCGCTATGTTAATTCATATTCCTTTGTCGCAATGGTGCATCGACAGAGCACTGACGAGCCCATGGGGTTTAAAAAATAGTATGTGGGCAATACACCAGGGTGATGTGGGGGTCTATATAATATGTTTCTTTCTTTTTTCTTGAAAGAATAATAATGCGTACATAAACCCATTATTTCAAGAACTTCAGGAGTCGGTCAATTCATGGAGAAAATGTATAAATGGAAGCCTCCACTATACGACCCTCGGGGTGTGTAACAATCCTCCAGTAGGAGTTACTCGCCCGTGCTGCATTCGTGCATCATGGTGACCATAGAACACATTGCATAAGAAGTACTATTTTGCCTTAAAAGTGTTAAAATCCGGTAGGTATTAGCATGGACCCACATGCCTACCACCAGACCCCCACACCACGACCAGGAAATTGCCCATCTCCCGCATTAATTGACGCTCTTTGACGGGCACGTGGACGTGAGAGAGACGCGAGAAGTTGTACTAAAGCTGATCTCTCTCACAAACCAGACGGCATTTTACAGGAACCAGACGACATTTAACCACACTGAATGTTCATGTTGATGCGTGCTTTTCATGTTTACATATCTGTAGTTGGCTCAGGGTAAAAACAACAATGTATATATGCGTGGTTAGAGAAATACGCGGAAGCCCCGGAAGACAACAAATTCATGCTCATGACAAAGGAAAACACAAAAAAAGGATATGAAGATTTCACCAATACTTGACCGTGTATACCATTAAAACACCACCCCCCCCCCTGCTTTCCCGTCCCCAAAAGTACGCTCTGTACTTTAAAGTGGGACTTCTAGAATACTCATAGGTTTATAAACCCCAACAAAGCTTAATTTCCAAAATGATTTGAGCAGTCATACTTTCTGGAAGGTTACCAATGATCGGTATTGTTGGAATGTTTTATTAAGCCATGTTAAACATGTATACATTATGCTTTACACATTGAATTAGCAGTGACCGGAGACTCTGAAGTAGTTAGACATAGAAGTAATTGATGAAGTAGGCTGTCCATAATGACATGAAAACAAGGTGTACCCAAGTCAATCAGTGTGTCGGACTGATAGCTCCCTACAGACTGCCATTTAGTATGTGTATTGGACAGATAGCTCCCTACAGACTGCCATTTAGTATGACACACGTGCCTCTCATCAACAAGTTTTGTAGGCCATGTGGTGGGGAAAAGGAAAGTTGGGATGGGGGATTAATCATTTAAGGGTTGCTTGATGTCCCAAGGGATGACGTTCATAAATTTGCGACCATTTACCTGGACAAATAAAAAAAAAGAAATAGTACGTTTGGACACCTTCTCCAGAAAATCATAAAAAAACAACACATAATTCAATGCATACACAGGAATTCCTGGTAAAACAAGAATATTGGCAGCTCAGATTTATCTACTGTCTCCATAATGTATTAATGGACTGCTAGTTATAGTAACGTCCAATCATATCATTATTGTATCATGTAGACACTACAGGGTAGAGTGTATTAACCCTTACTTCAATGCAGCAATGACCTAACAAGATAATGACATTGTGTGTTCAACAAATTCTACTGGAGATGATGCACAAAACAACATTGAGCCTTTAAAGGGTTAAGGGTTAAATTGTCAGGGGGAGGGGTATCAGGACCCGTGCACGGCTCTATTCCTAGCCTTTAAAGGGTTAAGGGTTGAATTGTCAGGGGGAGGGGTAGCAGGACCCGTGCACGGCTCTATTCCTAGCCTTTAAAGGGTTAAGGGTTGAATTGTCAGGGGGAGGGGTAGCAGGACCCGTGCACGGCTCTATTCCTAGCCTTTAAAGGGTTAAGGGTTAAATTGTCAGGGGGAGGGGTAGCAGGACCCGTGCACGGCTCTATTCCTAGCCTTTAAAGGGTTAAGGGTTAAATTGTCAGGGGGAGGGGTAGCAGGACCCGTGCACGGCTCTATTCCTAGAACAAACACAATCTTGGATACACGAGTGACTTAATCCTCAGGGGGAAATTGTCAGGGGGTGGGGGTAAATAATGCCGGGGGGGGAGAGGGTGAGATGCTGGTAGAATAATGGTGGTTGAGGTAGAGGTGAGAAGTGTCAGTGGAGGCAACCATGGGTGACAAGAAATAGGATAGGGATGGTATACAAGGAGGAATTATACCCTGTAGGGCTTCTAGGATGATTAACCCTCTAACCCTTTAAGGGCCGTTGACGCAGGAGTGCATCGTGCCCATTGGTCGTCATGATGCACTAATGAAGTGCTAGCAAGACTGCTCGCCAGCTCCACATTGGTGCATCGTGTCGACCCTCCAGGACTGAATACATCTTGTAAGGTCAGCATGATGCGTAAACTGCATGTGTGCATCTACACGACAAAAGAATGTAAAACCTTGAGGCGTCATGCTGCCCTTGAAGGGTTAAGGATGGGTAGGATACACAGGGATTGTGGCAGTACCGTAAATCCTCGCATATAAGACGCGTCTTATCCACCAAAATTATACCAGGTGCGTCCTATAGAATGTAGCCCAAGGTTGCGTCTTATAGACGAGGATTTTACATCATAGAATAGTACTATGATGACCAAAGTTTGATCCCAGGAGCGTCCTATGGGATTTAGTCTAAGTCAGGGTGCGTCCTATACGCGAGGGGCGTCCTATACACGAGGATTTACGGTAGTAGTTTTAAGTTTGGGATGTGGCAGACCAGTCCATCTGGAACGCCAATATGGGCTTGGATTCAGTGAGCCGTGACCGGGGTCTTATCCCTCCTCACCACTCTCACTGATAACCAGTCAACCGGAACGGCACCGATAGGCACTACTGATAAGCTGGACAGGGCCCCTACAGGACAATACTTGGCACTGTTATCTATCCTTGTTGGCAATATGAGTCCTCTAAGGGCCGACAGTGCATTGATGCATCATACTGATTGGCCGTCATGATGCATGAATGTAGCCCTGGTGAGTAACTCCCCAGTGCTGCATTCATGCATCATGACGACCCCATGGGGTTGATACACTCCTGGAGGGTCGGCATGATGCTCCAATGAAGTGCTGGCGACCAATGGGCATGGTGCACTCCTGTATTAGCGACCGTTCAAGGGTTAAAGGGGGCCTATAACCCGATCGAAGTGCATTAAGTTGACAGGACCTGGAGTAGCTAGAAATGGGTTTGAGTTTGCCGGGTCCTCTTCGAAGAATCCACTCTAGAAACCATAGAAAATTAAATAATTAAGTACTTGTCAAGGTCTCCGAGCCCTAAGTTTCTCATTTCCAATAAGGTTTAGAAATCTAAAGAGTAGAAGGGTTCTCAGGAGAAGGGTTGAGGGGGAACCAGTGTCCAAATTCTAATTTGAAAATCTATTTCATATTGGTACTTTACTGTTGACAGTCCTGAGCTGTTGCCATTATTGTATACCCCTCCTTTCCCAAACATTTCATTGATACAATCTCAGAGGAAATGATGGTTTGATCTAAGCAGATCTAGGCACTGGTTTAATACAATTCTTCCAATCCAAAATTGAGTGAAATTAAAATGCCATATAAAGTAATACCTACAATCAGATCCTCCCTACATCCACTGGAGTGCCTGGAGGGTTTAATTGAAAGTCTGAGAATCTTACCCCATACTACAGCCTATAAAATGGGTGAAGGGGGGTATTATAGAGGAGGGAGGCGTGGCACTCAAATTGTGATTTATAAACGCCCCTGGCCCCTACCACTGGGCCCCACGACCACCTGCCCCCCCCCCCCACCCCACACACACACCATGTCAATGGGGTATGGAGACAATGGGTGGCAGAATGTCACCTCTAAATAACTCTATGACTCTCAGTAAGTCACAATTTGGGTTCTAGCTCTGCAGCTGAACCCCAATAAAGAAAAAAAAGACTTATCCTTTTTAAAGTTCAAAAGTGGAGCCAACAACTAGGGTTAAAGGCCTTGGACTTTTTTTTGATGAACTGTTACCAGGGATGGGTGGAGTTATGCAAGAAAGTTTTCAGCAGAAACTGAGACAGGGTTTAGAGGTGAATTTGAGAACATTTTTAAACTGGCAGTGGGAACGTCATTTGTGTAGGTTCTCTCAACACAGCCACACTCATTTTATAAGTATCTAAGACATTTGAAATTTCATCAAATGATTATATATTCTACCAAGAGAATGAATTTGCAATAAAAAAGCCTGCCTCCATTTAGGTACAAAACATTGAGTGCAGAGGTAACAGTGATATTAGACATGATTTGCATAATAAATCAGACGTCCAATCAGTGATCAGTATGAGGGGCTCTTGGGAGTATACACGAGACGTGAGGGGTGGGAATCACTATGGGCGGTGTATGATTCAAACAGTAGAGAGGATGAGGGGTAGGTTTAGCATTGAGCCGCAAAAAAAGTTATCATATATAGAGAGAACTAAACGACCGTGGTGCACGAGGTGGCCAATCCACCACGAGGGGAGACACCCCCGAGGGGTGAATCGGCCACAGAGTACACCAGGGGAGTTTAGTTCTCTATTTATTTATGTTTTTAGAGGGTTTAAATAAGGAAAAATCAGTAAAATCCGGTACCGCAGTTCCCTGTACGAGCGGCGGTCCGCCATTTTGAATGTTTACATGCGCCCGGAACGAGGCTGCAGTGGTGAATCGGCCGCTGGGGTGGATCAGCACACGTTACGCCACTGGGGGTGTGGCGATCGGCCCTGTCATGCTATCTCTATGGGAAGAAGTTATTCACATAAAATAAATATTTCTGTGTATGACAGGAATTCATACACACCATGTGCATATACTAGTGAGGGCTCCAAGCAGTGGTCAACAAGGGAGACCCTTGGGACTCTACATGAGACCATGGGCATGATTCAATCAGTAGACAGGTCAGTGTAGGGAGGGGGGGGGGTATCTGCAGCTGACATGGGGATTATTGTGTCAGGTTCAGCTTGTCACACCCATCCACCCATCCAGCACCATGTCTCCACGGTGATTTCTATCTGTGTGTGTGGGGGGGGGGAGGTCAAGTGGAGATGAAATGTGATTCATGTTGTTCTAGTTTTCACACCAAAAACTGACGCCTTGTTACATACCATACCTGTAACGAAGACAAAGGCGAAGTTGCACATATGAGTGTGAACAATAGTTCAAGGGGGGTTTCACAATTGAACGACTTAAAAGTGACATCGAATTCATTTCCGATTCATATTTTTATAAAGTTCTTGGTCTAGGCGTGTGCTAAAATCTTCCCATCCCAAATGTGCAGAATGTTATCCTTCTGGTTATAGGGTAGATACCCACCCGGTATATTGAATAACTCATCATCATAGGATAGACGTAACTTGTCATACTGTCTACCCCTGGATCACCCCCCCCACACACACACACACACACACACACATTGACCAGTGACCATCTGTGCTGACACCTAGCGGCTACAGGGGTGGGGATGACCAGGGTGACTCAGCGTCCAGTCAGCGTCTACTCAGGGGTTGTGGGATATCAGGTCATCCCCAGTCTCCATGGTCATGGACCTACAATAAGCCTGCATTATGACTATAAATCTGGGTGATGACAGTGGTTACTTGGTAGGTCAATTTCCGATCTAATTACAAACTTATCGTCACATCCATTCCTGTATTGAGGCAGTCGGGGATGCAGTGGTTACCGGTAGTTACTAAATGCATTAGGGGGAGTTGTCTTGGGTCCATCACTTTCTAACATTTTCAAAATTTTGAGCAGAGATCAACATTCTTTCACAACAGTTTTAAACTAATTGGAGGTTTGCTCTCCAAAATTGCTATCTTTTATCATACGTCTTCAAAGGTATATCCCCTTCCTGAAGTCCATCAGAATACATTTCGGGGGAAGGGGGGCTGAATTATGTGGGTTTTTTTTGTTGTTGTTTTTTTATGATTTTCTGGAGAAGGTGTCCAAAACTACTATTTCTTTTTTTTCTTTGTCCAGGTAAATGGTCGCAAATTTATGAACGTCATCCCTTGGGACATCAAGACTGTAGACTGAACGTGATCTGGTCGGGTGTCATCGTGTCAGAATGTTCCCACGGGACAGGGCATGTAGTCCTCATGTAGTCTGGCCGTCAGACCCCACTGTGAGACTGACTACAACCCCTGCTACATCCTATTGTTTTAGTGGATCCTGCTCCAGATATACACAGTAGGAGGTAGGGGGAGTACCGCTACACGCCGCCAGATGCCGCTAGTAGTTGAACGCCGCCCCCAGGGGACGCAACGTAGACGCTGGATGGACGCAGAAAGTAGACGCTGCTGTCAGTCGGTGTCGTCTGCTCCTACAACCCTAGTAATTAACTGGGATTACCGTCTGCTAATGTTAGCGTAATGTTACAATGTACTGGTACTGGTGTGAGGGATAATACGCATTATGGAGCTAATCTGACTCATTCACAACTGCTCATGGGTGGGTGGGATTGGGGAGGGGTATACTTTCACTAGAGGATGTATTAACATGATAAAAATAGTCATACACGTGAGCGTATCAGTAATTAATGGTTATTTGACTCGATTTCAACAGCTATGGTCATATTCATGGTGAGGAATACCCTCGGGGAAATTATATCAAACATGGATTTAATAAATGAATATGAAAGTCTGTTTCCCTAAGACCAGACAAGAGGGATATAGAGAAAAGAAGACAGAAAGACCCTTTTAAGGACGCCCTTGGATGTCTTGAACAGCTGATGTACAACAATCTGTAGTTTATTAATGGTTGTTAGATATATGAAATTTGCCTCCTAATGAAAGCCAACATAGCGCCAAAAAGGTAAACTACAGGTACATGTTATACCCTCTCAAAACGAGGAATCCTTGGCAGAAATCGTCAACAAATCTCACAATTGGCACACAAACCCACATTTCATATATACTACTTACATTTACTGTTTACGGTTCTGTCTCGTTCACGTCCGTGTACGACCAACCGGTTGTAGACGGAAGCCCCCATGACCCTCATATACTTTTTGTAACGGGATGAGTGTCACATATCCATCAACCAAAGAGATGTGACTAATTAATGCAGCCCGGGAGCCCATATCTAATGATGTGTAATATGGGTTACGGGGAAAGGGTAATCAATGATATCAGTACTGATGAGAGCACGAGGGCTGGAGTGAGGGGGTCCATGTTTTATCTAAATGAGGGCTTGTTCCATGTGGGTCATTATATCTAAACGTCTTACTCACAAAGTCCCATTTCATGTACAACTTAAGCTCTATCTGCTCTACATACCCAAAGACATAAACGTCACTCTATTGGACAAGGTATCATCGCGACCCTCATGTACCTCCCGAAAACACATCTTCTAAGATGAAATGGGACATTAAATGTATGAAATAAACAGAAGACATTGTGCAGACAGTGTCAGGTTTAAGGGTAAGTGCATTAGGGTTAGTTTTTGGCCACTCTATGTAATGAAAAGATCCGATTGAGCATTCAGATTCTATTGGGTGGAAAAAACATGTTTGGTTTAGTTGATTTTACCTCGACTAATTATATTCAAAAGTTAACCGAGAGAATGTTTTTCGAACATTGTCATTCAGTGCTTTCTATTCCAAGTTTAGTCAGGTATTTAAACCTTTTGCCTTTTGGGTAGCCAATGGTCCATTTGGAGGAAATTGTAATATTTCTGAAAAAAAAATGAGAGTTGGCTGGTTGCCCTAGGATATCATACATTGATGTGTGGGGCCTGTAGGTACCAGCAACTACTTAACTACCATCATGCCCGGCAGGGGGCGCGTCTAATACGGAGTAATGCGGGATTGTGATTGGTTGATGAGGGTTCACGTGACCCCCGTGCGTTATGACACCCCTATGATTGTGTGTATAACGCGGTTTTATTATCATACGGGCATATTTATCACATCAATGGGGTTCTCGTGGATGTGTCTCTAGATTAATTAGACACTTTTAGCTATCAATCATTGTAACTGACAAGGATATGAGGTAATTTACAAATGTATAGAGGTTGTATACTATCTTAATCAACGTTATACCAAGCAATAGCATGAAGATTGATATTGATCCAAAGATATCAAAATATATCTTATCCCACATGTACCAGGCCCGTAACTAGCCCTTGTCCTGGGGTGGTTCGATTTTTGATATGGTGGAACTCCATCAGTTCAAGGGTGGAACCCACCAAAGATTTCATATAATTAACAGCAAATATTTACTTAATTTGTGTACAAATCTGTGTGGTAATGGATCATTAGAGGCTAAATGTCCTTACTTTAAGGTTTACTCTCTAAAATCTTTAATAATTGTCCGATTTACAAGCTGCAAAAACTGACATGTAGCTTATCATGTGCAATTTCAGGCTAGCTAGGGTGGAACATTTTTGGTCCATCAGGGGTCTGGGGGGTTCGTTCGAACTGACGACTCCCCCCCAAAGTTACGGACCTGTGTACCAAATGCAGGTACATGAGACAGTCTTGAGAAAGTATATGTTAGTTAGTTAGTTAGTGTTTTACGGCACGTCAGCTACTGGTGATGGCTATTTGTGCCTAAAGGTTTTATGGAAGAAAGTTTCTACTGTTTAAATTTGACTGTAGTATCCCAGGTTCTTGACATATGCAAGTATTGTATCCGGTCTGCAGGTATCAAATAACTCTTTCAGTGTTGTACATTGATGGTATTGTGCCCTGATGGGGAGAGAGAAAGTATATGTATAAAATGCACCAAAGAATACTATTTGGATATTAGAATTATCTTTCTTTCTTTCTTTCTTTCTTTCTTTCTTTCTTTCTTTCTTACTTTCTCTCCCTCCCTTTTCTCTTTTACGTCTATAACTTCAATCCATTAAAATACTTCTGATCATTAGGTTGTTATCGGTGTAACATTGAATTATATGTGTCACCAAGAACGATGAAAACCGTGCACAGTACTAAGGGGACGTAATTTAGGGGTTACCTTGGCCTAGAAGTCACGAGGTCCACATCTTACATGTAGATCATGCTAAGGGCATGCTAAGCATGTTATGCTGCACGCACTTCTCTGACCTACCCTGACCCTGTACCTCCAGCGTACGGCGTACGAGGAGGTCATTCTCTGACCTACCCTGACCTACTACCGTAATCTCCCGCGTATAAGGCGCACCCCGCCTATAAGGCGCACCTAGAGTTTAGAGATTTGACCCAAAAATTAAAAAAATCATAACTTTTGATCTACTGAATGGATTTTGAAAATTTAAAAGCCTATGTGTTGCAGGGACCCCCCAGCCCCCCCTGGACCCCATATTCAGCTGATGAGGTTAGATGGGAGTGTAAGATATCAAAATGAAGGTCTTGATCTCCCCCTTCCTGATCCAGGAAGAACTAAAACCTCTCGTATAAGACGCGCCTTATACGCGGGAGATTACGGTACATTGCAGTACCTCCAGCATATGGCGTACAAGGGGGTCATTCTCTGACCTTCCCTGACCTACTACACTGTAGTACCTCCAGCGTACGGCGTACGAGGGGGTCATTCTCTGACCTTCCCTGACCTACTACATTGTAGTACCTCCAGCGTACGGCGTATGAAGGGGTCATTCTCTGATATACCCTGACCTAGTACCTCCAGTGTACGGCGTATGTAGGGTTATGCGGAGCTTTGGTAATATGATGCAATGTTATATAACATATAATATTGGAATCTTATCAATTGTCATTTATTTGTATATTAATGTTGCAAAGGCATTTTGATATATATTTGGTTAGAAATATGATGGGTATTAGAGTGCAACTGTGTGGGCTGTCAGCTCCAGGGTGGAAGTGGAGGTGCTAAAGCTGGTACTCCCACTTAGTTTCAGTGCCACCAGCCCCCCCCCCCCCTCACCTCCACCACTCAGGGTGTGACAACCAAGCCACACACTAGTTGGGGCTTGTTCAATGCCCAAATATGGTTATAGCAGGCTAACAATGATGAGGTTAAATAGAGTTGGAAAGGTTAGAGACAGTCAGTAGCAGTCCAGAGAGCAAGGAGCTAGGAGCCTAGGAGCAGCAGTTCCCAGTGTGGAGTGGCTATGGGAGCAGATATAGCCAGGGACTGCTAGGACTCTAGGGGTGGGTTATATATGCTACCAGGAACCTGTAGCACTATAACCCTAAAGGTACTGTGACTTTATTTAGAACCCTCTGCCTGTTTTTATGTTGTATTTTGTTAAGCTCTGGAACCTGAACTTTATTATATTGTGAACTGTGTATGGCCATGTACTGTGAGACTGGTATTGGATATTTAATAATATGAACTACTATTGAGAATATTGTGACCTTTTGATGGATATCTCCTGAGATAGTGAGTAACATTAATAAATATATTATAAACCGCATACTAGCTTCCCATTTGGTATTTTGTAATATATTTTGATCCCTAAAACCTTGATATTAAGCCATAAGTGAAATATGGTGTAATTATAGTAGAAAGCAATCACCTTTAGGGAAAAGGCCCAAATTCTGCCTTTACCTAATCTGTGTGCAGTCATATCTGTCCCACATAGTGACGGTAGGCAATCAGCCTTACCCTAACATTGCCACTGGTGGATTATCCCAAATAGGTTACTCACAAATTCAAAATGTCACAAGATAGAGAATTAAGATCTGGCAGGATCTTTGGTCAAAATCTTGAAGATGCCAATATCCAAGGTCTATATCAAGCCATAGCTCAGATGTTTGAACACAATGTTCAAACTATGGAGCAAAGAACAGAGCAACAAATAGAACAATTGTTTGAGAGGCAGAGGGGGGAGATCAATGCTTTGAGCCAGGGCCAAGGTCAAGGTCAGGGCCAAGGTCAAGGCCAAGGTCAAGGTCAAGACCAGGGTGATAGACCGAATGTCTATCATTTAGGGAGCAGGTCAGCATATGCAAAACCACCAATTAATTTTAAGAACAGTGCTAATATGGATCCATCAATATGGATGGAAGATTTTGAACGCTATGTAAAGGTGCCAGGTCTTATGAATACTGATGCCGAGCTTCTTAGGATTTTTCCTACCTATCTTGAGGGCCCAGCTAGAGACTGGTACATAGTCAGCAAAGTGAAGGACAAAGCCACATGGGCTGAGGTGAGGAAAGCCTTTCTAGACAATTTCACCAAAGTGACTAATGCTGAGTTTGAAAGGTTGTCTAGGTTATCCATGAGGCCAGATCAGGAGTTGGAAGACTTTATAATTCAGGCTTCCTATGCCTACCGGCGAATGGGTCTGAGTGAGACCGATATGATTTTCTCGTTCATCAGGGGGGTGACTAGTCCTTATAGAAAGAAACTCCGGAAAAACAATCCAGCCACTTTCCAAGAGGCTATAGACATTTGTAAAGAGGCTGAAGAAGACTTTGACATGAATAAGGACCAGTCTATCCTCGCTAATCAGAGAGAAATTCAGGCTATTCTTAAGCAGAGTGCTGACATCACTAAGCAGCAGTCACAAGAGATAAGATTGCTGAAACAGCAGTATGCCTCTGGTGTAGCAACATTTGGTAGTCAGAACTCTTCAATTAGTGCGGTCCAATCCATTTCACCCAGGGAGTCTGAAAGTGACAGGCTCAGACGTGAGATGGCAGAGCTGAGGAAGATGGTTGAGGTACGCAACATCACCACAGTTGCCACTATGGATTCCACTCAGAGGTGCTTCAATTGCCGTGGGGTAGGGCATTTCTTCAGGGAGTGCCCTTTACCTAAGCGACCCTATACTCCGAAGAATCAGAGGAATGGTGGTGGGGGCAACAACCAAGGTACCAGAACTAAGAAAAACAGCGGCAGCAGCTCGGGCAGTAATAGCAACAGCAGTAGCAGTGATGACGGATTCTACAAAAGGTTCTGTGCTGAGCTGAGGAGCAAAGTTCAGAGCTTGGAGGCGAAGCTGGAGAATAAGTCATCTGCCAACCAGTCGGAAAACTAGAATCTCCTCCTCCCTGTGGGGAAAGAGAGGGGGAAGGTTCTGGCAAGGTAGAGTGTATGTCTGACAAGCAAGTGTCGAGTTTGTCAGGAAAAAGAGGTAACAGAAGGAATAATAGAAGTTCTAAAAGTAAGAGCACAGATTTTAAAGATAATGTGGTAAATATTACCAGTAAATGTAATGAGACATCTTGTGTAAAAGTCAAAGATGCAGTTGAGTTAGATTCAAACAGAAAGTATAGTTTCTTGTATAAGAAAGATTATGACACAGATATTCTGACATATAAGGATGATGAACACCCTGAGGTAGACAACCGTTGTAGAAGCTGTTCTAATGATAATGATTTATATTCTAGTCAGGAGTGTGCCATGGGCAATGTGCCGTATGAGGATCCAAAGGGGAGACATGACCAGTCCAAGAGAGAGCCGACGGGCGTCAGTGGATCTCGTAGCCCATGCACTAGGGATATGATTTCATCTATCTGTGAACGCCAAGACCGACAGCACCAAGAGGGTAAGGCCTACATGGCATCACATCTGTTGTCAGAGAGGAATTGTGTTGAGGTATGCATTGGTCAAACTTGTGCACGGGCACTTGTTGATACTGGGGCAGACCGTAGTTGTGTAAGTCTTGACTATTACAACCAGGTAAAAGCAAATGGTGGTAAAATAGAGGAATTCTCTTCACGTGCATGTGTGACATTTGCAGGGGGTCAGGTCAGAGATGCTCATTGTGACATGAGGGGTGTTATTAAGATTGATGGCATTCCTTATGAAGTCACATTTCATGTTATCCCAGGCCTCAGACTAGACATAGTTCTGGGCAGAGATTTCCTGAAACAGTATGGTATGAGCATAGTATATGACCAACCCAAAGAAGTAGACCAAGAGAACAATAGCCAGAGTATTGTGAGGGCACATGGTAAGTTGGTAGTGCCAGCACATACTGAGATGCTGTGCAGCCTCCCTGTGGATGACATTTTCAAAGAAGGTATGTTTCTGACTTATGTAGGTTTTAAGGTAGCAAAACAGACAGGATTGTGGACAGCTAGGTGCTGTGTGAGAGTGCATGAGGGCACTGTACCTGTGAGATTTGTTAACCTTTCAGACCAGGAAATTGAGGTGAAGCCAGGAACAGCTTTAGGGACGTTGAGTTTGTCCAGAGACGTTGAGGTGATACAGGTATCTTCAATGGAAATGTTTGAGCCACAGGTTGAAGGCAGGGCACAGAAGCAGGAGGGACAACCCAGTTTCATTCCAGCGGTCGATTATTCTAGGTCAAAGTTGACGAAGGAGCAGAGAGCACGGATGGATGCCCTTCTAAGAGAGCACTGTGGAGCCTTTGTAGGACCAGATGGTATGGTGGGTTGTACCGATTGGATAGAACATGAGATAGAACTGATTCCTGGGGCTAAGCCTGTACAGCAGATGCCTTTCAGGATATCACCCAAAAGAAGAGAACAATTGAAGGCACATATTGATGAGCAAGTAAGATTGGGAATCTTGGAACCCAGCTACGATGGGGGCTGGTCTAGCCCTGCCTTTCTTGTGTCAAAGAAAAGCGGAGGGCATCGGCTCGTTTGTGATTATCGAAATCTGAACGCAGTTACAGTGCCACAGTATCTGGCTATTCCAAAGATAGAGGATGCCATTGATGCTGTGGGTCAGATGCAGCCCAATTTCATTTCAGCTCTCGATTTGCAGATGGCGTTCCATCAAATTCCCATCACAGAGAAGAGCAGAGATAAGACAGGGTTCTTAACTCCATTTGGTAAGTTCAGGTACAAAAGGATGAGTATGGGATTAATGAATTCCTCTCGTAGTTGCCAGATGGTGGTTGACCTTGTCTTGAAAGGGTTACAGTTTAAAAACTGTATCTGTTACATAGATGACATTCTCGTGTTTTCAAACACATTTGAACAACATCTAGAAGACTTGGGTGAGGTTCTGAAAAGAATCCAGAAGGCAGGGCTCAAATTTAAGCCAGCCAAGTGCATTATTGCAGCACCTGAGGTCCCGTTTCTAGGCCATGTCCTGAATAAGGAAGGGATCAGACCAAATCCGGAGAAGATACAAGCTATCAAGGATATCAAAACACCAAAGAATCCCACCAATGTCAGGAGGTTCTTGGGTATGAGTGGCTTTTATAGGAAGTTCATACCCAACTATGCCACAAGAGCACGATGTCTGTATGATCTCACAAAGAAGGGAAAGGAGTGGGAGTGGACTGAAGAACACACAGAGGCTTTTGAAGATCTCAAGAGGGCTCTGGTATCCGATAATCTGCTCTTATATCCTGACTTCAGAAAGGAGTTCATTGTGACAACAGATGCCTCAGACTATGGCATCGGTGCAACCTTGAGCCAATATGATAAGGATGACAATCTGAGACCAGTGGCCTATACAGCAAAGTTGTTCAGCCCAGCCCAAAGAAACTACTCAACTTTAGATAGAGAGTTAGCAGGTATTGTTTATGCTTGTCTTCATTGGCATGTGTATTTGGAGGGTAAAAGGTTCTTGATAAGAACAGATCATGCACCCCTTCAATACATATTAAACCCAAGGAGCAAGCTGTCACCTAGGCAAATCAGATGGGCAGCTGATTTGAGACAGTTCACATTTAAAGTAGAGCATGTTAAGGGCAAGGAGAATGTTGTTCCTGACTCTCTGAGTAGGCTGGAAGGAAAGCCGTATGAGCAGGATGACATTGAGGAAATGATGGAATCATTTCCCATGCTGAGTTCCATCAGTACTAGTGAGATGCAATGGGCCACACCTATGGCTGATAAACCAAATATCCAAGATCCAGAAAATCTAGATGAGGGTGATCTCCCTGTGGACAGTTTCACACTAGAACCGAGAATAGAGGAGCCAGATGACGATCAGGTGCTGGAAGATATACCGAAGGGAGAGGATGAGGAAGATATGGAGGATGGACAGACAAGTGAGCCAGAGACAGTGCCCACAGAACCACCTCCAACTGATCCTCCAGCACTGATTCCAGTGAGTCACAGACTTGTGCCCAGGGCAGCAAAGTCGATACCCATCGATGGCCTACCCACATATCATGAAATAGCTAAGATTAGTGATGTGTGCAAACCAAGAGGAGAGGGTGTGAAATATTTAGTCCACTTTAAGGATGGAGATACTTTGTGGTTATCTATTGACCATCTTGATGCACTGGCCAAGAGTAAATTTGTGACAACAGATCTCACAAATAGAGTCAGAGATGTGCCGAGATTAAGATCTCGGTAAATGTGTAAATAAATTCTAAATGGAAAGTATTCTAGTTTATAGATGATGGTGCTTATATTTTTAGGTGTACGCGTTGCGCAGCGTGTTACACTTGTGGTGCTTATACCGTGTGAAATCTGTAACTGAATACCATACCATTTCTAGAGTAGTAACTGTCTTTCTATTTTACTGTTTCATATCATGCATTATCCAGATGTATGATGTACTGGGGATGAACTTACAGTCTTAACACTATGTTTACATGCTTTTCTTTTCGCGACAGGAGAGCTATAGGTTTGCATAGATGTTTGTAAGATAGAACCAGATTTTTAACCTTGTAATTAGTACATGTAGTGTCCTAAGTAGGCAACCCAGCCTCTTAGACTACTGGTGATGTACACATATTTTTTCCATTTGAGCTCAACCACCAAAGGGCAAGCCAGCTCATGGTGTATAAAGTAGAGCTCTGGGAACCCAATTGAGAGAAAGGGGTTGAGTATCACATCTATATGCCGAACCAGGTGTACAGAAGTTATATAAAACCTAACAAAGACCATTTCAGACACAAAGTCTATCTATGTGGTAGCAAGCCCAATTACTTCAAGCTATCAAATCGAAGGGACAAGTGTATCATTGTGATAAGCTGTGAAAGGAGCAGACTAAGGTTAATTGCTATGTTTCACCTCATGGAGGACTGAAAAAAAAAAGCTAATGTTTCTGTTCAGTTCCTATTAGCATCATGATTTTATATTTTCTTTACGATTTAACCCGAATAGAGGGGTGATTAGGCAGTGCTTTGGTAAGGTTCCATACCAACACGAGTATTTGGTTCCAAAAAGACCAGCATTATGTACCTAGATCAACCTCATTGGACAAAAACAACCTGGATTTGACTTTAAAATCAATGTGTGGTACTGAGAATGTGACTGGAGCAGATGCCAGAGGTATTTGGGTCTGTAGGTGGTGTGTTGTGACACGTAGGGGCATAAGTTGCATGGAGTGTTGCAAGAGCACAGGGGACACATAAGAGTAAGCTTGAGATGCAGGGGCCCAGAGGAAATAGCTGCATCCAATAAATGTCTAATGTGCCAAGTCAGGCAGCATAAGACGGTGTGTAGGAGCCATTGACCTGATGTGTGGTATGGCTGAGTAGAGGCAAGCTTTGAATGTGATTTCCCAGCCACCTATTTGAGATATTTGTCTCAGTTTAAATACCACTCATTGGTACAGATTTGAGAGAATAGCTGGCAGGTTAAAGGTAAGTCTTTAATTGCATAAAGTAAGTCTAAAGATAACAATAGATAATTAGTTTAGGATGTTTAGATCGAGCCAGGAAGCTGTTCCCTGAAGGTAAGTGGAATTAAGTTTAAGGTGCTATGTGAAGAGATTCTGAACTAAGTATTGTTGGTTGTAGAAAGTATGAGACTTACAATGTTACCCATGCCATGGTTGAGATGAGTGTCATGCGTGTCATGTTTTGATTGTGTTTATCTCACTTTTCTTTGATAATCAGATGCTGAGTTTATGTAGGCTAGGTGCCTGGTTGGAACAGATAGCTAATGATATCAATGGTAGCAGTAGGGCTGTGAGATAATGACTGGTGTTAAAGGGTGGACTGGTCACAAGTCATACCTTTCGGATCCAAGTACAATACAAAGGCATGAGCACATGATTGACAGAGATATTACATGTTGGGTTTTGTCTCTCGGCACAGGGACGAGCCCATTATGTGTCAGCCAACCAAGAAGTTACTTTACTTGAGTCCCCATCAAGTTTTGTTATCTATTGGAAGGTTTAAGAAGATTTGATGTGTATGATGATCATATGATGATGTATAGGTGAAAATTATTGTAACTGGAAAAGAAAATATTTTGTATTGATTATTTTCAACAATGTAAATGTTTCAAACTTAATGTTGAAATTTTTATATGTATGTGAAGGTCTTGAATAAGATCCTGGTTGATGCACAATCAGTTAGTTATTTCTATGCTGTGATATAATTCACATTTATAATTTTGATGAATAATTATTTGTTTTTGTCAGTGATAAGATAGGATCTTGAATAAGATCCCGGTTGATAAATATAATCAGTAACAAAGATATATGGTAGTCTTATGGACAGTGTGTTATATTCAAGAATTGTGAGTTTTAAAAGGACCAGTTAGATGTTTGGTTATACTATTTGTGTGTACAAAATAAGAATTTTTTTCATGCATTATTCCATTTAAGTAAAGTAACTTATATATAAAAAAAAAAAAAAAAATTGAAAATACCCATAAAAGCGGTGAACTCTCAGGTGATTATAATTAGTTTTGAGTGGTACAAAACGTTTTAGTTCCCGAGGTGTAATGTAGGGTTATATCTGCGGAGCTTTGGTAATATGATGCAATGTTATATAACATATAATATTGGAATCTTATCAATTGTCATTTATTTGTATATTAATGTTGCAAAGGCATTTTGATATATATTTGGTTAGAAATATGATGGGTATTAGAGTGCAACTGTGTGGGCTGTCAGCTCCAGGGTGGAAGTGGAGGTGCTAAAGCTGGTACTCCCACTTAGTTTCAGTGCCACCAGCCCCCCCCCCCCCCCTCACCTCCACCACTCAGGGTGTGACAACCAAGCCACACACTAGTTGGGGCTTGTTCAATGCCCAAATATGGTTATAGCAGGCTAACAATGATGAGGTTAAATAGAGTTGGAAAGGTTAGAGACAGTCAGTAGCAGTCCAGAGAGCAAGGAGCTAGGAGCCTAGGAGCAGCAGTTCCCAGTGTGGAGTGGCTATGGGAGCAGATATAGCCAGGGACTGCTAGGACTCTAGGGGTGGGTTATATATGCTACCAGGAACCTGTAGCACTATAACCCTAAAGGTACTGTGACTTTATTTAGAACCCTCTGCCTGTTTTTATGTTGTATTTTGTTAAGCTCTGGAACCTGAACTTTATTATATTGTGAACTGTGTATGGCCATGTACTGTGAGACTGGTATTGGATATTTAATAATATGAACTACTATTGAGAATATTGTGACCTTTTGATGGATATCTCCTGAGATAGTGAGTAACATTAATAAATATATTATAAACCGCATACTAGCTTCCCATTTGGTATTTTGTAATATATTTTGATCCCTAAAACCTTGATATTAAGCCATAAGTGAAATATGGTGTAATTATAGTAGAAAGCAATCACCTTTAGGGAAAAGGCCCAAATTCTGCCTTTACCTAATCTGTGTGCAGTCATATCTGTCCCACATAGTGACGGTAGGCAATCAGCCTTACCCTAACACGTACAAGGGGGTCATTCTCTGACCTCAGCCACTAAACCCAGGCTTCCCTAGCCCACTTAAAAATGGTCGATTTCTCCTCTTTCCTGTCCCCTCAGATGTGTGTGGTGCACATATCCGCGGGCACTGACACATTTCTCTGTGAGATTGTGTAATGTACTTCTTGCCATGAATATGACCTTAGCTGTCGAAATGGCGTCAAACATCTATTACTCACTCACTCAGCCACTAAACCTGTAAGGGCAGCTAGTGTATCAATGCATCATGGCCATTGGTCGTCATGATGCATGAATGCAGCCCTGGCGAGTAACTCGCCAGGGCTACATTCATGCATAATTCCCACCCTACGGGATCGATACAGTCCCGGAGGGTCGTCATGATGCACTGATGAAGTGCTGGCGAGTAGTCTCACCAGCACTTCATCGGTGCATCATGACGACCAAAGGGCATTGTGCACTCCTTATTTAGTCGACCTCAGTCCCTAATTGTATCTATAAAGTCAGTAATAAGGACATGACATGTGATTACCGCCAGTGATGTCTTTTACGACCACATCACTCGTTTTATCATCGTGACTAATCAAAGTCAGGGATTTCTTTATGTTACATGTACCAGTCAGTCTTACCTTAACGCATAAGAGCAAAAGAAAAAAAAAGTAATCAAACGACTCCACATATTTCATTTCTGAAGTGCGTCATTACAGTGCAGGCCAGAAAAGGAAAGGAGTGAGAGAGGAAAATGATTAATGCGTTTCGGGTGCATTGCCCGAAATGTAGGATTAATAAATCCCTTTTCATTACTCATAATTTATAGGAAGATATAGATAAAAAAAAACCTAGGCCAACTCCTGGGTCCACTCGAGGATTACTGTCTTGAGTCAAGGTCATGTCGTCCATACCAAAACCATCCCTGATTCTTAAAAAAAAAGAAAAAGAATTCACCAATGTAAGGTCTGCCAGGCTTAAATTGTTGGGCAGGGTCATGTAACTTGAAACGCATTTATTCTGGCGCTAAACCAGTAAAGGAACATGATAGCATGTGCTCGTCTTCTCATCATTGCTCCAGAAGGAGTGACATCCGGTTAAAAAGCGTTCCTTCCTGGTCCTTAAGACTTTGGCAGACGACATTTCGCCGCATGCCAACAGTCAGAGGTAAAAGCGCGCCAATTGGCAAACCGCCAAAACAGGGATCCAGAGAAGCAGACGACAGCTCCTCTTTGTATAATGGAAACCAACGAAGTCTTGGCGCGTCTTCAAGCACATGTCTGGTTATATCCATATTGTTCCAATTTCCTAATGGGAACTGTAATGTGATTGGAGAGCAGAATGGAAACAATGCCATGCAGCATTCCAACTTAAAGCTGCACACGTGATAATGTCATGTGATACACGGACAAAATACACCTAAAAGGGATGTGTCGTAGATGTGCTTTTACCCCTTTAGGGATGACATCACACAGATCTAAAGTGTACCTTCCAGCTACATATTAAAATGCACATGTCATGTCAGAGTACTCGCCAGGGATGTGGCCATGGCTACAAGAATGGTGGGAGGTGAGCATACCTCACTACCCAACCCTTAAATGGCGAACACTTCTGACTTAAAAGGGTTAACATTGTATCGCTATGACATGTAATATACACCATATGGTGATAATCAGTGTTCATTCAGTCACTGATTGTAGCTCATAAAACGAACTGCACACAGTGTACTCAATACACCAGGCCTTGATACGCCGTCTATGTCGTGACTCGTCTCAGGTTGTCATTGTCAACAGTACAACAGGTTGAAAGCAGCACTTCATTTTCAATGTGTAACCTTTTTCATGTCAATCAGTACTACAATAACATGTAGTACTACCATAGACCTACACAATATACTTCAGGTCCATGGTACTTACACAAGACACTGTGTGGAGAGCACACCTTGTATTTATGTTTGCAATACATTCTATATTTGTGCAGGTTGTTTCTGCCTGTCAGCAGTCAAATAAGTACAATTCTCCTGAATGAATGGAGCTAAGATATAATTTTGACAATGATCGATGAAAGGTGCAATGAAAACAAGAGGAAAAGTCTAGGTATACTGTAGTAATATTGAAAGCAATTGAGTCCATCATAATGCTTACTTCTGTTCATCGCTAGATCTTGTTTTGCCTGATACCTAAAAATAAATATACTTAATTGACAATTTACATGACAAAGGAATCTTTATTATAAATGTGTATAGATCTATGTTACTATATTTGACATACAGATGCGGGTTTGGAACCCCTCGCTCTACTAGAGTGTATTTCCGTTGCTTCTCTGTTCTAACTATAGATATTAAGAAAATCTCTCTGGTGTAACAATACAGATCCATGTACACATAACACATTGGTTCAGCTGTCACGTATTACTGGTATGACTGTTCAACACACTGCTTGCAGCAAGTGTGCACAGTTTGCCGACAGTTTGTCTCATACCTTCTCTCACACCACCCCTACAGTGTGAAACAATAATTACATTGTACAATGTAGTACAACCTGAGGGCCCTACCTGGTATCATGGTATCAGCTCTACTGGTATCCTGAGGTATTGTGTATTATCTGCTGTGTATCCTCTCATCCTCCTCCAGTGTTGACAATCCTACACGTGCCTCCTCCTCCCCTCCTCCAGGCGGACCATGGAGAAAGCCTCACCACTCAGCTACATGGAGCTTAACCCCTTACAGGCTGATTGTATATTCATGTACATCAGTGGCTACATTTAAAGGCTGATTGTGTATTCATGTCCATCGGTGGCTACATTTAAAGGCTGATTGTGTATTCATGTCCATTGGTGGCTACATTTAAAGGCTGATCGTGTATCTATATACATTGGTGGCTACATATAAAGGCTGATCGTGTATCTATATACATCAGTGGCTACATTTAAAGGCTGATCATGTATTCATGTCCATCGGTGGCTACATTTAAAGGCTGATTGTGTATTCATGTACATCAGTGGCTACATTTAAAGGCTGATTGTGTATTCATGTACATTGGTGGCTACATTTAAAGGCTGATCGTGTATCTATATACATACATTGGTGGCTACATTTAAAGGCTGATCGTGTATTCATGTCCATCGGTGGCTACATTTAAAGGCTGATTGTGTATTCATGTACATTGGTGGCTACATTTAAAGGCTACATCGTGTATTCATGTCCATCGGTGGCTACATTTAAAGGCTGATCATGTATTCATGTCCATTGGTGGCTACATATAAAGGCTGATCGTGTATTCATGTACATCGGTGGCTACATTTAAAGGCTACATCGTGTATTCATGTCCATCGGTGGCTACATTTAAAGGCTGATCATGTATTCATGTACATTGGTGGCTACATTTAAAGGCTGATCGTGTATTCATGTACATCGGTGGCTACATTTAAAGGCTACATCGTGTATTCATGTCCATCGGTGGCTACATTTAAAGGCTGATTGTGTATTCATGTACATTGGTGGCTACATATAAAGGCTGATCGTGTATCTATGTACATCGGTGGCTACATTTAAAGGATGATCATGTATTCATGTACATCGGTGGCTACATATAAAGGCTGATTGTGTATTCATGTACATCGGTGGCTACATATAAAGGCTGATCGTGTATTCATGTCCATTGGTGGCTACATTTAAAGGCTTATTGTGTATTCATGTACATCGGTGGCTACATTTAAAGGCTTATTGTGTATTCATGTCCATCGGTGGCTACATTTAAAGGCTGATCATGTATTCATGTACATCGGTGGCTACATTTAAAGGCTACATCGTGTATTCATGTCCATCGGTGGCTACATTTAAAGGCTGATCATGTATTCATGTCCATCGGTGGCTACATTTAAAGGCTGATTGTGTATTCATGTACATCGGTGGCTACATATAAAGGCTGATTGTGTATTCATGTACATTGGTGGCTACATATAAAGGCTGATCGTGTATTCATGTCCATCGGTGGCTACATTTAAAGGCTGATTGTATATTCATGTCCATTGGTGGCTACATATAAAGGCTGATTGTGTATTCATGTACATTGGTGGCTACATATAAAGGCTGATCATGTATTCATGTCCATCGGTGGCTACATATAAAGGCTGATTGTGTATCTATGTACATTGGTGGCTACATTTAAAGGCTGATTGTGTGTTCATGTACATCAGTGGCTACATTTAAAGGCTACATCGTGTATTCATGTCCATCGGTGGCTACATTTAAAGGCTGATCATGTATTCATGTCCATTGGTGGCTACATATAAAGGCTACATCGTGTATTCATGTCCATTGGTGGCTACATTTAAAGGCTACATCGTGTATTCATGTACATTGGTGGCTACATTTAAAGGCTACATCGTGTATTCATGTACATCGGTGGCTACATTTAAAGGCTGATCGTGTATTCATGTCCATTGGTGGCTACATTTAAAGGCTGACCGTGTATTCATGTCCATTGGTGGCTACATTTAAAGGATGATTGTGTGTTCATGTACATCGGTGGCTACATATAAAGGCTGATTGTGTATCTATGTACATTGGGGGCTACATTTAAAGGCTACATCGTGTATTTACGTCCATCGGTGGCTACAGTCGTGCCCCATGCTGACCCTACAGGGTTGATACACTCCCATAGGGTTGGCACGGTGCACTACTTCATTGGTGCATCATGCCGACCAATGGGCATGATGCACTCATGTGGACGTTAAAGGGTGAAGCCTTTACACACACGCCATAATGCTAAATGCAGTCGTGGCGAGTTACTCAAATATACTGAAAGTTACTCATAGTTGATGCATCATGCTGACACTATGGGGTCGTAATACTCCTGCATGATCGTCACGATGCACCAATGAAGAGCTGGCGAGCATTGGGACATCATGACGACCCATGGGCATGATTCCATCTTCCATCAGTGGCCAAGGATCATGAACCAGTTTTGAACCAACGTGTCTCCCTAAGATGGTTAACCAACTTTTTGTGCTGACCCACATAGGGATTTGCCCTGAGGTGAAAAGGCGCAGCCCAAGGTAAAAAGAACATTTCTGTTGGTAAAAAATGAAGGTTTTTTAATCAACGGCAGGATGACTCAATGCTCGGTGTACTAGATAGGGTCTCACTAGTCTAGATGTGCTTAGGGAGCGTTCATTATTTATGGCAGGGGGGGGGGTGAGCAAATGAGGGGGGGGGTCAAAATTTTTAGGGGTATTCAGAGGGGGGGGGGTCATTTTTTTTCAGCCTATTGTGAGAGGGGGGGTCATTTTTTTTCAACCTATTCCTGAGGGGTGGCGCAATTCCTTTTTTTGGGGTATTCGCCAACACAATGTAAAATTTCACAACACAACACGATTTTTTTTCGCGACACGCCGCGAAGTTCACAATTCTCCACCAAGTAATAGTACTTGTTAATGATTGCCGCCACAATTTTGCCCAACATTTTCTTATTACCTATCATTCATATCCATTTAATCATGTTGGTGCAAACTATAAAAACAGATTAATTGGTCGTACCGTAATCTCCCGCGTAGAAGACGCGGTGCGCGTAGAAGACGCTCCCCAAACTCAGGGTATGCTGGTTCGCGTAGAAGACGCACCCAACCCCTCTGAATCGATTTGTAAAAAAAAAACCGTACAAGACGCCCCCCCAACTCAGCAGGGGGGGTTCGCGTATAAGACGCACCCCCCACCCCCCACCCCCAGGCTCTATGAGTTCAAGCTGTCATCGGCAAATCTACAGCAACCGGTCTGCCGCCGAGCGCCCGTCGACACCTCCCGGTCTGCCGCGGTGCAGGCTATATGAGTTCAAGCTGTCATCGGCACACGGTCGGCGTCAAACCCGCCGAGCGCCCGTAGACACCTCCCGGTCTGCCGCGCTGCTGGCTATATGAGTTCAAGCTGTCATCGGCACACGGTGGGCCTTATCCCCGGCGAGCGCGTCGACACCTCCCGGTCTGCCGCGGTGCTGGCGCTATGAGTTCAAGCTGTCATTGGCACATTTTCCCAAATGAGATGTTGGAAAACCCCGCGTATAAGACGCACCCCCAACTCAAGGCAATAACCCTCCCGCGTATAAGACCCAGCAGCATTTTGTTTGGCGTAGAAGACGCGTCTTATACGCGGGAGATTACGGTAATAACAAAGGGCGACGGTGCGTCTCTGTCCGGAGACCCAAGGCCCTCGGTCCGAGGGCTGGGCCAGTAGTACAGGAGAGAAAGAATCGTGCCAATGAAAGGAACTGAGTTCCCCAACCGTCCTTGGTCTCGAATTGCTGCTGACTTCTGTTATCATGTTGGAACAAACTACCTAGTAGTTGTTGACTACTATTTAAGGGATATTGAGACAAGCAAAGTCACTAAAGGAGTTGACGCCGCAGAGACTGTCGCCAAACTTAAGAAAATATTTGTTCATCAGGGTATCCCCGTTATACTTGTCACAGTCAATGGACCTCAGTTCAGTGCAAGAGACTTTGCAAACTTTGTAGATGAGTGGAAATTTGTGCATGTAACATCTTCGCTGAGATATCCACAGTCAAATGGTGAGGCCGAGCGAGCCGTACAGTCAGAGGTATTCTCAACAAAGCTACTGATGTGGACTTAGCATTATTAATGTACCGAAACACACCACTCCATAATGGCTTCTCACCAGCGCAACTAAATATGGGCAGGAAATTAAAGACCAGAGTCCCCTGCTATCCATCTGAACTCTTACCAAGCAGACCAGACCCGGTTGTTGTACGAAAAAAGGAGAGGATGTACAGAGCCAGTATGAAATTGAACTATGACCAACGACAACGTGTGAAAGAAGCCGGAGAGTTATCAGCAGGTGACAAAGTGTGGCTCCCTGATCTCAAGACTCATGGCACAATTGTAGGCAAAGCCAATGGACCGAGATCATATGTCATCTCAACCCCAATAGGCCTCCTGAGGCAAAACCGCTGTATGACTAGAAATGTTGGACTACCACCTGCTACACTACCAATACCAGGTCCACCTAATACAGGACCTATTCCAGCAGTTCATCCTCCTACACCAAGACGTGATATACCATCACATGCAGTCACCCCTAGGGTTGACTCACCTGACAAACCAACACTGAGGATTGATCAGCCGGGTACCCCTTCATATGTGAATGAACCTGATGACCCGCCAGGGGCTGATATTACTGAGCCTCATAGGTCTGGGAGAGCCAGATCTGCACCTAAGCATCTGATTGAAAACATGTGAAAGACTCAATGAGATATCAGTTTAGTTTAACTTGAGAGATAATTTCATAGCAAGATACTAGCTATAATCATGTTCTTATTTGGTTGATAAGTATTATTCATTCATGAACATTTCAAGACAAAGAGATTGATAAGTGAGCTACTCATTTTGATCGATAGGTATTATTCATCTATGAACATTTCAAGACAAAGAGACTAATAAGTGAACTTCTCATTTTCCAAAAAAAAGGGAGATGTGGTATGACCGGTATGCCTATATGGTGCTGCCACCAGTGACTGTGTGGGGAACTAAAAAGTAAAGTGAGTGGGTTGAGTGGGACACAACTTTGGGGGTTCAGGAAGCGGAGATCAGCATGTCAAAATGTGGCTGAAACTGAATTTGTAACACTACAAGTCTACTCTACATTAAAGAACTTCAAGAACTAATCTTCTAAATGTTTGCTCAATAGAGTATCCAACAATTGCCGAAGGCGATCAGCCCAGCCTGAGGACCGAGGGCCTTGGGTTTCCGGAACAGAGACAAACCGGAGCCCTTTGTTTACGTTCTGACACGAGAAAAAGCTTTGATTTTCCTTAAAATAATTCACAAATAAGACAGAAAAGCCACAAACGGGAAGTGAGACCGGAAGTGCTTTTATGGGTCCCCTGACCCAACATGCGCTCTCAACCAATCAGATTGCAGGAAAGGCGACCCAACTGCACTCGAGTGTTAGAACAACTTGCTTACATCACTAGACCTGGTGCTCCTTTAGACGTTGCTTAAAGGTGGTCATGATTATATTTTTAAAATTCAATAGTACCTCCCATATATAACGTGATTTGTGGATAAGGCACACTGTAGGAGCAAATTCAAAAGATCAAATGAGAATATGAAGTTGGCTCCAGAAATTCCAAAAACATTCTTGGGAGATACTCTCATCCTCCATTATTATTGCTCCCATGCTGTACTACTTAACTAATGTGGTACAGTAATAAAAATGTATTATCTTGCATGAAGTTTGTATTTAGGAATGTTTTAGTCCTGACTACCATAATGTCTTGCATATAAGGCGTGTCTTAGGCCTATGTGCGAATCAGAGCCCAGGTGCGCCTTATAGGATCAGCCTGAGTTAAGGGTGCATCTTATACGTGGGGTTTATTCAAATATCATTTGATACATAAAATGATTTACCCTGAAAAACATTTAAATAGCCCCCCACCTCCATCAAACCTATGGGTAAAGCTAATGAATGCTGTAAAGGTGTTGGGCAGTATCAGCTCCCCTCCAACCCTACCAGTACTCTATGGTGGCCATAGCTTTTCACACCTTCCCATGTGACACTCACACCATCCAATGCCACCCTCACTCCATCCCATGCCGCCCTCACACCCTCCAATGTCGTGGTAAAACCTTAGCAAGGCTTTCCCCACAACTTAGGCCTATTCAATGTACATGTAGGTTGGCTTTTACCAAGGGAGGCTATGTCTTACAGCATATGTCAAAAGGTTGGGGTGCACCTTATACAAGGGTTTTTTAAAATATTAATCCAGAAGCAGTAGGTGTGCCTTATATGCAAAACACACATCCCTGAGTTAGGGGTGCACCTTATACATGAGCTCCGCCTTATATATGCGGGAGATTACGGTAAACTTCATTTTCAATAATCTTGGTGGCCAAAAGAGATCGCAAAGCACATTTTTCTGTAATTCCAATTACCATTTTCTTATTCCATATACCGGGTAATTAGTTCAGGGTGTCAGGAGCAGTGAACCATTATCAAATCACCTTATCACCTTATATCTGGCACAAGGGTCTTCTGTCAAGAAATAGAGAATGGTAAACATTCTCCAATCTGTTGTGGACCATCAGAGTAGATGACAGCAGTGGCTTCCTAGAAGTATACATAGAAAAGCATGTCTCTTGAGCTGAGAGGTGCCAGCAAAGTTCTTGGTGGTAAAAAAGTCACCTACTATAATCACAGCAACTACTGATCAGAACCTCCAGTTTCTAACCCTTAGTTTCACTTTTGAAATCAATGCTTTTGCGATTGATATCCATCACACCTACTAAATTAATGTTAAAAAATGAGATCAGAATGAAATTGAAACACTAGAAAAATCTCAAAAAGTTTGTCTTTGTATGCGCAAATTTTGAAAAAGACAGCTGCAAGTGCTTCAATCACTACAGTTAGTCAGGAATAGGTTGCATGATATAGTTGGCTAAGACATCCTGTATTTCCCTGTGTATTACTAAAAGCCTGTACGGGCTTGTAAACACACTTAAGTGGCAAATTTACCAGGATTATAAATAGGGCAGGCTTTTACACAGGGCAGGCTTATATTTCTCTACATGAAATAATGAGGGAGTGGCAAACAGTTTGCTCAAGACTTATCTATGGTTTGTACATCATTCTTTAGACATTTTCTATAATCCTTTATCTTTCTTTGCATGAAATATAAGGGTAGCGGAAATTGATATAGCTGAAAAAATATATAAATACCATATGTTGAAGTATGGTAATGGTCCAAAATGCTTTTTCATTGAGCACAGAGGCCATACACAGGGAAATATAGTACCCACTTAAACTGCATCAGTAGTGGCCCATGCTAGTGCCCCCTATGGAGGAGCCTTCAAAATAGGTACTTTTTATACAGATGTCAATCAATCAATGGCAGGGTATTCACATTTCAATTTTTCAAAAGATCGGAACCATTTTGAAAAAGGCTTTGCATTTATACAAAATGAAAGCTGGCTAACGGCTGATAGCTTTTACGACATTCTACAACGGCCACCCCATTTTTAACATAATAATTGGAATGGTTTAAATTCAGGTAGAATACACTTTAGCTGGCGCACATCTTGCTGCACATTAGGATTAGCATAGGGTTAGCATAAGGGTAGCTAAAGGGTTCACTTAATTCAGCACCGGCCAAAGTGCATTAGTTTCTCAATTTCTCCTAATATGACAGGAATAAAGAGACCTGATGTACACAGACTTTGTTGAACATGGTTAAATGTATAAGGTAATGTGATGGGAATCATTTTCTTTCAATCAGTTCTAAGGGGGGGGGTCATTTTTTTTCAACCCATTCCTATGGGGGGGGTCACTTTTTTTCAACCTATTCCCAGGGGGGGGTAATTTTTTTTTGACGTATTCGTTCTGCCAGATTGGCACCCCCCCCCCTGCCATAAATAATGAACGGTCCCTTACCATCCTCCAGGACTCCACGATGTGTCTTACCATACGTCTTATTATCTTTATGAGCTAAGTATCTGCAAACTGCTCTGTCGAGAAAATTGCAATAGTCACTGTCAAATTTAATAAACAAACAAAAACAACCAAAACACACAAACACCTCCCCCAAAAAAGAAACAAACAACAACAGCAAAAAAAAGACATAAAATTGTTTACAGAATACTTCCCTACATATATGATTTATATCAATGCAGACCCATGGCAAAATAGTATATATCTGTTGTTAATGAGACGGCACCACACTCATGAAGAAAAACGCTGTGAAGTGAAGTGACGTCATGGCCAGAAGTGACGTTCTTCCAACGACCACCAGGGGCGTGGTAGGGATCAATACGTCACAGTACGTCACGGTTCAATGGTCACCAGGTGGCAGTACTGACATGCTGCCTTCCATGCTTACGGTCCAATCACTACTCACTGTCTGTACTCTCATGTATCTCTACCGTTATTAACATCTCAATGTAGGACAAGGTAAAGGGGAAATATTTCTGGCTTGGAAATTTTTGCAGACTTAGTAGTCTCAAGAACGCCAGGTAGGGCAGGTGGGAGGAGGTAGGTTGGTTGCCTTTTACTTTGGGTATTGCTCCTGTATTAGGTATCTACATTTATTTATTTATATATCTATTTATTCTTTTGGCCGGGGGGAGGAGACTGGCCAGTATACTACAGTTATAGGCTATGAATGACCATGAAATCTTGAGGCATTGTGCCACCTGGGTCAATGTTCATTTACAGGAATGGGGTGGGATGGAGTGAAGGGGGGGGGGGAGGTAGAGGAGGTGGTAGACGACCACTCAGGTGTGGCTTTGATCACAGGTGTGAATGGTGGAAATAGGGGACGTGGTCAGGTACAGGGAGAGCGGTATGGGAGAAATGGGTCGGAAAAACACTGTCCGACAAGATGCTATTAAACTCTATATTATTCCAAGTTGGCGTGGTTCCCACACAAAAGGAATTAGAATACAGGAATGTAGTAATATATGCAATTGGTGATCCCCAAATTTAATAAGCAAATTCAACAATTATCAGAATCATACTGCAACAATTTTTGAAATCAATATATCCTGGAAAATGACTCTTTTCCCTACATAAACCTATCTAAATACATAAGTCATAAGGTGAAATGTGTATTCTGCATCATTTTCTTTTCTACATCCACCAGCGTATGAGACACATACTTTACCCACGTCTTCTACGACCACTAAGAGATTGGTTGATTATGTAGGATCCGTGTGATGTTTACAGACGTGCCCCCGTCTTTCACATCACATGCGTGCGCAACTGCACGCCACGCGCCTTAACCCTTTAATGACGGCACCATGCCTAAAGGATCCATGTCCATTTCTGGTCATGATGCCCCGCGGCAGTTTTGAGTTACTCGCCAGAACTGAGTTGGGCATCATGTCCCTATGTGATTATATCAAACCTGAAGGGTCGATGTGATGGATGGTTGCTGCAGTGGCGAGTTATCCACCACAGCTGCATCATATTGAACAAAAATGGCACTTTACATGAATGTGCTCAGAGCGGATCCAGGTGGGATGGCCTATAGGGAGGGCACAGGGGCACAGACAATAATATTTGTTTGTTAAGAGTGATGCTGAGGCCCATCTTCAGAGGGTCTTAAGGGGAACGTGCCCCTCATCTCCCCACCTGAACCTCTGTGGTAGTTATAGAACTAAAAGATCCGCTTTGGATCCTTAGAAGTAGAGAAACCTGTGTCTGAGGGGTCTGAGAAGGTGCAGGGCAGTACGGTACACACACGATTCATTTGTTCCTCATCAGGTAGAGACCAGTCACCGTCTGTGTATGGACGCACATGCTGTGTAAAAGGGGTTAACCCACTAGGGGCAGAATGGTGGGGCCCGGGGATGGGGCGAAATGTCATGGACAATGACCTTTGGTTGTCATATGGTATATGATATGATTTTATTTTATGCCAGTATCATACTGACCCTATCAGGTTAACACTCCCTAAGCTGCCACAGTGGAATGGCAAGTAACTCGCCAGCTACTAGTATATGCTAGTGAGTATCATGAAGACTGGTTAAAAAGGGGAAGAAAACCTCTAAGGTACCACATTCAAAGGGTTGCTAAGGAAGGGGCCTCCAGCTGGGCACAGAGATGTACATAGAAATAGGCAGGTTGGAAGTGGGGTGGTCTGTGAAGGTGAGGTACCTACAAAGGACGCTTCCTCCTGTGTCCACAGACGCAAGGAAGACGCGACAGGAACGCAGGGGTATAGAATAGGAGAGACGCAAGGAAGACGCAGGGGTCGGGGTGGGGACAGAGGAGGCAGGGAAGATCAAAGCTTTGGATCCCATGAAGGTCCATGTTTGAGCTAGCAGATGGACAGGTTTACAGCAACAGTTTCCACTTTTTCCATCAAGGTCAGATGTACATCTGCAGATGGGCTTTAATGAAGGAGACGCATCAGAAAAACCTGGCCTCTAACTACCATAGGAGAGGGGGGGGGGGGTCGTCGGTTCGAACGACCCGCCCGCCCAGGTTCCTGACAAAGGTCTTTATTAAATGGTGTAAGATAAGAGATGATAAGTCATATGCCAGTTGGAAAATTGGACGGTCTCAATTATAGAGCAAGGTAAGGTGACGAGAATGATATTTTGTCTTAAATTACCCCTACATTTACCAAATATGTACCTTATTATGGTGACCACAATCACTGTTTTAGGGCTACCTGTCTATGATGTGGCATGTTACCTACCTGGGGCCTGAACACCACATAATACCTGACTACCCACCCACAGGTGTGTCTCAAACACTGGTACAGGTAATCACCTAGTAATAATCAGCTGATGATTAGGAGTGTAATATTACAGAGTTACATCTGATAAACCCCCTGGTGAGCTCGCTATATATACATGTATAAATGTAGGAGACTCCCACGGCAGGACACCGGAAGATACGTTTTCTCTTTTACCTGTTCAGGGAGAGAAATTATATGACCACACACAAAACCTAGTGTTTTGAATATCGTGACAATAAGACAATTTTAAAGGACCAACCCTAGACTTGCTCAAGTCTCTTGATCTTATATGAATTGGTCAGCATGATGCATGAATGCAGCCTGGTGAGTAACTCGCCAGGGCTACATCCAAGCATCATGCCGACCCTACAGGATTAATACATGCCCGGAGGTTCGGCATGATACTCCAATGCCGCCACTTCATGGGTACATCATGCCAACCAATGGGAATGATGCAATCTGCATCAGCAGCCCTTAAAGGGTTAAGAACTATGCGGTCCACAAAGGGTTAATGACACGTCACCCAAAGCTGGTGCGTCCCTGTGACGGCGTCATCTTGGGTACATTAAAATAATTAGTCTCACCTTTTGAATTATAATAAAACAAATGAGGTCTGAGACATTACGGCCTGGGTCTGTATGAGGAGGTCTGTACCATGTGTTTGATGTATGGAGCTATATCATGAGATCTGGTTCACATAGAGAATGTGTGTATCGAGTTAATCTAACAGTGTCTTAACCCTTTAAAGGCCGCTGATCAATACAGGAGTGCATCATGCCCATTGGTCGTCATGATGCACCAATGAAGTGCTGACAAGTCTGCTCGCCAACACTTCATTGGTGCATCATGCCAAGTGTATGTACCCCTGTAGGGTCGTCATTATGCAGGAATGTAGCCCTGGCGAGTTACTCACCAGGGCTACATTCATGCATCATGACGACCAATGGGCAATGGGTTAATGGAGACAATGCCCATACACGAAGCCCCATCATTATGGTTTGCATTAAAGGTAGGTTCACCTTAAGTCAACCTACACCTAGATTTGGCCATCCCTCCCTGGAGTTCATAAATCAGAACGATACAGTCCCGGGGGGGGGGCACTGAGTCTTTGATGTGTAGTACCAACTGCGAAACTACAGCCCCCCATATTTGGTCATTTCACAGCCCCTTAAAATGTAGCATAAATTATTACAGCCCCCCTTTTTCAAGAAGTCTGATAGCCCCTCTTTTCACCGGCCTCTTCTATGGTTCTCAGACAAAAATATTCAGGAATTTCACAGCCCTGAGTGTTTAGAAGGAACATTCAAGCTGCTTCCTTCCCATCCAAGTTATAATGGGTATTAACAGCCCCTCAATCTCAAGATGCAATTCAGTTGACAGCCCCCCTTTTTCCCCCTTGCTGATGTGTCGACAGCCCCCGCTCCGCGGGGTCAGTACCACAGTTGGTACCCAAACCGAGGCTCAGTGCCCCCCCGGGGATACAGTACACAGAGAGAATAAACAGAGTCACAAAGGGAGTCTAGGGTAAAAAAAGGGAGTCAATACTTCCCTGACTCCCTTTCTAGGCTATCTGACTCCCTTTTTATTCAGAGTCACAAGATCCTGACTCCCTTTTGACAAGGCCTAAGAGAGTCAGTGGAGAATAAGGGAGTCATAAGTGAGCTAGACTCCCTAAGGGAGTCAGAGTATGCCAGGGGGAGTCAGGCAAATAATTTCCACTAGGTGGAAGCACTATCTCCTAAGAGGATTTATCTGGATGCACACATGTTTTTTTCAATAAGAATATATGATGATAAAATTTATACTGACAAAATTCAATTATTATAGAAACTATACATACCCTCAAAATGAAATACAGTAAAGAAACAAAAAGATGTTGATACATGGACAATTTAGATATATTCAAAAGCTTTAGACACCCATTCTGTGCAGGTATCAGAAAGCTAAACCCACAATCAGTCAACTGCTTTGTTATCTCGACTAATGTACACTGAGGGAAGTTCCATATATCCCCTGCTATGTCTTTCACAATACAGTGCAAAAGTGTATAAGATGAAGTATGGCTGGCATTACACTTTATATCTAGAGAATATGGGTGAAGATGTAAGATATTTAGAACAATTTTACCTTCCAGAAAGGGAGTCAACCATATGCTAGACTCCCTTTTGGAAGGGAGTCGAAGGTGACCCTGACTCTCCTTTTGAGTAAAGGGGAGTCAATTTGAAGGCAAAACCTGGACTCCCTTAAGGGAGTCAGTTGACTCCCTTTCTCCAGAAAGGGGAGTCAATCTGAAGGCATGCCTGGACTCCCCTTTTGACTCCCTTTATTTTCTCTGTGTAGTGTGCATACTGCATCGACATTACCAACTCATTTTATAATGCTACTTAACTACCCCTAGTTGAAAATGTTATTTAAGTAACAAGGTACTTTGAAGCTCACTGGATGGGTGGCCGACCCAAGAAATATGGCCAATTTGAGGGGAATCTACCCTATATATGTTGATGTACAACTTGGATCGTGGAGGTATGTGGATCATACCATGAGAGCTGTAAATCTCAATCATTGTAATACATTTACACCTAAATGACCTGGATAGCAGTCCTCACAATTTTATGGTGAAGGGATTATGGACCTAATGTCAGGTGTAACAGTGTGTAAAATAATGTTTTATTATTCCCAGAGATATATAATTTCTGGCTAATAAAAAGACAAGGATTCCGACGAGTACACGGTGGTAATTGCTAACAGGGAAATGACACCTCCCAGCAGTGGCGGATTTAGAGAGAGGGGGGGGCACACACCCCGCCCTTTTCCCCAGAGTTTTATACGGGGTGTGGCCCGTCCTTTTGGGCCGTGCCCCCTCCTTTTCGAAATCCTGGATCAGCCACTGCCTTCCAGTACATGCAAACTACAATTTGTCATGTATCAAGGAATCTAATACATGTCAAGTTTGAACTGTTTCTCATATACATGCACCTGTATGCATACACATAGGGCCTATAACATATTTAGGTGTGCTTCTACACTGTAAGAAAATGTCAAAATAACAGTGAACTCCTTGTCCCAAAGATGCCAGAGACCCGACTTAATTTTCATGGAAATTCCTTGTACCACTGTGGTTAACTGTGCTGCCATCTGGGGCTTCACTGTAGAAACTACGCTGCTTCACTGCATAACTATGGTTCACTGTTCAGTTTTATGAGAACCCCTGGTAGATTCAACAGTTATTTCTTAGAGAGTATTTAGGCGTATAGCTCACATAGCCATTATCAGCTGGGGGCCGCCATTAGACCCCAATGCCACTATGACTAACACCTTCAGCCCCCGACTCCGCAGTATATGCCAGGAATGCCTCCCATTGGTCAATAATACAATAGCCATGTGCCGTATAGCTCACATAGCCATTATCAGCTGGGGGCTGCCATTAGACCCCGACTCCACTATGCCTAACACCTTCAGCCCCCGACTCCGCAGTTTATGCCAGGGATGCCTCCCATTGGTCAATAATACAATAGCCATGTGCCGTATAGACACCTACCCATCAATGTAAATCAAAACCTGTAATTAACACCTGTAATCAACACCTGTAATCAACACCTGTGATTGATGACGGAGAGCAGATTACTGAATAACTGTAATTATCTCAGTACATCTACTTCTCTAATCTAAGCCTTTAGATTGTACATGTGCTAATGTAAGGTGTATTCAAAGAGGGGTCTGAATCTGCTCGAGATTATGTGTGAAAAATGTTTCCTGTTCCTTCTGACCTGAAGAGGCTGGTGTAAAAGGTGGGGATCTATCCGGGGGGATCTATGATCACCATGTTTTTGGAATATTAAACGAGCATACTCTGGCTTTCCTGTTACGGTGATTCCCTGAGGGTATATAAAGAAACCCTCAGGGCACAATGGCACATGATCCCGAGCACGTGATGTTCATTACGTGCAAGGATTCTTACAGTGACAAATCGGATTCTACAGGTTCCTACTCAGGTGTTATAAGAATCTAGTAAGCTTTCTGTGATATGATTCTATCACCTCCACTGCAGGTCCCCATGGCTTATACGCTTAACATTATACGCTTAATGAGATAAAAAGGGGGAAGGTACACGTTAACCCTTTAAGGACCAATGATGCAAGAGTGCATCATGCCCATTGGTCGGTATGATGCACCAATGAAGTGCTGGCGAGTAGTCGCATGCTTTAAACCATTTAAAGTCCACTAGTGTAAGAGTGCATCGTGTCCATTGTTCGCCATGATGCATGAATGCATCCCTGTAGAGTGACTCACCAGGGCTGCATTCATGCATCATGACAAGACTACATAGTCCCAAACGATTGCCACGATGCATCAAGACAGTGCTAGTGAGTAGACTTCATTGATGCATCATGATGGCCAGAGAGAAACACCATGAAACCACGCACTGAAAACCTGGAAGATCCGAAACTAGACAGCGGTGATGACTTTAGGTCCTCAGGTTGACAATACCTAAAACAACTTTAGGTGGCCAAAAAATGGCGACTTAAGATCTTTATGAGCTAAGTTGTCATACTGACAACTCTGTATTGTCAGTATTGTCATACTGATGACTTAGGTCGTCAGGATGATGACCTAAATTCATCATTTTGACCACCTAAAGTCATTGTTTTAGGTATTGTCAGCCTGAGGACCTAAAGTCGTCACTGCTGACTAGTTTTGGCTCTTCCAGGTTTTCTGTGTGATGCTGCAAAATTAGCGCATGTAGTATGTATCTGGGTGCTAGCTAGGCCGATACAGTATACAGTGAGACCAAGGCAGGGTTCCCAGTATGATGGCTGAGGAACAGCTTGTAATACAACACTCTGTGTCACCTGTTGGTATTTAGCTCTATCATATGGTACACACACACACACACACACACACACACACACACACACACACACACACACATATATATATATATATATGTGTGTGTGTATATATATATATATATATATATATATATATATATATATATATATATATATATATAGGGAACAGAGCCATTTCTGTATGGAGGTGGCCATTTTGAAATCAGTTATGTAACTGGCCCCCGACGGCCATCTTGGATCTGGCAGAGGATTGTGGGTAATCTCTTATATTCCCCTCCACCAACAGAAAACAATGGGAACTGATAAGCTGCCCCTGCCTCTATCTTAATCACCTTAAGTACCTGTCCATTGTTTTAGGTGTGAATGGAGGGGATTAGCCTGATAGGGAGACAATGGCTTGGTTTTACTCAGCCTGGATTATATGTGCCTTCTTAGAAAACTTTTAAAGTTTAATTTCTCTAAAGCTTATATTGTTTAAGTTTAAAATATTTGCTATCCAAAGGTATAGATTTTTAGAATATAGCTTAATATAGACTTTTAGGAAGGGCCAACCAAAGTAAACTGTACAAAGAGGCCAACTGCTGATCTGGCCCCCAACTACATGAGCCACCTAGCTAATTTGTTTGGTACTAGCAATGGCTCTGTCCCGTATACAGCTATGTCAATACCCGGGTGTCAATGTCAATATGTACTAGTTAATGTGTACCGTAATCTCCTGCATATAAGGCACAGCCCGCATATAAGGCTCCCCTAGAGTTTTGGAAAATTCTCAAAAGACCAAGATTCATAACGTTGGTTCTACTGAATGAATTTTCAAAATTCAAAAACCTATGTGTAGCTTGGGCCACCCTGGACCCTCCTGGGCCCCCTTATGTCCTATTATGACCAAGGGGGCATGTAAGATATCAAAAGAAAGGTCTTGGTGTCCCCCTTGTGGATCCAATGAGAACTATAACCCCCCGTATAAGACGCGCCTTATACGCGGGAGATTATGGTACTCTGAGTTTGTCATCTGAAATGTCATAATGGACATGGGGAAAACATGACTGCCTTTATCAATCTCAGCATACAGGTAATGGGCACACACTAACGGGGTCCCTACTCATTTCTTGTTCATTTACTTATCATATTGAATATATGATTTTAGGAATGTCATATGAAAGGTAGGTTGAAATGTATATGTCGGACCTACCGTTTCCATTACAATTGTGTTCCAATGTGTAGTATAGGTAAATCCATGCTGCCCATCCTAGTACATGTTAGGCACCCGTACAATCTCCACAGTGGTATTCCCATATGCACATCCAACATACTCTGTCTGCATATGGTAGTATTGGTAGTATGGAAATGACTCTATAATATCTATGGAGGCTAGATGACCTCTATCATACATCTAACAGTAAACCCGTATGATGTATCTATAGAGGTATGGTAAAAGCTGCAAGCCTATATCTATTGACATGTATCAACTCCATGGCCATTCATCCATACATCCATATGGATAACACAAGTTTCAAACAGCAGTGGAATATAGGCCACTACATGATGTGTTGTGTATAAGTATTCTATCCTCCAGGGTCCTCTCCTCTCCCACTTCTCCTGTAGGTAACACCTGGTGCTGCCGGCCCTCCCAGCTACAAACTGATACTGGTATAGTAGACTCCCACTACCACAGCAAGATAGGGTAGTTTAACCCATGAGTCGATCACTCCAAGGTACACAGGGATGTTAGTCAGGAATAGGCAAAAATCAGGAACCATAAGTTCACTTTATATAAAAGCCTTCTATTTTTCACAAACAGCCCTCCTTACCACTCATGTAAGGAAAATAAATCCCCTACAGAGCCATCCCAATACCATCTATTCTGTTGAAAAATAAACAAACACCAGTTGGGACCGCAGCTGTATGCAGAATTAAATGGACCTAATATCCATTTGGACATTGTCCTACCACTATTATTCCTACTGATTTAGGCCACGGTAACATTTCAAGCTGTGTCACCCTTAGTGACAAGACATCTACCCCCAAGGGATTTAACCCCAGGGAGATACCTGTAACCCCCACGAATTGATTCCTGGTTCTATTTTTAAATAGAAAAATAATAAATAAATTATTTTTCGTCCCAAATATTACCACCAACAATTAATTAACATGGCTTTCACCTTGACATTAATCTGAAACTTTCGATTAATAATACAGACAGAATACACATCATTAATTTTATGATGAGATTTTTTATACATCTCTCTCAATTAATGAACTAAATATTAACCTGAAAAATTAAATAATATAATTTTCCTATTCTTAATTTTTCACAACTCCTGCCTGATGAGATATTTAGCTTGAAACCACACAACACACTCCTCTTTAAAGGGCTATTTATTCTGTCTTCAACACCATGTATCCACCCAATACACATCCCAAACATCTGTTTGGTGAGACATTTTCTCCAACAGTCACCTAAAAAACTTTTTGGAGAGTGTAAATGTACAGCGTTGCATTTTGGGTAACACAGACCTGTAAGCTGCAATCCTATTGGTTGACAGCCAGTGTTGTCATGGTGAGCGTCAGCTAGATGCAAAGTCAAAATCTGACACTTTGTGGTAGCGATCCAGAGGGACAGGTCACACACCGTTCCACTCTATGTAAGGAAAATAAATGTCATTCAAAAATTTCAGAAATCAGGAAATCCTGATAAATCCCGAAGACTTACATCCCTGGTACATATTGGTACATGTGTATAGTGACTCCCACTACTACCTGGTATAGGACCTTAGCAGCTAGGTGGGGTAGTCTAACCTACGAGTCGACTAATCGCAGGTACACACTGACACTGGTATACTGGAATCCCACTACCAGGTAGAGCCGTGACACTTACAGGTGGGGTAGTCTGACCATGATTCGACCACACCCAGGTACACACTGACACTGGTATACTAGAATCCCACTACAAGGTAGAGCCGTGACACCTACAGGTGGGGTAGTCTGACCATGAGTCGACCACACCCAGGTACACACTGACACTGGTATAGACTATACGTCCACTACCAGGGTTCAGGTATGGCCTCCACGGCCAGGTAGGGCAGTATACCCTGTACGTCGAACATGTATTGTTGGTTAGGACCTATCCACCCCATCATTACCACGGTGCCATTAGGCCATCAGGTAGTAGTACAAGAAATGTGTATTTTTTACTTTGGGGATCATACAAAAATCTTTTTCTAATAGTCCATTATCCTAACTTAATGTCTTGCATAATATCAGAGAGATGTTGTCCTGGGATGGCTGGCCTTAGATAAAAAAAAAAAAACAAAAAAAAAAACAAAAAAAAAAAACCATCGTTAAGTGGAGAGGTCGAGTCATGGAACTGTGCAGACAGACCTAATTACAGGTGTTCACCAGGTTATACCAGACATACACACAGGTGTGTTGGGGATTCAGATAATCCATTTATCCCTCCACCTTAATCCCTAGTGCCACCCCCACCCCCTCCAGCCACCCCCCCCACCCACAGGTAGGGATTGTTCAACCAGGTAAATCAGGGCCCAATTAACCCCAATACCCCCTGGAGACATTCTCTATACAGGTGTTAATACAAGGGGAAAGGCAGGTGGGAGAGGGTCCCATATAGGCCACAAAGGGGCACCACGTGCTTCAAGAATTGAGGATAACACAGATGATCATAACACTGCTCCAGGGGAAAGAGGAGGAGGGGGGGGGGGCAGGAGGACCGAGTGTCCCTAATAGGCAATAACCGGAAGGCCAATATATAAGCCTATGAAAGCAATATTGACACCCCTTCCCTAACCGAGATCCTTGGCATAATACGCCCCCTACTCAAATAAGAATTTGCTTCATATGCCTCTGCATAACTCTCTGACAACACTAAACCTCAAACCTAACTTAAAATTCGATCTCTCTAGATTTGAAGCCCTGAAATACTATCCACGTGGCTTCAAGTCCATTTGTTTTACAAAATTGTTGCAAGCAACATAGTTCTACAATTCAAATCAATTCAATAAACACACGACTCCTCTAGGGGTAAAGAAGGCCCAAACACCCAGTACCATTTGTAAGCCATACAAATCCCCTGACCATGTTTCATGAAACTGCATCATTTTCTTTCTGCCCTATGGCTCCTTATCGAATGGATCAATGACAGTCAAGGTCGGGGTCCTTTTACAGTAGGCAATATTTCCCAATATTTCCTTGTAGCCTAGGTAACCAATCAATGTGTTTAGAGATCGATTCTGTCTGTCTGCTCGTGGACATGCAACGTTTATTTTGTTAACAAGTGTTAGACTGCTTACTGCCAACAGTTCGGGCTTCCCTAGCCCACTTAAAAGGGTCTATATCTCTTCTTTCCTATCCCCTCAGGATGTGTGTGGTGCACATATGCGTGGGCACCGACACATTCCTCTGTGAAATTGTGTAATGTCGTTCTCGCCATGAATATGACCTTAGATGTCGAAATGGCGTTAAACATCTATTACCCACTCACTGCCAACAGTTAGAGGACGATGGATGTGTATAAGTGTCGATGATCAAAATGGGATTTAAATGATATATTCTCGGATGGAAAGGTTAATCTCCAAGCTGTTATATAAACTGCTCAAAGGAGAACATCTCTTAGATGTAGGATCTATATAAAATGCACAATCTCTAATATATAAGGTACACCTACACGTATACCTTAGTGCAGGCATTTGATCCCAGTGCAGATTTATATGACCCTTGTACCATACTGCTATGATGTAGGATGTTAAATAAATCTAGCACACTAAATGTGCATGTCATAAATTATTGATAAATGAAACACCACGAAAACTGAACAGGGCCACTATACCTGATATAAATCCTGTTACAAACTGTATTCTAAATACCTTATATCTGTGGCTGTACAATCCCCTCCTAGGAGTATTCATATCTTGCTGCTTGTCACTTGTGTTCATTGTCCTGTAATTGTGTTACTTGTCTAGTCCTGCCTAGTCACCTGTGTCCATTGTCCTGTTATTGTGTATAGATATCTAATCCTGCTTAGTCTAATGTCTTAATCGTCTAACTCTATCTTAACTTTCTAAACCTACTACATATATTTGTTTCAAGTCTCTGCTTGTTATTAATTATAAGCATCTAGCACCCATATGGTTTAATGTATGTATGGATGTGCTTTTGAAGTTGCTTTGTTTCCAATGTATATGGCACATGAGAGGTCTACCCTTACATGGCCCTCCTACGGAAATGAGTGAGTGAGTAATAGATGTTTAATGCCATTTCGACAGCTAAGGTCATATTCATTGTGAGAACTACATTACACAATTTCACAGGGGAATGTGTCAGTGCCCGCGCATATGTGCACCACACACATCCCGTGGGGATAGGAAAGAGGAGAAACAGACCCTTTTAAGCGGGCTAGGGAGGCCCGCCTATGGAAATGATGCAGGTAAGGCGTCGAAATGGCGAAACAGTACATTTTTCAAGCAAATAATGTGTTTACAAAACTGAAACTAGGCTATAGCCTATATCGTCGCCTTAGTGCAAGAAGGTTGCAACTGACATTTTGGCAAAATTGAGTTTTCTTCTGTTTTGACATCATTTAAGCCTCATCTAATTGCTATGAAAGTACTGAAGCTCTGTCTATGATGTGTGTCCCTACAGGACAATATTGCTGATTCCACTTTGTCCTTTAGTAACTGGAACACTTCTTTTGCCTCTCCTGCAAAACCTAAAAAAATGCAGATACAGCCTTCTTGCACTAAGGCGACGATATGATTATGCCCATACATTGACAGTTTAGAAATCAGAAAAGAAGTACCTAAAGTTCTTTACTTACCTAACATTCGACGTGCTCTAGAGGTCACCAAGGTACTCCAACTGAAACAGAAAAGACAGATCCAGTTATGAAGGTATGGTAGAAGTCAGTGACATGTTACATGGATCTAGCCTAGATCTAGATACAGGAGCACATCCAATGGATGATGTCCTACACACCACGTGTGTCTGGATCTGAGTGAATACAACTACCAGGGTGTATATTATGGATGTGGTGCTGGTGGTCACAGTGGTTACCCACAAACCACACCATGGTATTATACTTTGTACATGAGGGGTGAGAAGGACATCCAACATGGAGGATATCTATGTACATGGATGGCTGAATGATGCTGTGATGTCTAGTCTAGAATGTAACATCGCCATCTGGTGTTGCTGGTTCATATCATGAAGGTGCATTGCTATTTTCACTCCTCGGAGACGCCACCCACTGGACATTTTAGAAATAAACATTTACAGAAAATATGTACACTTTAAGTACCCCCCTCGCCCCACAAAAAAATGAAAGAAAAATGTTTCCCTAGTCTGTACAATATATAGAACCATGGGGCACCATCAATCCAAAGATAAAACAGACATACATAACAGGACCCTTTCCCACCGTACAGATATGTCTCATATAGAGGATATAATAACAATGTTAAAGGTGTTGTACTGGACGACCTAGTGACTTGTGCGTGCAGCAGTATTGTTGTATGTTTGTAGGCTGTGTGTGCGTGCTGCCTGTCCTGTCACTATAAGTGTCACGGTCAGGGCTATTACTAAACCCTTTAAGGACCGCCTGATGCAGGAGTGCATCATGTTCATTGGTCGTCATGATACACCAATGAAGTGCTGGTGTGACTGCTCACCAGCACTTCATTGGTGCATCAAGCTAGGGGTCGTACGGTACTACCAACCCATTAGGGTCAGCATGATGTATTCATGAATGCAGCGCTGGTGAGTTACTCACCATGTCTGCATTAATGCATCATGCCGACCAATGGGTATGATGCATTAATGCACCATGAGCCCCTTACAGGGTTGATACCTCCCCTTTCCTGTACCCACCTGTAGTCACCTGTTGGCAGCTACAGGTACTACACATCATGCACACAGAGCAGGGCACCAGTGTACTACATGTATAGGGAACAGAGCCATTCCTGTATGGAGGTGGCCATCTTGAAATCAGTTATGTAACTGACCCCCATGGCCATCTTGGATCTGGCAGAGGATTGTGAGTAATCTCTTATCTTCCCCTCCACCCACAGAAAACAATAGGAATTGATAAGACTGATAAGCTGTCCCTGCCTCTATCTTAATCACCTTAAGTACCTGTCCATTGTTTTAGGTGTGAATGGAAGGGATTAGCCTGATAGGGAGACAATGGTTTGGTTTTACTCAGCCAGGATTATATGTGCCCCCTTAGAAAACTTCTAAAGTTTAATTTCTCCTGTTTTTGAAGTATTAAGTCTAAATAAAGCTTATATTGTTTAAGTTTAAAGTATTTGCTATCCAAAGGTATAATTTTTTTTAGAATAATATTTATAGCTTTATATAGACTATTAGGAAGGGCCAACCAAAGTAAACTGTACAAAGAGGTCAACTGCTAATCTAGCCCCCGACTACATGAGCCACCTAGCTAATTTGTTTCGTACTAGCAGTGGCTCTGCTCCCTATAGGGGATGGAGGGGGAGGAGCATGTTTAACACTCTATTAAAAGATAACAAGGTGCTTTAATCAAGTTTTCCCTGTTGTATGAATGCTGCCTTCCTTAAAGTATGTACATACATATTTATCTGTAGAAATTTACCTTCCTCCTCCCCTCACCCCCTTGAAGCTCTTGTACACAGTGAAATAAAAGGTTTATGTGCGCACAATTTCTCAGTAACTAGACATCCCATCCTAGGTACATACATATATACTTCATTCCCCCCCCCCACCAGTACATCATTGCATGCTAACCAATGGGATTGATACACTCCCAAAGGGTCGGCATGATGCACCAATGCAGTGCTGGCGAATAGACTCGTCAGCACTGCATTGGTGCATCATGCCGACCAAGGTACATGAACCTGGAGGCATCATGTGGCCCTTAGATGGTTAAAGTTGGCATGTCATGTGACACGTTGAAGTTAAACATGTGAAAACTTCTCGTGTGAGTTGACTCTGCTCCGAGAAATGGCGTGATTACGATTAGTCTCTTTGTGTTGTGAGCATCCTGTGTAGCAAATAGCCACAGGGGGCGATATTGTAAAGTCACATTTACTGCTGTGTATGTATACAATAAGAAATGTTTCTGTAAAGTCACATTTACTGGGCTATAAATACAATGTACAACAATTAAATGCAGGACTGCACAGATATTCTACCAAATACTCCAAATATTCCCAGCAAATTGTCGTTATCTGTCGCCATGATTGGTCATCAATGGTGACTCCTTTCTGAGTGATAACTCACTGCGTCATCTTTCGCCACTGTGTGTCAGTCTCACATGGCATGGCAATTTATCACAACAGTCGCCAACATGATCTCACTCACTGCGTGAGTATGTGCCATCCCTTGTCATCCCTCACAAAGCATGGTGACTTATCACCACCATCGCCAACATGGATCTAACTCACTGCGTGAGTATGTGCCACTGCCTGTCAACTCTCAGTCAGAATGGCAACCTTTCACCTGCATTGCCACATGGCTCTCACTCACTGCGTGAGTGTGTATCACTCCTACTTAATCTTCTCTCAAAATGGCGACTTATCACCACCATTGCCAACATTGGTCTCACTCAATGCGTGAATTTGTGTCACTCCAAGTCAATGCTCTCTGAGGATTGCATCATCTGTCACTCACTCTCACTCACAGTGGCAACTCATCACCACCATTGCCAAAGTTGTTGAGACAGCACCACTGTTCAACATGTAGCCTATCTAGGAAGTGTGGGCATGAAGTATAAGTCCCATACATATCAAATGTGCTTTGTTTCACACTGATTTCCATGAAATACTTCAGAGTTGAATCAAACAAGATTATATAGGGAGAATATCAATTGAATTTAGATAGAGGTATCTCTAAAATGAAAGCAACTATCCATAAACACCTTTTCTCTGGTTACAGGAAAAATACATAGGAAAATATCAACATGAACACCTTGTCTGTGGTTAGAGGGAAGATACATATGGCAATACCTTCTCTGGCAAAACATACTTTGATCTGGCAGATGTGAGGCTGCATGATTACCAATGTCGATGATCATGAGCTTTTCATCTAACAAGGTGAGTGATCACCAGCGTCGCCATCACTGGTGAGTCTGAGTGATCACCACTCTCGCCATCCATGGTGAACCTGCGCTATGACGTGGTGCGCGTTTCATCTAGCGAGGTAAGTGATCACTCATGTCGCCATCCCTGGTGAGTGTGGGTGATCAAGATCCTCACCCTCTGTGGTGAACCTGTGCTATCACGAGGTACGCGTTTTATCTAGCGAGGTGACTGATCACAATCCTTGCCATCCGTGGTGAATGTGTATTATGACGTGGTGTGCGTCTCATCTAGCGAAGTGAGTGATCACTCATGTCGCCATCCCTGGTGAGGATGAGTGATCACTCATGTCGCCATCCCTGGTGAGGATGAGTGATCACGATCCTCGCCATCCCTGGTGAACATGTGCTATGACGAGGTGCGTGTTTCATCTAGCGAGGTGAGTGATCACCCGCATCGCCATCCCTGGTGAGTCTGAGTGATCACCATCCTCGCCATCTGAGGTGAGGCCATGTGATCACCACCATTGCTATTCCTGGTGATCTTGTGCTATAGCGACGTTGTGTTCCATCTAGCGACATGTGTGAGCCACTTCACACAGGTTGACGAGGAGTCACGACAATTTGCTGGGTTATGGAGAATTTTGGATCCGGATTGCCACACTTAGTCTGACATCTGTTTGTGGATATATAAATTAATGCAGTAAAGTAACCTGGATTATCCCAGGTTTCTTTTAGACAAAAGACTGAAAGGATCATAGAATATCATGCTCTGAGAATAATACGGGTATATCTGAGCCACTACCTGTCAGAGAAGCTTCCTAGATTATGCGTATACTCGCTCGGATGCATATTCAATTATAATTGGAGTTTAACTCCAAAGGTTCTATTATGAACTGTGCCCTGTTCCCCTGTGCAAATAACTTTCTTTTTAGCTGTATTTATGTGAGGAAGACTAAATCCACTGTTGTCTGTAGATCTAGATTTTAATGCCGGGTATCAATGTAAACTACCTGTGACATGTCTCCCAAGGTGCAGCGTCCCTCATCTGTCACCATGGAGACGTGAGTATAGCTGGTACCGCACATCCCCTATACACACCAGGAACCAGCTCTTGGAGGAGGTTCCTGCCTCCAGCTGTGAAAACCTCCACTCTCACCCAGACTTCATCGACTTCCTTAACTCCTGTAAATCTATACTGATGATATCCTCATGGTGGGGAGGTTTTTTTTTTATATTTTCTTTTTTAGGTTCAGACCTTTTTTCTGTATCTTGGTGCGTTCTTTACAAATCAACACTGCAACATGAAACAGGACTGGATTGACTCTCCCAATAGTGATTGAGTGCATACACTTACAAGTATTTATACCTCACTTCATACAACTTAGAGCTTTGTAAAAAAACTACATCTTTCTTTTTGCATAATATGTACTTGTTTGATATATATTCATCCTATCATCACTGCCTCGTTAAGACATTCATAGCATACCTACCTTTCATAAGTTACCATTGAAATGCAGGGCATCGTATTTAACTTATTGGTCTGATAAAAATTCTGCCGACATCCTTACAAAAGCTCACTGAATTTATGAGCTGTTGACTGTAATGTATGCAAAGCCTCAATGATGGCTATATCAAGTTAAAAAGCTTCTCAAAGGAGTCCGCATAACATATTGTGCTGTTGAGCTGTATCATAAACAAAAAGAAAAACGAGTATAAAGCCTGAAGGCATCCTGCTGTGTTATTACAGTAGGTTAAGATATACACCTCAGAAAAAGATGCACAGAAATCAGTAAACTAAGTGTCAGTGAGAGTGCTGCAGGTGGGGGTGCAGGATGAGTAGGTAGTCCATAAACCTTTAAAGGCCACTAATGCATTAATGCATCATGCCCATTGGTCGTCATGATGTGTGAGTGCAGTCATTCACGCTTCATGCCAACCCTACCGGCGTCGACACGATCCCGGAGGGTTGGCATGATGCTCCAATGAGGTGCTGGCGAGCAGTCTCGCCAGCACTTCATTGGTGCTTCATGCCAACCTATGGGCATGATGCACTCTTGCATCAGTGGCCCTTGATAAGTAAGACACACGTCCATTAGTCAGTGTAAGGTAACACAGTACTTCTATAAACTGTCACCTTCACATTTACACCTGCAGTACAAAAACTGTACAGGCAAATAGATATGCACTCTAACTCATCACCCTACTGTTTGGCCTTATAGGTTAACTCTTGCTAATGTGTAAGCATCACGCCCATTGGTCAGCATGGCCTATGCACCAATGAAGTGCTGGTGAGCAGTCTCGCCAGCACTTCATTGGGGCATCAGTATTTATGTCCAGTGGGTGCGCCATTGCTTGATCTGGGTCCTGGTGAGATAAGCACTGATAAGAGCCAGCATGATGGGTACCAGGTGTTACATAATGTACCCAAAAAAGTCTGCAGTGAATGGAGGGAGTTATCTCATTGGTTAATAATGTATCCCGGGTCAGCCCTATAATGCATGAATGTAGCCCTGGTGAGTAGTTTTTCAATGCAGTTGAGGCGTTCATGGTATGGCCGAGGGATCAATGCTGGTTTGTAAGGCCACCCCCTATTGGTCCTCCCCATGTGGGTCAATGTTGATCCCTGAGTCAACTTACTACCCTCCCAAGCATAGTTAAGGATTGGTACCTAGCCAGACCTGGCTGGGGTGGAAGGGGGTGGAGGGAACAAGCTAAGGTTGTGTAGTTAGCGTTCGAGGTCACCCCCACCCACAATGCACTGCATATGGTTAGAAAACCGCTGCCCGAACGCCTCGACTATTTACATATCATACCAATCTCACAAAGCTGATGCACTCAAGACGGGTTGGTGAGAAGCACCAATGCAGTGAACACGTTGTTGGTGCTTCTTCATGTTGATGACTGCCAGCATACATGTCTATATCTACACAGTACTCTAGTATATACATTGCAGACACCACTTATGTATATCAATGTGTTATCAATCAAACACTTTATTTACATGTCTAATTGCTTTACCTTGTGGTAATACTCATACACTGTCAATCCAACAGGATATACCAATAAACCCTTAGTATCAGTAATTCGGTGTGTTTATTGATCAATACAACATGAAGACTCAGGGCGTTCTAAATTGCACTTAAAGGCTTTATGGAAGGGAACTCACTCCAGCCATTAGTCCACAAGTGCAATCTATTTTATTTATGATTTTTAGTTATGAATCTTGCCAGGCTGCTCTGTGGATATGATGGTATTTATGAATGTGTTAAATGACAGGGTAGAGTCAGTTTAAGTAGACATAAGGAGTCATAAAGCTGTATGTATAGTGTCAGTGAGTCTGCTTTCAGCACATAGCCTGTAAGTGTGACTCATACCCTTCTCGTTAACCCTTAACACGTGACATAATGATGGCTTAGGCCACCCTTAAAAATATCTCCGTTTCCTGTCCAGAGAATGGGAATTTTCAGACCCCTGAGGGAGGGAGGGAAAGATTTATTTTTAGGAAAATATTTTTATTTGTTATGAACATCGTAAGCATGGACAGCATAAATTTGCCATTACCTTTTAAGATTTTGGGATTGGAAACCTAGTTTCTTGTGCTGATGGACGAAAAAAAAATCAGAACTCAGAAAGAAATTTTCGCATTCTCACAAAAAAATCCACCAGGCCTCTGGACAGGAAACAAACATATACTTAAGGGTGGCCTTAATGCATCAGGTTCACCTAGTATCATGATGCACTTTCTGAAGTAAATCAATATTTAAGGTCCCAGTGATGTAAGGATCCAGCCTTGGTGAGTTACTATTAAACCAAAGGGTGCATTTTTGATAGTATAATGCGTTCTTAGGGTTAAAAGGGTTAGACATGTTCATCCTCAAACCTGGTATAATACACAACCCATCTAGATGTACTGGAGGAACTCTGCTGAACACGTTCATCCTCAAACCTGGTATAATACACAACCCATCTAGATGTACTGGAGGAACTCTGCTGTAGTGTGTATGGAGGGAAGGGTGATTGGGGGGGGGGGTGAAAAAACAGATGGTTACTTCAGAATTCAGTTGGCACTTCCTGTGCTGATGTACAAGTCGTAGGTTACACCCTCTTACACCACTGTAAAACCTTGCATATAAGACGCACCACCGAACTTAGGATAAAAATGACATAAACCCAAAGCCGGTGCCTTAAACAATTTTCAAATCTAGTGCTGTTCTATGGTATTAAAACCCCACGTATAAGGTGCACCCTGACTTCAGAATGAGTCATTAGGCCTCTAAATTGGTCGATAGGGCTCTAAAATGACGTACTAAAAAGGTGTATTTATGTAAGTTTCTGAAATTGTCTACAAGGTGCGGCTTATATGCAGTATTTACGGTATTGCCATAAATAACCTTATACTAAATAATTATAAATGGTCACATGTGGCCCGTGGGAGGAGGGATCTCAGCAGCGAGGGGAATTAATTTACAGAGGTAGTTTTTTAAAACTCAAATTCAAAACATTTACATTACACTCTATAACACAAACTGTTTACACATAACCTCCCCCTCCTCCAGCAGGCTGTGTATGACCTAAGCTGAACTTGGATCACATCATGGATCACATCAGCTGCACTTTGTCATTTCAAATGTTATTTTTACCAACACCTCCCATCCTGAAGGACAATTCAATCTCCTCCCACTAAACTCGTCCTCTTTACAGCTATATATATATATATATATATATATATATATATATATATATATATATATATATATATATATATATATATATATACTCTTTAGCCTAGGCCGTCATATTTTTTTAAAAAACACGTTGTTGACATAGTGCAAGAGTATGAAGGGTTTACAGAGGTGTATCATGATCTCAAGAAACGACCATGGAGCCCTGAGGCATCAAGCCACCCTTAGATTCCTAAAGGCAACGGCCTTTTGTCAAAAAAAAATCAGCATATTCAATATTGACTTAACTTGAAAATTAGACATCAATAACCCAGCCTCGTTTGTCATTTGTTCAATAAACACAGCTGGATTCATTTATTTCTGATTGTCTCTTTGAGGTCTGCTTTCTCATCTATGTACATCATCTGTATATCCCTCACAGGATCCAAGACTTCACCAGAGCAGAGACATTGTATGGTGCTGAGGAACCAGCAGCTCTGACACACCGGACCCTACAGCCATATGCCACAGACGGTAGCTGGAAGGTGAGCCAAGGTCATCCCAGGTCACACAAGGTCAGCAGGGGCTAAGGCGGAAGTACACATAGGTCACGTGTTCGTGTCTCGGGTCACATGACTGCCATTAGCTACAGTATTGCATCCCTGCGTGCATGTCTTACAAAGCATGAGGAGGTCAAAGGAAAGCCAGGCTACATTTCTCATCTGGTGGTCTATAGTACTATACAAATCGGTACACTGAACTGTAGCTTCCTCATTACCTTTGGGTTATAATATAATGTCCCAGGATAAAATAAAGATTGATTTAAAAATAAAAAAATATATTTTAATGGAAGCTCACTCACCCTTTTGTTCTTTAGTTTATATAATATAATGTGTCTAATGGAGAAAAATAAACAACTTATGCAAATGGCATTTATATGGATGCAGTCTTGACATGACACCCAACTAGATACATTCCCGATGCACCAATGCAGTGCTGGTGAGAGACAGAGGGGCCTAATTGATATTATAAAAGCTGCCCATGGTTCCATGTATATAACAGAATGTGTTTAGACTATCACAAAGGGCTGAAGTTGACCTGAGTATGGTGGTCAGTAAAGGAGTGCATGTCAGGGTGCTGGAGTGTAACCCAAACCCTGACTGTACCTTCTGTTCACACCACATGCGGCCAGGCTTCACACCCTTCAAGGTGTTCACCTTCTAATGGATGGCCTGACGCCTCAAGGTGATATTGTTGTTATCCCTCTAAGGGCCGCAGATTGAGGGGTGTACCATGCCCACTGGTCGTCATGATGCAGGTACCAATGCCCACTGGTCGTCATGATGCAGGTACCAATGCCCACTGGTCGTCATGATGCAGGTACCAATGCCCACTGGTCGTCATGATGCAGGTACCAATGCCCACTGGTCGTCATGATGCAGGTACCAATGCCCACTGGTCGTCATGATGCAGGTACCAATGCCCACTGGTCGTCATGATGCAGGTACCAATGCCCACTGGTCGTCATGATGCAGGTACCAATGACCAGTCGGGGTCTAATGGCGGCCTCCATAGCCTAATGTGCTAATGCCTTATATGAATGTAGCCATGGCGATTTAAACACCAGGTCTACATTCATACATCATGATGACCAATGGGCAAGATCCATAATGTATTAGATGTCATGCAGCAAAGAGTTATTGTTGGATTTTTGCCTCTTTATTATTGCATCTTGCTGCCATTTTGGACTCAACTATGGTCGTGAAGACGATATTGACAATTTTTATTCATTGGGCCTGAATTCATACATCATGTTGAAATAATAAAATGTATAATACATTTATGCACAATGCGCATGCTGCCCATGCAGGGTTAATGTTTATGGCGCCGTCATCCTATAATACATCTAGTAACTTAATTAGAAGCAGATTAACTTGTCTAGGCCTATATCCTACGGGTGTGTCAGCGGTGTCCATGGGAGGACACTTGCTTACTCAGGTAATAACACACCTTATCTACTCCAGTACTTACATGTATATACCATAGGGACAGGAGCAGCCATTAGTGGTGTCAGGCTAGCCAGTTAGTACATAACCCTTCTCTACCATAATCCAATAGAAAAGTCGATAATCTACAAAAAATATCCTAGATCTCAATTTTTCTGAATTTAATCATTTCAACTATGAAACTCGTACATGAAGCGTTTTTATGTTAAATACTAATAGCAATGCTAGAGAAATTGAATATTTAATAATTGATATATTCAGTACCCTTGAGGTTTGTAGCAGAGGTGTTAGGGGTGTAGAGAGTGTGAATGGGGTCTCCTAAGGTGAGAAGTGGTACCTGTAATCCCACCCTGGAGGAGTGGCCAGGTGGGCATTAAGTTAACCCTTCAAAGATAACATAGTGTTTAATGCATTACACTCTTTGGTCTTCATAATGCAGTCTTACCCATGCAGCAGGGCTACATTCATGCATAAACCTAACCTGTTGCTAAGGGCTTGGCCCACTCTCTCAATGGGGTCAACATGATACACAAATGCAGCAGGGGGCTACATCGGTGCATCATGCTTGCAATGGATTTTGGTGCATAATATGGTATATAACGCCACAAAAAAAAAAAAAAAAAGTTTGCCCTCTCCATATTTTCGGAAATACAAATCTTTTTCTTTGAAAGAAAATCTTGTCTACAGATTTCACTCGCTTAACCTTCTATAAGTTTTCTCTTTGTGATGTTTGGCAATTTATTTTTAAAAATATACTAGTGCCTTCGGCACTAGAGTTGGTAGCCGTACCTATGATGGGCTGTATTTTATACCCCCCCCCCAATAATACTCTCCTAAATATTGGGAAAACACTACTCATGATTACTTCAGTGCTGTCCCCTGGTGTCTCACATCAGAAGCGCGTAACTAAGCGTCGTGTAACTTAGCAACAGTGTGTAACATTGTAGCAAGCTCAAACAATTCTACACTCTCCCAGCAGATACTCTCGGAGGTTTGAGTTTTATTGATTTTCTCTGCAACTACTCATCAGAAATTAACATATGACCTATCAGATTAAAGCTCTCGGAGGAGACAATCTAGATCTGCACAGATCGAGATATTTGCACCATGAGAAACATCAGTAAGGGCCCCGATCTATCTGAACTGATATCCAAAATGGCGGCCATTTCAATTTCACTGACAACTTTTCAGGCTATAAAACATTTTACCAAAATACAAAGTAAAGCAAACTACAATAGTAAAATATTAGGAACAATCAAGTTGGTAAAACATTATGAAGTTCTGAAAATATATTTGTTAAATTGTCTTTATATCAGGTCGAGTTAGCTGGCACTTTCCTCACTGCTTCACAGCATGAAAATTTTGCTTCATCTGGTACCGCAAGGGTACTGTGGGCTGAAGCAGTCAAAAATCCACATTCTATAACCAGCGATCTAATAACCCATTTTTATATATAGGGTAAAATTTTTCGTTCCCTCACTTTTCCAGCAAGGAATCCATTGGACGCCAAAAAGATTCTGTAAAAAAAATTGTTTGCACGCACCATTTTCTCAAAACCCAAATCTGTAGACCAACTTTATTTTTGGTGTGGCCTAAGGATTTATGCAACATATTAAGAGTCAGTTATGCATTTATGCATCATGGCAGTGGTCAGCATGATGCACCACTGTAGTGCCTGTGAGTCTGCTTGCCAGCACTTCATTGTTGTATCAAGGAATGTAACAACCTTGTTGGGCTGCAGTGAAGCATCATGCAGACCAATGGGAGTTAGTCCTTAAAGGGTTAAGGTGGTGTGGAGTAATAGGATAAGTGACCCATATGGAGGTTCTGAAATTGTGTGTAAAACGTCTCAGGTAAATTAGATCAACACACTCAGCTCTCCTATACACAGACTTAAGTTGATATACACTGTATAATCCTGTAGGAATGACCTTAAACCTGTAAGGGCTGTTAATGCAGCAGTGTATGAATACAGCCCTGGTGAGTAACTCGCCAGGGCTGTATTCATACATCATGCCGACCCTATGGGGTTGATGCACAAACTCCCGGGGGGTTGTCATGATGCTCCAATGAAGTGCTGATGAGCAGTCTCGCCAGCACTTCATTGGTGCATCATGCCGACCATGATACACTCCTGCATCAGCGGTCCTTAAAGGGTTAATACAATGTGGATATACAATGTATAATCCTGTTGGAATGACCTGAACCAACTAGTGTATACAGTGACTTTTACAGGCTCATTGAAATGTCTTATCAAGTTTTCAAACTATTCACTTTCTGTGTGTACTCAGCTCCCGGGACTCAGCTCTATAGTACCTTAAGTTATAAATATGTAGTAAAATGTAAGCACATACATCAGCCATGTGGACGGCTACCATTAACATATATGTATACACTGAGGTAGTCAAAGCAAAGCTCCAAGATAGTTGGTGAGGTTCCTGTTATCAAAATATCAGACCACAATAACAAGCAAAGAGATACATGTACAGAGGGTACTATTTTTACTTCTCAATAACCATTTACTGCAATGTAAATTGAGATGAGACACGATATACAAGTAGGGTGCACTTCACATCTAGTTTATTTGCAAATGGAATATAGACTTGATGTTAAAATGTATAAATCTACACTCCTCCCCTATCCAAAAGTAATACTTGCCCCTCTTTGAGTCTAAGAGGGTTCCTGGACAGGTGCCACAACATACACACCCTGAGAGGAACTGCAGTGTCCTGCAAAGTACACACCCCACACTGATATTTTGATACATGCACTTAGAACTTTTCACATAGGTAAATAGGAAAGGTCCAACCACCTGCTGATGTGGGTGAAGGGCAAACTGCAACCTGAGATCACACATTTAGAGGTCTAAGGTACATGTGTACACTGTAGTACATGGGTAAATATTAGACCTATTATGCTAACAATTATACGACTGACCTTTTCATCCTGATTACAGTTAGAATAATAGATATGCTTTTATTGCGAGAAAAGTCACTTTGTGGAATGATCGTTATATCCAACTAATCAAAAGACTCTAATAGTATTGATTAGTATATGAACTATCAGATCTATGGCAGCTATAGAATTAACACCTATTTACAGTTCTTAGGGAACGTTCAACAATTATGTCACCGGTATTTAGGCATTTCTCACAACCCACCCACCCCCTTGTCACTGTTTTTTTTTGTATGGAACATATAGAGGAACCCTAAGACCCCCTTTCTGACCTTTATGTCATACATCTGAGCTACTCAGAATAAAGTGAGTTGCTCCAGGCCATTGGGTAGGTGAGTGCAAATCGAAAGCCACAAGGCATTTTTAAACCCATGTAGATGGTCAAATTAGTAGTGACGTCTACAGCATGTAAGGGTCATACCTTGGTGGTTATATTACTGGAGGGCCCAGGAGGAGGAACTAACAGGAGTATGTATAGTGGGTGTGGAGGCCACCTGTTACACAGACTTACACGTGGTATCCTAACCCTTTGAGGACATACTTCAATACTTCTTTGTCATTATGATGTGCTATAGGCTTTACAATCCCATTTTAAATGGGTCGTAATCTCATCGTTTCTGTCCCCTCTTTGTGTCTTATGTGCTTAGGTATAGACTACACGAGGACAGACACATATACATCCAATAATTGATGTGTAATCGTGTATAGGTCTCTTCATGTACATGACCTGTTGAAAATGACACTCACTCTTTGACATGAGCCGCGGTGAGTAATTCGCCAATGTCCCATTGCTACGCTGACTACATAGGAGTGGATCAACCCCGTAGGATCGGCATGAAACATGAATGCAGCACTAGCGAGTAACTCACCAGGACTGCATTCATGCATCGTGACTACTAATGCACTGAAAACCTAGAAGTTCTGAAACTAGTCAGCGGTGACCACTTTAGGTCCCCAAGTTGACGATACCTAAAACTACAACTTTAGGTAGTCAAAATGACGACTTTAAGTCGTCGTCCTGACGACCTGAGTCGTCAACATGACGAATCTGTACTGTCAGTTTTGTCATCCTGATGACTCAGGTCATCAGGATGACGACCTAAAGTCGTCATTTTGACTACCTAAAGCTGTAGTTTTAGGTATCGTCAACTTGAGGACCTAAAGTGGTCACCGCTGACTAGTTTAGGATTTTCCATGTTTTCAGTGTGAGCATCATACAGTCTTTAATGGTTTACCACCCCCTGAGTTCACTGCCTGTCCCTACCTGTGCAGTAACATTTACTTAGTGTTCCCAGGCCCCAGGTTTGGTGCATGACTACCCTCAGTAACATAACATGAGTCAGGCTGTGATAACACAAGACCATCTACCTGCCAAAAGAACATCAATCCACAGGTGTGCACGGGGGAATTGTGCACTAAATTGTTGGTGTATCAAGGTATGGCATTGCTATCGAATATATATATATATATATATATATATATATATATATATATATATATATATATATATATATATATATCAGCCATGGAAATATTGTCCATTTACTTCTTACTAGTATCACATTTATTTGGTGTTATGATTTACAGGTTTATAAATAGCATCCTCTTAAAGAATAATGCTAAACCAGTCTCTAGTACGATAAAAGATGTTAGGATTGAAGAATTTCTTTTTAACAATGTAGAGCCTATAAAGGAATTTCCATAATTGCATACGTATTCTGTATCCTATTCACCTCTACAATACATTCTTATCTCTTTAAATCTGATAGCCTGATTTGACACAAACCATTTGCAGAGTATTCATATATAAAGTGTTAGCATCATAGTGTATTGTCACATAGATATATGATAGACTCAATCCATGTGATTATCCGTGTTTATATACATGAGTGCAAGAGTCAGCTGTCACTGTGGAGGGTACTTATGTTATCTCTGAATGATCTACAAATATTGACACACCTTGAAGCTGCCAGTACTGATAACCAATAACCACAGACAGATATTGATAGATACTGGACTCTATTTCGGCAACAGACATAGACCGGGGGGAGGTCAAATTGGTGAAATGGCTGGTGGCCAGATAATCATTTGGATATGACTTTAGATTGATCACCAAGCTGTACTAATTTCACATTCTCCATCTCCTCGGCTTACTGATTAGAAATATTCTTTTACTCTATTGTAGTGATATTGACATACCTGAGCAGATCTAGGGTGACTTTCCTGATTCCCCATCCATGCAGCAATACACGGACCAGGATACATGTAAATCCTTCATCATACCATGACAGGGGCGTAGGAAAAGGGGGGGGGGGCAGGGGGGCCTGGGCCCCCCCAATCACAAAGGAGGTGGGGCCCAAGTATGTCTGGGCCCCCAAAATTTGCTACAAACTCATAACAAAATGGAAAAGAAGGTAAAACTTTGCATTTCAAATTAGATTGATATGGTGATAGGATAGGAGAAATGGGGGCCTGAGCCTAAAGTCAGATGCAAAATTGACTAGAAATTACATTTCTAAACAAATTCCATGTACATATATGTATTAGGGGTGTCTCGCTTGAACCAACGATTCTAGGTCGCTGCGATGGGGCCCTCGATGGGGCCCTCACTGGGCCCCCCCCCCAATAAAGATTTGCTTCCTATGCCTCTGCATGATTGGAATCCTAATCATTTGCTCCATTATGTCTTGATAAGCCAGTGTAAAGTTATTTTTACCTTGATAACTATTTTTGGCTCTTACTCTAACTCCCAGCTAACTCAATAACTAAGTCCAGAAGAGTTAGATCATAAACCACAAGTGACATGAAGCCTTGACATGGGATCTCCATGTCACTTGTATTAGGTCAATGGTGTGTGAATGGTCCATAAAAATGATGAAGGGCCCCAGTCAGAGTAATTACTATGGACACATGAAAGGGAATAAGACTTGGTTCTCCTAGTCGTACAACATACTGGGAGGGTGATCTAATGGGGACCAAGGGGTGAGCGGGGGGTGAGTCATGATCTGAGTGACCACCTATTACTGCTCTTACTCCAGGTAAAGGTACAATTACATGGTGCTAATGGTAACCCTTTAAGGGAAAATGGTGCATTAATGTATCATGCCAAGCGTCGTCATGATGCATGAATGCAGCCCTGGTGAGTAATTCACCAGGCTGCATTCATGCATCATGACAACCATATGGGTTTGATATAATCCCAGAGGGTCGGCATGATGCTCCAAAGAAGTGCTGGCGAGTCTACTCGCCAGCACTTTATTGGTGCATCATGCCGATCAATGGGCATGAAGCACTCCTGCATCAGGATCCCTTAAAGGGTTAATGCATAATACACCCACTGACCACCATTAGGTGCCAGTCTCATGTGTTCTTATTGCATGGCACATGGTCAGGGTCATGCAATACATGTATAAAATGGACGCTGATTACAGTTTGTGGGCTTCTTTTATGCTGAATACTACCAAAATATGAACAAGGAGTCACAGAATGGGTGCTTAGCAAAAGGGTATTTTTTCTACTTGACAGCTTCACCTTAGAAAGGAACTACTTTTTTTATGGAAACTTCATCCAGAAATATGTTTTCCCGGGATGTTACCCATTTTCACTAATTGGTCAAGGAAGAGACCCATGGAAGGGCCGGTAGAGTGGAGTGAAATTTCACAAAACAAAAGGAGAAAAAAAGAAAATCTAAAAAAGAATCAGACAAAACCATTATTGAAGGGAAAAGGAGATAAAAACTGATTTAGGGAATATGAAAATCAGCTGAGCAGATAAGATATTCGCCGCCCCTGCACAATGCACCCTTTCTAGGTGACTGAGCACAATTAGAGCCTGGCAGCATGAAGTATCGGTAACATCATAATCAGTACCAATGTAAAACACCATCTGTAGGACCTCTGACCCTATTGTGGGTGTGTTCATAACACGGCTCCACCCACACCCCCAATTTACATCTTGTAATCTCAGTTTTCACCATAATCAGTAACAATGGAACGCTATTGCTATTGTATTGGAAAGCCATCCACATATTTTTTTTTTAATCGCAGTGGGTTCGGTTTAATCGTAAAACCTCACATATAAGCCTATTTTTGGAAGTCCCTTTTCTATATAATATTAAGTATTCAATATAGAAAAATATCATTGATAACCTGTAGGCCGAGTTGAGTTTTATTCCCCTCGAAATCGGATACAACTAAAGGTGAGTTTGGCTCATATGTGAGGTTTTACGGTTTTTACAGGAACTGAAATCACAGGGTTGTGGCTTTGTTATGCATGCTGCCCCACGCGCCCACTGAGGCAGACCTCTGGCAATGGAAATGAGACTAAAAAGAGATTCTGAACACAACAGTTCATTACAGATGGGAAGGGGTGTTAGTAAACTGGTGTCACTTAAAAAAATGGGGCGGGTTGATTTCAACATTGTGCATCTGGTGCTGTCCTATTCTTAGAACCATATACTACCTTAGCGTCTGACTGCCACTGATCACATTACGTACTGGGCTGTAGTCCCTTAACCCCGCCCATAGAATATAGAGACGTCTTATATAGTCTCTCTGCCCCGCCCTTAACTCTTATAGGGCAGCATTGTGCTTTAACCCTTTAAATGCCGCTGGTGCATTAATGCATCATGCACATTGGTCGGCATGAAACATGAATACATTCAATGCATTCATACATTCAAGCCTCATACCGACTCTACAGGGTAGATACAGAAACTCCCGGAGGGTCGGCATGATGCTCCAATGAAGTGCTGGCGAGCAGTCTCACCAACACTTCATTGGTGCATCATGCCGACCAATGGGCATAATGCATTGATGCATCAGCGACGTTTAATGGATTAATGCATCATGCCCTTTTACAGAATGCAGAAGTGGAGTGAGTTAGTAATAGATGTTTAACGCCATTTCGACAGCTAAGGTCATATTCATGGCGAGAACTACATTACACAACTTCACAGAGAAATGTGTCGGTGCCCGCGCATATGTGCACCACACAATCCGAAACGATAAGAAAGACAAGATATAGTCCCTTTTAAGTGGGCTAGGGAAGCCTGATGCAGAAGTGGAGAGTGGCTCGCTATGACTCATGCATGCATCATTCTGGTACTATAAGTGTGATACACTCAGGAATATTTAGTTTGACTCACTTATGTAGTGCTGGGAAACTGTACCCTAACGCTACACTGTACTGTGGATAAAGTTCTTGGATAAAGTTTTTACCATTATTTTCAGAGATTCCTCATAACACAGGACTCACTTTTTTCTTGGGTTTCATTGTAGAATCTAGAAATACAGTGTTTCAGTCCACAGTTTTCAGGGATTCATGGTAGATTCAACAGATATTTCTTAGAAAGGAGTATATGTGCCACAACAGGAAATGAACATGAGCTCGTTCTAAAAGGGCTATACCCACAACATGACGCCGAGATTCCACCCCAGGTGGCTGTGGAAAAAAGTCGTCTGTCACTCAAACAACTGTTCTTTTGACAGAGGGCCGCGAGGAACGCGCGAGTACCGATTTCAAATTCATTGAAATTTACCCGGGACTTTATCCCCTGTCCTTATGAAGTGGATAACACCAGATCTTTCAGACATTCAACAAAGGATTGAATAACCCTTTAATGGCCGCAAAATATATCCTTTGATACAAAGTTGTAGCCCTTGCTAAGCTAACCTTGGCTGTTGTATCAATGCATCGTGCTGATAGAGTTTTGATACACTCCCATAGCCTGTCATGATGCACCAATGCATCACTGGCAAGTTGTTTCAATGGTGCATCATGGCGACCATTGACCAGTCCTCTGCAGTCGTTAAAAGAGTTATTAATATGGGGTGGAGATGGTGGTGGGGGGGGGTGGTGCATTCATGTGAGTGTCACGACTGGACACACAAACAAACACACCTTCCCAGATATTAAATTGGCATTTGGAGGGGATATTCAGAAAAATGACAATCCAAATGAGGGAGAGGGGTATTGTAACCCCCGATTGTAACCAATTCGAATGTTGACAAAGAACTGTGCTACTAGACACATCTCACACCTGGTAGAATGGGGAGAGGAGTGGCTAATGAGTTCACAAATGATAGCAGACGGCATTTGGGAACAGTGATATCAATGACAAATGGACATGGACACAGTTTTGGAAACCCTTCAAGGGCTGCTGATGCAGGAGTGTATCATGTCCATTGGTCGGTATGATGCACAAATGAAGTGCTGGCGACGCAGCTCGCCAGTACTTCATTGGAGCATCATGCCGACCCTCCAGGGATGTATCAATCCTGTAGGATTGGCATGATGCACGATTGTAGCCCTGGGAGTCACTCGCCAGGGCTGTATTCATGCATCGTGATGACCAATGGGCCATTAAAGGGTAAATATTCTCGGATTTAGACTGGAAGTCACAACTCACAAACCCACTGGGTGAAATTTGTGGTACGCTGCCCATCTGTTCTCTCCGAATAGGGTATAATATAACACGACTAAAATGTCAGACACCCTTCCCCTGCAGGCCCATGGAGGCCCATCTGATCCATTGTGACCCCAGGCCAAGTCCTGTGATGAATTCAATCAACTCCCAGCCATTGTTCAAAAGTCGTCTGCTATTTCCCGCCAAAACATAAAACCGCTTCAAAGCCGGCGATCAGTCGACAAAACGCAAACATCCCCACTGAGACTTGTCCCGTGTATGGCTTTTTATGGATATTTATCATCTCAATGGGGATTATTTAGCATTTTGAGTAGATAAATCAGAATTTAATGGTTATTGTTAATCAGCAAGTGGCCTGGTTTGCAGTATGGCGCCGCGGGTTGTGGAGACTTGTCTGTTGTTGGTCTGTAATCCAGGGAGGGCACCATGTGGCCGCCATGCCCACTACTCACCCTTTAAGGGCTGCGGATGCATTAATTATACACCATGCCCATTTGTCTTCATGATGCATGAATGCAGCCCTGGCGAGTAACTCACCATGGCTACATTCATGCACCATGCCAATCCCCCAGATGTGGAGATCACTCCTATAGGGTCGGTAATACGTTTCCTACAGAGTCATTCAAAGACCCTATTTCAGGGGGTCTAGGGGGGCACGTGCCCCCTAGCCACCCCCACCCCTCCCCCTGGATCCGCGCCTGTGGAATGATGCACCAATGAAGTGCTGGCGAGCAGACTCGCCAGCACTTCATTGGTGCATCATGCCGACCAATGTGCATGATGCACTTCTGCATCAGCAGCCCTTAAAAGGCTATAGGGCTATATCTACTGCAGACTGATCTGTCATTGTTTCTGACCTACCAACTCTGCCCTTGGCACAACTAGATCTATAAAGACTCTTCTAATCCTCACGGCTTTGGCGGCCTTTAACAGACTTTATTCTCAGTCATGAAGCTTTAACCACTCATTATAGAGCTCTATTGTCCCTTTGATCTACAATAGCCTAGGGAAATTGCCCTCTTTTGTTCGACGGCTGACCTGATATAGAAAGATAATTTGTCTTCTAGACTACACCAATGAGATTTGAGTCTGCTCATTCTAACAATGGGCGACACATTGTAACAATCACATAAGACTCATTTGAATTCTTTGATTTATCCGGGGATTTATCAAAAGAAAGAGAGACAGACAGAGACAGAGGGAGAGAGAGAGGAGAGAGAGGGGGAGAGAAAGAAAGAGAGAGAGAGAGAGAGAGAGAGAGAGAGAGAGGGGGGGGGGGAGAAGAATTAGGGGAATGAGTAACAAGAGGGCGTATCCCCAGGAAAACGTTGTTCGGGTAAACAGCCCCCCCCCCCGCCCCCGCCCCCCCCCTACTGGTTAGACTTTTTTTTTGGTGTATATGTCGGGGTTGGGGGGACTTTGGAGCGTCTATACATGCACACACACACACACACACACACACACACACACACACACACACACACACACACACACACACACACACACACACACATATATATATATATATATATATATATATATATATATATATATATATATATATATATATATATATATATATATATTGCCCTCCCCATCCGCCAAGCTTCAAGTCCGTCACCAAACTCCCCATTACTGACAAAGATGCAGACGATGAAATGTAACCTATTTGCTTTTTTCCCCTTCAGAATTTAGCTGATAAAAGAAGAGCTCGTGGTGCCCCGTGAATCCATCAGTACAAAATATACACTGTCCACATGTAGGTAGTAATTATACTGACAATCATGTCACGCCCCACGGCTCAAACACCCCTATAAACCCTGTAAGGGCCGCCTGGTGCCTTAATGCATCATGCCCATTTGTAAACAGAATGTAGCCCCTGAGATATATTGTGGTTGTATTATGCTTTGAATGCCATACTATTCATGAATCATGGTAGATGCATTCCTGCATGGTCGCCATGATGCACCAATGCAGTGCTGACGAGTAGTCTCGCCATCATGACGACAAAGAAGCAAAACTTGGAGCCTTAAAAGGTAAAGGGTTAAGTCCTAGAATCAATCACAGGGGGACCACGTGGCACAATCTCAGCCAATCAGAGTCTTAGGACGTATCACGTGACATAGTATTTATACCGGAGATAATCAACAAACACCCTACTTGACCCTTGACCCGGATCGAGTTTCTACCTCCTTTTTGTGTTGGGTTCACCATGACCTGCCAGTCACTGTGAGTGGGCGTGGTCTTACTGTCAATGCTCTAAACCATTCAGTGCCCTTTGGTTGTCATGATGCAAAAATGGAGACCTGGTATGGTGACTAACTCGCCAGTGCTGCATTGATGCATCATGCCAACTATAGGTTATAGGGCTAATGGATTTCCACAGGGTTGGCATGATGCACCAATGCAGTACCAGTCAGTTACTCGCTGACGCTGCATTTATGCATCATGAACACAAGTTAACAAAAATCATTCATGCATCATGTCGTCTGTAAAGGGTGATTAAACTCCTCTTGGGTTTAAAGAAAAAACCCGTTCCATATGATTACCCAAACCCCCCCTTACCCCATACAAAACATCTTTATTGTACATACCGGAAGTTGCAGCTGGCTCTGTGATTGCTGATTGGCTTAATCTTAGAGGAGGCAAGGAATTCTGGGAAACTGTTTTTTTTACACAATGAACAGGGATTTATCTATTAAACTGTATAAGCGCCCAACATTTATTGATTTCTCACCATTCTCCCTGAATTTTTATAGAATATCAGAAAATAACTTATTCTGGGAGTTTATTACAGAAGGGAATTTCTCAATAATTTCTATTAGCATTACTGAGAAATGCCCTCGCGATATGGTGTAGCTATTCACCTTTTTGAATTGTCTCTTTGACATTCCCACATATTTAAGACTATAGCTTATTTCTTCAAACAGACTTTTATTTGAGACCCCATTGTTCATACAGGTAAATACGGTAAGTACAAGACGCTGCCGCTAGGTGTCAGTAGTGAGTACCAGGTGGTGGTTGGTATATTTGTCAGTGTCTATATTATCACAGAGAGGTCTGTAGTTGGCCCCACCCAGGTCGTGTTGACTGGTGGATTAGAGACTTATAGCCATGTGGCACAACTAACAAAGAAGCTCTTATAACACCACGCTGTATAAGCTAAGCTTGTGTGAAAAACCTACTCACGGAACGTATATTATAAGTTTATTAACTTAGGGGTGCTGTACAAAAAAAGAACCCCCAAATAAAAAAGAAAACAACACAAACCCCCCACCCCAAAAAAAACAAAAAAAAAACAACAAACAAACAAAAACACAAACATCAACAAAACAACAACAACAACCCTCCACAAAAAACAAAACAAACAAAGAAACAAAAAGCAAGATTACAGAAACTGAAATATTGCAAAATACATGATCTGACTGTTCTAACATGCTAGGGGTAAAAGGAAATGGGAGGGGATGGCGGTAGAGTGAAATGATAAAACAACACTGGATGGGCAATATTGATACCTATAGATAGAAAAGACTGTCGACAGTTCTACATACACTGTGAGTAATGTATACTCTTTAGAAGCCTTGTTTGTTGTGACCTTATCACTGGCCAAGAATAAGCAGCAGATTATGTACATGTATTGGTCATGGCAATACATTAATGCACTTTGCTGTGCTAGAAGGGTTAACCCTTTTCTGTGGGTGTTGACTCACTATCTTTTTAACCCTTTTCATCAGGAGTTACAGGAAGCAGTAAATGGTCTGGCCATGTCCACTCTCAGCCCTCCTCACTCTAAATCTTCACTTTTTACATCTGTTAACTCTTGTAGGATCACATAATGTCTAAAGGGCCATGTTCCTTGGTCGGCATGATGCACCGATGCAGTACTGTCAGAGTCTCTCCAGAGCTGCATTGTTGCATCATGCCAACTCTCCGGGAGTGCATCAGGACCATATGATTGGCATGATGGCCTCTGGATGCAGCGTTGGTGAGTAACTCACAATAACATTCATGTATCATGATAGCAAGTGCATGTATTTAAGATCATACAACCGTTAAATGACAGGATCTATTTGCAGCAAACATGCCCAATCTGGTTGTATTGGGTTCTTCACGGTCCACATCCAACTTCAATCAGTGCTGTCCTTTCTCACCAACTCATAATCCAGCCATTTATTGGCCAGTATAAGAGATAGGGCACTTATCTATTTCAGAATTAATGTTTGAAATACAGCTTTGATTGATGGATAGAGATAGGATATAAAGGGTATTTGAGACCTGTGTGGAGTGACTGACCCTCCATAGCTGGTCCATTATCACTCAGTCAATATAGTACAACCCATGATTCATAAAGACATAGAGATAGCCAGCTCACGTTATCAAAACTAATGCTGGTGCACAGGGCTTCTGAGAAGAAATGCTTTTTGCAATAACTTATCAATTAGTTCACATAAATAAAATGTTGAGTTGGATAGATGAGATTTTACTCAAGGCTTCCATGATAGAACACACTGGCGAGTTACTCACCAGTCCTTCACTGGAGCATGATGCTGACCCTCCGCGAGACAGTTTATGAAGCCCAGAGGGTCATCATGATGCATCAATGTAGCCTCAGTGAGTTATTCACCAGGACTGCATTCATGCATCATGATGACCAATGGACATGCTGCATTAATGCATTATAAGCCCTGAGAGGGTTAAGAACCCAGCAAACGCCACAATCAGAACCAGGAGAACCACAGAAGGTAAATGAATTACATGTATATACTTGTGGTAGCTATTATACCATTACTCAGCGTTAATTATAGGTGAGTAATGGGGCAGTGAGGTAAGCACCTCTGAATGAGCTGCCACGAGCTGCTCCCAGTCCCGGGCTCCCAATATACATAAGTTTCTATAGTAAAACTCTTCGTAAAGGGGTGGGGGGAGGTGTCCATAAAGGCCTTAAAAAGCGTGACATATTTTATGGATCAGCCCCAGTGAGACATTGAGAAGCAGTAAATTTTCTACATTATTGAAACCCCAGAAAACAGTCAAGTACTGTGTTAACAGAAGCCTCTGTGAAACTGAAAGTTTTCTCCCCAAAGCTGCTGCAGAAACGTTGTTATTTTGATGTTATGTTTTTACTGTGTACAGAGGGGCATGTATGAGTGTGGGGGATATGTGTGGGTGTGTGTGTGTGTTTGCTGGGAACTGGGGACTCGAACGTAAAAAAAGTACCCATCAACTGGGGACTTGACATTTAACTGGGGACCTGGCCAAATCCCCAGTTAATCGAAACCTGTTTCACAGAGAAAATAGATTTGTGATACCTAATAGTTGAATTTTGCAAAAGTTCCCAGTTGCAATCAAATTCGGACCACTGCCCATACTCACCCTGGCCACCCACACCACCATCTGCTGAGTCCCCAGCTATAGTTGGAATTCCTAATGCCAGAGGGAGGTAGCAGGCTCAAGGTTGTATCAGACAAGAGCTAAGAAACATATATGATTATAAGATTTGCTAAATATTTTCTGAAATGATCAAACTTTGAAAATACTAAAATTTTGACCAGCACTTAATATCCTGGAGAAAGTTCTATTTTCCTGAATCATGCAACTTCTCTTCACCCCATGCCAAATAGAAAAGGAAATCAGTGATTAGATATAAGATAAGTTATCTATTTGTCTATTGCCCCCAACAACACCCCAGTATCACACAAACTGATCATCACAAATCATGATTAACCCCCTGTACCCTGGGATAACCCCAGACAGAAGGTACCCCTATCTGTAGGTTGGGCCGAATAGGGTCAGTAAATCAAGATGAGTTCAGGTTTGCTGAGGCAGTCATTTGTCTGTGTAGAGGGTATTTGTACAGGACTTGTCACTTCTGGTTCACCATTTAAAGGCTAAGCAATGCAGCCATTGGTCTTCATGATAAATGAATGTAGCCCTGGTAACTAACCTACCAGGGCTACATTCATACATCATTGATACACTCCCGGAGGGTCGGCATGATGCACCAATGAAGTGCTGGCGAGCAGACTCGCCAGCGCTTCATTGGTGCATCATGACGACCAATGGACATGATGCACTTCTGCATCAGTAGCCCAAAGGGTTATGAGAACAATTTGTATCAAGTACCCGTTTATCATGATCAGCAGATCGTCAGAACAGCCTCCTGGTTTTATGGGCCAGTGGGAATTAATAAATGGTGGGAATTAGTCAAGACAATGGCCAATTTGTGTATTAATGTGAGGATGTGAGGGCCACTGATGGATTGTCGTGATTAATGGTGATTAGAAATGGTAATTTCTGGGTAAATGTTGAGTGGAGTCAATAAAAAAAATGAGGTTTATCTGTAGTCTACCAAGAGGGAACGTTCATAAAAGGTGTACCAAACCTTTCCCTTGTCATTGCATGGTATCGTTGGATTTTCCCTTGACAGCGTATGGTCAATAATTATGATTTGTCCCTGACCCTAAATGACATATCCCTGTCAAAGTGTTGGCGCAATATATCGAATATATTGAATATTTCAATCCAATGGTTTTCATGAAATATACATGTAGTAGTAACTAATTCCTGATTAGACCACTTAAAAAAGATTATCAGCTTCGCCTATACCGTCCGCATCAGTTAAAAAGGGCTGCATCCATGCTTTTTATTGATATTTTCAGCAAAAAAAAGTATGAAATTTTTACATCACCTGAGAGAAACAAAAATGTCAATATCTCAGGTATCATTCCCTGTAGAAACAAGATTTTAACAGCATATTTTTCCTCTTTTTCCCCTCCACAGTAGGAATATGACGATTGCATTGAGTTAACATTAGACCCATTAATGAAAATGCCCAGAAATAGTACCTTCCAAATAAATTTGGTTTTGCAGTGATGCCCTCCCGCATCACTGCAAAACCAAATAAAAAAAAAAGAAATAAAAAAAGCCTCCCTCCCGCATCCTTTTTTTTCAAAAAGTATCCGCAAAGCTGATAATCTTTTTTAAGTGGCCTTACCAGTTTCATATTGGTAGCTCCAGCTTCATGTTATATATACCAGCACAACCATTCTCGCAATCCTAGCATCGCCCCACCCCCAATAATCGTCCGCTCACAAATTTATCAAATTTCTTCATATTAGTCCTTGCTAACCCTCAAAAAGACAGTTAGGTCTTTAGGGCTTTGGCGTGTAAGCACCGACATGGAAAGGCTAAAAATAACTATCCAGTGGTAGGAAGATGTTCATTCAAAAAAAAAATTCCCCTTGAACATGTTTTCAGTATAATATAGCCCAGCTGTCTGAGTAGAACACCCTTGGTACATTGTAATAAGACCCACCACCACCAGGCTTACAGAGGCTTATAGCCTGCAGGTGTTAACATGTCCACACACCTATTGTCAACACCTCATCATTGTTAGTATGACAGACATGCTGCATGAGACTAGCACACCCCCTGCCCTGCTCTGCCCTGTCTTATCCTCTACCCCGACCTGGATGGTCATATTTCCACAACATGATGTAATGGGCGTGGTAACCAAGGGGTGGGATGGTAGGCATTTTGACAAACCCCGAAAAAGGTCAAACCTAGAAGGTCAAGCTGAAAAAGAAATTCAAGAAATGCCAGAAAAATTCCCTTTATCTCCTTATCTTGAAATCCCCTCCTAGACTGGCCATAAGAGATTTCAATGCTCTTATATCAAAATCAAGAGGTCTGAACAAGGATAATCCCATCCATATCAAGCATCTTATACGTATGTTCATGAGGCCCACGTGTCTCGAGCTTTCTTCCTATTTAGATCGGCTATACATGTAACCTACTCAGAGTGTAAAATCTGCTCGGACATTAGATCCCAGTGAGTTAAGGAACACTTTCAGTTGACTGAACATCTTTCCCTGATTGATCTTGGTCCCGGCATGTGGTTGTATTAGGTGAACTTTGGTAAAACAGCACGCAGCCTACCAGCGAACATATGGCGGTGGCCATGACACTTGGTGGCGGCCATGACACCCTGTAGTTAGGTCACGTGAGGTCAGGAAGACGCAGCAGGTAGATTACAGGGATCACATGTCTACATACTACTCACCCTAGAGGAGGGATGTTGGGGTTGGGGTGGGAGGGGAGCTGGGAGGTAAGTACAAATCAAGACAACGTGGTTATCTCCTTTCACTTAGTCCTAATGGTACTTGGAGGACTTGAGCAACAAAATGCTTTGTCCCTCAATTGCCAATTTTCCTGAAGGTACCCAAAGATCTTATTTTGATAACAGAAGCTTTGTACAAAGATGTGTTTTATGCCAGGTGCTATGTGCCAGTTGTTTATATGTAGTTGCAAATTCATAACAAGAGGACCTTCTCTATATATAGAGGGAACATCTAAGGAATGTGCAATGATTGTTACTTTTAGCTGGCCCACAAGGCAGAATCCTTCATCTTCAATGTAGTGTCTATGACTCCACATGTGATAGCTGCATTCATGCCCTTTTGGGAGTTGAGCACCTACCGCAATGACTTGTTTAAGGGCTGGGTCTCAAAATTTGAATAAGCACCGCTCTTGAATAAGCACCGAGGTACAGAAGTATTGAAAACAACTCAAGCACTAAAACAATATTCAAATTTATAAGTGCTGTTTCTAAGGGCTTCTATAGTATAATAATTATTACAATTAACGTGAAAATGCTACATTTGTAGAAAAGGACAACAAATGGTTATTTATTGGAACATGCTCCCGGGGGGCACTTCATTTTTTTTTTATACAGGTGTGTGGCTGAACCCCTGACTACCCTTACCCTTGCTAGGGCACTCGTTTGCCGGGTTTTCCTTCAAAACCCTACCCTTGCTAGGGAACTTTTTACATAATAGTCTTAGATTTTGCTCAAAATATCTTAAACTGACCTTGTTTGGGGGAAAATTTGTATTTTGTTCATGCTATTTTCATGAAAACTTGGAAAATACATGAAAATTTCTAAATTTTCCGGCTGAATCGGGGTAATTTCGCTGAAGGTGGACCCTTGCTAGGGACATTTTGCTCAAAAGTAGACCCTTGCTAGGGACCTTTCCTTGAAACAGTACCCTTGCCAGCCGCACATATGTGTACACATTACATAGAGAATACCCCCCCCCCCGGGAACACACTACTTCACCATACAGCCCTAAAGGAGTAAGCTCCTGCTTGTGCCAAGGTAGTTAAAGCAGCGTCCATTGCCCTCCAGTAACCCTAACTACCCCCATTATCGCTCGCACCTGGCGTGTCGAGCATGCGCAGTTAGTCCCTGCATGAAAGGTTAGGTCACGCCCTCAGACCCCAAAAACCTGGCCATGGTGGGCAGATATGTAAATGAGCTCACGTCCACTCCTCCTTCAGCCTTTAAGGGGCACTGATGCATAAATGCATCATGCCAATTGGTCATCATGATGCGTGAATGCAGACTGGCAAGTAACTCACCAGGGCTTCATTCATGTACCATGACGACCCTACTGGGGACTGGCGTGATGCTCCGATGAATTTCTGCTGAGCAGACTCGGCAGCACTTCATGAGTGCATCATGCCGACCAATGGGCATGATGCACTCCCGCATCAGTGACCCTCACAGGGTTAAACCTTAATACAACGTGACAAGTTGTGGGGAGTGGAGGGAAAATGGGGACAGACAGGCCCAGGTAAAAACATGGCTACAATAGCATCCCTAATACATCACAACCAACCCCAGGAGAAAAGGGCACCTGTGTGAGGCAACAAAAATGTACATGAAGAAAGGTGAAGGTGGAAAGGGCATAACAAAGGGCACTTCTAGTCCAGGGAGTGGGTGGTAAGCCCTGGTTTACGGGTGTGGGGGGCTGCCTTTACAGCTGTACAAGGGACCCAACATAACAAAAATTGACAAAACAATGTGGAGACCTGAGAGGTATACATAGGTGAGTGCTGGGCTGGATGATGGATGACCATTAAAACTGTAAGGATGGCATGACACCTGGAGGCGTCAAGTCAACACTCACTGTGTTCATTTGATTTTTCAAATGCAGAGGCTAAGTCTTCAGAACCGGACTAGTGAATTATGGAAACCCTCCAGGCCAAACTCAATATCTAGAGCAACGGCCCTGGCGAGTTACTCCCCTGGTCTGTTTTCCTGCATCATGCCGAAAGAAGGGCACACATGAATATGTACCTATGTTAAGTGAGAGGTGTCACTTGCTGACCGACAAGAAAAGAAACACACAAAAAAAAGCATCAAAAAGAGAAGGATTTACACTTCAAAACAACTTTCAACAAGAATTAAGCATTATAATACAGAAATCTCTATTGAATAGAAGAATTCTCTGGAAACCAGGAAAAGTGGCACCTAATGATATATAAAACACACTATTTCACCCTGAAAGGGTTAAACAGCTGCAAGCAGGGTTTGGGAAAAAAGCAACATTTTTAAAGGAGGGGCTTATATTGTTATACCTGACTGTTGTTACGCCTACAATCATTCACTGTCCCTACTAAATTATAATCCATAAAAAATGCCCACTTAAACACCAAAAGCCGTGTGATTTATGGGAAAATTCATGATAAAAGGGTTACAACAAAGGGCGTTCCTCAAAGACCGCATACTATGCCCTTTTGTCGCCATGATGCATGAATGCAGCCCTGGCGGGTAACTCGCCAGGGCTGCATTCATGCATCATGGCGACCCTATGGGGCTGATACAGTCCTTGAGGGTGGTCATGATGCACTTATGAAGTGCTGGCGAGCAGACCAGCACTTCATTGGTGCATCATGCCGACCAATGGGATTAATACATTAATACATAAGCGGCATTTAAAGGGTTAAACATGCCAATAGACACCATAAAAGACATGTTACCACACAAAAGAAAAGAGTTATGGGAAAATTTGAATATTTCATATCAAATATTTGTGCAACAGGTGCACACCTTATATCAAACACACCCCGGCAGACCTTTAATGAGAACCAGCCCTTGAATATGATACCAATGTCAACATTGGGGGATGGATGGGGCAATTTGAATATGACATTACTTGTATGTGTATACTTTTAGGGTATGAGAGATGTGATGATATATTGGGCCAATATTTGAGGACAAAGAAAGAGTCTGTTAGAAGCATGATTTAGTAAATGACAAAACTGTACACCCACCTCTCAGAACGTTAAAAGAGAAATTCCAATAAAGGGACCTGGGTCACATCCATCATACAGGTACTTAGTATTTAGCACATCTCCGTAAAATGCAGTTTCAAGGTAATATGTCTATAGATTGAATTATTAAAGTAAGGCAAAATATGGGAAGGGAATGTTGAAAACATCATATCAGTAATACTAATTCATAAAATGATAGTATAGTTTTCTAATATATTATGCTCAGCCTTTCTATCAATAAAGCCCTTAGCAGGAACTCGCCTATCCAGCATCATTTGTACAATGCCCAAACTATCCAATGGTGCTCAGAGGCCGCTGAGCCAAGAGTGATGTATACATCGCTTCAAGGTGGTGACAAATCAACATGAAAGGGATGGGGAAGACCTCCTCAAGTCTATTGATGATGAATATAAAGTATAAGACCTCCTATGTGAATGGAAGGGATACTGAGGAAAGAGGCTAAAGCTTAGGGACTGAGAGACTAGGATTAGGGGTTAATTCGTTCACACAATACTAGTAACAAAAGTTCCTAGAAAGTCCTAAGACGCCCTTTCATTGATGACATCCTAGATAATAATCTCAGGTATAATTGGTGTTATGTTAAGAGCAGGTGGAGAGCTGAGAATACGAGGGGTCGGAGACGTGGGGAAGGGTAGCACTATTAGGTCCGCATGATACCTCCAGATGTACGTTCCTTGGTCGTCATGATGCACCGATATAGACTCACCAGCACTGCATTTGGTGCATCATGCCATTCCTTGTGGTGTCAGTGCATCAACATGGCATAGTCCACATGATGTGCACAATTTAGCAGTATTGCCTAGGTTCTCACCAGGGCTGCATTCATGCATCATGATGACCTATGAGAATGATGCAGGGATTTGGCCCTTAATCCTCTTAGGGCCACAGGAGTGCATCATGCCTATTGGTCGGCATGATGCACTAATGAAGTGCTGGCGAGACTGCTCGCCAGCACTTCATTGGTGCATCATGCTAACCGTCCAGCAGGAATATCAACAAGGGTCGGCGTGAGGCATGATGCATTAATGCATTAGTGGCCCTTAAAAGGACCCCAGACGGGTAAAATCGACAAGGGGACAAGGCCACTTCTTAAAATCGACAAGGGACATGGGGGTGGGTGACAAGAGGCAAGACCCATTTCTTAAAATCGATAAGGGACATGGGACCCCCCTGTCTAGGGCCCTCTTAAAGGGTTAAAGGGTTACCAGACAGGACACGTGTCTGGATGTTGGAGGGTATGAGGGGTAAGTAGGAAACCCTCCCGGTAGGCTTCACCTCCAATTAACCCCCCTAGTCCCGCCACCCGCTAATGGATTAAGATTTTCAACTTTGACAGCCACTTAGAAAATTGAGTTCAACACGACTAAGTAGCCTTTTGTTACATGAATTCGGTTCCAGCTTTGCGATCTTATCATCGGTTTTATCAGATTTCCTTTGTTACACATTTCTTCACTTTTTGACTCAATTTTCCTTTTTAAAATCCCTTCCTTCATCACAAACCTGCAATCGTTAACTTCATTTTCTTATGAAGTGGATGTTCTGAAAGTATGTAGCTAAACTGGCTCCAGGGCAACATCTTCATTCTATCTATGGAATTGGTTTCTTACAAATGCAAAGACGAGTATTTCAACACTGACTGAACCTTCTATAGTCCTTTAAGTGTAATTAGATTAGTACATCCTAATTCATGGGTCAGCATCATGCAGCCCTGCAGAGTTATTCACCAGGACGCATCCATGCAAAATACTGACAGTATAGTGCTGACATACACTGTAAAAAAAAATATCATTGAAATATTGGTAAAATCCGTGCCCAGAATTTGTCAGAGACCCATCATTATTTTCAGTGAGACTGCTTCGAAACTACACTTGCAATGCAATTATGGTGGTTCATTGTTCAGTTTTACAAGGATCCCTGGTAGATTCAACAGTTATTTCTAGGACCCAAAGAATCGTGATGATGCATGGATGACGCCCTGGCGAGTAACTACTAATATGCATAATGCACTATGAAATGCATTAGTGGCATGAAAAAGTGATAGAAATATAAGAAGTGGGTGGAGGGACAGCCAGGAGGAGGTGACAGCTGATAGGCAAGGATGACCTGCTCATTAAGTACTCCCATTGTTAGCTACTGGAGGTAATCAGGGCTTCCTGCATGTCCCATCTCACACCATTGTCTCCTCAGCCCTTCACAGGGCCGCATGGTGCATCCACATTCATTTGTAATCATGATGCACCAATGCAGTGGTGGTGAGTCTACACGTCAGCACTGCATTGGGGGGTCATGACATCCCTATGGGAGTGCATCAATCCCACTTATTTAGCATAACGTTTGAATGCAGCCTTGGGGGTTGGAGTTACTTGCCAGGGTTGCATTCAAGCATTAAGATTACCTATGAAGATAATCTATTAATTAACCATGCTGCCCTTGAAGGGTTTTCAAGTGTCTCAGAGCATTGTCTCCTGGCTGAATACCTGACCATCACCAACCTGATGTGGGGATTCCCTTTGTCTAACAGGAGGGACATGGGAAGGTAGGTCAGCAGCGTCCATCCCCTAGGTGAAGTGTGTGCAGGATGTGCTGAGAAATCCCTCAAGGCCTCGAGGTATAAATGTATTTGTAAATGGACATATCTTTATATCCATTGTACATATATTGTATATACTCTGAAGTACATGTATAGGAGAAAGAATGTGGGCCAAAAGCAATTAACATTTACTGGAATTAGTTTGCTGTGTAGGCATAGTCAATAGATGTATAGGCTTAAAGGTCGTTAAATCAAGAAAAACAAAGTATATACATGTAATAACGTCGATAAAATTGAGTATACCTGAGTGAGTATTATGTTCACTTTGACAGATTTCTTGGCCCATGTCCATAGCGAGACATTTGTTTTAGAGAAGTTACCGTAAATCCTCGCGTATAAGAAGCGGCTTATAAATACACCAGGTGTATATCTAGTGCGTCCTATAGAATGTAGTCCAAGTCAGGTGCGTCTTATTGGCGAGGATTTTACACTATAGAACAGGACTGAAATGACCAAACTTTGACCCCAGGTTCGTCCTATGGGCTTTAATCTAACCCAGGGTGCGTCCTATACGCGAGGATTTACAGTACTCTCAAAATGAAGAGCCTCACTAACAATACTTACATCGTATTCAATCTAAATCTCACCTCTATCAACAATAATGCAAGCTACTACATTGATTAAATGAGTGGTCTGACTCTTTGTATCAATTTTGCATATGGGTACATCTGCCTCAGCTGGTGTGGTAGATTGTTGACTATGGTGGCCTCATGCCATGTTCATCCCTACACTGTCGAAATAATGATGGAATCCTCGTCCCAAAGTTGCCAGAGATCCGTTGTTATTTTCACAGAGATTCCTTGTACATTTGTGTACCACTGTGCTGCCACCTGGGGCTTCTTGTAAAACCTACACTGGTTCACTGGTATACAATTACGGTTGTTTGCTGTTCAGTTTTACTAGGATTCCTGGTAGATTCAACTGGTATTTTTTTACAGTGAATGATGAGCACATGTCATGTCCATCTTAACGTGCACTCTAACTAAATCATCTCAGGTAACTCATTCATGTTAGGTACTGTGTGCAGTACAAAAAGGACGAGTACAGAGTTACACGTACCACACGTATAATCAACTACACATACAGACAGATAGAAGTACAGATATAAGGGTTTGCCTTTTGATGTATAGCAGGAGTGAGTGAGTAATATATGTTTAACGCCATTTCGACAGCTAAGGTCATATTCATGGCGAGAACGACATTACACAATTTCACAGAGGAATGTGTCAGTGCCCGCGCATATGTGCACCACACACATCCTGAGGGGAGAGGAAAGATGAGAAGTAGACCCTTTTAAGTGGGCTAGGGAAGCCCGTGTATAGCAGGAAGCCTACAGTCTCACGCACACAATGTATCTCCATGTAAACCCTCATCCTCCTGGTCCTACACGCACACACAGCATCTTAAACCCTTTAAGGGCTAGCTAGATAATGCTTCCAGGCGTATGTTCCTTGGTCGGCACGATGCACCAATGAAGTGCTGTCGAGTCTGCTCACCAACACTGCAATGGTGCATCATGATGACAATGTGCGAGTGTGTCATTCCTGGGCCGGCATGATGCATGAATGCAGCTCTGATAGGGGTATTCATCAAAGTGAGAAAAGGGGAATTAATGTCTTCTTTGGTTCTTAAAGGCTTGGTTGCTACTCACAGCATTCTCAACCCCCCCCCCCCCTCTTATACATGTACACACACACGCACGCTCTCTGCTTTCTCCCCTGTTCCCTGCACATCTCCCCCATGACTGATGACTCATATTCAATCTCAGCAGTTCTCTAACTCAGGCACAGTGAATATTACATCCACGACAAGCCTAACCACATCCCATCAGGCTTAGACAGGCCTAAGATGAGCCTAAAACCTCACATGTCAGCAAGGATTACCAAACTCATTAATACACAGACAGGTTTAATCAGACATGACAGAACTGATAAACTAATATTTCTCAGACTGTAATTAGGGGAGGCACTGTTTATATGGCTGCTGAATACATGTATACACCCATTGAGAAATGGGTCTAGACCCATTAAACTGACAGGGTGACATGGTGATTTCTTAGAATTAACATGTGACATAAGGCTTAGGGACATGGAGTAGCAGAAAGTTAGTGACATGAGACATGGCCTTATCTTAAAATCGAGTGATAGGGATATGGGAAATAGAAATCTAGTGACATATGACATGTACTTTTCTTAAAATCGACATGTGACATGGGCACCCCTTGAGAAGACCTGTCAAGTTGAAGGCTCAAACCACTGCAATACCATATTGGTCTGTAGAAGCGCCCGGGCGCTCATTGATTTCAACCTGACTGTACCCCGGTGCTTATTCAAGGCCGGCGCTTATTCAAGACTTAAAATATAGTGAAATTTCAGATTTCAATACCCCTGTACCCCCGGCGCTTATTCAAGACCGGTGCTTATTCAAGACCCGGCGCTTATACAGGACGATAGGTAGGTATTTGTACAAGTAGTAGCATTGGGCTTTAATAAGAAACTGATGCCACATGACATATCATGAGCATGAGCAATTTAAAGAAAGTGCAGTCTTTATCCAACGGTTTCTCAGGAGTTCCCAATGAAAACCACTCCCGGGGCAACCCGGCCCTTCACAGGTCCCTTAGCAATAGGCTGAATATACATATATCCATAGTAAAAAGGTGTATATCCAAATAGGTGCAGAGATATCCACACAGATCCCTCGTGGTTACATGGTATGCCCACTGACTCTAGTCCTCTTCCTGTGGTATACCAGAGACATAATCATGATAACCCAGAGTCTCAGCATTCCCCATGTCTCAGTCTCCAACATCACATCACACACAGGCAGGTTGTTATATAAACCTAGACTAAGGAGGTACTTACAAAAAAGATGCACCAGGACAGCCAAGGCATCCACTGCTATCACAAAACAAACCTCGATTCTTCCACTGGTCTCTTAGAGCTGAGGAGGGAATGTGCTCCTTCCAAAGGCCATATGTACTCCAAACTATAGGCAAGATGTGATGGCTATTCCTGTGTGTTGTATATGGAGGCAAATGCTACTAATAATGCCTATTATAGCTTTGTAATGCATGCACAAATAGAGACTACAAACCGGAAGTACATGTTTTGGCATGCCTGTCTGGTTAAATGTGGTCACGTGACTTCTACATGAATGCCTTTGAAATATCATTTCTTTTCATGTCAATGAATATAATATAGATGCCATGTGTTCACATTGCACTACTAAATAGGCAATTATAGACAACCACAGGTATATTATGGAATACTTCTTATAGTGCTCTATTGAGAAGAAAGAAGAGAAATTGAATTTAGGGTGTCGAGGAAGGGGGTATGGATCAGGGGTAGACACTAACTTTTTGAGCCAGTGGCCACCCGGACCAACAGCCTCGGAAATCTATTGGCCCGCAGCTAAAGCTGTTGGCCCGGGATTTGTGATAAAAAGGTTGAAAATTACACACTCTATGATACTATCAATATTAGCCTACAAGTTGACGTCCCTGGTACACAAAAATCCCATGAAAATATTGCAGTTTTGAATTGTCTTTAGTCACAGAATTAAAGGGGGGAAAGTCCGCTGGACACCCGAGCCAGTAGGAAGCATGGTTTTGAAAAGATCACTGGCCAGCACTCAAAACTACTGGCCATTGGCCACCGGGCCAGTGTTAGTGTCTACCCCTGGCTATTATGTTCAGTCAAATGGTAGCATTGCTTTTTCCACATGGCCTCATTAGACTTGATTATGATAACAAAGGTAGTATAATTGATAATATCTAATTTAGAAAGAAAAATACAAATATTATTTCTAAACTAGAGGAATACCCCTTTTCTGTAGTATGGAATAGGCTGTCATCCGTCTCAGCCTTTGTCCAATTCCCTTGGCCATGTGAATTGGGCTTTACTATAGAAAATTCCACCCCCGGGGGGCACTGAATGTTGGTGGTACCAACTGCGAAACTACAGCCCCCCCTTTTTTGCCATTTCACAGCTTCTTTAAATAGAGCTAAATTTTTACAGCCCCCCTTTCCTGATGCAGTCTGACAACAGCCCACCTTTTCAAGACCCTCTTCCAAGTAAATTAATGTTCTTTGATGATTATATTCAGAAATTCACAGCAGTTACTCACAGCCCTGGAGTGATTACATGGAATATTCAAGTTACTTTCATCCAATGCAAGCTACAATAGGTATTGACAGCCCCCTAATCTTAAGATGTAACACAGTCAACAGCCCCCCTATTCCCCCCTTGTTGACGTGTCGACAGCCCCCGCTCCGCGGGGTCGGTACCGCAGTTGGTACCCGAACCGAGGGTCAGTCCCCCCCCCGGATTCCACCTTACCCAAGGCTAATGTAGCATTCTTCACTTCACAGAGGTACACCAACATCTCGGTGTTCATGGGAAAGTGAGCAGTGGCCCTGAGAGGTGTCACAAAGTCCTACTTCACGGGAAGTGTACAATAACTAGAGGGCTCTTCTTAGAAGACATCTTCCAGTCAAGAAGGCACATCATATTTTAAAGGAAGAAAACGCTTGGTAGGTAGACATACTGAGAGTCTTATTTTGTTAACTGTTAGGCCTATAGTTATATATGTACATATATTCTTTATGGAGATTCTCCTCACCTACTCCTCACCAATGGTCATACACTGTGGAAAATGATTCTCATAAAAAAAAAGAACTGCTTATTGTGTATACACAGAAATGTTTGTTACATACTTTAGAATTATAACATACACATCTATACAGTGTGAACACGCATATATCATGTATATCTGACTCTTCTGATAAGGCAATATTTAAATGGCAGTATTCTGATACCAAGGCAAGAGAATTTTTCTGCATACCATATATAACATTTAATAGAAAAGTCCAAAACATTACCAACAGCATAACTGCAATCTGTCACCTGCCTGGGTCTGTGTCCCTGTCACCCCAGGCACATGCCTCCCACAAATCTACCATTCATGAATTGAAAAGTAGAAAAAGAAAAATAAAGAAAGGAAGGACAGACAAAATCCCCAGACTAGAGCAGGTAATTGGTGGGGCGTGGGGCCCTGCCTACCACTTACAGAGATTTCTATGTCAGCTTTTATGAACCTGAACTCGTACAACATAAGGCTCCCTCCCCTCAGGTCTGAATATCAAATGGTATGCAATTCAACTTCACAATGTAATTCCGTCTCGCTTGAAATTATGTATTTGCCTAGAGGCAAACTTTTGATGTTCACTTTAGTTTGCTTCCAGAGTTTGAAAGTAAAAAATTATATTTGTTAGAGGCGTTACCTACCACCTTGGTGTACATTCTTCCTTTCTTATATATATATATATATATATATATATATATATATATATATATATATATATATATATATATATAAAAGAGAAGTGAAGTTGGTGAAATGAGAGTATAAAGTATAATCACAATATGATATGCCCACTGGTGACGTGTGATAAGTGAACTTAGAGCAATCAAAGACACATAAACCTCTGATAAGTATTTAATTTGAAACAATTAACCTGATTGCAGGTAGATTTATGGCAATAAAACGTCCCAAACAAGAGTGAGGATGTCTAGCCCCTTACATTGACCTTAGTTTATGAAGACACTACATGATAAGGCCCCTAGGAAACATCAAAGGAGGGTTGAGAGATTAAATCCACATTTTAAGACAAATGTCCCTCTCAGAATCAGGTCTTAGGTATGTCCCATAACATCTTATCACATCAGTGTGTGGCATATATAGGATCAAAGGGTTAAAGACGGATTGAAAGGGTTAAAGACTACATTTCTCCATGACATTACCCTTATACTACTCTATCAGTGCCTGTGACCTGACACTGACAGTATCCATTCCCTACACACCATTCCTTACTTCCTGTCACCAGGTATAACACACCCCTTCTAGGCTGCCATTATGTCCTCTTTTTTTTCTTTTTCTATGTCCTTTTTTATCAGAGCGAGAAAAAAATAGAATCTTGCTGCACGTCCAGCCATCTGCCTTCCTTCCTCCTCAATGCCCTTCTTGCTTGACCTAGAGCTGAATATAGAAATTTCATCGGTATCTACCTAGGGCAGTGGTCTTTTATAATTTTCTCTCTCTCTTTTTTTTTAAAGAAGGGTGTAGGGATTTTGCTGAGGCATAGGAATTTCGACTGGTTTCAGAGAGGGCAAAAAGAGTTACAATATATCAGCAAAAGGATGTCCCCTATAGTCTCCACAAGGGAGCGTGTGTTTCTAACTCATTGTAAAGAGAGGGGGGGGGTTAAAATTCCTCTCCTTCCCTCCCCACCATTGAAAAATTAAGAAAAGGAAAACTCCCGAGCAGACCGGATAGATCTTTCTCCATAACATGCTTGCAATATTCAGCTGACACAACTGTTTTAAGAATGTTGTTAGCTATTCCCCGAGATTTCCCTCTCATCACTTCCATAACATGACTGACATACCTCCCAAACACAGATGTCTTTGTCAAAACTCTGACATCTTGAAATTCCTCACCAAAACACCTGGTCTATTTCAAGGCAATACCTAAATGCCAAACCCCTGCCTTATTTGTCATATTTTGGGGGTAAATTTAGGAGTTTATGCACGCTACATTGATCATAGCATGCATCACTGTACAAAATATCTAGCCGAATTTACGACAATTCTCCTGCAACTTTAAAACAAAGATATCACAATAAATTTTACACAGATTCCTTGTGACACAGTACTTTACTGTGCTGTCACCTGGGGCTTTATTGTGAAAACTACATTGCTTCACTGCATTACAATTTTGGTGATTCACTGTTTGATTTCAAAAGATTTGAAGATTCAACATTTATCTTTTAGAGTGTTGCCCTCTATTCGCATATGTTCAACATTGCTTGAGGCCTGTTGACACCTCTAAAACACCTCCTAGATATAACATAGGGTCGCTAGATTGTCCTGTACCCCTCTATACAATGAGGCAATGTATTTGGTCCCAAGCAGAAAAATGTTAATCCTTTAAGGGGCACTAATATCTTGATGCATCATGGCAATTGGTCATCATGATGCATCAATGGAGCCCTGGTGAGTAACTCGCAGAGCTGCATTCATGCATCATGATGACAATTTGGATATGTTACACCCCCAAAGGGTCGGCATGATGCACCAATGAAGTGCTGGCGAGTCTGCTCGCCAGCACTTCATTGGTGCAACATGCCGACCAATGGGCATGATGCATTCCTGCATCAGTGGCCCTTAAAGGGTTAACTGCCTGACAGAAATTCCATCCCTGCAAATGCCCAGTTATAGAGGGTGTTTGAGTGGGTGGGTGGGCGGGCCTTTTGGCAATGGGGATTTTGGACATTAAAGAAGGTAGAAAGTGGAAGATGACTTCAACATACAGCAAATAGATTCTGACAGTGCCCTAGTTTACAGTGACGGTCCTCACCCTCAGCACAGGCACATCCCTTTGTACTAAGCAACTTTACCCTTTAAAGACTAGTATTGAATAATGGGGATAGCCTAAGGGTTTATTCAGTAGGACAATTAAAGGTCAAATTTTGATACATTTGACTGTATTGGGATATATGTGTGTGGATTCATTATAATGATGTAACATTATATAAATTGAAACTTATATATGTGGAATCATCTATTGACATTGTAAGGATACTGTATTTTGATACATATTTGCAAATTTATCCGGAGTGGGTGGTTTCACCCCCCCCCCCCAACAATTGACACCCTGAGAAAAGAAGACGTTAATTTATGCCGCTACTTGAGGTCTAAAAGCTTAACATTGCAGTCCATAATGCACCAATGAAGTACTGGTTGGTCTCCTTGCCAGTACTTCATTTTGGAGCAACATGCCGTCCCTGCAGGAGTGTATCATTGGCATGATTCTTAATGCGAGTTACTCGCCAGGGCTGCATTCATGCATCATGACGACCGCTGGGCATGCTGCAATAATGCACTGTATAAACATCACTGCTGAATCTACCAGGGATCCGCGTGAAACTGAACAGTGAACCATCGTAATCGAGTTGCAGTAAACAAGTGCAGTTGTTACAAGAAGCCCCAGGTGGCAGTACGGTGGTCAAAGAAATCTCTGTGAAAATAACGACCGATCTCTGGCAACTTTGGGACGTCACAGGGATTCTACAGTTATTTAGACGACTTTCCTTTTTACAGTATATTGCTAGCGGCCTTCATAGGGTTAATGTGAATACAGACAATTACAAAGGGCCACTATCTCCCAGCCCTATACCAGTATGGGGCATCCCCTTCTAATATGTCTTAAGTCACGATCCAAGACTGCCAAGGTCAGATGTGCTGACAGGTAAAAGATTGTTTGAAAAGATAACTTAAAGAGCAATATTGCCAACATTTCAACAGGTACAATATGCCATGTGTTTAAAGTGGGCTTTCAGTCATGAGTCACATGTAGTTGGATTCTTTATTGGTTCCAATCTTTTGAACTTTTTTTTTTCTTCTGTCCCTCCCCCAAAATGGGTATGATTTCTTTTTTTGCAACGCATCTGTTGCTTAAAATGACCTCTCCATTACCTTTATAATGCACCAATTTGGTGTCAGCGGTTAACTCGCCGTCCCTGCATGATAACAACCCCTTAGGACTGCATCTACCCACCAGCCCCCCCCCTCCACTCACATCTACCCACCAGTCCCCCCCCCCTCCACTCACATCTACCCACCAGTCCCCCCCTCCACTCACATCTACCCACCAGTCCCCCCCCCTCCACTCACATCTACCCACCAGCCCCCCCCCTCCACTCACATCTACCCACCAGTCCCCCCCCCTCCACTCACTGATACCATGTGTGTTACAGAAAACAAGGAAAGAGGGGCCTTTTTTCAAATCATTGAAAGTCAGTCGAAATCGAAAAAGGAGGCGTTTTTGTACATCAGCCTCATTTGAAAGGGGGTGTATTTTACTGTGCTTCCATGGAAGGGGGTATTCATATCACCATAGTTCATCAAAATGCCAATGTCCCAAAACCCAGCTGACCAGGTATCTCATCCACGAATGTAATGAAGTGCATGACAACCAAATTGGTCTATTATTTGTTGTATTTCTTTTTTCATGGAAAGGGCTCGGACTTGTAGATAGGTTTGCATTTCATGAAAAAGGGGTACCTATTAGAACCATTTTTTTTTGCCATAAAAAGGGGTATTTTCGCACTCAAAAATCAGTGGAAAGGGAGTATATTTGGGGTCCCAGAACTCACATAGTGTCGGGATGTATTTGGGAGTGCGGGGGTTGGGCCCACCAGACTCAGCATCAAGTTCATATGTCATTAAATCAATGCATCAGTATAATTGCATCATGATGACAATGCAGAGTTATAGGGTTAATACACTAGGCAGGAACGCATAAGCATCCCCTGCCGAACAAAGCAATCGTCTTTTAACACATTAGATACCTTATATAACACAGCCTCGAATTCATGTACGCTACAAGATTATTTTTTTTTTTTGTTTTTGAGTTTTGAAACAAATGTTATTGTACATCTCACAAATGGAATAAGTGGACATTGACGTACAATTGTTAATATAGATCGATTATCGTGGTTTCGATTACAAGCAAGCTCAATATAGCAACAATATCAATGTATAGTAACCACATAGTTAGTCACTTTCCTAGCAAATGATTCCTATTTATAAATTAATATTGATATACACATAATATGATGATGATACATACAAGACAGGACAAGAAACCAATGACATTACATGGAAAGACACACAAGACGTCGATCCAATGCCAAGATAGAGTGAATAAATAGTGAATAAATATATAGAGCTCACAGCATTCATACATACTCATTGATTACACTATTAAGATTGCAATTTACAATTTAGGGACCCAAGATTAGGAATTTATTACTCTGACTGAAGAAGCAGAATATGAACTATCTGGTGCATCTACTGACAAAACTGATTCCTAGTGAATGACCTATAATTTGTACCTAAGGGTGTCCATTAATCCTGCTCCAATACTCACTGCCTCGTCACAACATGGCCTTTCGTTATCCCCTTTTTATGTTCAATTTGCCTAAATATCACCAAGGCATTATCCTGCTCTATCACGCAAACCACACCAAAACGACCAGCCTGACCCACATAAAAGCAAATAAGCTGATGTATTCCCAAACCAATCTCAGCTTGGTGAATGTTACAGAGTGTATTACCGTATTGTCGCCCATGCGCTTATAGATTTGGAGGGGTGCTTACCCCCGGTCCTTACACAAAACATGCGTTTATGCAAGGTCTATTTTCAGTGCTTAGAAGATATTTCAACACCCCCTTAGGGAGTGATCATTTTTTAACAACAGGGGGGGGTGGGTTTGAGGGGGGGGTCAGAATTTTCTCAACCCCTTGAGGGGGGGTCAGAAATTTTTCAATACCTCTGATGGGGGGGTCAAAATAATTTCACCTGTTTTCAGTGGAAAACCCCGCGCCTTACTATAGGCTAAAAGGGGACGTTTGCGCGCAATTTTTGTCCCTTATGGGGGGGTCAAAAAAATTTTACCCCCTCGAGAGGGGGGATCGAAATTTTTTTCGCGCGTCCGCGTGCAAACCCACCAGCCCCTCCCTGTTGTTAAAAAATGATCACTCCCTTACCCCCGGTGCTTATGCAAGACCGGCGCTCATGTGACCCCGGCGCTTAAAGACGACGATACGGTAGTGCATCAATGCATGATACCTATCGGTCGTCATGATGCATGAATGCAGCACTTCATTGATGCATCATGCTGACTCTACAGGATTGATACACTCCCATAGGCCCTAGACACGGGGGGGTCCCTTGTCCATTGTCGATTCTAAGAAATGGTAATTGCCTCTTGTCTCCCAACCCCATCTCCCTTGTCGAATTTAAGAAGTGGCCTTGTCCCTTGTCTCTAAGCCCATGTCCCTTGTCGAATTTAAAAAGTGGCCTTGTCCCCTTGTCAATTTTACCCGTCTGGGGCCCTTAATCTGATAATGTACTGGTGAGCACTTCATTGGTGCATCATGACGACCAATGGACATGATGCACTCCTGCATTAGTGACCCTAAAGGGGCCAATTAAGGCATGATTTAGGAGTGTGCACACTTGCCATCCTCATCCCTGTCAGGTCATTGTCTTTGTGCCAGTTCCACATAGACCAGTTGGGAAGTCAGATCAGTGAAATGAGGCGTGAAGTCAATATGATATGGTTCACTGACTTCTCGCCGCACGTGATTACAGGCGGGATAATGCGAGACAAAACGGCAAGGCGTGACGTCATTTGGAGAACTAGGGGATAGCGTCAGTCATCCGTGTGTGGGCGTTGAAGGTCTCTCTTGGTCTTTAATATGCCAGGGTGTGTGCAGTGGCGAAAGGGAGGGAGGGGGGACGTCTCATGATTAGAATGCAAGCTTTTATATTTTCTATTTAAGATTAAAATAATTCAATCCAAAGAGAAATTTACCAACTGAGGCAAGTGCAAGATGTAAATAGACTTTTCTCTGGTCTCTCTGGAAATTATGATTATTTCTTTTTTGGCATAAAACAAATCATTATTCCATCATTTGTTCAATTTCAAAGCCTCTTTCATCTCCTTAAGAATTTGGCATTTTATATACCATCGAAATAGTATAATGTCACCTATTATGTGGGTCTAGACAGACAGTAACGGTAGAGTCATGGCACATTTAAACTACATTTGTCCAACATTTTTAATTGATCCAAGTGAGCACAATATCTACTTTCCATTGTCCGAGGTGCCATTGTTATAGCTTAAAGCCATTGATACCAATTTGCACTTCCATCATTAAGCTACCTTTTGTAACATAAAACATTTCAAGAATTGGTTCTCATGCCGGGTTCTCATGTCAGTTAACATCTTGAGCTGAACCCTATCAAAGCCAGGCAGTTAGCCCCTCCCAGGTACCTACTCTACCATTGCGTGACAACCTCTAATGACGTCATTAAAACGAATCCACACAATTCCCTCAAAATTTGTAAAAGGGTGTAAAACCTGTATCACTCATCCATGACATTTTCCACCCTTAACCCTTTAAGGGTGGCATGGCGACTTGAGGTTTGTGTACCAATCTGTTTGCCATGATACACCAATGCAACCCTATAGGGCTTACCCGGGATACATTTCCAACCAATGAGATGATTCCCTCCATTTACTGCAGAATGTTTTGGGTACATTATGTAACAACTGGTAACCATCATGCGGATGTTATCAGTGCTTATCTCACCAGGTCCTAGATCAAGCAATGGCCGACCCACGGGATCTCAATACTGAGCCCTATACTTCTTGCACACCTAGCACTGACTCTCAAGGAGGGTATCAATCCGGTAGGGTCGTCATGATGCATGAATGCAGCCCTGGCGAGTTACTCGCCAGGGCTGCATTCATGCATAATGACGACCAATGGGCACGATGCATTGTGCGGCATTCAAAGGGCTATCCGTCCTTACAGCATTCAACCCAAAATTAGCCCAACTACCAGTTTTTGGTACCTGAACAATTGATGGAGATTTACGACCGTTATATCGACTCTACAATGCTGTGCCTAAAAGTACTTTATTGTCTCCCAGGGAGGAGAGTTTCTCTTTTAATGTTTGCCACCGGAAGTCACTGGAGCGCTGAACGACGGTGGTGCCATCGCATAGAGGATGCCGACACGGAACTACCAAAAAATGGCCCCTGGAATTGTCTTTTCACATTGCTGCGTACGCGAGTGCAACGTAGATGTTTAAAGCAGCAATGGACAATAGATGGCATCGTGACATTCAGTGCACCCCCACGGGACCCCCCGAGTGGACATTTCTTTTGTAGAAAGAATAATAGACTTCTGCTGATATCAAACCTAAAATTCAGAACCAAGGCGGTGTCTTAGAAATATCAAATTAAGACCTAAAATCTCCACAACTGAAAAAAACAAAAACAAAAAATAACAACAACAAAGAACAAAAAAAGTGTTCCCTTGGTTGTGATACACAGGGACAGTGTACCTGCCACAGTAGTAGCATGTAGCTACACGTGAGGGGGTGATTGAGGATCTAGCACATGTAACAATGACCCCATTGTGGGGTTTCTATAAGTGTGTCAGTTGCATGTCACAGTCAAGTTAAGGTACCCTTTAACAACTTCAGGACAGGCTACTGCTTAAAGGCATCATGTACTTTGCCTTCATGATGCACAGATTAAAACCTGGTGAGTAACTCGCCAGTGCCACAGTGCATCATGCCTATCCTACGATATTGAAACTCCGCTGAAACACCAAAACAGGGGTTCCTGTCAATCCAAATGTCCACCGTGATTGTTGTTGGACATGAATATTTGATGCCAAATCATTCTGTAAATGGTTAAGGTGCCTTTCTATACGGGGTAGGGGAGGACCCTAGTATTATGATGGAATGGTGGCTTCAGGCACGGGGATCTTGTACCAATATGATTAGGACTGCCTGAGATGGGATGCCTGAGTGCATATTGTCAACCTAAACTTGAAACCTAGCCTTTCAAAGCCGCCTCAGAGAATTTCATATATTCATTTATAATTGCTAACCCAAACTCTTGCAATAATGTCCAATTATGACTAAGTTCTACACTAGGGAGTACAATTTATATCCCACATCATGTATCAAATATGGTCTGAAGTCATGATGCATACTTTTCTCATATGGGAAAGCAATGTTTTCACACGCTCTACAAGCTACAAGCCAGGTGCATGTCTACTTATTAATGTCTACAACTACCGGGTATGAAGCTCTTAATGCTTAATGTAAATTGTACATATGAAGAAAGTCTTGTTCCACTTGTATGCAGCTTTCACACTTCAACATTGAGTGTACAATATACATTTCAAGCTGGGTCTTACCTCAGGTCTTCTTGTGGTACAATCAGGCTAGCAGACACGTAATATTCCTGTAAACAAAGATAAATATGATAAGAGGAAGATAAAAAATAATATCATCTACTTATTTTATATCAATATATATACAGGCCATGAATTGTGTTAAACTTTCACCTTTCACTTTTTTGCCCCCATTATTATTCCTTTTACCTACATTACAGACACATCGTTTAAAAAGATTATTTCCCCCATTTTGTTTTGATGTGAATGCATATTTCTCTCTCCTATATGTCCTATATATGATGCACATTCAAATATAGATTAAAAATGTGATTTTCCCCACACTTGTAAATATCCCTAGCAACATATGCAGACTCATGTCATTGAATTATGCCTACAAATCACCGTAAGATCAATTATCATAGCCCTGATTGAGCTTTGGAGAGGACCCCACTAACCCTTCATAGTGCACCCTGGATGAGGGGCAGAGGGGGCTTATGTGTGTGTACATCTAACACAATCACACCTAGTGTGTGAATTATGTAAATACCTCCTCCTGAATACCTCTAACATGGTCATTACATGGTAGGTCCACTGATACACATACAGGCAAACACTTCAACTGTCCCTGAGTGCTCTAGTACAGGTTTAGAGTAGAGCTTTAAAGGTAGGAATGGGATTTCCATTTGTCATCATGATGCACCAGGGGTGCATTGGTGCATCATGCCCACATTTTGGGGACTGATGGAGTAGGTATGATGCACTGGTAGGGCATGAAGTGTGCCTAAATGCACCATTACCGTAAATAAAAGGAAACAGCAAAATAACCCAAAATTTTGCCTTTGAAGAGGTTTATGCTGTAACCGCTGTTGTATAATGGCATGAGAGGAGACCTTCCACTTTCTTCTACTAGTATTCTGATTTCAAATAAATCTTAGATTATGTCCCAACAGCATGAGACCATTTGATTTCAAGTTAAGCCTGGGTCTAAACATCATCTATTTATCACAACAATTTCTTAAAACATGACGCGTTTTATAAGAAAAAGTAAAAGCATAGACCCTTCACATTTCACAAAATATAGATGCTAATCAACAACACAACAACTTTCACTGGTACGGCAACATCAGTGATGTGATGTATGTAACTCTGACTCTAACCATGAGGATGTTAAATCAGGTTAAATGTACCCTATCTATGAAGTGGAAATCCCAAGTATTCTGACCTGATTTAGACCATTTCAATAGCTACAACAATTACTCGCCATACCTCTATAGTTGGACCTGAATCCCTGACTGTGGACCCCCTGGAGGAGCTAACTCCAGGAGGGCCCTTCTCCACCTCTTAACCCCCGCCCTCCAACTGGAAGCTCTATAAAGGCCTGGTCAGCCAACCCTGACCATTCCTACCATTGTTGATCTTTAACCCTTAAATTCTATGTTCAAAGTCATTTCATGCCATCAGGATACAAGGATGCAACACATATAAATTACCTCAGCAGCACTTCAATCGTGCATTTCCCTTTTCCACCTCATTTCAGACATGCACCTGAAGGGTCGGTATGATGCACCAATGCAGTGCTGGTGAGTTACTTGCCAGCACTGCATTGGTGCATTATAGACATGTAGACAAAGGGACGTGAATCACTGAGGCAGCATGCCGTTCTTAAAGGGTTATCAGGAAAAGCCCAATGAGGCTTGAGGCTCCTGCCCAAGTGACCAGCAGAGGTCAACAGGACAATGGGCGACAGCCACAGTCTTTACCTCCTCCTCCTCCAAGCTAGTGGATTCTCAGCCATTGTCAAAATTCAGACAGAACCTCTGGTCAATGTGGGGAAACCTTTTGATTCAAATTGCTCGTTTTCTTCTGACCTAAATTCTCTTTACGGTGTTCCAGCACTAAGTAAATGTAATAAAAATCTAAGCTGCAGCGTAATAGGTACTATATTGGGGAAAAATCAATCTTCCCAAATTTGCACAAACACTAAGACACTGTGACAAGGCAATAATATCCTGGCCATTTTGTAATAAAATACGCCTAACTTTTTTCTCGCTCCATTTTTTCATTAGATATGGTTCAGTACAAACATATCTAATGTTATGTATTTTGTATTAATAATGGTCACGGAGCCCTTCCTCTTGGAAACACTAGGGCTTTGACCAGTGACTAACGCCCCTTGATTAACCAATAACACATAACCAGTACTTGCCCCCCCCCACTCACCTGCACGTCCCAAGAGGGTGGGAGGTACAGTACATTGTACAGGAACTAATGAGCTGTGCACAGATTAGTCTATGTTATAATAACTTAATTAAGGGTAGGACACCTACTGGTACTACTGTGCACTCTCTGCATACCAAGTGAGCATATGGCCAGGGAGCAGCATTAATCGTGTTTATTATCTAAAAGTTATAAATCATTTCAAAAACAACAATTGCCTTTTTATAAGATTCTAGCAATCCTTAGTACTATATTGTTTTTGTTTTTATTTTGCTTTTCTAGCGTTAGGTAAATGGGTCATACTCAAATCGTCCAAAATATGGGATAGGTCAAAATAGAAAATAGGCTCTGAATTCCTTTTCTCAGGTACACACCCTAAAGCCCTACTGATTGCATGAAGCCCATTCCCAAATCCAAGCCTACTTATCCAGGGTGTAATTGAGCTGAGGTGTTTGTCTAGCTTCCCTGGATCCTTACAATAACCCCCCCCCCCCAACTGACCCCCCCAAGGAAAGCATAGTGCATTAAGCCATCATACCCATTGGTTGGTATGAATAATGCAGCCCTGGTGAGTAAGTCACCAGGGCTGCATTCAAGCATCATGCCGGCCATACAGGACCAATACACCCCCAGAATGTCGGCATGATGCTCAAATGACGTTGGCAAGTCTGATTCAGTCTATTCATTGGTGCATCATGCCGACCAATGGACATGATGCACTCCTGCACTAGCGGCCCTTACAGGGTTAAAGACCAAACTAAGTGGTCAGGTAGGGTAACGTTAAGCAATCCTTGATCATTGTGTTTGCCTGCCCCCTTATATGCACCAAAACCATGTTCCCACGGCGCACAAGGGGCAGTCACAATACACATAGAGAAACCCCTCAGATCACCACTTTAACCCTTCAAGGGCCGCTCATGCATTAATGCATCATGCCCATTGGTTGTCATGATGCATGATGCATTCATGCATCATGACGACCCGATGAGATCGATACACACACTTCTGTCGGCATGATGCTCCGATGAAGAGCTGGCGAGCAGACTTGCAAGCACTTTATTGGTGCATCATGACGACCATTAGACATGATGCACTGCTGCATCAGCGACCATTAAAGGGTTGAGGGCCCTTGGACACCTAATGAGCCTGCTATCGGGGAAAATGCACTGTGCTATAAGATCCGTTGTAAAATATGTAATATTAGACATTGGAGATTTTCTCACTGCTTAAACTGGAGGCCGTCGATAGATGTGCTGATAAGTGAAGATCTCATATGTAATATACATATGTAGAGGACGTTGAAAATATCTAGGATCACCGGGACTCAAACCTGGATCTCTGGCATGACATTTCAGCATGCTAACCATTACACCATGATGCCTTGCCTGATATTTCCACCTTCCAACTACACCTGGATCAGTATGATACACACTATGGGAGCAGTGATTACCAGGTAACTGGCCCCTGAGGGTCAATCTACCGGGCACAGAGATTTCTGGTCTCCTACACATATATTTAGTTACACTATGGAAGAAAGTTGTACAGCTCTTCAGATTAAAATGGGGATATATTATGTAAAGGTGTCTGAAAACTTCCCCATTTACCCCCTCCCAATTAAATAGGTAAATAGATGAATCTACGAATAGATAGGTGGATGAATGTAAGTAAATATGGACCTAGACTAAAAGAAGCAGTTTCTCTTCAGATTTCATATCGTAATAAAATAGAAAATTACAACTAGTAGAAGAGGGACTGCCTTTATTGTTACACTGAAAACATGGAAGATCAAGTTGACGATACCTAAAACTACAACTTTAGGTAGTCAAAAGGACGACTTTAGGTCGTCAGCCTGACGACCTGAGACGTCAATATGATGACTCTGTACTGTCAATATTGTCATCCTGACGACCTGAGTCATCAGGACAACGACCTTAAGTCGTCATTTTGACTACCTTAAGTTGTAGTTTTAGGTATCGTCAACTTGAGGACCTAAAGTGGTCACCACTGACTAGTTTCAGATCTTCCCTGTTTTCAGTGTACATTGATGTGGCTTTAAAAATTATAAATGTACTTCTCTGATAACACAAGATATCTGCAGGGATTCATATTTCATATATCAAAACCTACCACATGGTCACCCTGTCTTTACTTCCCCATTAACATCATAAAGGTCATACATCTGAATCTGACCCCATTATGATATGCACCCAGTATAACACTGACCATTGTCCAGTCATGTCTGACACTAATCCTTTAAAGAGCCGCTGATGCAGCAGTGCATCATGCCTATTGGTCGTCATGATGCACCAATGAAGTGCTGGTGAGTTTGCTTGCCAGCACCTTATTAGAGCATCATGCCGACCCTCTAGGAGAGTAGCAAACCTATAGGGTTGGACTATGCTTAAATGTAGCCATGGGAAGTAACACACCAGGGCCACCTTAATGTTCACCAATGGGCAACTAGTTGCCCTTAAATGGTTAATCCTACCAATCTAGTTCTGAATGACAAGGCCTTCAGGATAAGCACCCAATAGCCCTGACATCCTCATTGTAATTACTACTGTCATTTCACTGCCCCCTCTGACACGTCCCACTGTCACAGTAGTGACAGGTATAGTGACAGTAGCAGATACCACTCATTGTTAGTTTTATGACTCACTCTCAGTCAATTTGAGTCTTAAAGATGAAATCAGAACTTGGTCAATAGTGGTCATCTTGATTTTCAATTCACTTCCCTCATCTCAGAGACTCAATAGCAAGGCAATTGATATAAAATCATTTGGCTGCATTTTAAGGAGCAAATATGCAATCTAATCATTGTCATGCATTAGCTAATCATGGCTTGAGCTACAACGTTTAGCATTATTCCACCTCATCTAAATTTTCCCAAAAGTAAAGTAGAAATTGACCATTACCTAAAGTAGAGTGATTAAATTGAAGACCACCTGAGGCATCAGCTATCTCTGATCATGACGTAGGCCTATTACGTCCTTCCACAACAATAGCTCATTACCCATACGTCATACGTCATGCCCTCTATTATCAGATTATCCGCCATTTTGGGATTGTGACCTTGACCCATGCTGCCCTTGTGCTGACCTCTGGGGAGTGACCGTTTGACCTTGGGGGAGCAGTGAGAGTCGAGAGGAACCCGTCAGATGGCGGTAACAAAGGGAAGAGCGGCTGGACTGTTAGTGTGGTCATTATTAGTTAGGTAAAGATGGGTTAGTTGGGGTAAGGGATGTACCGGTAGATGGGGCTGCAGCTGTACTATCTGCATTAGGGCTAAAGGGAAGACTTGAAATTAATTGATACATTTTACCAAAGAAGAGGCTAGAGAAATTTGACATAGTGGGACATTTGAACACACACTGTAAAGGGCGAAGAAGTGTCAATGAGGGCTGATCCATAAAATTTGTAACAAAATTTTGGCCATTCTCAACACCTCTTCTGGAGAGCATCAACACTGTAGGGTGAGTATGATGCATGAATGCATCCCTGGTATAAGAAAACCCCACAAAAACCAAAGGCCATAATGACGTTTAGATCTTTTTTTTCCTTTAACCAACTTACAACATATAAAGGCAAAAAAAAAAGAATCAGTGAAAGCCATAAAGACTTCCATTCCTGCTCACTCACGAAGGACCACACTTATCAGTAACTCTATACACCAAGCTCTGAAATTTAATGAACAATATGACAGATTTTCCCCCAGCTGGCTTTACCTATTTCAGAGAGATCCAGCAATATGAATGCTGGTCATGGCCCTACTTTGAAACAGTTGGCGGTGGGTGAGGGGAGGACAGGCTATCACTTGAGTGGTGGTTAATCTTGTTTTCAGTGAGAGGGTCTAGGCACACACAACCAAAGGGGAATACAAACATGGCACACGTCTCTGTCAACACGCCGACTGGTGTGTCAACCCCTTGTCTGAGTCATTCTAACAGCTGCCCAATATAGAGATGTCAATGGTACTGTCACTGTCAGATGCACTAGCTGTCATTGCTGCGGTCACAGAGTCTATACTGTTGTCACTGTGTTAAGGGGACCGCAGATGGGGTCGACTGGGTCGGCCGGTCGTGAGGTCGGGGGCGTCTGCGGGATGTCCGATCCAGTCGGTCAAATATCAAACATGTTTGATGTCCCCGATCGGATCGGATCGGTACTCCCTGGTTACTGATCGAATCTGGCCCGTCTGCAGTCGCCAGAGCCACTGTCATTGTTGCTGACACTGTCAGATGACCGGTCAATGGTACCATCACTGTTAGTGTTAGATGTACTGTCAATGCTGCTGTCACTGTCATTGGTACTATCATTATTGCTGTCACTGTAAGAGATACTGGCAATATGGCTGACACTGTCATAAGAACTGTCGATATAACTGTCACTGGCAGAGGAACTGCCACTGGCAGATATATGTCAATGTCGCCATCACTGTTAGTGGCTTAATCAATGCTGCTACCACTGCCACAGGTAGTGTCAATACAGCTGTCACTGTCAGTGGAAATGTCATTTTTGCTGTCACTGGCAAGGTTGTTATCATTGTCAGAGGCACTGCCAATTAATGATGGTTTCACTGACAAATGCATTGACAATGCTATCATAGAGAGCATAGTCAGAGGTTACTGGTATCTGTGTGGCCCCCAAGGGGTAAATAACGACATGGCGACATTTGGCCATTTTGAGGTGACATTCCGACATTGTACCCTTTTCAAAGTGACATGTGGCATGGATGAATCTATTAGTAGAAAAAACATAGGTAAAAGGGGCCAACATACACATGTAGTTTTGCCCTTTGAAAAGCCATACATCAACATTTTTTTCAACTTAAAATAGATAAATAGCCATTTAAAACTTATACTAATCCAAATAGTAAAGAAACCAATAGTAATTGAAGTGATCAAATAGCAAAAAAGTACTGGGATAATTACAAATTACACTGCATACAAATGCCCATGGCCTTGGTGAAATTTCTATTTCACATCTTTTATGGAATAAATTTATTCCAATACTATTGCCAACTATGGCCATCAACTGAAATACATTACCAGTGCTCCTTTGTCCTGGATTACAACTCATTTCACAGACACACAGAAAGACACATTCACTCTGGGTGTGAGAGTTACTTGTCCATTTGTTAAACCACCAAGGCAGGCTGTGGTGTGTGGCAATGAAGTCAGGAGTGAAGGTGAGATTGAATATCCTTTGTAGTAGGACCCCTTGTCAACCCACCTCCCATCCACCCATCACTTCTACCCACCAGGCACTGCCCACTTAACCCATCAAAGGCCGCTAATGTATTAATGCGCCATGCCCATTGGTTGTCATGATACATGAATGTACCCCTTGTGAGTAACTCGCCAGGACTGCATTAATGTATCATGATGACCCTATGGGATCAATACCCCGTACATGAACATTTAACAATGCAGGGTCGGCATGATAATCTGATGAAGTGCTGGTGAGCAGACTCGCCAGCACTTCATTGGTGCATCATGACAACCAATGGGCATGATGCACTCCTGCACCAGCGACCCTTGAAGGGTTGATACCAGCAGATGTCACACACAGAGCCTGGGACAGAGGCTACTTTCCACCTGCTACTTACAATCTGTACACTACACTCTCCATCCACCGGGCTGGTGGTACCTGCCTCCTCCCAGGATGGCTCCTGTATGGGGGCTGGTCCTTTTAGGAGGACATGATGCCCAAATTTAAAGTCACGGGTTTATATTGTTACCATGATGCACTAAAGCAGTACCAGTGAGTAACTCGCCAGTGCTGTATCAGTGCAACATGCCAACCTGCGCCCTCTATACGGTACTAGGTATTCCTATATCATTATGACGAAAAGAAACATAACTCGGGGGCATAACCCATTAAACCACTATACATACTTAACTACCATAATCTCCCGCGTATAAGGCGAATCTTATACGCGAGGTTTTAGTTCTCACTGGATCCGCAAGGGGGAGATCAAGACCTTCATTTTGATATATTACACTTCCCCTAAGTAATAATATTACATAGGTGGCTCCATCAGGTTCCATGTAACTGTAGCTACACGTAGCTTTTTGAATTTTGAAAATCCATTTAGTAGAACAAAAGTTATGATCTTTTTATAGCATATTCTTAAAATTCTAGGTGCATCTTATACGCGAGGTGTGCCTTATACGCGAGAGATTACGGTATTCATACCCATTGGTCGTCATGGTGTACTGATAAAGTGCTATCGGGTCTGCTCACCAGCACTTCATTGGGGCATCATGCCGACCCTCTCCCATAGGATCTGCATGAATGTAGCTTTGGAGAGTTACTCACCAGGGCTACATTCATGCATCATGACGACCAATGGGCAATGGGTTAATGGAAACAACGCCCATACACGAAGCCCCATCATTGTGGTTTGCATTAAAGGTAGGTTCACCTTAAGTCAACCTACACCTAGATTTGGCCATCCCTCCCTGGAGTTCAAAAATCAGAACAATACAGTAGTGTGCATACTGCATCGACGTTAAAATTTTACCAACTCATTTCATAATGCATTAGCGGCCCTTGAATGGTTAAGAAGGGCCTGCTGCTGTGAAGACACACAATGGTCAGATGGACTATTAACCACCATTTACCCTGGCTCTAAGAATACTTAATAGGCCGTGCTTTTGTCATCTTGTCTCGGGCAGATGATTTTATATCACCCTCTCGCTTGGTCAGTTAAATGAAATAATAGAATCCCATTTGGTGATGGTGCCTTATTCAAGCTCACCTACCCATAACCGTAGCACCATTCACTTACGTAAATACGCCGGTAAGTACCTACCAATCGGTGCTACCACTGCTAAACACAGCCCAGGGGGTAGGGGGTACTGAGGGGTAAATCTCTGCAGGCTAGGAAGATTTCCACCTGGCATATATGAGTTGAGTTGAGTTTAACAAGTTTATTGGCAGAAATCATACATGTACGTTTTTCAGATCGGCCAAAACACGGCAACAGGAAAGAAATAGTGTAGCGCTCAATCAGGTTGTACAAAGTTACATCAGGCAGGCATCATTTTGGGTGTAGATCATTACGATATTACTAAAGACATAACTAAAGCCTCTTAGGGGCTGTATGTATCACCATGATTTGCACAAGCATATATGGGTGGGACATGCCAAGGAATCTATACTGCAACCAACAATCTAATTCTCATCAATTTAAAGCTTCAAACATTACAGAGCTTAGATGCCAACCACTGTTGAACAAAGAGCTTGATCAATATTTACATTTTTGTCTGGAGAAAATAAAATATTTCAATATGAAAATCAAATCCCAGTGAAAAACCATATTTCCCAAACATAGAAAGAAATAACCTGTTTGACCAGATTTTGGGAGGCCAAGAAATTCTAAAAACGGTAGACCCTATGACTAGGTTATATTCCAACCTCTCACAGTAGCAGTGATTGGTCGCCCCAAATGTGTCCAGTCTCCAACTAAACTGTAACAATAAGGTGTAGTAAAGTGAGAGATGAACTTAGTAACTGGAACTGAGAGGTTGACAGACAACCAGGAGGTAGAGGCAATCTACTGCTGTAGCAGTGTAGCTACTACAGGAGGCTATGGATTATCTGTCACTGTCACGGTGTCACAGCGTCCCATCCCACACCCCCGGGGCACGGTCACAGACTGTCATGGCATATATGGACAGAGGTGGGCATGAACAATGCTCCAGTCACCCCAGGGTTAAATGCCCACCCCTACCCTGCTGGTTAAGTGGCACCACCCCGGCTAAAGCTGTGAGTGGTGCTCCTCTTGGTATGAAGTGAGGGGATGAGCCACTAGGTAAACAATCACCTGCATGAACCTTTATGGACGACATTGGTTTCTGTCCATCCATCGTCACGATGTGCTAATGTTGTGTTCGAAAGCGTAATTGCCTGCGCTGCATTGGTGCATCATGATGACACTTTGAAGGTGTTTCAATCTATTATTGAATGCAGCGTTGGTGACTGCCCAAGACTGCATTCACACAGTGCACTATAGCATTTTATGACCCTTAACTCTTTAAGGGGCGCTGATGCATTAATGCATCATGCCCATTGGTTGCATCATGTCGACCAAAGGGCATCATGCCTTAACACATTAGCTGCCCTTAAAGGGTTAATCGGACCCTGGGTGCTTGAGGTGGGTTTCGGTTGTCCTACCACACCCACACACCTGGTGGGACACCACTATGGGAAGGTGTCAGGCACGAGCAGAAGGTGGGAGGGGGTGGCAGCAGGCTGTAAGGGGGTATTAATTTAGGGTGGTTGTGGGGGGCAGCAGGCCTGATAAGATTGACACCTTTAAGTCAAGAGAAAGCTTGAGGTGAGAACAGAAGGCATAGAGCCTGCAGTGATTTCTATTGCTGCATTCAACTATTTCAGAGTCATATGATACTTCAAAACCTCAGATATTTATACTATCATCAACTATAGGCATATTTCAATTAATGATGCAGGCTTTAAAAGCAAACAAATTACTTGTTGGCTAAGTATTAGGGCATCAGATTCTGGTGGGAAAACATATATGCCTTTCGAGATAGGCATAACACACGATGATAGATCCAGCCCCTGTGAGTCACTTATAAAGAACCGAGAAGACAAAGAGAAGGAGTGAACAAAATGCTAGCCTTAGAGGTTTACTGGTGATAGTAGTGGAAGATTAAAGGCCTATTAGACACGTCAGCAACTGTACCAGTAGGTTGATTAGCCTTCATTCTGCTCACCGACTTCTGTACCTTGATGACTCGTGGTACCGTGATGATGACTAGTAACCAGAACAAGAACATGAGTGTCATCTTGTCCTCAGGAATGGATATCAAGCACCCCCCCCCCCAGTCACTACTTCTCATTCCCATTTATTAACCCTGCCACAAAGGGCCAAATTGGGGGAAAAGTATGAAACTGCATAATTTCCTTTTCAATAAACAACAGACAGACACAGATTCAGGCAGATAGATAGATATCAGTATATGATCAATATCTTTGTAACCCTCATGCCGACCCTCTGGGAGTTTATGTATCAACCATGTTGCCCCAAGGAAGTGCTGGCGAGCAGATTCTCCAGCACTTCACGGGTGCATCATGACGACCGATGGGCATGGTGCACTCCTGTATCAGCGACCCTTAAAGAGGTTAGTATTGTGAGAGATGAGTGCGAGGGGTGCCTGGATATGGGTGGTATGCTGCTGCTACTGCTGCACAATGAGGCATAAAGTGCTGATGTCAGCATGCAATAAGCCGTGTACAACCAGGTGTGTACCAAAGTCACTCACCGTGAAGTTGGTATTAAGCATTGGCATTTCTCCACAAAATTAAATCATTGACTAATATTATCTCCTTCTCATTCTTTCCTTTTCACTGTTTAGACTGCTATCTACACAATGATGCTTGTTTATTTAAGGAGAAAAGAATGCAGATTGTACAAGATCCCTACGTGGAAATAAAGTTCCTTGTTTTTCATTCTCTATTTGGGTATTATAAGTCTCTTCTGGTGACATCATGAATGCTTCAACTGATTCTCAATGTACAAGAGATGTCACAGGGATGAAAGTGGCTGAGCACAAAAAAACAAGCCCGAAAATGTTCTATTATAATCTCCTTTAATAGATATAGAGGTTTGTATAGGAATGTACAGGTCTTTAGAGCATGGACATCCCTTGAATAAGGGGGAAGTCCTGAAGACCTCCACCCCTTGATATACCATATCATATGATGATGAGCTACTCTTTGTCCACTACAAGATGTACTAATATCCATTAGTAACTGCTCCACTCCCCCCATCCGCTGAGCTGCTCCCCTGCTGCTCCTCATCAGTGAGACAGTAATGGTAGTAATTAGTATGACTAATCTCTAATAGCTACTTGTAATACAAATGAAGGGAGCAATCTGTACTAGGTACTACCTAATGTGGAGGCACTGATTACACGGGTGTGGTCTTTGTCAATAATTAGGGATTGGAAAGAGGTTACATGTACGACATGATGCCTCTATATTTCATACACTAACTCAGTAAGGGATATTGCAGACTGAGAGCACAATAATAAATTGGAAATCCAGAAAAATAGCTGATTCCTTCACAATAAGAAGGAATATAAATACCAATGCAGATGCATTCGTAAAACAAGCTTTTGAAGTTAGAACAACACTAGAGAAGAAAGAGAAATTGTAAGGTTTTTTTCTGTGTCATTGCGTGTGCGATTTCTTTTTCAAGCTTTCAATTTAGAAAGTTTGATGGGTTGCATGTTTACCTTATCGAACTATTATGTGCTTTGCAACTAATAAATGTAAGAATGGTGTTAGGAAAATGTTTTCCCTTTGAGAGAATAAAAATCCCCGTGATGAAAATTTAACAGGACAAGTGCAGTACACGACCATGGCATGGTGTGTCAACATGATAATTGAGGCAGTCATGATCGACCTCACATCTGAATGTGAATATTATTAAATATGATAATTGAGAAAAGTGAGAGAGGAAAAAAACGAAGGAGAAATTCAAGTAGATGAAATGGGAAGAGTCTTAATAGCATGATTCAATTTGGGATCTGTGAGGGGCATGGTATACAAAAAAAAAAAGAAAAAAAAAGGTTGATCTCCCTTCCACTGCCAAGGTTACAACCCTTGACTGTAGACATAATGACATATATAGAACTAACCTGTGTCGTGCACAAGACGCTGCCAACACCTTGGCACCTACAAAGGCCACAGGTTTCTAAAGGTTAACCCTTTAAGGACTGCTAATGCATGTATCGTGAATAACTCACGAGGGTTACATTCATGCATCATGCTGACCCTACAGGGTTGATATACACTCTTGTAGGGTCAGCATGATGCACCAATGAAGTGCTGGCAAGCAGACTCGCCAGCACTCCATTGGTGCATCATGCTTACCAACGGGCATGATGCACTGCTGCATCAGCGGTCCTTAAAGGGTTAAACCACCCACACTAACCATTCCTACTTCTTCTGGCTGAAAAGGGAGTAAAAACTCAGTTCAACAATTTAGGAAGTTAACGAGCTCTCAACATGACAAACTCTGTGTTCAAGTGAACCGGAAGTCGTGCTCCAAGGATTGTGTGACAAGAACCAATCAGAATGGAGGGTTTGTACACGTGACCGCCGCGGGGGTCAGGGCCTGGGCTAGGTGCTAGGAGCACTCCAGTTGGGCCCTTTCCCAGAGTAATTGTAGTGGAGCAAACTTCTGACAAAGTCTGTCTATTGAAAAGTCCTGTTGCCTAAACACTGCAGTTCTGGGAAGATGTTATGGACCTCCATCGACTGAAGAGGATTTAGGAAGATGGACATGACGTGGGGCAGGGTCATGAGGGATGATGTGGACATGACAGGATAAGAAATTGGGGCAGGGTGCTCAGAGTGACCATCCAGGGGAAATTATGAGAAAATAGGCATCTTGCATTGAGATCCAGCATTGAGATATTGTGCCCCCCCCCGTTATAAACAGAAGGAAGAGGCACACTTAAATTCAGTTGCCATCCATATGAGAGCTGTCCAAGACTTCGCCATTAATATCAACTTTCCTAACAATATTCTTCCATGTATGCAGCATTATCGACAAGATTAATCTTATCTCCACAAAAAAACTACGATCATTAAGATATATTATATCATAAAATACATTTAGACAGGACTTGTTCCTAGGTAAATTTTGCCACACCTAGCGCTTTTGCCTGATTCAATTAAGATGGTTTTGACTTTAAATCTTTTGTGAAGCGGTTTTTTTTTGTGACCAGATTGGCTGTTCTGAGGTTTTAGTCAAAAGTCAGTTTTTGACTTTAAATCCTATCCATTGCCTGCAGATATTACAATATTGATCCCTTTGAATGCATACTGTATCTTCAAAATCAATGGCGTAACCAAAGTAGCCGCTTTTGGTTCAACATGGGTGTGCTCCCGTTGGTTTAATTGCTGCCAATTAGTCCAGCCTATCATTACAACATTTGTACACGACTAATTGGTCCTCTATCTGACAGGAGCAACTATAACGGTCACGTACGTGCCATGCACCCTATGGGGTAGGATGGGGGAAAGCTTTTAATGAGCACACCCATCAATATGGGGGAGACAGGAGAAAGCCTTTACCCTTTATAGATGACATGATGTCTTAGTGGTATGGTTGTGATGCACCTACACTGGGTCAGGTTGAATTGTGTTAATAAAAGGATATGATATGTCTTAAAAGGTAAAAGCAAAAATAAAATATTTCAAAGGGGGGAATTTATAAGACTTCTAGTGAATCAATAGCTTATCTCTATTGATTTTGACATAGGAGAAAAAGTACATAAATTTTGAAGGGGAAAGCATGAGACTTCTACAAGAGAAGTGGGTGCCTATGGAGCCTAGGGCATGTGACGAGTCTAATTAGAGCATTATCCTGGGCTAAAAGGGTTAATGAGCATGGACCCTCATTGTTACCCATGGAGTGGAAGGTTAAGGAGGCAGACTGAAGGGTTGTTATCATGTCAGGTAGGCATTAGTCTCACCCCCTTCCTGTTTTAACCCCTTAAGGTGCATAAAATGCCCGGTCCCCGCACTCAACATAAAAAAGGGGACGTCACCTGTATTCTCACTTTTCAAAAATATTCCCTTATCCACTGATTTTCGACAGAAGAAAAAAGCACATCCCTTATTCTTAAAAAACATTGATTCCTGTTAGTGCCCCGTCCTTTGTTGTCATAATGCTTGGGATTCTACATTGGCCATTGCTGCATCATACCAACTCTTAAACCTTTAAGGGCAGCTAATGCAGGAGTGCATCATGCCAATTGGTCGTCACGATGCACCAATGAAGTGCTGGCTAGTGTTCTTGCCAGCGTTTCATTTTTGCATCATGTCGACCTTTTGGGTGTGTAGCAACCCCTCAGGGTTGACATGACAGGGCTCCAATCAGGACATCTCGTACACAAGTGGTCCTTAAAGGGTTAACAGCTTCTCAACATGTTATCAGACAATATTTTATCTTGGCTAATGAGGACACACACCCTTCAGACTGCCAATGTGCATGTTATGACATATCACACAGCCTTTTGATTAATGTGAGAACAAGGTAGACTGGCTGCAGTCCCTTAGCTCTCCTCCCAACGTCCCCCCATGCCTCTCCTCCTCTGGCTGCTGAGCTCAATTCACTAGAGGTCTTCTTAATTTTTCTGTTTAAAACGTGAAATCATTCCAATTCTTATTTTAATTCTCTTGCATTAAAATTGAGAGACTTGAGCAAGTCTAGGGTAGGGGTTGAGGCTAAATATAGTACAGGGTAGGACGCTGTTGGACCCGCCATACTGGTAGACTGCTTGACAGTAGGCTCAAAGCAGACAAGGAACATTGCAGTCACAGTGCAAACCCTATGGGCTCAAAGCAGACATGGAACTACATTGACTGACACTGCCCTAACCTTCTCTCCACAACCTCTGCATGGAGAATGACTCAAGTTGGTGCGCGTGAGTGAGAACGAGTGCTTTGTGAACTGATAAACCCCACAGGGTTGGCATGATGCATAAATGCATAGGTCGGCTTAGAAAACCACCAAGCTATCAATCCTTTAAGGGCCTCTGACTCGGTAATGCATCATGCCCATTGGTCGTCATGAATTGATCCACGCATCATGCCGACCCTGCCTACGTGGTGGTTTCACACCGAGAGGGGCAGCATGATGCTCTAATGAAGTGCTGGTGAGCAGACTTCATTAGAGCATCATGACGGCCAATGGGAATGATGCGCTAATGGGTTTAAGGATATGGGTTTAAGGATTAAATGTTGAAAGGGCTTTCGATACCAGACTTGCACAAGTCAACGGTTAATTTTTATTCAGGAAATATTTATAAAATAATGTAATTTAAGACTTTAATCTATACATGTTTTTAGGTAGAAAACCTCGAGTGAAGAGGTATTGGAGGAGAGGGCAGCTGAAGTATAGGACTGTGACCACTCTATTTTAATCCCATTTCTTCAAATTCCAGCAAGTCATAGACAAAACCTTTAAACTTTAGTTGAAAGTTTTGTTTTGATTTGGACTGACTTATCTATTGATTTAATCTACATCTATGTGATATCCATCATTAATAAGCTTATCTATTGATCTTGGACATCTATTAGTCATAGAGGTACACAAAATGTCTAAGGATAGGGCATTGCCCTAAAATGATCTATGGGCAACTGTGTTCTATGTGCTATGCTAAACTATGCTTTAACTAATTGCTGACAAATAGTGAGTAATTACTGACATATATTGAATAGTTGCTCACAAATAATGCATTATTACCGACATAGGAGGAGGTACTGGCATATATTGACTGAATGCTGACAAAAAGTGAGTAAAATACTGACATTTATTGACTAATTGCTGACAAATTGTATGTAAATACTGACATGTGTTGACTAATTTCTGATATCTAGTGACTAAGTATTGACATATCCTGAATAATTGCTGACAAAGAGTGAGTAATTACTGACATATATTGACTATTTCTGATAAATAGTGAATAATTACTGACATATATTGACTAATTGCTGAAAAAGAGTGAGTAATTACTGACATATATTGACTAATTTCAGATAAGTTATAAGCAATTACTGACATATATCGACTAATTGCTGACAAAAAGTGAGTAATTACTAATATATATTGAATGATTGCTGACAAATAGTGAGCAGTTACTAACATATATTGACTAAATGCTGATAAAATGTAAGTAACCACTACCATGTATTGACTAATTGCTGACAAATAGTGAATAATTACTAACATAATTATATTAACTAATTGCTGACAAATAGACCATATATACTGACATATTTTGACACATACCAGTCAAGGCAGGATGCACAATTGAATCAATGGCTATTTCTCTGTTATATATTGACTAAATGCTGACAGATTGTGAGTAAATACTGACATGTATTGACAATTGCTGATATAGAGTGACTTAGTACTGACATATATTGATTAATTGCTGACAAATTGTGAGTAAAATTATACTGATATATATTGACGAATTGCTGACAAATAGTGAACAATTACTAGTGCTGAAATAGTAAGTAAATACTGACATATATTAATTAATTGCTGACAAATAGTGAGTACTTACTGACATATATTGACAAATTGCTGACAAATAGTGAACAATTACTAACATATATTAACTAATTGCTGACAAATAGTCCATAGATACTGACATATTTTTACTAATATCTGACAAATTGTGAGAAAGGGAGGATGCACAATTGAATCAATGACTATTCCTTGGTTATATATTGACTAATTGCTGACAGATTGTGAGTAAATGTGTAGAGGCAAGGAGAAAGGGTGCTCTGTGCTAAAAGTCAACTTTAAAATTCAGATCACTAGCTTTTCAGTGATATATTGCAAGAGAGTATACTCCTGTTAGTCTTGGAAGAATGGCTTGCTAAATATGGGTAGCTATGACCATTTCCTGAATGGCAATAAGCTCCACATCTAATTGGTCATGAGATACATGAAAAATTAGCATAATTTATGCTAATTAGCTAAATTAGCATATTCTTTTAATTCTTTTGCCCATAACTTTTGAACTAGAAATGGTATTTTCGTTCTGTTTTCACCATAGTAAACCTGGTGAAACATACCTTCAAATGAGATCATTGATTTTCCTATTTAGAATGAAAATCATGTTTCCATGGCGTCAGAAATCAACAAAAGTGCCTATTTAGGCCCAAAAACGTTCTTTTTACATGCCTTGTTTGGAGCCTTTCCACCTGAAATAGAACGTTTTATCAAAAATCATTGAATTATCCATGAAAAAGTACCCTGAAACAGTTTTAGGCATATTTTTCCTATTCTAGCCCATAGTGATGCCCCCTGGTGGCTAAAACAGGTACTAAATCCCGCAGGAACCCCCATTTCTGCTTGCTGGCTCACAAATACTGACATATTTCGACTAATTGCTAACAAATGGTGAGTAATTACTAACATATATTGACTAATTGCTGATAAATGGCAAGTAATTACTGACATATATTGACTAATATCTGATAAATTGTGAGTAATTCCTGACATATGTGGACTAAGTGTTGTTATAAGATGGAGCAGGTTAGGTCTAAGACCTAAAAGACCCGAGTTTTAAATGCAATTTTCAATGCAATTTTCAATTCAATTTTCAATATTCAATCAGATATTGACAAATAGTGAGTGATTACTGACATATGTTGATGAACTGCTGACCAATAATGAGCAATTACTAACATGTATTGACTAATTGCTGACAAATAGTGCATTATTACTGATATATTTTTACAACTACTGACAAATAGTGAGTAATAACTAACATATATTGACTAATTGCCGACAAATAGTGCATTATTACTGACATATTTGGACTAATTACTGACAAAAAGTGAGTAATTACTGACAAAATGTGAGTAATTACTAACATAAATTGACTAATTGCTGACAAATAGTGCATTATTACTGACATATTTGGACTAATTACTGACAAAAAGTGAGTAATTACTAACATAAATTGACTAATTGCTGACAAATAGTGCATTATTACTGACATATTTGCTGACAATGCATCATGACATCCATAAAAGGGTTAACTGCACATCAATGCCTTGTCTATCAATAAAGGGTTGACTGTGCATCAATGTATCATGCTATCCCTAAGGGGTTAACTGTGTATCAATGCATCATGCCATCCATAAAGGGTTAAGTGCATCAATGCATCAGGTTATCCATGAAGGGTTAAATGTGCATCAATGCATCATGCCATTCATAAAGGGTTAACTGTGTATCAATGCATCATGCCACCCATAAAGGGTTAAAGTGCATCAATGCATCATCTATTCATGAAGGGTTAAAGTGCAACGATGCATCATGTTATCCATGAAGGGTTAAATGTGCATCAATGCATCATGCCATTCATAAAGGGTTAACTGTGCATCAATGCATCATGCTATCCATAAAGGGTTAACTGTGCATCGATGCATCATGTTATCCATGAAGGATTAAATGTGCATCAATGCATCATGTTATCCATAAAGGGTTAACTGTGCATCAATCCATGCCACCAATAAAGGGTAAAAGTGCATCACTGCATCATGCCATTCTTAACGGGTTAAAGTGTGTCAATGCATCATGCCTTTCATAAAGGGTTAAAGTGCATGAATGCATCATGCCTTTCATAAAAGGTTAAAGTGCATCATGCCATTCATTAAGGGTTAACTGTGTATCGATCCATCATGCCATCAATAAAGGCTTAAAGTGAATCAATGCATCATGCCATTCATAAAGGGTTAACTGTGTATCAATCCATCATGCCACCAATAAAGGGTAAAAGTGCATCACTGCATCATGGCATTCTTAATGGGTTAAAGTGTGTCAATGCATCATGCCATTCATAAAGGGTTAACTGTGCATCACTGCATCATGCCACCCATAAAGGGTTAAATGTGCATTAATGCTTTGTGAAATCCATAAAGGGTTAACTGTGCATCAATGCATCATGCTATCCAAGAGAGTTAAAGTACATCAATGCATCATGCCATTCATAAAGGGTTAACTGTGCATAACTGCATCTTGCCATCCATAAACGTTTAAATGTGCATCACTGCATCTTGCCATCCATGAAGGGTTAAATGTGCATTAATGCATCATGCTATCTATAAAGGGTTAGATGTGCATCAATGCATCATGCCATTCATAAAGGGTTAACTGTGGATCAATGCATCATGCCACCCATAAAGGGTTAACTGCACATCAATCCATCATGCCTTCAATAAAGGGTTAAAGTGCATCAATGCATCATGTCATTCATAGAGGGTTAACCGTGCATCAATGCATCATGCCATTCATAACAGGTTAACTGTGCATCAATGCATCATGCCATTCATAAAGGGTTAAAGTACATCAATGCATCATGCCATTCTTAAAGGGTTCAAGTGTATCAATGCATCATGCCATTCATAATGGGTTAACTGTGCATCAATGCATCATGCTATCCATAAAGGGTTAAATGTGCACCAATGCATCATGCTATCTATAAAGGGTTAGATGTGCATCAATGCATCATGCCAATCATAAAGAGTTAAATGTGCATCAATGCATCATGCTATCCATAAAGGGTTAAATGTGCATCAATGCATCATGCTATCTATAAAGGCTGAAAGTGAATCAATGCATCATGCCATTCATAAAGGGTTGACTGTGTATCAATGCATCATGCCATCCATAAAGGGATAAAGTGCATCAATGCATCATAGGGAAGTATGTGCGGCCCCTGGACAGCCTGCTAATCCTGTAAGGATCACAGTGTACATCAATGCATCATAAACCCTATGCACTGCCCTATGTATACCCCTATAGAAACAGACACCAGTGCATTAAAGGGTTAAAATGGGTTTTCACAGCTATATCCAGGGTGAGTAGACTTTCTTTGTCCAAGCACTAACAGCCAATATTAAAAGGATAGGCGGATCCCTGTGCAACCCTATGTGTAATCCTATGAGTAAAAAAAGGGCAATATGTGGCTAGGCTATAGCAAGTCTACACTAGAAGGGCGATTCAACATCGGTGAACATAGTTCTTGTAAGTATTCTATGGTCTGTCTAAGACCATAGAATAATAATACATTGCATCATCCCGAGCATTATTAAGACTTAACTTTATTCAAAAGAGTCAGGTATAAAGGATTTCCTTGACAAGTCCTCAAGAAGACTAAGCTAATTTCCCACTAAGTCCATTGTTGGCTACTCTGGTGCCAAAAACTAAACTAGTTTGACAAAGCAGCAACAACACAAGGTAGCAAATAGGTCTTTGTACCGTGCCAACAAAGTCTTTGTCACTCCCCAATCAAGTCTTCCTCAGAGTTGCCGTGTCCAGCCGCAGGGGGGCGCCACCTCCCACTGACTCCCTGAGGCTCCTAATAATTCATTTTGTTCCATACCGTCTTGCCATAACCCCTTATCGGCAGCATGATGCACCGAGGTTCATAGTCTTTGTCGGTATGATGCACCAATGCAGTGCTGGCGAGTCTGCTCCCCAGCACTGCATTGGTGCATCATGCCGACCCTTCGGGGCTGGATTTCAACCCCATAGGTTTCCTGCAATGCATGAATGTAGCCCTGGCGAGTAACTCACCAGGACTGCATTCGTGCATTAGGAAGACCAATGGGCATGATACCATAAAGCGGCATGCAGCCTTTAAACTGTTAGTGTATACAAACACAAGTCTGTAGGAAGTCTTTATATGAGTCCAGCACGTGGGCCCCTGCAGCTGCTGGTCCTCTGTTGTCCTGTCATTATGGCCCTTGTTAAGGCCCCCAATTCCCTTTTTGGCCCCCAAAAATGGACCTTTGTGTCCCCTGCTCCTCCCTGAGGTCCTTCAGTCTACAATGTACTTATGGCTGTCCCCTGAATGGTGATCGCTATAAGGTAGCAGGAGAGTCAATTCTGGTACATTTGGTATAGAAATACCCTTTATTTGGGACTCTCCTCCCCTAAACATAAATTTCCAATACCAATTACTGTTGTAGATGCAACTGCAGCAGTTGATTTCACTTTTTTTCTATGGCAATATTGGGCTCACGTTCCCTATTTAAAGGTACGTGTGCGATTACTCAGCATTATCATAATCATTTAGGGTTTTGGAACCCTTTTCCTTACCAATAGATGTCGTGGCTATTATATACAACCCCACTAAACCTATACCTGGGCAACCCTACACCAGTTTACATTGTATTCTCAATGAGTAGTATTCCAGTGCGGGGTACAGGAGGGTAACGTGACTGAAGGGTTCAAAGTCTGCTAGCCTTATGGTGCATTTAGGCCAAAGAAGGGGAAATGCTGTGCTTCAGATTAGATAAAGCTGGCTCGGATGTTTGAAAAGAAGTTTCTTTCTATATTATTCTATTTTGATTATTTCTCTAACAATTTTTCCATGTGTAGTCTGAAACTACAGAATGTGAATGACTTGTATAATGCCAAAAAAGGTCCCAGTGATCTAGCCCAAATCAGGTGTTTAGTTTGGCCTGGGAGTTTGGCTGGATGCCTACTGTACCAGTCACGTGGGGCAGAGGAGGGATCCTGCTGCCTAACACTTTAAGTACCACATAGTGCATTAATACATCATGCCGATTGATAGTCACGATGCCCGAATATGGATTCCTACTCGAGTTACTCGCCAGGCCTGCCTTCATGGACGCTACCAACCCTTTGGAGGTGTAGAATTAGTTTTAGGCTAATACAGATCTTGGCGAGTTATTCACCAGGGTATCATATGTATATGGACTTGGCGAGTTATTCACCAGGGTATCATGTGTATATGGTTTTGGCGAGTTATTCACCAGGGTATCATGTGTATATGGTCTTGGCGAGTTATTCACCAGGGTATCATGCGTGCATCGTGCTGACGAAGGGGCATGATGCATTCACGAATGCAATATTTGGCTATTAAATGGTTCGAATGGGGTACAAGAGGAGTCGGTGATGCATTGGTGCATCATGACCACCAATGAATATGATGCGTAAATGCACTTTATGCCTTGATGCAATAATGCACTATGTGGCATTGACAGGGTTGTAATGATGGCACAAATGGATGAAACCCTACACTACCTGAAACATGTTTGTTAACCTTGCCAAGGTGAGAAACTCTGTGAATGGCGTATGCTAAATGTGTCAGTCCACCATTGTACTGTACAGGACATGCAATTTGTAACTAAATACCTGCTAATGGCTGAAAGTAGTCTAAAGTAGTCACATGATTGCATGGTGTGGTAGTGTAAGGCAGTTAGATATAGGGAGAGCTGGCGGGCTTCAAGGACAGAGATGGAAAGATGAACCAAACTTTGCAAGAAAGTAAATATAAAGGCCTGGAAGTTTTTTTTTACAACCTGGGAGAATGGTGGATGCAAATTGTGCTAAACGTAAAAATATAAGAAGTTGCTATTAATTTCTGTAGTGATAAAGCCATCATATGGAGAGTGCATAGATATGAATGTAATTTAGGTGTGGACCCAGATATATCTGTAATATAGTAAGTGTTATTCATTCCATAATATAAATGCTATATATAGCAGTACATTCTATTTGTACAGTGGTACAGTTTACAGAAAACCCTGTGTACATTTCCCCTACAACTTGTGTACATTTCACCCATACCTCATACATGTAGAGGACCTGTGTAATGTTGACCTCTGACAAAGCAAACAGACACTTCCAGGAACTAAATTATTAAGTTTCATTTTATATTGTTTTCTTTTCAGAAGAAGCTTTGGGGTCAGTCTACAACTTCTCAGAAAAATAGTTTAGAGTCGTATAGTAGAATATACACGTTTAACGTCTCCAACTACTGCTTTTCGCAAATAGAGAATGATAATGATAAATGTAGATATATAAATACATGAAGAAACACGCTAACATTTAGTACAAAGCCTTAACTCAAGTCTTCAACCTTAGAAATGACATCTAGATAAAACCAAACTAGAGACATTAACCAATAGGGCATAATCTATACAAACATAACAGGAGCATAAAACCTACTATTTATGCTTGTCATCCAAATGTAAACAGCCTATAATCATACCTTAAGTGTCTCCCTTTTCATCTATTGCATAAAAAGGAGTGAGTGGTCGTGATATTAAAGCAGAAACATCACGACCTCAAGAACCATAGCAATTTGCAGCATTGAAGTCGACACGGGAGGATTCCCATCTCAAATAAGGTAAATCCACAGTCGTGCCCACTGACAACTGTTGTTACACCTACATTTGTAACCATAGAATGTGTCTTTTAGGTCTACCTGTAAGTTCTACGCAGACATCACCTTCCCACATAACTGCACTTCTACTAAAGTCAATGTCAATACATTTACCTGCATTTGACAGCACCATATGCTCTTTACAGATACATCTATATTTGCAGTTCATACATATAGTTGTTGGATATAATGTTCCTTTCTGCGCTTGACATTAGTTCTAGGCAAACATTTAAATAATACACATATCTTAATAATTACTGTACACCTACTTTCCACCACTGCGTTGGTCCCTCCAGGAGTGCCTAAGATTGGTAGGATGTATGAAATATGATTGGCATACTCCATGAATTCAGGGATAAAATTGATGGGGGGCAAAATTCTTGAAATGCACAATCAGAAACCCCTTGAATATAGTTTTTGTATGGGCATGTGCACTTCCATCCCTTATTAATGCTGCATTGGTGAGCTTCATGCAGCTCGGCTACCAATACACCGTAAGCGTTAAATCAAAACGCTGCCCCATAGGGTTACTACCAGGCATAGGATCTGGGCTATCCCAACAATATCTTTACTGCAGGTGGGAATAGGGGGTATTCTGTGGAGGGAAATGTCTCCTTTTACTGCTGATGTCAGTACAACTTTTTGAGAGTGAGTGAGTAATAGTTGTTTAACGCCATTTCGACAGCTAAGGTCATATTCATGACTACATTACACAATTTCACAGAGGAATGTGTCAGTGCCCGCGCATATGTGCACCAGCACTTTGAAGGCACTCATGTCATAATGGGATCGGGTTTTACAATATTAGGGTAATTAACCGAGAGAATGTGAAGTCCCCTTTTTCTTTAATACTGAATGTATTATCATTATCTCATCTGGTTTAACACACAGCGATACATGTGATGTTATGATCATAGAAAAGCCACCTGTTCAGGAAGATTTCGCACTGACGTTATTTTCTACTTTCCATTTCAATAATAAAAAGGTCAAGGCAAATGAGGTGAAGTATTCAGAATCCCAAATCCAGTACCACCACTTGAGGTATCAGCTGATAACACTTACAGACGGGTAAGAAGCCCTCCTGGTGTCCAATAGCACACCTCTACAGGTAAAACATTACTTAGTCATAGAAAGACTCTGTGTGTGTATTGGTCGATGTCTGTACACACAGAAAATGTAGGTTTATAAGAAACCTTTAAGTGAGTAGATGAAATAAGTCAAAACTTGTAAAACGTGACTTGTCATAGCAGGAAGAGGGTCGTCATATTGACAACTTTAAATAGATGACTGAGTCGCTACTCTATCTGACAACCCGAGAGACAGGCCCTGAAGTTGTCAATATGAAGAGTCTGGTGGCAAGTTGGATTTGACAGATCTTGCCAATTCCATGCTGCCTTCTTTGAGAACCTTATCTTTTTCGGTGTATTGGTAAAACATCAGTAACAGAAAAAAACTGTGTGTATTTGGTATATGAAGGTAAAGGTGCCAGGTAAACACACCATGTACCGTAAGCTGTCACCTACACACCTACCTCACCTACAAACCAAACTGGTTCTAACGATGTTTTTAAACTTCTATAGGTGGCAGGGTATATCTGCTTGGAGGCAGCCACCCCTGAGGGAAGGGCTGAATGTTGAGTGGACACTACATTGAGGAGTTCTTTTCAATACTATATAGAAGACAGTGTTAATTTAATACCACACTCATCTTTGTGATTCATGGACTACTATATAGAGGTGACCTGACAACATGACCCATTGCTGCAGTCGCGGTATTGCATCATGACGTCCCTATATGGCACTAGCATATTGCTAGTACCGAGAGAATCAGCTAGGTGGCTCATGTAGTTGGGGGCTAGATCAACATTTGGCCTCTTTGTATAGTTTACTTTGATTGTCTCTTCCTCATTAACTACCTGTAGCTATTTTCTCAAATTTATATCTATGTTTAGCGAATACTTTCAACTTTAATGAGAAGGTAACATTAAACCTAACAGTTCAAAAACATTAGAAATAAAACTCTAAAATTCCAATAAGAGGTCACATATCATCCAGGTTGAGTACACCCAGGCCATTGTCTCCCTATCAAGCTAATCCACTCCCCTCACACCTGAAGCAATAGGGAGGTACTTAGGGTGATTAAGATAGGGGCAGGGTGCAGCTTGTCTCCCTTATCAGTGTTATTAATCACCATTGTTCAGAGCTGTGAACAGTGGCTGATAAGAAATTTACCCAGAATGCACTGCTGTGGAGTCGAGGGCCTACCCATGATGCAAAGCAAGATGGCGGCCTCCATGACCTGATATGCTAGTGCCCTATAAGCTCAATCCTCAATGGTCTGAATAATGCACAAGTCCAGGGCTGCATCCATACATCATGACTACCAAGGTACATGGGGCTAGTAACCAGTGCTATCTTTCTACCCTGGATTTCTACAGTGACATATTGTAAATTGTATTTACAGGAAGGCCCGGGTCTCTGTTGTCCCAGTCTGCACAGGCAACAAATATCTTTCTTGATTTAAGAAAATAAGATAAATTACCTTGCATGGCGGACAAAACTACCAAAATTAAAATCTTAAAACAGGTAGTTTTGTCCATCAGGTACAATTATTCAAGATTCCAAGAAAATTATTTTTGACTGTGTGTCAGTACCTCATACCTAACGGAGGCACCTGATCTCAGCAAACATAGGTGTAAAAACAGCTTCACCTTGCTTGTTCAGAGAACACGGTACTTGAGGTTTTTGATACATTCCACTTAACTGTTTATACTTGTTTATGTCATGGCAGATACGATCGTCACTATAGATTAGGACTAGAACCACCCTATTCAATGGGGGGCATTGAATACAATGTATCCGTATTCAATGGGTATCCACCATCTTGGATTTTAAACAGATCTGAGCTGTTTTTCTTTATTTGAAAGCAAAATAACCCCTTAGGCCATGACATAAATGCAAATGTCCATTTCCATGGGATTTTTTACATCGTATCCCCCTCTGTGGGACTGGTCGTATCCCACTGAGCCATATAATGGCTTCAGGGAATACGGCAGCACCACCTCTGGGAGTACGATGCAAAAATACTCCATGGACGTGGACATTTGCTTATGTATTTACTTACTGTTTTGTATGCTACCGTTTTGTAAACTTGCTAAGATACATGCAAATATAAAGATAAATATTGCTCTGGTTGGATAAATGTTTGGTAAACTCATGAATAGAGGCTTTTCAGCTCAAAAGGATGACCTAACATAATACCGTAATCTCCCGCGTAGAAGGCGCAGCTCGCGTAGAAGGCGCACCACCAATTCAGAGAAGGCCTTTTCATGTAGAAGGCGCACCCATAAGGGTTGAATTTTGTAAGATTAGTATGTTTCTATAATAAAAGAAACCCGCGTATACGGTGCACCCCCAACTCAAGGCAATGTCCCTCCCACGTATAAGACTCAGCAGCATTTGTTTGGCGTAGAAGACGCGCCTTCTACGAGAGAGATTGCGGTAGATAATTAATGAATAGCGTTCGATTTGGCATAATTTGGCCCTCACAACTAATTTGTGTCTAGTCTGATAGTGAAGGCATTTTTGGGAACTTAATCAACTTCCCCCTAATAACATATGTTTTTTTTTTTTGTTTTTCCTGCCAGGTAATGATCGGCAATCAAAAATCCATTAAAGAAATATCCTTTTAGCATTGTTTATTTTTGGAGATATAACTTTTAAGATTTAACATCTGATAATCTATTCAAGTGTAGAGTTTGAAAAAGTGTTTATTACAATCCTTTTCCTTTTGCACTACAGAGGCTAGTAACCCTTCCTGACTTACATATACTAAAGCTTAGCACCCCTAATGCCTCGGTGAGTCAATATTACACACAATGTTCCAATCACTCCATCTCCAAACCTAATTGATGTATTGCCAGGGCCGTTTGGCACGTCTAATGTTGTTGTTGGTGTTGTGCCCAGCACCTTAACATTATGTACACAAGACTTGTCATTTCACCCCATGCACCATTTGTAATATCAAGGCACGGCTTTTAACCCTTTTAATGCCATGGTGATGCCTTAACCCTCTAACACTATGCACAGAGGAAGTGCGATTTCACCCCCATGCACCATTTGTAATATCAAGGCACGGCTTTTAACCCTTTCCCTTCATAACCAGCATGGGACCTTAATACTGTAAAGTCAGCATAATGGATAAAGGCTGGTGCATGAGGGCAATATGAAGCCTATGGTTGAGGCTGTTAATAATGCATCAAGATAGTAAATTACTGGCACTGTATTGGTGCATCATGCTGACCCTCTTAGGAATGTATGCTAGGGGTTGGTATTATGTATGACCGCAGCTCTGTCGAGAAGACCTGCATAACTTCATTGGTGCACCGGGAAGTGCATCAATGGTTGATGCACCGGGAAGCCCATCAATGGTTGATGCACCGGGAAGCGCATCAATGGTTGGTGCACCGGGAAGCGCATCAATGGTTGGTGCACCGGGAAGCGCATCAATGGTTGGTGCACCGGGAAGCGCATCAATGGTTGGTGCACCGGGAAGCGCATCAATGGTTGGTGCACCGGGAAGCGCATCAATGGTTGGTGCACCGGGAAGCGCATCAATGGTTGGTGCACCGGGAAGCGCATCAATGGTTGGTGCACCGGGAAGCGCATCAATGGTTGGTGCACCGGGAAGCGCATCAATGGTTGATGCACCGGGAAGCGCATCAATGGTTGATGCACCGGGAAGCGCATCAATGACTGATGCACCGGGAAGCGCATCAATGGCTGATGCACCGGGAAGCGCATCAATGGTTGATGCACCGGGAAGCGCATCAATGACTGATGCACCGGGAAGCGCATCAATGACTGATGCACCGGGAAGCGCATCAATGGTTGATGCACCGGGAAGCGCATCAATGGTTGATGCACCGGGAAGCGCATCAATGGTTGATGCACCGGGAAGTGCATCAGTGACTGATGCACCGGGAAGCGCATCAATGGCTGATGCACTGGGAAGTGCATCAATGGCTGATGCACCGGGAAGTGCATCAATGGTTGATGCACCGGGAAGCGCATCAATGACTGATGCACCGGGAAGCGCATCAATGGTTGATGCACCGGGAAGCGCATCAATGGTTGATGCACCGGGAAGCGCATCAATGGTTGATGCACCGGGAAGTGCATCAGTGACTGATGCACCGGGAAGTGCATCAATGGTTGATGCACCGGGAAGCGCATCAATGGCTGATGCACCGGGAAGTGCATCAGTGACTGATGCACCGGGAAGCGCATCAATGGTTGATGCACCGGGAAGCGCATCAATGGTTGATGCACCGGGAAGCGCATCAATGGTTGATGCACCGGGAAGCGCATCAATGGTTGATGCACCGGGAAGCGCATCAATGGTTGATGCACCGGGAAGTGCATCAATTGTTGATGCACCGGGAAGTGCATCAATGGTTGATGCACCGGGAAGCGCATCAATGGTTGGTCCCTAAAGGGTTAACTCATATTGTGAACCTGAACGGTTAAATCATCATACAACCTTTACAGTGTTAAATCATCATGTGGCCCTTGGAGGGTTAACAACCCAACCCACACCCAGACACCAAAGTACACATAACACAGGAGGTGCTGCTGGAGGTGATATACAGGAGGGTGTTGCTCCTATAGTAAAAGGAAGAGCTGGTTAAAAATGCCCTCCTTTCCAGTCCTTTCTTTCCATGTAGCTATAACTTGTCCCTTTTGTTGCTCACAAGTGTGGTGCTAAAAAAGAAGTCAGTCAGTATAATATACTATAGAGTGTGTGACATGAGTAGGTACCTGATAGTGCAGCTCTCTCTGTTTTAAACAAGGCAGGTGACTTTTCAGACTGATGTGGTGAGTGCAAGTACTTTGGTGAAGCAGTGCACGACTTGTTTAGAAAAGAGGGCACATACTCACAGCTCTTTTTACAATAGGAGCAACACCCTCCAGAGGTGGTATAGAAGGGGCCGAGTCATTCCAGTCACCCACCACCCTGTCTACCTGCCAACCAGGGAAGTCTGCTGGGGGGCTAAAGGTGCTGGGCAGGCTTCATGGTTTCACATAGAAACACTACACAGAAAAAGAAACATGTACATGCCTGGTTTGTTAATCAACAGGCGTAGAAACACAGACATACACCAATTCCTCAGACTCAGTTAAAGGTGTTGGGCACTCATTGAATACGTTAACAGATGAATGGATTGAACTTCATTTTAACTTAAGGCTTTGGTAATGTTCAGCATAGTTCTAATGCTATGTAATCAATACCTGTATTATTCGTCTCCATAGAACCTCCTCTACTGAATCTATTGTTTTCCATATTGCATCCTTCATATTCCGGCTTCAATGTGCCATCTTTATGGGCTCCTGAGACCTTAGGTCTTATTTTAATGTGATAAGCATTGGCTGCAGTCTGTTGGATACCTCAGACAGGGAATCAAGAGCCTTGAGGCATCATAACAGGTCTACTTGTGGAGGAGTCTTCATGATGCATTGGAAGATCCTCTCGCCAGAACTGCATTGGTGCATCAGGATATCAGGCTGACCCTATTGGGATGCATCAATCCTGGGTGCATTAATCTTGGTTGACATGATGCAAGAATGTAGCCCTGACGAGTAACTAGCCAGGGTGCATTTATGCATCATGTCGACCAATAGGCATGATGCATGCATTACTGCATCATGATGACCAATGGGCATGATGCATTAATGCATCATGGTGACCAATGGGCATGATGCATTAATGCATCATGATGACCAATGGGCATGATGCATTAATGCATCATGATGACCAATGGGCATGATACATGAATGCATCATGATGACCAATGGGCATGATGCATTAATGCATCATGATGACCAATGGGCATGATACATGAATGCATCATGATGACCAATGGGCATGATGCATTAATGCATTAATTAGTGGACCCTCAAGGGTTAAGGCTTAAATATTCATATAGGCCCTGGATTATAAAAAAAAAATGTCCCTCCACTCATTATCCGCACCCACACCCATTTCCGACACGTTAATATCCATATTAGCCCACGGCAGTGATGGATGACAACATCAAGTTTGGCTTCAATAATATCAACAGCTTTATGAGTAAGTACTCCCATTTTTATATACTGTGTAGTAATATGTTTGTGTGGGTGTAGCATAAAGACGTCAGTACATGTACACACTGCCAATATTGTAAATACGATAATTGCTTTCAGCAATGACATATATCAAAATCTAACAGTCCTTCTAAGTGTAAGGAATATAGGCCACATTATGTATACCTGTATTAGGTGTATTATAACGTAGGAAGTCGATGCCTTCTGTTGTCAGAGCATTAAAAGTCTATGTTGTATCTTAAACTTCATGCCCTTTCAACAATACACCAATATGAATATTATTTTATGTGAATAACTTCTTCCCGTAGAGATAGCATTGCGGAGCTGATCGCCACACCCTGAGTGGCGTAACGTGTCTCGATCCACCACAGCGGCCGATCCAGTACTGCAGCCTCGTTCTGGGTGCATGTAAACATTCAAAATGGCGGACAGGCGCTCGTACAGGGAACTACGGTAACGGATTTTGTTCATTTTCAGTAAATTAAATACTCTAAAAACATAAAATAAATATAGAACTCCCCTGGTGTCCTCGGTGGCCGATCCACCCCTCGGGAGTTGTCTCCCCCTTGGGCTAACGCCCTCGGGAGAGACAACTCCCTCGTGGTGAATCGACCACCTCGTACACCACAGTCGTTTAGTTCTATCTATTTATCTATATCAGGAAAGTGGGAATCTGGAAATGGTATCCAAAAGTCTTGCTGTATATGAGTCTCATGAAGACTTTCTTCAATGAGGAATATTAAAGGCCTATGACCCACTATTATATTTAAGTATAGTGCCTACAGCAATATCTCCGCCCATGACCTACACCTACTATAGTACATGTACAGTAAATGGTACACTTAGAGTGGGGGTAAATATGTACAGAGCAGGTCTGAGCTATTGTAGGGTAATTGCTCAACGTCAGCATTTGGATCTTGGCCATTTTGTCTGTGCTATTGGTAATCAATGCGTATGTACATGACCTACTCGTACTGTATAGGCCTAGTAGGGGAACACCACTATTGCCACCAAAGTTATATAGTGAAGAATAGAGGTATGGTAAAGGACTAAGCCCCTCCCCCCTGGGGGGGGTACACACTATATATGATTATGGTCTCCACCCACTGCCAAACTACCGACCCCCTAAATCCATGCGATATGACCGCTCCCAGATTCCTGAAGTTAGCCACTGCCCCCTAATTTCAAGGCATTTGAAGATTCTGCCCCCTAATGTCAGGGCATTTGAAGAGACGGTATGTAAGATTTGCAGAAAATTAATGTGTGCAGCATGGAACCAGAAATTATTTCTTTCTGGTTCAAAGAAGATATTTACTGCCCCCTATTTTTGAGTTGCACACAGTTACCGCCCCTAAATTTCCATTTAACCGCCCCTGCTTTTGGGGCCCAGGATTTGATACAGAATGACACCTTTAAATGCCCACTAGTTAACCCTTTAAAGGCCGCTGATGCAGGAGTGCATCATGCCCATTGGTCATCATGATGCACCAATGAAGTGCTGCTCAGTACTCCATTAGAGCATCATATTGACCCTATGGGGTTGATACATAAAGCCCTGGAGGGTCAGCATGATGCTCCAAGCAGTCTCGCCAACACTTCATTTGTGCATCATGACGACCAATGGACATGATGTATTAATGCATCAGCGGCCCTTAAAGGCATATACTCTGAAACTTCCCTACCTGTAGAAGTGTAGACTGTAGACTTTCTGAGACCAAACCAGTACATACCTGAAACAACAAGAGGAACAATAATTGTTAGTAAATGTTGATACAAAATTGCCACTCCATAACATGACACATTTGATCATTCTATGACATTACTATGAAAATGCAAATCAATAATTAACCCTTTCTCCATCCCTGCGTTTCTCAAATATAGTGATAAAGTACTGCATATATATATATATATATATATATATATATATATATATATATATATATATATATATATATATATATATATATATATGTGTGTGTGTGTGTGTGTGTGTGTGTGTGCAGTATAGGGAGTTAAAGGGTTAAGGCATATTGCAAATCTTTCATTTTTGCCGCGTCAAATATTAGATAGATTCTTGACATTAAGATATCCCATGGTTCCCACAAGAATCTCTGATTGAAATTCCCTGACTTTTCCTGACCAAGATCCGCTAGGTTCACAGCCATTACAAATGCTAGTGTAAGTTATCAATAGTAAATCAAAACTTTTGGAAAAGATAGTTAACTGTCTTTGGAAATAATACTTGAAAGTGCTCTGGGGAAACTTGTCTAAAACCAAACACAAGTGATGGATTTTGGCAGATTTTGCTGACTTTCCCTGACTCACAGTAAAAATTAGTAAAATTCCCTGACTTTTCATGATTTTCCCTGACCTGTGGGAACCCTGATATCCCATCAAAACCACAAAACAATAATTCCCCTTCACTGCCCTAATGTCTTTGCTGTAGCTGAGGTGTGGGTACATGGTGGTGCCTCATACCACCCCCTGTAAACCCTGGAGTTGACCTGCTGTTATATTGTGAGACATTACGATTGCCCTCAATTGTAGCCTAGCTACCTTGTAAGAACAGTGTTCTCCTTCTCCCTGTATATGGTTTGAGGACGAATACAATTCAATTTCTATAGCATTTTATCCCTTTAAGGGCTGGATGGTGCTCAAAGTTCATGTTCCTCCACGAGCCTATTCCGACCTGAGTATCCCCCACCCCCGGGGACTGAGCTTTAGAGTTGAGTCAAGTCTACTGAGATGACTATAGAATTTTAACCTTTTAGTGCCTGCGCTGCTGTACGGGGTTAGAATGAACAGCTCAATGTCTCTATTAACCCTTTAGTGACTGTACTACTACATGGTACAGAAATCAGCAGCTCAATGCCTATATTAACCCTTAATAACTGTACTACTGCATGGTGCAGAAATGAGCAGCTCAATGTCTATTTTAACCCTTTAGTGACCGTGGGGCTCTATGGTACAGAAGTGAGCAGCCCAATGACTATATTAACCCTTTAGTGACCATGCTGCTCTATGGTACAGAAGTGAGCAGCTCAATGACTATATTAACCCTTTAGTGACTGTGTTGCTCTATGGTACAGAAATGAGCAGCTCAATGTCCATATTGACCTTTCCAGTGCCAATTTTAACCCTTTATTGGCTGTGTTGTTGTATCAGGCTACAGCGAGCACCTCAGTGGCTATTAAAGGGTTAACAGACATCGAGCAGCTCATTTTGGCCCCATATAGCTCCACAACCCGCCCCCTCCTTCTATGCATCACGCCTACATTACCCCTGATGAGGTAACTAATCCTTTATCAATGTCACCTGGGTTAATAATACCCTGCTCCATGCTCCAGGAGGTGGGCTCACTGACCCCCAGGTAGAATGGCTAACCAGGGTACCACAGGTAATACCACACTAGTGACACGATCACAGGTAACTAAGGAAAGAATAGGGGCTGGTCATTATTGGCTGGACTAAGGATGTCATAATACATGAGGGCATCAGGCTCATTTCTCTTCTTGTAGCTTAAATGCAGCCGTGGTGAGTGGATTGCATTCATGTATCATGCTGGCCTTCTCTGAGTGTACTTATTCTGTGGGGTCGGCATGATGCATGCATGCAACCCTGGTGAGTAGACCTCAGAGGACTGCATTCGAGGCATCATGAACGGAAGGCAAATGGACATAGACTTGCCTACGTCTCTCTCTGATGATCATGATGCATTATCATATAATGCAGGAAATGATAGTTATAAATGAGTGTATGAGGGTTGAATCCTGGGGGTTGAATCTACCATTCCATCCACTACCCACTCTACTGAAAATGGTGAGAACTGTAGCCTATAGTCTACACTGCAGGGTTCTCCTCACACTGTAATGACGCCGGTGGGCCGCCGGCGTGATTTTTACTGCCGCCGGTGTGATTTCATCTCAGAATCACTGCCGGTGTGATTTTAGCTTCATATAGGTTTTTGAATTTTACAAATCGGCCAATTAGATCAGAAGTTATGGCTGTATTTATGAAAATACTTTCAATTTCTTCGTTAAATTCCCATCTGTAATCCCCTCACTTTCATGAATTTAGCCTACCATAAGGCTTAGGATGTTACCAAATGAAATTTTACGCCAGCTCGCTGCAGGATTTTACGGTGTGATTTTACATTCTGCGGAGAACCCTGAGTCACTGGACATCAAACATGGATTCACTCTGCAACCCTAAAGGGTTAAGGTAAGAACAGGGGGTGGGGGACATGATTACATGTGCTTGATTACAGGTGTGGTGTTGGGTAGAGGAGGGACAGCCCTATCAGGTGGTTATTTACAGCCTCATCAAGAAGTGCTCATAACTACACTGCACAATACAGGTATTCAATCATGGACCCCCATTGGTCGTCATGATACACCAATGAAGTGCTGTTGAGACTACTCGTCAGCACTTCATTGGAGCATCATGCCGACCCTCCGGGAAAGGTTCATGATGCAAGAATGTAGCCCTGGTGAGTTACTCACCAGGGCTACATTCATGCATCATGACGACTAATGGTCATAAGGCATTGATGCATCAGCGGTCCTTAAAGGGTTAAAGACATGCTTATAATACACACTCCACAATACGCACCCTGCAGGTATTCAATCACAGACACTGCTCTCTTATTTCTGCTCCGGTCATCCTAGTGCAAACCACGTGGAGTCAATGGGCTTGGTGTATTGTAATGTGGAGGAGAGCAGGGAAATGGTGGAGTCTTTATCAGCTATATACCAGTATGTACACACACCATGCCTCATGATAAACTGTTCTGCCTAATACAAGTTTCTGAAATGAGATAGCAGGCGTAGGTTGGCCCAAAAACTATCCAATTTGCCAATTTAAACTATATGTTTTTGTAATTTTTAAAATTCCTGATTTTTTTTATGTTAATAACTATTAGAAAAATCCATAGCATATCTACATGTAGTAAAATTGCAAATACCCCGGTACATTTACCATGGTAGAACCCTCAACAGCAACTCTGTCAGTCGTCGAGATACTCTGCCCATAGAGCCTACACAGGGTCTTCAAGTCCTACATTCCCCTCCCTCAGCAGCAGTCTGCTCTGTCTGTCTGTCACTCCATCTGTCAGTTTGTCAGTCAGTCTGTCAGGTCGTCCATCATTACTTCTCCTGCCTCATTTACTTGCTGCCAAACTGTCACGACGAATCACTTAACACTGAGGCCAAGGTAAGAGTTGGACATCTTAGGTTCTGTTTCAGGGTCTCTTAGTCCTGACCGCATCACATGTAAAAACCTGGAGTGACTTTCTACCAAGATTTTCTTTTTCTATATTTCCGGAATCTTTCCATTTTTCCAGGCAAGGTAATGATTAGGGAGCGTTCAACAATTATGCCAGCGGTATTTAGGCATTTTTCAGGACCCACCCACCCCCCTTGTCACTGTTTTTGTATGGAACATATAGAGGAACCCAAAGACCCCCCCACCCACCCCCTAAGCAGTGACGTTATTGTTTAACGCTCCCTTAAATAGCTATTCCTAGTGCAGATCTTCTGCCAAAAAGATGCAAAGTGAAACATATGTTTGTGTTTCTCTATTGCCTCAAGCTGAACTGAGGGAATTAACACATGCCCAACTCCTAATCCACATTAACAGCAGGGGAAAAATTGCAGGATGATACCTACTTTTTCCTCAATATTATGTCTAGTCTACATGAGTACCTGTGGGATAGGTTCAGGTGACTGGAAAATCTCCAAGACAGCAAGGGGATAGTCCGAAGTGTTTTAGGTTTTGTTAAGGTCAGCAATCCTTCTATACATTGGGTCCACATCTTCACTTTATGGGTACTTAAGTGTGTGTGTGTGTGTGTGTGTGTGTGTGTGTGTGTGTGTGTGTGTGTGTGTGTGTGTGTGTGTGTGTGTTAAGCTTGATTGAGTCCCTCAGCCTATAGATGAACAGTTCAGAGGTGTTCGGCAGATGTTTCCACTTGTAGGACGCGTTGGATCCTTCTATGAAGGTGCCAGGAGGAATCCATGAACCCTTTAAGGGCCGCTGATGCAGAAGTGCATCATGCCCATTGGTTTTCATGATGCACCAATGAAGTGCTGGCGAGTCTGCTCAGCAGCACTTCATTGGTGCATCATGCCGACCCTTCCAGGGTTCATCAATCACACAGGGTCTGCATGATGCAGGAAAAGGGCCCTGGCGAGTTAATCACCAGGGCTATATTGGTGCATCATGTTGACATTAACTGGCCTCAGAGGGTTAACATACCTGTTCTCATGGGTCTAATGGGATTTTAATGTAGGCTGTATGGTTCTGATGTTTCAAAGATCTATGTCACTGCAAGCTATGTCTATTGGTAAATTCATTTTGATATTCAAAGTCCATAAATGCCCCCAGTAATTTGATTAAATGTATGTGTATGAGCGATGCTCTCCAACATAATACACTAAGGTATTCTTGATGGGCCGTAGATGCCCCTAAAGGGTTTAATTGTAACTGATGGTAAGGTATATATTCACAGACATGGTGAGAGCAGAGGATTCAGACTGCCTCTCACATTCCAGCAGCATTTATAGCTATTTAAGGACAACATAATGCACAAATGCATTATAAACAATGTACCAATTTGACAATGTGATGTAGGGAGCTACTTTAGATCAGGGCGCTACTTGCCTCAGTCCTTGCCTCAGTAAACGTTTGGGGGCATCCATTAATTATGTACGCATCTAGGGGGGGGGTGGGGGGGGGTCAGGCCAAATGCATACAGATGTGTACAGGGTGGGGGAGGGGGGTCAGAGGCTATGAGTATGTACGCATAGGGCCTAATGAATTAGGAGAAATTGAGGCATTTTAGGGGGTAGAGGGAGGTTGATGGTAGGTCTCTTGGTACATTCAATAAGGCTACAAAAATAAGGGGAATACTTACAAAGTATGCATACCATTTTACATTTACCAGAGGGTAAAAGAAATTTTCCTGCATGCAGGAAAGGGGGGGGGCTCCAGATGGCTTGAGTATGTACGCATAGGGGGAGGGGGTAGGCCAAATGCGTACAGGGTGCAACATGGGGGGTGGGGGGTCAATTTTCGGCAAATTTGTGCGTACATAATTAATGGAAGCCCCCTTTGGGACTGTCCCACCTCTGAGATCAGCCTGCTCCTTCTCCATACACATCTACTAAAAACTTCCCTAATCTGAAGATGTAATTGACCAAAGTTGTGCTTGGAGAAGTACGGCTATTCTACCCTCAAGGTGCCCTGGTGAACTCTGACCCAGAAGTAGTACAGAACTGCCCTCACGCAGTGACCTTGAGAACTAACATCTGTCTGGGGTATAGTATATATACTAGAAGGGCCTTCTGGGTAAACCAGTGGACCGGATGTCCCCAGGCAGTATCTATAGGTTCCAGTCACTGTATATATGTAATATATCAGTCGTGCTTTTCTATTGTTTTCATAGCCAAGTCTGGTAACCAATACATTGTATTGTATTTGTCTTTACTGCATTCTAGTACTGTGATCTCAATGTTTAAGCATGTTCACAAAGGTCATGTTGCTGACTTTTAAATCCCCACATTTCTGGGGGGACAATTGCAACATAGATATGCAAGTAGGACCCATTTTGGCTGAACTGTAATTTGTCTCTAATGCTACAGAATCACCATGCTATGTATAAATATGACACGGGATCTCCTTGTGGTTGCAATAGTGAAGGGAAAAAAACAACTTTCCCCCCAAAAGAACCCTCTCACCAACGCCCCCACAACCTTCACATCTCACTCAGGCATGTGTCAGGGGAGGGGTGTGATGAGGGGTGAAAGTCCACTGTGCAGCTGAGAACAATAGATGAAAGCCTGCCACCTCATCCCCTCACACAAACCCTGCTATTGTTCTCTTCAACAGGTGGTAGGCCAATGAAATGCTACTGTTGCTGATAACTGGTTAAGAATCCATCTAAAATCACTGAAAAACAATCACATTTCTCTCCAGAATTCAACAGCTTTTTCCTCTTTTTTTCCTCTTTTTTTTTTAATTTTTCAAAATAAAAATAGAAGTCAAAGTGACCAGGGTCTGGGATATGTTCTGCTGTGGACAAATTCCGACCGAGCTTAGCCCTTAGCATAAGATGGCACGATCCATGAAGCTTTGTAATGATGCACCAAAGAAATACCTCTGAGTGAGTAACTCGCCGTTACTGGTGAGTAACTTGCCTTACGTGCATCAGTGTTCTTGTAAATCATTTACCGTGACTGCCTTCACATTTCATGGAAAGAAAAAGTACATTCCAACACTCTTCTTAATGTAATCTTTAATTGAGATTTTCTTAAGCTATTACCTGAAACACAACTTTATTCAATCACTATTACCTTAGGGTACCAGAGTGAGAGACTGCAGGGTGTGCTGTGTGCAGCCTGTCCCCAGGGGGAAGGCACCTTTTGTGGTACAGGCCGGTAATGCTTTATTGCTGCCATTTTTGGGTGGCTGCAAATTGAACAAGGCAATCGTCAGGTGTGGTGCGTAGGGGCCGCTACTAGATAATCAGGTGTGGGTACAAGGGAGGAGGGGAGGGGGGATCTGCCTGTTTGTATCTCAGCTAGCCATTTCTCAAATGCTACGATCCTACCACTCTCCCTCCAATTTCAACCACCCCTGCGATCCAGTCCAATCGTAGTGATTGACCCTGGGTGATTATGTATTACCTACGATTGCCTATTCAAATGCATGCCCTTTGCCTCTCTATCTGCACCAGTCATAATGATTGACCCTGTAGAATCCAGAATTCCCTTCCGATCCAGGCCAGGTCAGTATGATTTGGGGGTGCTCAAAACTTAGCTTCTGAGAAATGACTTCCTGGAATAGCTGAGCCTTTTTGTGTAATAATCATAAAACTATGGGATAAACTTAACAGGGAATACAAAGAAAAAGCATCGATTCTATATAATAGAATCTGAGCTCATATCAAAGGATTAATGATTGAATATGGAAATAGATGAGGTAAATGTCAGGGTTTAGACATCCCCATAAGCATAGAAGTCATAGTGTATTGATACAGATGAATATAGTACTGTAAAACCCCGTGAATAAACTGCACCAAGAGCCTGAAATGGTCTATAAGCAGTGGCTTAAATCCGGGGTTTTACGGTATTCATAGTGAATACTACGGTATTCATAGTGAATACAGGTGAAAGGTTACCTTATATGGGGCTCATAGACGGAAACCCATCCCATAATGGACTTCCGGTAAGTGATCATTAGGAGGCAAGTAGAAGGGTATAAAAGGCCCGGATGTTAAGACGCCCATAGAGAGGAATAAAGGAAACAGATTCATACCAGAGGGGATTATGGGAGTCAGTCTAAGGCACACACTGGGGGCCATCTACAGCCAGGGGCACAGACTTATCATAGCTGAGTGCTTTTATATAAAAAGAGGGACACTAAAATACCCTAAATCTACAATATGCTATGGGGGGGGGGCTGCTGCACACAAAGAAGTAGAATTCCCATCACTAGTAATAGTCAAGCACATCTGCTTATATCGTAAATTAGCCCAATTTGAACCCTATGCATGTATACTGGGGAAGAGTAAAGGTAGATCTATGCTAGGGAAAATTGATATAGATATTAGGGCTAAGCCCTAACAAATGCTTATAATGCAGGGTAATGCTTATAAATGTACGCCCTTTTTTTTACATGTAAGATTGTAAGGCTGTAGATTCTTCGTGCCTGTCTTATAAAAAGATGAATCCTCCAGTGATCTGTACCTAATTATCTATCCTCAGATTTATATGACCCTTGGTGCAAGTATGCTTTGCAATATGCCATGCCTTTGAAACGTCTGCTGGGCTGAGACTTTTTACTTTACCTACAGAAGTAGGCTGAAAGAGATGATAACTTTTTGGCATTGACTTTAATGGATGTTGAAATTACCCGCCTCCCAACCTAACCATTGTATGTATTGAATCAACTATCTTCAACCAGATTGTATATAACAAAACACACATATGCACCAAAAACTCCCCTTTCATAGATCAGTTCAAACGACCAACAACCTATTATATAGCTTAAGTGATGATTTCATGAGGACGCCCTTTATTATTATATATACCCCAACAGATGTCTAACTTTTTATATATCCCATTTCTTTTGTAAAGTTGTGAAGAGTAAACTGGTGTTTGAGGTAGTTTACAGTGAGTGGATCAGTGAGGGGAGGTTCTGGTCAATGTGGGGTTAACCATAGAGGCTAGAGGGCCTTTACACTCTATGGGTTAACACACAAGCTGGTACATTTTACCCTACCTCTCTACAGTCAGTCGTCAGTCGTTTCTGAATCCTCCCCAGCCGGGAGGGTGATGTGGGCATGGGCAGTGGGGCTCTAAACATATGGGTCATAGAAAATAAGAGAGAAATTGATCAAAATCACAAAATCATTGAAAGATTAGATGGAAAATGAACAGAAAAATCGAAAGTAAATCAGGAATTTTTAAACCTTAGGGTATGTAGAAAAATACAGCCAATTGAGTAAAAGAAATTACTCCTTTATGAAAAATAGAGAGATTTGTAAACCAGGGGTCAGAAGTAGGAGGCCTAAATTGGACCCTTATCTTATCTCATATCCCTGATCTTCTTAAAACTTCTTGCGACTGACCACTGGCTGTCTACCTGCACTATTGACTACAAAGACACAGGGTAATGGACCGTTAACATACAACTCACCTATATACCTGGCTACAACAGTACACAGGCACAGCTAAAGGTTAGGGTAAGTCACCCCTGACTCGCCCTTTTAACCCTTCAATGGCAGCTGATGTAGGAGTGCATCATGCCCATTGGTCATCACGATGCACCAATGAAGTGCTGGTGAGTCTGCTCACCAGCACTTCATTGGTACATCATGCCGACCCCCCAGGAGTGATTCAACCCCACAGCCTAGGATCGGCATGATGCATGAATGCAGCCGTGGTGAGTTATGCACCAGGGCTGCATTCATACATCATGACGACCAATGGGCATGATGCATTACTGAATCTGCAGCCCTTAAAGGGTTAATAGCTTGGTGGTATTCTAAGCCGACCTGCAGGCTGTATTCAAGCCCATGAGTATGGTTTTGGGTATGTTTTTCTATTGTAGTTAATGAGGTAGAATTGATTCTATTCATTAGTTGAATGTTATCTTCAAGAAGGTAGTCTAGAATGGGCGACTTAAAAATATGATACTATTATCAAAGTGGGCGATTCAGGGGCAAGTTACTACCTTATAAACCATTTTAGGAGAACGCATTGCACTACACATTTTAATGGCATGATCCACGAATGCAGGATCAGGCGAATTAGAAAATATTGAACTTCAGTTCTAATGTCATTGCCCAAATTCCATGACAATATTTACCTTTAGATGCTCAGATGTTTATCTGTTTAATATTAAATTTATCAATATTCACCAATTGCAGTTTTTATACCAGGGTAAGTGAAGTCAAGGGAGTGCTTTCCAAGAGAGACCCATTTTAACACTTACAAGACATTGACATCTTCATCCGACCAGTGATATCCAGGCCCAGGGTGATCCATAATAATAGTATTAAAAGTGTGCCTATTGAGAATGTTGAAGTGCTTCAATAGACCCTCAACAATAAAGTGACACACATAACTGCACCACCTCAGACGTTTACTGACAAAACAGGTCATCATTTATATTAGATAAATGGTGTTAACCCTTTAAGGGCCGCTGATGGAGTGAGTGAGTAATTGATGTTTAACACCATTTCGACGGCTAAGGTCATATTCATGGCGAGAACTATATTACACAATTTCACAGAGGAATGTGTTGGTGCCCGCGCATATGTGCACCCGTATCTGAGGGGATAGGAAAGAGGAGATATAGACCCTTTTAAGTGGGCTAGGGAAGCCCGCCGCTGATGCAAGAGTGCCCAATGAAGTGCTGGTGAGACTGCTCACCAGCACTTCATCGGAGCATCATGATAACCCTCTGGAAATTTGTGTATCAACTCTATAGGGTCGGCATGATGCTTGAATGTTGCCCGGCGAGTAACTCGCCAGGGCTGCATGCATGCACCATTAAGACCAATAGGCATGATGCTTTAAAGCATGAATAGCATCAGCGGCCCTGGAAGGGTTAATGTATCGTTTTATGCATCATTTATCTCAATATGTAGGATTAGGAATGTTATGTGTTTTGTCGGCCACACACCGGGGACAAGTTAGGTATGTAACACAATTAATCATGGTGGATAAAAAGACATGTACTAGATCTAGATGTCCCCCTGAGGTGGGTATTATCATGATGTCATGTCAGTGACATGTATACAGATAGTGTGCCAATGAGAATATTGTCAATTTAGTGAGTGTTAAATGTGTGTTACATGCTGGTTTCCATGTCCGTTGCTTCCTGTCCTCGCCCCTTGCAATCGATAAACATTTACAAGCATAAATCTTTGTTCCTCCACTGCAGATCGACAATTTCCTTGTTCAGATTTTCAGAGGGAAAAACAATTAATTCCTTTCTTTTACAAAACGCTGATATCTGTTCCTTTACGAAAGGTCTTTCTTTCTAAGTATTGCATGGACGTTTGCAGAGGTAAAGGACACCATTTTCTCTTGCTATGGAAGTGAGGATGCACGTCAGCTTGAAAGTATGTACTCAACAGTCTTCTTATGATCTATTGATGGCATTTATGCCCTACCAAGGCGTTTTACAGGATATGGCCGTGTAGCTCTAATAGTTTACCATTCCCCCACATAGAAATGACATGATTGAGTACAATGTGACATGTGTCTCACCCCATGGTGCCTCCCTCACACACAGCACTGGTATGTGCAAGCACACCAAGACTTGCTCAAGTCTATTGACTTTCACATAAGGAAATGCTCGTATAAATGGCAGGACACTGTACACAATAGGGAAGTAAAGCATAAGGACTGTGCAACTCTAAAGCACCCCCCAGACCTGCTCAAGGAGGAAAAGGAAATATTGTAAAATGAGAACTTATATCATAAGACACAGTCACAGTAAAAAGCTAAATTGACATACTGTGGAATATGAAGTATAGCTTTGATAGGGACCATGCCAGTCTAAGGCACGCCCAGACTCCCTCAGAGTCAGTATGGGGTGTGTCACAGGGTGTAGGGGTCACATACCAAACTATGCCATGCTGACCTACAGGGGACCCACCTCTTGTAACCCATTATACTGACAAACCATACCAATACCATGTAGGAAACTCTGGCAAAAGATGACCTTTGATAATAGTATTTCTAAGGCTGGTTTAATTCCAAACCTAGCGTAAGTTATATATTAAGAAACACCATAGGAGAGGATATTGAAAAGATGACCATTGATGATGGTATTTCTGAGGCTGTCTTATTCCAGAACCTGATATATAAGCATATGTCCACGACCATGGGATATTTTTACATCGTATTCCCCGAGATGAGACTGGTCGTATCCCACTCAGTCATATAATGGCTTCATGGGATACGCCAGTCCCACCTCGGGGAATACGATGTAAAAAATCCCATGGAAGTGGACATTTGTATTTATGTCATGGCCTAAGGGGTTATCTTGCTTTCAAATAAATAAAAAAGCTCAGATCTGTTCAAAATCCAAGATGGCGGACACCCATTGAATACAGACACATTGTATTCAATTCCCCCCATTGAATATGGCGGTTCTAGTACTAATCTAGATAGTGACGTTCGTATCAGCCATGACATAAAATGCTCCATCACATTACTTTGTATCATTCATTCCCTTATTGCTATTCATCTACCAACCGAAGTGTCACTTGCCATCATCAGATTAAGGTAAGGCCGCACTAACGTCTACATGACCTAGAAATCAAGTCCTTTTAACTCAAATACCACTTAAATCTAATGACATAGGCTGTAGTATCCAGCTCTCCCTTACTCTAAATCCTACTACAATAGGCTGCACCACTCAGACCCATCAGCCCCCTGTCACCAGGGAGTATCCCTTTGTGCAGTTCTCTTTGGTCTCAGTAAAGAAGGTGGTAACTCTGCAATCCCTCACCCTCCACCCTATCCACCTTCCTAATCTGGACAGGTAGGGATGGCTAATAGCACCCTAAACCCTAATCCCTCACCCTCCACCCTGTCCACCTTCCTAATCTGGACAGGTAGGGATGGCTAATAGCACCCTAAACCCTAATCCCTCGCCCTCCATCCTGTCCACCTTCCTAATCTGGACAGGTAGGGATGGCTAATAGCACCCTAAACCTTAATCCCTCACCCTCCACCCTGTCCACCTTCCTAATCTGGACAGGTAGGGATGGCTAATAGCACCCTAAACCTTAATCCCTCACCCTCCACCCTGTCCACCTTCCTAATCTGGACAGGTAGGGATGGCTAATAGCACCCTAAACCCTAATCCCTCGCCCTCCATCCTGTCCACCTTCCTAATCTGGACAGGTAGGGATGGCTAATAGCACCCTAAACCCTAATCCCTCACCCTCCATCCTGTCCACCTTCCTAATCTGGACAGGTAGGGATGGCTAATAGCACCCTAAACCTTAATCCCTCACCCTCCACCCTGTCCACCTTCCTAATCTGGACAGGTAGGGATGGCTAATAGCACCCTAAACCCTAATCCCTCGCCCTCCATCCTGTCCACCTTCCTAATCTGGACAGGTAGGGATGGCTAATAGCACCCTAAACCCTAATCCCTCACCCTCCATCCTGTCCACCTTCCTAGTCTGGACAGGTAGGGATGGCTAATAGCACCCTAAACCTTAATCCCTCACCCTCCATCCTGTCCACCTTCCTAATCTGGACAGGTAGGGATGGCTAATAGCACCCTAAACCTTAATCCCTCACCCTCCATCCTGTCCACCTTCCTAGTCTGGACAGGTAGGGATGGCTAATAGCACCCTAAACCTTAATCCCTCACCCTTCATCCTGTCCACCTTCCTAGTCTGGACAGGTAGGGATGGCTAATAGCACCCTAAACCCTAATCCCTCACCCTCCATCCTGTCCACCTTCCTAATCTGGACAGGTAGGGATGGCTAATATCACCCTAAACCTTAATCCCTCACCCTTCATCCTGTCCACCTTCCTAGTCTGGACAGGTAGGGGTGGCTAATAGCACCCTAAACCCTTTGAGCACAGTGTTTGGCATTAATGCACATAATGATGCAAAGACTGGTGAGTTAAGCACTTCTGCTGAGTGCCATACTCCAGCATGCAGTCCCTGCCATGTTGATGCACTCCCAAGACCCCATTCAATGGCCGCTGATGTAGGAGTGCATCTTGCCCATTGGTCGTCATAATGCACCACTGAAGTGCTGGGGAGACTTCATTGGTCTGGGGGGGGGGTGCCTCAACACTGTAGGGTCGATGTGTGAATGTAGCCCTGGCGAGTTAGGTCCCAAGTACTGCATTCATGCATCATGACGACCAATAGGCATGATGCATTAGCAGACTTTAAAGGGTTAAGTTAAGGGGTTCACATAGAGTTCTCAGCCAAGGACCTTCCTATACCTTGTCAGACAAACACCTGCACAGGTGAGTTAACACACCTACCTGCACTTACCTGGATATGTCATGTATGAACCCAACCCCCCAGCCCCACACTGCTCCACACTCCTTCACACGCCGCCACGTTCCACTGCAGCCACCACCTGTAGACACCTGTACTATCCCACTATTGGTGTGTGGTTATGGTAACATTACCATGGTGACCTGTCTACAACTAGTGGATCTAAATGGTTCTCTATAATACTATACACTAAAAGATGTGTTTAGTTTTTAAACACTTTCACCAATATTTAAAACACTTTCTTGTAACAGTTTGTTAAACACTTTTTGGGCAAAACACTTAACACTTTTTCAAAAAGTGTTTTGATTGAAATGTGGTTTAGTTGAAAAAGTGTTTAAATGATTCTGAGAATAAAGTGTTTGGGTTTAGAAAGTGTTTAAAATGAGTTTCATGTAATTTAATGTCAGAACTATTACTATTATTTCATTTTCCTAATAAAACCAGGGTCCTAGTGATAGCATTAGTGAGTCCTTTTCACTGAATATTGCTCTCTCTCTCTCTCTCTCTCTCTCTCTCTCTCTCTCTCTCTCTCTCTCTCTCTCTGCAGGTAGAGCATATCGAATTAATGCTGATAGCAAGTTGATGAATATTGATCATCCATCAATTTTATTAACATTGATTCTGTGCTAACCAGGCTGGGCCTATAGTTAAGATGAGTTCAAACATGTTGATGCACAGAGTTAGTCAGTGAGTTTAGGACTGGGCTGTATGTATTAATCCTGAATGTTACAAAATGAGTGTTTATTATGGGTTAGATTGGAAGCAAGGTAATGAGAAGGTAATTTTTAGACATTTCTTTTACAAATTGATTCTAAGAAAAAGTGTCAATGTTATGCTCTATCAGGATGGTGTGTATCATTATCATCTATCCTTAAATTCAGACATTTGTGTCCATATTAATGTTACAGTAGTACCATCATAGGTGGCCCCAGCTGTGATTGAACTCACCGGGCTCAACTCACCAGTGCAGTAAATCAGCAAGAACACCCCAAACTCTAGTCATACGAATCTCAGCTTCTGACATTGGGGTGTTCTTTATGTCTTTGCTCTAAAATCATCAGATGGTGACTGATGGCATATATCTTGGTATGGGGGTCCAGTAGTTGAATAACCACACCACAGTTAGTTCAAGCCAGGTCCATATAGGCAGACTCAAAAGGACCACATCAAGTTGTAGAACTGTGGAGAAATTGTATTCTACGCAGTATTAAGCAATAGCAGTCTGGGCGTGTAGCAATCAGAGGTTGACTCTACAGTAAACCCCCGCATTTCAGAGAACCACTGTACTTATACCGTACTTGCAAGTCTTCCCGTGGCTGCTAGTCCCATACAGGCTGGGCATGGAGGTTTGTTTGCACTGCAGCCACCAGCTCAGCCCCAATTAACATGCATTCTCGCGGGACTTGGTCTTGGAGCTTCCAGGGTCAGAATACACTCTGTATATGGGTGAGACTCTACAGCTCTAGGTGTGAAAACTTCACATCTGGAGGTGTGAGTAGTGATAGCCTATATTCAGCATACCTTTGAAGGTGTAATTAGATACACTGAAAACATGGAAGATCCGTAACTAGTCAGTGGTGACCACTTTAGGTCCTCAAGTTGACGATACCTAAAACTACAGCTTTAGGTAGTCAAAATGATGAATTTAGGTCGTCATCCTGATGACCTGAGTCATCAGGATGACAATACTGACAGTACAGAGTCGTCATATTGACGACTCAGGTCGTCAGGATGAAGACTTTAAGTCGTCATTTTGAGGTGGAGGGGACTGAAGCCAGTCTAGCTCTTTGGTCACCACGATGCATGAATGCAGCCCTGGCAAGTAACTCACTTGGCTTCTACATTCATGCATCATGCCGCCCCCTACGGGGTCGATACATTGATGAAGGGTCGGTATGATGCCCCGATGAAGCAGCTTCACCAGCACTTCATTGGAGCATCATGAAGACCAATGGGCATGATGCATTTACTCATTGGTGGCCCGGGCCTCCCCAGCCCCAGGCCATCTTTAAAAGGGGTCTATGTCTTGCTTTTCTATCCTCGCTGAGTGTGGGTGGTGTCCATATGCGCGGGCACTGGCACATATTCGTTCCTTGAATCTCCTCTTTCCTGTCCCCTCTTTCTTACATGTGTCTGGTGTCCATATGCATGGGCACAGGCACATGTATTCCTTTGTGACGTGATGTCTAATGTACTTTTTCCGCCATGAATATGACCTTAGCTGTCGGCTTGGCGTTAAACAACCATTACTCACTCACTCACTCATTGGTGGCCCTTAAAGGGTTATTATAGACCAGAAATCACCTTGTACAGTGTCAGCCTCTATAGAGCCTATAATTAGGGGGTAAGTGCCAAGGGTTCGAAGGGGGTCGTCTAGGATGGATCTGTATTTGTACCTTAGGAGGTTATCCTGTCTAGATAAATGCAAAAAGGACTTGTCACTAGGTTTCTTCTCTCCTCTGCATTGCTCTAAACTTTTTACTCTGTAGTATTCTTTGTCTGCTTGTATCCGATCCTTTATCTATTTAGAAAATAGAGGACATTATTCAGGAAGGAGACACAAAATAGCAGTAACTGCCCTAGCCCCATACCCCCAGGACTGAGATGTCCTGACACAGATGTGGTGAAATACAGTTGTGTAGACCCCCAATTTACATTCACAGTTAACACTGTAAGGGTTAGGGTTAGGGTTAGGGTTAGGGTTAGAGCATGGTCGTCGTCAAGCATGAATACAGCCTGGGAATAAAGCTACAGTACTATATTGAAGTATCATGCTTCAGCAACCACTCCCAGAGGATTATTACGATGCACTTACCTGCCCTGCATTGGTGCATCAAAACGACAAAGGAGCATCAACCTCCGGTCCCTGTATACACTCAGGCTCTAGTCTAACACCATCAGCGTTATGAAAAACGTGGAAATAGAGGTGATTTTTCACTTATAGCAATGTCCTCGAAATTTGAGAAAAAAGGGGTGTTTCTTTTTCAAGAAATCTCCATGGAAATGAGCAAAAATGGTTTTCTCTTTACTCTGATATGTAAAAAATGTTATCATAATATACTGGGGAAGAAAAGATGTCTTTCTCCTTGAAAAAGGAGGTAGTTACACAGCAGAACATTCCATGGTTTTTGAGTAAAATGATGACAAAGGGAAAAAGTCAACTTTTTCAAGAATAAAGGGGTACTTTTGGAGGCTCAGAAATCCGCATTTTTCATACAAAAAGGGGTATTTTCAGCCTAAAATCCGCGGAAATGGGGATCATTTTGGAAACCCTGATGGTGTCTTGTATCTTATATGAGTGCGGGGATCGGGCATGAACCAAACAATATACTCTGCATCATCTTAAGGCATCAAGGGTTAAACGTCCTATTGCCCTTCCTGGGGCTATGAACCACTTAACTACACACGGTACCATCCTCACCAGGTATGTAAGGTGTGCACTATTCACATCTTAGGCCTGTTCACACCTTCGGTAGCTTAACTGACTTTTAAATGCAGTCACACTGACTGCCCCCTAAGACAGGTAAACAGCTGTATCTGGGGCAGATTTAGTTCTGTAAGGATGACATGAGTTGAGATGAGTTTAACAAGTTTTTATTTGGCAAAAATCATATGTACATACGCTTTTCAGGTCAGCCATGCAGGTTACATTTTTCTTTTTCTCATGACGCACCAAAGCCCCCTGCCACCTCAGGACGTTTTGCATTTGACTGACCCTATAAATACTCTGCTGATCCTTTGGTACAATGTACTAAAGGCTCTTCTTGTTCTTTTTAAATCTTACTATGAAGGTTATGAATTTCTCATTAGCATATACGCCCTAGAATAAGTATATTGCGCTGGTCTACAGTGTATTAAATCACTAGGGAGTCCTCAAAGTGCTGGGAGAGGTTGATTTAAATGGTGATGAGTGAAGTGTCATTTATATAAATCGGGCTTCCCTAGCCCACTTAAAAGGGTCTATTTCTCCTCTTTCCTATCCCCTCAGGATGTGTGTGGTGCACATATGCGCGGGCACTGACACATTCCTCTGAAATTGTGTAATGCAGTTCTCGCCATGAATATGACCTCAGCTGTCGAAATGGCGTTAAACATCTATTACTCACTCACTCACTCATTTATATAAATAGAAGTAATAAGGTGCTCCTCTATGACAGCAATGACAGCCCATGTACTGTATGCACCCACATCACTCCATGATCTATCACCTAGGGACATGATTTAATTTGACAGTCTCTCTGTGTGGGGCCTATTGTGAATCTTAAGTGTGGAATGTACTTAGAGAATGATGGTAGCTACCTAGTTCTATAACATATATATATATATATATATATATATATATATATATATATATATATATATATATATATATATATATATATATATATATATATATATATATATATATATATATGGGCAAGTCTCTACACTGTAAAAAAGATGTCATCAAAATAACGGTGAAATCCTTGTCCAGAGATCCGTTTTTATTTTCACAGAGATTCCTTTTGCCGTTGTACTGGCGCTTCAGTACTGGGGGTTCATTGTAGAAACTACACTGCTTCAAGATTACGTGGTTGACTCTTCAGTTTTACTAGGATCCTTGGTAGATTCAAGTCTAATGGAGCGATCACTTTTTAACAACAGGGGGGGTGGTGGGTTTGCGGACGCACGAAAAAAATTGACCTCCCTCTCGAGGGGGTAACATTCTTTTGACCCCCCGTAAGGGGCGTAAATCGCGCAAATATGCCCTTTTATTTTGACCCCCCCATCAGAGGCGTTGAAAAAAATCTGACCAGCCCCCCCCCCCTCTGTTATTAAAAAATGATCACTCCCAAAGAATCAGTCTGCCCAGCTGCATGCCCTCTGTACATGCACCAAATTCCACAAATCCACCACCCTCTCACCCTGTGTATTGGTTACATACACATACCAGGGGTGTGGTCCTGTAGGCTTCTCTCACCTGTTGCCCAGTGATGATGGAGTGTACACCTGTACGTGAACTGTCCACTGACTAACTCCTATATCAACATGCTATCTAGCTCTTTTCTGCCTGCATGATATCTCAGGCAGTGGCGGATCCAGGATTTCGAAAAGGAGGAGGCGCAGCCCTAAGCCCATTGAGGCCTAGCATTGACTATAGTCGACACCATGGTAGGCCTAGCATTGACTATAGTCGACACCATGGTAGGCCTAGCGTCGACTATAGTTGACACCCATTATATAGGATTTGTATAGGAATTGAAAATAGGCTCCTCCTCTAGGAACTATACTTTTTTCAGGGGCCGTCCCCATGGTCAGGACAACGATTTTTGCTCTGCCCTCAAAGGGCGCACCCCCTATTTTTGAGCAAATTTTGGTGTCCAAAATATCTAATCAAACTCTCAAGTACTGGGAAAAGGGAGGGGGCGCCCCCCTCTAAATCCATCAATGCTTGCCAAGGTTCAAGGTAATGCACCAATGCAGAGCTAGATACCGTAATGACCTATTTAAGCGCCGGGGTCTCAAATAAGTGCCGGTCTCGAATAAGTGCCGGGGATGGATACGGGGGTATTGAAATTAACCTTAATCACTAAAAACAGTATTCAAATAAGCGCCTGTCCCGTATAAGCGCCGGGGGTACAGCAGGTTTGAAATCAATAAGCGCCCGGGACGCTTAAACGGGCCACTACGGTAGTAGCTCACCAGCACTGCATATCATGCTGACCCTCTGTGCGTGTACAAACCACATACACGGAGGTTCCTCATGATACATCAATGCATACCTGTAACCAAGCACTACCCTCCAGGGCCGCATTCCTGCATGATATCAAATGTCCAAAATAAATTATAGCAGTGGTGGATTTTGAAAGAGCCCCCCCCCCTATTTTGAGCTTCCTTTCTGATAATTTGTACCCTCCAATTAAGCCAAAACCACCATGGATCTGCCACTGCATTACTAGTGCATTAAAACGCCATTCTACCTTATTATAGGATTAACATACTAACACATCCATGTATCATAGCAGGTAGGGAGGTGGTGACACTTGATAAGGGTAGATAGGGTCAGCTTGGAGTATATAGAGGTGGGGGCTGGGTCAAAGGTCATGTACCCTGCTCACCATGTCTCCTTTACATGCGCCAATGAGGCTAGATAACAAGTCACATGACACAGATAAAAAGTCTCTGTTAGAAAGACCACACCATTAAAATGTCTAGACTTTTCCTAAAGCACCTCTAAAACCAATTACCACAGTGTCAGTGATAGCCTTGCCTGTTACCATTAAACATTCAATAATGGTCATTGTGATCTATCCCTGTCGTGAATTCTTTGTTTGTAAATTGTTCTGTTGTTCTTGATATCTTCTCTCTCTTTTCCTTGTTGCATTCAGAGTAGACTGGCCCCAGTCCCTAAGCCCTCCCCCCGTCCCCCACCCGTACCTTCTATATGAGTGACAGAAATTGATTCACCAGAAGTCTCACAATTTCTTTAATAAAGATTCAATAGACTTCAGCAAGTCTACACACAGAGCTCAGTCATTTGCCCAGTGCCACAGTACCAAAAAGAGAAAAAAAATCACTTCCACTGAAAGTTCTCTTAGTAACCATTGTTACATGTGAACAATGTAGCTAAATAACAGAAGACGTGTGTGATTAAAATGAAATCTAGCTACAATTGAGAATTGTTACAGGTCTGCATTCCGTGCATGTCACACACACCCACATAGTGGTGTTGGTGTCTTACATTTTAAGGCCGCTGATGCATTGGTGCATCATGGCCATTGGTCGGCATGATGCATGAATGCAGTCCTGGGGAGTAACTCGCCAGGGCTACATTCATGCATCATGCCGACCTTACAGGGTTGATACACTCCCGGAGGCTCGGCATGATGCTCCAATGAAGTGCTGGCGAGCAGACTATCCAGCACTTGATTGGTGCATCATGACGACTCATTGGTGCATCATGACGACCAAGGGGCATGATGCACTGACATCTAACATTCTGTACATATCTCACACCCCCGCCTGATGGTGTCTGGTGTCGTGGGTTATCTTCTAGACTGGAAGACCACTGCATCACCCTGTGGCGGCCACTTGACACGTGATCCAAGATTATAGACTGATAACCCTCTAAGGGTAGCATATGGATACACTTCTTGTATGATGCATCATTAGGAGACATGAAGTGCAATTCATGCATCATGCCTATTGGATGGCATGATGCATGAATGCAGCCCTGAGGACTGCATTCACCTATGGAGTCAGCACACTTACCAGCACTGCATTAATGCATCATGACGACCTATGAGCGTGATGCATTGTTGCATCAGTGCGTCCTTGATAGGATAGGATGGGACAGTATGCTGATGTGTTACGCACTTGTCCTACTTTTGTGCATGAAGAAAACAAAAAAAGCTATTTTGAAGCTTGAACTTGAGGCACATAAATGGTTAATAAAAATATGACAAGGTACTTGGGGCCTCACGTTGTCCATAAAGGGTTAACCAACCTATCACCCCTGACCCAGGTACTTAGGGGGAGGTGGGAACCTTATCTGCTACTGGAGGGCTGGGTATGATGGCCATAACGACCCTCCTGGTTGTATGTTAGTCTTATCTATAGCAGGGTGAAATAGCAGTAACATGTACATAGATAGATCCGATGGAGGCTAGCTATACAAGACATGATAATGTAACGACGTAAGTATGTTGCCTGGAAAAAGTCAGTTTGGAGAAAAAAATATGGATAAGAAAAGCAGAAATTCCTCCAACTGAAAAAAAGAGGACTTGCAAATATCCAAAATAGTATTAGAATAAGAAAGGCTCATCTGATGCTGAATGGCCTCCCTTCCTCCTGGTGTTGTATTCACCAGGAACACATCATTTAAAAAGAACAACATGCCCTCCTTCATATCCCGGCGTCACACAAGTTTACATGTCTTCTGTCATAGCGTGATCTATAACATTAGTATCATATCGTGCAGGTGGTTTCCACATTACCAAGAATCCATGGATCAACACAGCAATCCAAGATGGATCAACACAGCAATCCAAGGTTAAATATCAAGGTCGTGAAATCAGACGACATTTATCATTTTATACACTGTAAAAAGTTAATGTATACATACAGCAAATTTTGCTGTGATCATACAGTAGAAGTTGCTGTAATCTAAAATACAGCAGGTTTTGCTGTACAAGTATCAACTTTGTTGCTGTTAATACAACATTACAGCAAGTGTTGCTGTAGTTATACTCTCATATATTTGTTGTAGCCCCAAATACAGCAACACCCACTGTTCAGTTACTGAGTGCCTTGCTGTAGATGCAGGATTACAGCAAATACTGCTGTAGACGCTGTAGACACTATGAAAAGGAAGTGAAATGTGTCACATAATTGAATAATTTGCAAGAGTGAACATATTGTATTTAAGTTTGATAACATGTGGAACTATATAAACTAAAGCGGAAACTTCTACATTCTGTCACACACACCTTTCCTGTGGCTTGGAAGTAAATATGAGTATGGACACCAAGCTTCCTAGTGTATCAGCTAAAGTGCTGGTTGCAAAGGTGATGTAATACACCACACTTGCCTGTTGTGACTTGGGTGTGATACTCAATGACTAGTTAAACTTTAAGTTAAACACCCATTTTGTCATAAATGATGCTACATAGCTGGCTATTATGATGGCCCAACTACATATCTCTACTTGGTCAGGACAACCAAAATGCCATGACCAAAACATTACAATCCTCTGTACATTTACAGCAAATTATAATCTACTGTGCATTTACAGCAAATTTTACTGGAACAATTGCTGCCAGCAACTTTTGCTGTTCAACAACAGCAGTATGCTTTACAGTAGAAGTTACTGTAGTTCAACAGGAGATGTTGCTTTACCTTTACATTAAGTCAGTTGCTGTAGACCTACAGCAAAATCTACTCGAACAATTGTTGCCAGCAACTTTTGCTGTAGATGTACAGCATTTACTATTTACAGTGTAGAAGACATTCGGGCAGCGTCCCTCGCCATAGACGTATACATGTAGAGAGCAATGTGAACTAGAGGTCACCATAGTTAGTGATAACCTACACCATGAAGACACTGCGAGGAAACAAATACAGCAAGATAAATAAGCTATGGACGAGATCAAGTACCCCTACCCCCCTCCACCACACCACCACACACATGCAGCAAATCCTCTAACATGGTGCCAATATGCTTTTTGGTGCTTTCAGAGGTTTTGGACATTCTAAGCTGCTGTATTCAACCTCCCTTTCAACCTACCTAAGGTAGAGGTACATGCTAGACTACTGCCATCGGGACAGAATCCTTTGGTATGTTACTTAAGGGTGTTGCTCGTATGCTAAATAGAGCTGGGAGTAGGTGCCCTCTTTTCCAAAGAAGTTACTCTCTGTTTCACCATTCAACTTCCACTTACAATATTATTTAAGTCTGAAAAGGCACCTGCCTTGCTTAAAAATAGCATGTGCTGCACAATGAGGAACCTACTTTTATCACACTCATTCAAGTGCTCTTGTTTTGACCACTTGTGTGCAACACAAAAGAAAAGTTAGGACTACAAAGAAAGAGACTGCTGCAGGTGAGGGACTTCTTATGTAAAACTACCTTTTCCTATAGGAGCAACACCCTCCTGTAGTTTTAGCCTGGTCAGGCTAGTGAGAGAGGCGTATGATGAGAGCAAAATGCCCTCGCCTCGATCTTTACCAATGACAATGGTGATAGTTTTATTCTAACAACTTAAAGGAGATACAGGTTTGGTATATTACTGTTGGCATACATGTGTATCCCTTGTTGACTGTAGTTGAATGTGAGATTAAGCTGTTCCTACTGACCTCCTACTTAGGGCCAGTGTTGTTTACATTGCAGAGGGTTGTTTACCTACACATAGTCAGAGGTGTTTGTAAACAATATTCCATGAGGTCCTTAATAATACATGCATGGGGGAGGGGCAATAATGGACAGCTAAATGTAACTTTAGAGTGGATGTGAAACAGTTGCGTCCAATGGGATGGAAGTAAATAAGAGTACCGTAAACTCCTGCGTATAAGAAGGTCTTAAACGGGGGGTTTAGTTCTCATTGCATCTACAAGGGGGACTCCAAGACCTTTATTTTGATATGTTACATGCCCCCTAAGCCATAATAGGATATATGGGGGCCCAGGGGGTCTATGGGGCCCAAGTTACACATAGGTCTTTGAATTTTGAAAATTTATTCATTTTTTTGAGAATTTTCCAAAACTCTAGGTGCGCCTTATACGCGGGCTGCGCCTTATATGCGGGAGATTACGGTACGTAGGAATATATGTTCATGGCTGAATGTAAAGTACAATTTGATACTTTTTAGGGTCCATGGTCCTATTCCATTTTCTGATTTTCTTTTCCTAGCTATAAAGATTTAGGTTTGGGAAATCTGGAGAAATCTGGAGGGAGTAAATGAATTCTAATTTCTCTGAGTATTTTCAACTATGTGACACAAATGGTCGTCAATAAAATACATGCCCCTAGGCTTATACGTGGGAGTACAGGATATGTACACAAACAGGTATTTGTATTCTGGATTACACATAAAGAAGCTGTTTTAGATTACTTGGAAAAACAAATCTAATGCTGGCTGACTTGATAAAATAAAATCTATAGTAGCTTCAGTGTGTTGGTACAAAATCTTTATCCTTTCAAGGGCGAACAGTGCATGACACGTGTACACTGGTCGTGCGAGTTCCTTAACACTTTAAGCGTCCCTGATGCAGGAGTACATCATGACAATTGGTCGGCACTTCATTGGCGCATCATGCCGACCCTCAATCAATCAATTAACCCGGTTGTATCACCCCCAAAGTGAAAGCACGATGCTTGAATGCAGCCCTGGCGAGTTACTTAACAGGGCTGCATTCATGCATCATGACGACCAATGGGCATGATGCATTAATGTACCATAGGCCCCAAAAAGGGTTAAACCACGCCCACAGACGCCGCCATAGACTGACATTAGGGTTTATACATTCACCATAAGGGCACCAACAAGACACCATAATCCACACAAATACCACCCCACCAACCCTGTAAGTCTCAAAACATGTCCTCTATCAGGATACTGGGAGGGGCTTTCATAGGGCCTTGTGGACATAAAGCACACAACATGTGCGGCACACAACATGCAGAGGTGGGTAAATAAATACTGTGGTGTGCTGGTGTGTGTCTGCATGTCGGTGCACGAGGGAGCATATACAGCAACTCCTCGCATATAAGGTGCGGCTTATATATATATATATATATATATATATATATATATATATATATATATATATATATATATATATATATGGCAACATGACCCTGGCTGGTCTTTAATACCCCCCTAAGGACAGCTGATGCAGGAGTGTATCGTGCCTATTGGCCGTCATGAAGCACTAATGAAGTATTGGCGAGAAATTACAGTTCTTCACTGCATAAAATCTGTATAAACTACCGCGCCCTTTGAGGCCTGCTGATGTTGAAGTGCATCATGTCCTTTGGTCGGCATGATGCACCAAATGAAGTGGCAAGCAGTCTTGCCAGCACTTCATTGGAGCAACATGCCGACCCTCCGGGTATGTATCAACCCTGTCGACATGACGCATACAGGAATGCTGCCCTTTTGAGTCCCTCGCCAATGGACATAATGCTTTTGAGTCCCTCGCCAATGGACATAATGCTTTTGAGTCCCTGGCCAATGGACATGATGCTTTTGAGTCCCTCGCCAATGGGCATAATGCTTTTGAGTCCCTGGTCAATGGACATAATGCTTTTGAGTCCCTCGCCAATGGACATAATGCTCTTGAGTCCCTGGCCAATGGACATAATGCTTTTGAGTCCCTGGCCAATGGACATAATGCTTTTGAGTCCCTGGCCAATGGACATAATGCTTTTGAGTCCCTGGCCAATGGACATAATGCTTTTGAGTCCCTCGCCAATGGACATAATGCTTTTGAGTCCCTGGCCAATGGACATAATGCTTTTGAGTCCCTGGCCAATGGGCATAATGATTTTGAGTCCCTCGCCAATGGACATAATGCTTTTGAGTCCCTGGCCAATGGACATAATGCTTTTGAGTCCCTCGCCAATGGGCATAATGCTTTTGAGTCCCTGGTCAATGGACATAATGCTTTTGAGTCCCTCGCCAATGGACATAATGCTCTTGAGTCCCTGGCCAATGGACATAATGCTTTTGAGTCCCTGGCCAATGGACATAATGCTTTTGAGTCCCTCGCCAATGGACATAATGCTTTTGAGTCCCTGGCCAATGGACATAATGCTCTTGAGTCCCTCGCCAATGGACATAATGCTTTAATGCATTAGCTGTCCTTAAAGGGTAATACAATGTAGAATGTTCGTGAACAAAGTTTCCATAGAACATTATCATTCAAACTGCCTTAAATATGATCACAGGTGTGCCTTATTAGTAATCTGGCATGACTTCAGGATGCAACTTACACGCGAGGTGCGCCTTATACGTGGTGATTTACGATAGCCGTGGGAAGGCCATGTGTGACATACTGCTAGTGGGGAGGGGGGGGGGTTAAAGTAGACACCCTTTCACCAAGTCATGCAAACAGGGTCAGACCCATTGTGGTTCATGGATTGTGTTCCCTCCAGGAGTCTTTTTGGGACTCAGTGTGAGGTGACTGTATGTATTGTATGGCTACGGCAGTGTGCTTCTCCAGTGTTTACCACAAAGCCATGCGTATAAGCCACAACTTATAGAGCATTTCAGACTCTTGGTGCTGATTTATGATAATAGGACCAACCTTAAAGGCCCAAACCCATAAGCAGGACCCAATTCAGGGTGTGGCTTATATACATGTGATTTTTACGTATATCGATTATAGTAAGCTATGACAACCTTCTCATACCACAGGTGCGGAAAATAACATATAGCTAAGAGCATATTAGGGAGTGGTCATTATTTATCAACAGGGGGGGGGGGGTAGTGGGTTTGAGGGGGGGGCGTAAAATTTTCAGGGAGGGGCTAAAAACATTTTGACCCCTCTTGAGGGGGGGGGGCTAAAAAAATTCACCCTCTTTTTAGCAAAAAAGCCCGCGCGCTACTATAGATCAAAGAGGGGCGCAAAAACTCTCCGCGCCTCCGGCGCAGGGGGGGCACAAAGAATTTTGACTGCCGTCAAGGGGGGAGCGTAAAATATTTTCGCGCATCCCCGCGAAAAACCCACCACTCCCCCCTGTTGATAAATAATGACCACTCCCTTAGGCTATGGAGGCTGCCATCTTGGTTATGCCCCCGACTCCAGAGCAGTGCATTCTGGGTAAATTTCTTATCAGCCCCCAGAACAATGGTCAGTGATAACACTAATAAGCTGCACCCTGTCCCCTTATCTTAATCACCACAAGTACCTCTCTATTGTTTCATGTGTGAAGTAAGGTGATAACCCTGATAGGGAGACAATGCCCTCATTGGCTTACCTGTGGTATCAAACAGAAATTTCAATGATCTATTGGTCTTTAATTCTAAAAATTTAATCTATTTCTAGATTATCTACTTAAATATGTTGATATGGAGAAACCACACATATGATTTATAGAAAAATCCCATGGGTAGTAATAAATTGGCAGGTTGTCAAATTAGACTATACAAAGAGGCCAAATGATGATCTAGCCCCCGACTACATGAGCCACCTAGCTGATTTCCTTAGTACCAGCAATGTGCTAGTCCCGTATATCCATAAACTCAGGGTGCAACTTATACATGTACTTGGGTGTGCCTAAATGCAGGGGTTTATGGTTTTGAGTCCTGATGACACTCCTACCACGGTAGGTAGGTCACCGGGGCCTTTTCAAAGGTGTGAAATTTCCCTTTAAGGACAAAATCGCCTTCAAATACACTCTACCCCTCTATTGTATAAAACATAATGTATGAATGAAGCCTTGGTGAGTAACTCGCCAGTGCTGCATGCTTGCATGTATGCATTATTCTGACCATATAATGATCAAAACATTGATAAAGGATCAGATTGATGCACTAATGCTGTGCTGGCGAGTTACTGGCCGTTGCTGCATTGGTCTTCTATACATATCATGGAGTATCGTGCGGTCCTCAAAGGTCTAGGCTACACGGAAAGGTGGCAGTGAGACACATGTCATCCTAACCCGATTCAGGAAACTTTCTAGGCCTACTACCCAACAATAACAAGTGTTTGTGTGGGTTCTAACGCCCTAAGGGGCCACTGTAGAGCCCCTGTATACCTCCCAAACATGGCTTGATGAACCCCATTGTTAGTTTTAATTGCTTAACCCTTAACAGAAATAATCCCTACTAGATGAATCTGAAATGCTATTGATGCATAAAAATGTTACACTGATCTAACCAACTTGAATAAAACTAAGGTTACATCAGACCAAAATAGATCCTGGTTTCGATCTAAATCATTTATACATAAAGATTATCTACCAGACGCTAGAAGATAAACCTCATCTCGGTATAAATACATCCTGAGGGGTTGAAATCCAGGTCAAACATAGAGACTTGGGTTGAAGCATCAAGGCATCGTGCACATTGGTTGACATGATGCACGAATGCAGCCTAGCGAGATACTTGCTAGGGCTGCATTTATGCATCATGTCGACCTATGATACACTCTTTGAGGGTCGGCATGATGCTCCAATGAAGTGCTGGCGAGCAGACTCGCCAGCCGGTGCATCATGCCGACCAATGGGCATGATGTACTCCTGCATTAGCAGCCCTTAAAGGGTCAACCTTACCTAAAAGGACCTAGTATTGTGAGTGTAGATCCTTGTTGACCCTAGCCCCACATGTAGACAGGACCCTGGGTTTGTATTTTGGATCAGTGAGTTGAGTGAAGGGATCCAGGTATATATGTGCTAATAGCACAACACTGATACTAACCATTTTAAGACGACAAAATACCTCAAGGATTCCCACGAAGTTCATTTTGTTGCCTGGATGCAGCTCTGGCGAGGAAATCACCACTGGGAGTGGCCAACTATGTCGACCCGTTGGGAGTGTATCTATATCGCCTGGTGAGCACAATGCATGCATCGATCCATGCTAGGAAAATGGATTTTTTTTTTTCAGTAAGAAATTGATTTGTTCTGCTACCTTTAGAGAGTTAGTGTTTGAGAGTGATATTAGTACAACGTATACATTATACACTCACACACCACAAAACACCCTCTCTCCCACTCGGGGGCTTAATGCATTAATTTGCTGTGCAAAGATTGGGTAAAGCTTGCAGTGAGAGTAGAATTATAGCAACTCCTTCATTCCACTTCAACTGTTGTACTATATACACTAATACACTGTTGAAAATGTAGCATATACTCAATGGTTTATCAAGAGGAAACCCAAACAGGTTTCATTTTATTTTACAGCAAGCAAAAAAATATGCATGTACGCTGAAATCTAAGGGCTGTGCCCCATCCCTACATCGGTATACAAGTGGTGGGGGGGGGGGGCTTCAATAGTCCATTATCATCAACATGCCGATCTATTGAGCCTGTGCATTAAGCAAAGATTATAATTTGCATCCATTCCTCGAGCTGTTCCCTTTTGCTGTTTACAGGTATCCCTCTTATATCTGAATATAAGGACGCAAAGTTCAATTCATGCTTGAATAACAGCCCCCGCTTCAAGCCCCTGATGATTTTTTTTTTTTTTTTCAAGATTTGTTTTTCATTAGAAGTATGCCCCTGAGCAGAAACCAAACTCAAACATTTGGAGATTGCAGTCGAGTTGGTCTATTTGGAATACTACATAATGAGAACGTCCTAAAGCCAAGGTTTACAAATCAAGTTTTAACCAGAAAGCTTAGCTACATCTTGTTTCTATTTGGACTAACCCTCGGTACCCAGTAGGTAATTATCAAGGAATACCAGTGTACAAAAACCTGAAAACCATGGAATCTTTTTTTCTATGCACAGGCGACGTTCACACACAGATTACGTCCGATTTGGTCTATCTTTTGAACCCCTAGATAAAGAGAACCTTCTTCAGATTTAAGATCATATTTCAATTAGAGAATCCACTACAACCGTATGCAGCAGGGGGCATTCTAACAGTATCAGGTCGGGGATAAACACAGAGACTGCCTTCATACATTTTGATCAGACCAAAAAAAAGACCAGGGTTTCTATTTCAACTCCAGTATTTAATGACCCTGATCTAGACTTAGAATGCACGTGACCCTGGGACCCAGACCCTGGAGGAGAGGTCAAGGACGGGGTCACGGTACTGGTCAGTGTTAATATCGGTGAGCCCCAGACTTGTGCGAGGGAGTTGTCATTTATTCAACAGGGGGATGGAGGGGGTGGTGAGATTTCGCATAGACACATGTGAATTTTATACACCCCCTCAAAAATAGTCAATTTCTTTTTCATGTATACAACCCCCACTCCTGTACCGGAGGCATGGGAAACGTTCATTACTCTTTGAGCTATATCAACGTGCCAGCTGCTTTCACCAAGAGCGACACTGATTTTTACCCCCCCCCCCAACATTTCTTGGGGCCTTTCCCTTCATGGGAAATATAAAAAATCAACCTCATTCCTCCTGTTGATGGTAAATGACCAGTCCCAAAGGAAGCAGCATGAAGGTGTGTATACCACACGTTGGGTACCAGGAGGTGGATAGTGGGGGGGGGGGGGTATAACATGGGTGAACAGCTGCTGGACATGATACTGCACATGGAGGTCAGTAATATGCCAGCAGAGGTAAGATATCTTCATTACTGCTGTACATTGTATATGGAATCCTGCATTTAGAACACAGGTAGACTTCTGAAGGGGGTGAGGGTGAATCAACGACGGCCTTTTTCAAAACGACAATTCATGTGAAGATACTACAAATACATTCTATATATATATATATATATATATATATATATATATATATATATATATATATATATATATATATATATATATATATATAAGTATAGTCTTGTGAATACTTGTGAAAGTTACTAAAAGGGCATTGCTCAATGAATTCAAAGTTGTTGTTTTTTTCATTTGATATCAAATACAAAGCACAGAGGCGCTCCAAACAAATGAGCTATTTCAGTAATCAGATCAACATTGAGTAGTAGTAGGTCCGATACTACAGTCGTTTGATGTCGGCTCAGACTTGACTCCCTGGGGATGCCCTGACCTACAAATGGCCACACATTGTGAGATGTGGTTTGGGACCACCACGACAGTTCACACCCTGATGGTCTTAGCAGTGAGAGAGGTTACAGAGGTGTGAGACGCCAAGTCCATGATCAACCGCCTGCCAACGTCTACAACCAGCCTTACGCAAACCCACAATACGCTACTCCCCCGGGTCACACAGCGTCTGGATGGCCTTTCTCAACATGTCACGCATTGAGCTGATCATTACCAGAATCATTCTGTCTAATGGTACAGAGCAATCTTACCTTCATTAGACTTTCTTAATTTCGGAAATACAGAAATCATGTAAAATACTACAAATATAAAACCGTTGTGCGTAGTCATACAGAAATCATGTAAAATACTACAAATATAAAACCGTTGTGCGTAGTCACATCAGACTAAGAAATGCCCTCCTGAGGTGGAAACCATGAGGCCTGAGGCTGCCAAAGTACATGGGGTATGTTTCTACAACTCAAGGAGATCTGGACATTGAGGGATCTGGGCCTGCCTGGGAGGAGGGGGGGGGGGTGTTGGTGTTGGGGAGGGGAGGGGGGGGTGTTGGTACGATTTTATATGGTGCATGAATCCAGTCCTGCCTACAGGGTTTCTTGCCAGAGATGTATTTTGGCATCATCCAAACCCTGTCGGGCTGATAGACTCTCACAAATGTTGACATAGAGTACCAATAAAATCCTTTCACTTATTCTTACCCAGCCTTTTGCTACTCTATGATCACAACAAATACTATTGGTTACTACTTGTGTTATGTATTGTGCCGTCTGTACAGGGTTATACAGATGGAGTGTGTATAGGCTGATGAAGCCCTACAGCATGCACTATAACTCTGGTATAATGGATTAGTGACCAGTGATCAGGGGCTTGGGGCTAGTAGTAGGAGTGTGTAGCATCCCCCAACTTGAGATTACAACTTGTACCACCCTTGTACCACCCTTTGACTCCGGGGTAGTAAAGCTACAAGGGGCATCTACAAAGTAGTACATACATGTACTGGCATTCCGGATCCGGAAGTCAAGATTAACGGGTCAGGTCGCCAGAAAGCAGTAGATTTTGTGTTTTTGGGTCATTTTGGACTTTTATGGCTCTGGAGAAAGAAGTTGTGAACCAATCTTGTCTTACATAGACTCATTTGATAGAGAACACTTAGGGCCATCAGAAAAATGTAGATTTGTGGTCATCCATCAAAAACTCCAGGACTTATAGCCTGCCGAAGTGAAAAAAAACTGCCAAATTTGTTCTTTTTTATACTTTTTTGTATTTTTTACAAGTGTCCTGTATTGAATAAAGAACACTATAGAGTATCCCAAAGTTATTTTTTGTATTGTATATGATCATAGGTATCATTTCCATGAGGTTTGGACATGTTACTAAGTGAGAATTTTTCATGATGTGTCTTTCAAAATGGAAATCTGTAATTTGTAACGTCCGGTACCTAAATCTAAATCGGTTATAAAACATGGAAAAAATGAAGTTTCAAAATCTTTGTTATTACCCATATGAAGGACCATATCATCCTTTACTTTGGTGAAGAAATTGTGTGTCTACCAGCATTTGTCTCCATATGAGAGCAGCTTATGTGAAATAATTCTGATAAAAGTACCGGACGTTACGTAACATCCGGTACTTTTATCATCATGTAGGAGGCAGGCTACTGTGCATGCATAACTCAAATTTTGTTCCATTCTGTAATTGAAGTCAATAATAGACATATTGGCCTTGTTATTTCATGTGTTTGTTATGCATAATGGGACATTCTTATATTACTGAGAGCAACTTCAATTACCTCCATATTTCATTATTTTGGTACTGGACGTTACATGACACAAAACAAGCAATAAAAATGGAACCGGATGGCCTAGATCGGTATTTTTTGGTCTTCTGAGCTGAGGAGATGTACCTTGACAATTTTGTTGAAGTTATATAAAGTAATTAGAAAATTAGTTTTTCAGGGCCTTCAAGGGCAAAATCTTACACTTTCTGACGACCTGACCCTAACACATTTCACCCACGGGCCATACAAAGTGTAGAATTAGGACATCGTAACCTTTTATATAGTGCTAAATAGTGTTTAAATGGACATTTACAATTTGTAGCCATGACGCCCAGGTTTATATGGAGCCCTGGAATGTTTACTCAGAAGTGGGGAGCTTTGTGTATAAACATCATATCAAGCATTTTGTGGTGCAGCGATCCAGTGAGCCAAAGCTGCATTAATGCATCATGGCCAAAGCTGCATTAATGCATCATGGCCAAAGCTGCATTAATGCATCATGGCCAAAGCTGCATTAATGCATCATGGCCAAAGCTGCATTAATGCATCATGGCGAGTAATGGGCCCGGTCCCTCACTCCCAAGGCAGGACTGACATCCACCTGCGTTCCCTTAAAAATGAACCCTTTTACACAGGTTTTTAAGGTAAAATGCACCCCTTTTTGCAGCAAAACACAGTTTTTTTTAAAATAGAAATACATCCCCATTTTTAGCAAATGCAGACATTTATTCCCTTTTCCAATAACTTTGAGAAGAAAGTTGTGGAAAAAGTGTTCATGGGATTCTGTAATTTGGAAACAATATGATAATATAGCTATGCAGCATATCAACAAGGGAATAAAAAGGCCTTTTTCTTAGAGACACATATTCTATTGAGAAAGAAGGACCGCTTTTCCCAGACAAAAGGGACATGCAGATTTATGGGAAAATGACCCTTTTTCCATGTATTTGAGAACGCAGGTGGATGTCACTCATGACTGACAAGTGCAGCGACCTGGGTAATGGGTTAACCCTTGAAGGGCCGCTAGTAATGCAGGAATTCTATAGTATTGGTATTGATGCATTTGTGCATCTAGAATGCTATAAATTGGCAGGATGCATCCCACTTGGCAAAAGACGTTTTTAAACGTTTTTTCAACCAATTTTCAACCAAATAACCCAATAAGGAAACCAATAAAAACGTTTTTTATGCCAAGTGGGATTGAATACACCATCGATTCTTACTGCTTAAGTTTAAAGTTTAACAGTGAACTCTCATGTTGCACGTAGGAGGGACTTTGATGGGTATTGGGGGGGGGTGTGAGTGTATAGAGTGCTGAGTGGGCGGGGGTGTAACAGTGTCAGAGTACTTGGATCAGTGTCAACCGTTTGGGCGCCAAAACGTTTTAAGTCTTGGACTTTGGACCATTGTGCAGTCATTCACCCATAGCCATACCCCACAGTACACTATGGTATTTTACCTTGGTGTGAGGCCCGGGGTGTAAGCTTTTATTGTGGATCACGTCTCACACCCACTCACTGTAACCCTTTAAGGATCGCTGAGTGATGGATCCATGCATCATGTAGACCCTACGAGATCGGCAAATAGTACCTGGAGGGTCGGCATGATGCTCCAATGAAGTGCTGGCGAGCAGACTCGCCAGCACTTCATTGGTGCATCATGACGACCAATGGGCATGATGCACTCCTGCATCAGCAGCCCTTAAAGGGTTAAAACTTAAATAGCACACAAACTTACTCCTACCTCACCTCCGTAATCCCATGGTGAAGGATCTAATCAAAATGCTTAATCCCATTTTAATTAATTCAAGTTGACTCAATCTGTGCCAAATCCAATTTCACAACCAATGAATTATTCCAATGACAATCCATAACATGTATGTGTAGGTTTTGTTGTCATTGTTTTCAGCATGAAGTCTTGCATAAGTCTCTGTTTACATACACATGGGTGCATGTTTGTTTGTTTGTTTGTCTTTGTCTTTTTTTTGTCATTTTGTTTAGGTGTTCACGTATATACACTCTTCATTATAAAACGTCTATCTTAGTTCACTATTTCACAATATATACTAGTAGTCCTTAGGTATGATGTTATCGTGACCCCCAAGGAAAATTAATGACATCTTGTTTCAACTGTAGTGTTTCAAAATTATCGGCCAAATCATCAATCTCTCCTTTTCATTTAAACATTAATATTATTTTCTATTTACATATATTTATTCATTTCCTCTTTCCTTTAAGACAGAGACAAGTCTATGATGAGTAGTATATAGTGGGCTGACAGAGATTACAATACGCTATAATATATTATTGTAATTACATTGTGAGTGAGGCTGATCACCACCTTCTGCGGCACCCAGGTGTTTTATGATGAGGAGATGACGGTCATACAGCTGAACATGCACCTGTTGGACCTACCATGTACATACCACAGGTAGGGGGTGGGGTATCCGACAGGTGGGACCCCCCCCCCCCACACACACACACACACCCCGGACACACACGCTGTAGCAGGCTGTCACCAATGACCCACTGTCTCAGTGTCTGGGACTGTTTGGTTTTGACCCAATGCCAATGCCCTGCGAAGGTATATCTTCTTTTGAATACCACTGTATCTTATCTTTGTTAATAAAGCTGCAGATTTTGTGGCTCAGGCTGGTGACTGGGACTGTTTGTATTTGACAGTTAAAAACTGCTTCCAACTTCCTCCAAAGGTAAATGTCCAGTAGTTCCATTGCATTTTTATCATAAAAGCAGATTTTTTTTTTGTGCCACAAAATATATAATTTGTTCAGCGCAATATGTGAATTTGCGCAGTTTCGGAATAATAGAGTAGGGATGACAATTGTCATAAGACAAGGTAATATAGAGACAACAACTCATTAATTATATATTGTTTTATTGCTCCCACCACCCTTAAGGTGTAATGGCTCATAGAGGATGGGTCAATGCATCTTCCACCTTACTGTAGGTGTGAATAAAGCTGCGATAGTAACACTTATACCACGATTTCTGGGTTACACAGTGCTTTTTTGGTGGCTATTCCCATCCACATATCTGTCGATATTGCACACCCTGTAGGCTGTAACATCAATTTTGTAAGGCGTGCAGTTATCCATGGATAACCCGCACCCAGTGCCATTATCCATGGATAACCAGCACACCTTACATGTCCTTCCATGTCATATGTTACATGTTAAAACCCACGAAATACTCCAGGCCAGGGTAGGGATCGAACCTGCAGTCTCACATCCCAAATCCAACTCTCTATGCACTGCGCCACAGGGACTGACGAGAAACGCTTGGTTCGAACCACGTCTGGATATGATACAAAGCCGTGTGCGCTGTCGCTGTCCGCTGCTGGACGAGGAGGTGTATTATACACAAACATAACAGCGAGACGCATCTTTTTTTCGCCGTGTGCGCTGTCGCTGTCCGCTGCCGGGGAAGGAGGTGTATTCTACACAAACATAACAGGGAGACGCATTGAAATCTTTATCCGTATGCCGCTGCCTGTCCGAGCCGAGACGGCCGCTGACGCTGTCCGCTGCCGGGCGACAAGGTGTATGTACCGATCGTGTACACATAATGGCTGGCATCGAGTCCCGGGGAGGGGGAATAATTTTTGTTTTCAAATTGAATTTATTGGTATTCTATTGATTATTTATTGGTTTCGTGGTATAAAATAAGTAGACAATGGATAAGTCATGACAAGTGTGTGTTAGCAAAGGCTAATAACACACTCGTCATGACTTATCCATTGATTACTTGTTCACTATTGCATGCTACATGAGAGGTCCTCCAAAATCACCCCACATTGCCGTATGATATCAACATCGAGCATCCCTCAAATTAAAAGTAGATCAGATAAACCTTAATGTTCACCTCAATCACTTCATGAAATGACATGGAGAAGCAGCATGTAGAAGATGGGACAAATGTCTACTTAGGGAGTGGTCATTATTTATCAACAGGGGGGGATGGTGGGTTTGAGGGAGGGTGTAAAAATTTCCGACCCCTCCCGATGGGGGGGCTAACAAAATTTTGACCACTCTTGAGGGGGGGCTAAAAAATTTACCCTCTTTTGAGCAAAAAAGCCCGCGCTACTATAGCTCAAGAGGGGCGCGAAAATTCTCAGTGCCTCCGGTTTGGGGGGGCACAAAAAATTTTGACTGTCGTTGAGGGAGGGGCGTAAAAGAAAATTTGCGCCTACGCGCGGCAACCCACCACCCGCCCCCTGTTAATAAATAATGACCACTCCCTTACCCTTAGAGAAATGCCATCATTACAATAACCAAGGAGGCTATATAGCCTCCCTGCATTAACCAAAGTTTGCCAAAGAGGTTCTACAACCTCCTTATATCAACAAGGCCCTTACATGGGGCCATCCATAAATGACGGCATGCCAAATTTGACCATTTTTCCCCCCCTCCCCCTCATCATGTTTGTTTGCCAATTTTGCAATGCTGAAGGTATAATAACATGGAAAATTAATTTCGGCATGCCCGGCCTGACCCCCGCCAGCATGACGTCATTTATGGATGGCCCCAATGTGTTTTTGAGGACTGTCCCACTGGGAGTCTGGTGCCAATCACCACAAGCCACCACCACTCAAACGGTGTGAACAAACTTATACAGAAGCCAAACACCTACCTTCACAGAGCCTGTATGCCTGTATTTAAAAGTGTCCACCACAGGTTGTCCTCCTGCTGTAGTTGTAGCCGTCCTCGCCCGTGCTGCTCCTGTTTGTACCTAGGTAAAGTCCACACACAACACTCATACAGTATCCAACACGTGTAGTAAGTAGATCCAACAGGAGCAAGGCCCAGTACTAGTAATCCACAGTAGATCTGGTGTTTTAAAGCTGAATATCGGCAGTAGTAGAGGGTGCTAGAGTCCTACAGGGGTACTGGAGGCGTCTGGAGGTGTGAGTCCGCTCTGTATGGGATCAGACTCGGCCGATGGTCCACACGCCACTAACTGACATATCTACAGCCCTGCTTGTGTCGGCCCGGGCCTTCACTATGGCGAGCCATGCGTGTTGGGGAAAATTTGGGATATATTCTGTTTGTATAATATGGTAGACTGACTACAGTCCCGAAGCTCCTTTCCTGCGGCATCCCTCCAGGCCGCTAGAGGCCATCCTTAATTTTCTTAAGTTCATTCCAATTTTCGTTTATAGAATAAAGAGACTTTAATAGCAAGTCTATATAGAGAGATAGAGAGAGATAGAGAGGGGGGGATGATAGAGAGAGAAAGAGAGGGATAGGGAGAAGTGATATAAAAGAAAGAAAGAAGCAGAAAGACAGAGAAGGAGAAAAGGGACAGAGGAGAAAAAGCTGGAACAAGAAAAAAATAACATGCCATGTTACATCAACTCAACATCCTTATATGATTAAATTATTGTACTGCTCATGTAGTAGTACTCACCGCACCCGCTCCCCACATCAGCTGATTCCACAGATGTCCTCACATCTGATCCATAAATACCCAGAGATATTGCAAGAGCAACAATATCTGCTGATCAATCAGTAGAACCCGGGCCGTGTTACTTCGAGATTGCTGAAAGTCTTACTGCTCGGATAGCTGGCCTCAATTACAGTCCTTGATATTTGGAGTTTCTCTCCCAAAGGGATTTGCCTGTACGTTTAATAACTACCATAATCTCCCGCATATAAGACGCGTCCTCTACGCCAAACAAATGCCTTGTGCGTCTTATAGGATATCTACAAGTTGGGGGTGCGTCTTATACGCGGGGTTTTCCAACATCTCATTTGGGAAAATGCGCCGATGACAGCTTGAACTCATAGCGCCAGCACTGCGGCAGGCCAGGAGCTGTCGACGTGCTCGGCGGGTTTGACGCCGACCGTGTGCCGATGACAGCTTGAACTCATAGAGCCTGCACCGCGGCAGACCGGTCGGTGTAGATTTGCTCGGCGGGTTTGACGCCGACCGTGTGCCGATGACAGCTTGAATTCATAGAGCCTGCACCGCGGCAGACCGGTCGGTGTAGATTTGCTCGGCGGGTTTGACGCCGACCGTGTGCCGATGACAGCTTGAATTCATAGAGCCTGCACCGCAGCAGACCGGTCGCTGTAGATATTTGCTCGGCAGGGAAAACGCCAACCGTGTGCCGATGACAGCTTGAACTCATATAGCCAGCACCGCTGCTGACCGGGAGGCATGGGCGTGGACTGGTTACCAGATTTAGTCTGTGTAGGTATTATCCATATGCTATAGTAAGGGTGAGAAAGTAAAGGGAACAGTGCTGCCCTCTGGTGCCTTTATTTGCTATGCACAGACCTTGATTACAGAGGTGAGTGGTGACTTTGCCAAAGTAACCACTCACCTCTGTAATCAAGGTCTGTGCATAGCAAATAAAGGCACCAGAGGGCAGCACTGTTCCCTTTACTTTCTCACCCTTACTATAGCATATGGATAATACCTACACAGACTAAATCTGGTAACCAGTCCACGCCCGTGCCGGGAGGTGTCGACGCTCGGCGGGGATAAGGCCCACCGTGTGCCGATGACAGCATAGACTCAACAGGTTGACAGTGCGGTGTGGCTTGCCGGGGTGTAGGGACGCATGGGCCGACGACAGCATAGACTTAACATTTCTTTTAATTTTTTTGGGGGTGGGGGGTGGGGGGGTGCGTCTTATACGCGAACCCCCCCTGCTGAGTTGGGGGGCGTCTTGTACGGTTTTTTTTTTACAAATCGATTCAGGTGGGTTGGATGCGTCCTCTACGCGAACCAGCCTACCGTGAGTTTGGGGAGCATCTTCTACACGCACCGCGTCTTCTACGCGGGAGATTACGGTATTTGAAGAGATGTATAATTTACGGAGTCCAGTCTCATGGGCCCGTTTTTGAATTTCACCAGCTGTTCCAAAAGTGGCAAAAACACTTCCCTATGTCCAATACTGTTTTGACAGGGTCGTTATGTTTTACTCCCCCCCCCCAGGGATAACCTCCCCCCCCCAAAAAAAAGGGGGGGTGACTATGATACAGTTGGCTTGCCATACTAGAACTCTGGAGGGAAGTGGTTCGGTGGTGGCGGGTGGTGAAGTGGTGGCATGAAGGGGGTGGTGGTGGTGGTGCCCCGGGGCTACATCCTGGCCCCTGGGCTCTGACCACCACCGGGCAGTGAGGGCCTGTGTGTGTATGTGAGGAGGGGGGGCGGTTAACCCTTGAAGGGTCGCTGATGCAGGAGTGCATCATGCCTATTGGTCGTCATGATGCTCCAATGAAGTGCTGGCGAGACTGCTCGCCAGCACTTCATTTGTGCATCATGCCGACCCTACAGGGACATATCAGCCCCATAAGGCCGGAATGATGCTTGAATTTAGCCCTGGTGAGTTACTCGCCAGGGCTACATTCATGCATCATGACGACCTATAGGCAGCCCGTACAGAGTAAAGAAGTGGGTGAAGAAGGTTGTATCGTCATGGGGGTTAACAGGTCAGTCAGGGGCAGAAAGATGCTGTGGAACTTGAGATGGTCATGGTGGAATTTAGAGCTGGGGAGTTTAGGTCATTTTTCTCAAGCTTTTTTCTCAAACTTTTGACAAATTCAAAAGAAATGTTTTCATCTTTGATCACTGACACCTTTCCCTCAAGCATCCCCCCTTCTTCGGCTTCTTTCTTGGAAAAACATCGCAAGCACATAAATGTATCACAAGTACTAGTATAAAAGACCACCAAAACATCCACAGAAAGTTGATTTGAAGAACCACATTATGAGAATCTTTTCTCAAAATTGTCTTTAAGTTTGATTCCACAAATGGGACTTTCCCCGTTCTCTTTTTCTTTTCTTTTGGACACTAGCACGATAGTCGCTATCCACCTAAAATATCAATCAGACTGAATTCCTGTAAGCTAGGTTATCAAAATGATGTTCCTTTGGGAGCCAGTCTACAAGGATTGCGAGTCGAGGGAGGGTTGGAGGTTTATCATGTCAGATATAAGATACAAGCATTCTGATTGGGATTGTATATACTAAGACCTACCGCTGATCAAGTAGGTACATGTAATCTGATGAACCAACAAACATATATGTGCTCATCTGACATAATGGGATGTCTTATTGGCACATTTTGCTTGAAACAGCGAAATTCAAAATGGTAGACCCAGTGAGTATGGGTCTAGACTACTATAAAAAGTATCACTGGAAAAGTAGGCAGCATGTATAGAAAATTGTATGTAATATAACCAATATTCATGCCATGGCAAAGAATATGAGGTTATTCTTCCCCATTGTTTATGCCATTTTTCTTTAAGGGTGTTCTCAGCAGAAAGTGGGAATTCTCCCACCTAAAACCCATAGAACCATTAGAAATAACACTTGGTGAAATGACCCCTTCACAGATTGGGGAAAGTCCCAATCCATGACATTGACCGTAAATCACGTGACCTTGTGAGACGCCGGACATGTGTATTGGGATATACACATGTATTGGTACCATGTGCGTGTCCCGCTGGTACTGAGCTGGTACCCTGTGTCAGGGTCTCAGATCTCACCTGTCATGTTAGGTACCAGCGGCACCAAGTAGCATTAGCTGATGATCACACCAAGACACTCTCCAAGCAGATAATGGCATTAATGTGCCATTTATGGGCAATATCAATTATGAACCGATCTGCTTCTCACAGCAGGGAACATGTTGTGGGATATGGATTGACAGTAATGCCATGCAATCATGTTCCAATCAAATACCCAAAGTGATAATATAATATCATGTAAAAATTATGATATCCAGATCCCTACTACAAATCCGCAACCTCATGAGATAAGGACACCTACCTGGCATACTCAAAAGGACATTAAGCAGGAATTGAACGAACATAAGCGACTGCTCGTAGATTTAGATTTAGACGTTTAACAACGTGTCACAGTAGATTTATAGGATTTAGGGAGTGATCATTTTTTAACAACAGGGGGGGGCTGGTGGGTTTGTGTGCGGACGCGCGAAAAAAATTTTCGACCCCCCCCATAAGGGACAAAAATCGCGCGCGAACGTCCCCTTTTAGCCTATGGTAACGCGCGGGGTTTTCCACTGAAAACAGGTGAAATTATTTTGACCCCCCCATCAGAGGTATTGAAAAAATTCTGACCCCCCTGGTCAAGGGGTTGAAAAAATTCTGACCCCCCCCCCTCAAACCCACCGCCCCCCCCCTGTTGTTAAAAAATGATCACTCCCTTAGTCAGATTAAGACCTGATCAGGACATAGCAGATCCTGTAATCCCCAGTCCCCATCCTTAACCCTTTAAAGGGTACGTAAAGGGTTAAACTCCTTATCAGCTGATACAGACCAGACAGAGACATACTAAGAATGCCAAACTAACCCTTTGAGATAAGAGCCACTAAGGTCCTCCTTGTACCATCTCAGTCTCCCTGACCACGGCCACAAGATGCCCCGCCTCTCCACCTGTCAACGTATCACATAAACATGACTGCCCAAACCATTTAAACTCCTGTCGTCATCAGAAATGGCTAAAAAAACTTTTTTCAGAGTAGGAAACCCCTATCCTAGGTTAAAGGGACATTACCTTAGGGCGAAGGGTTAACATGATGTACCATTGCAGTGCTGGCGAGTTAGTCATCACGCCTGCATTGGTGCATCAAGACATGTTGAGGCATTATGGTGACTTTAAAGGGCTTTCTTTCTGACCCAGGAGCTGCACTTTGTAGATTTGGTCTCCAAGGTAACGACACTAGAGAGTGGGTAAACAAATGACCTATGGCTCTCAGATGGGCTTTTAAGGACTTCTTAAACTTCCATTTAGTTACAAGTAGACCTGTTGACCCTTGGTAATGGGGAGTTAATTGTTTTCTAGAGATCAATGTTTGATACCTTTATTTGTAAAATGTTTTATAGAGGGTTGGGGTAATGGGAACCATATAGCTCTCAGAGATTCTGTCCCATTGACTAGTTTTGTGCCACTCTCAGTTAGAATATAATAAATTTTCACAAAATTAATGTATAATTGTACACGACACCTCGATCATATTTTAACCCTTGGACTGCTGCTGCATTTGTAGGGTTATATCTGCGGAGCTTTGGTAATATGATGCAATGTTATATAAAATATAATATTGGAATCTTATCAATTGTCATTTATTTGTATATTAATGTTGCAAAGGCATTTTGATGTATATTTGGTTAGAAATATGATGGGTATTAGAGTGCAACTGTGTGGGCTGTCAGCTTCAGGGTGGAGGTGGAGGTGCTAAAGCTGGTACTCCCACTTAGTTTCAGTGCCACCAGCCCCCCCCCCACCTCCACCACTCAGGGTGTGACAACCAAGCCACACACTAGTTGGGGCTTGTTCAATGCCCAAATATGGTTATAGCAGGCTAACAATGATGAGGTTAAATAGAGTTGGAAAGGTTAGAGACAGTCAGTAGGAGTCCAGAGAGCAAGGAGCTAGGAACCTAGGAGCAGCAGTTCCCAGTGTGGAGTGGCTATGGGAGCAGATATAGCCAGGGACTGCTAGGACTCTAGGGGTGGGTTATATGTGCTACCAGGAACCTGTAGCACTATAACCCTAAAGGTACTGTGACTTTATTTAGAACCCTCTGCCTGTTTTAATGTTGTATTTTGTTAAGCTCTGGGACCTGAACTTTATTATATTGTGAACTGTGTATGGCTATGTACTGTGGAATTTATACTGGATATTTGCTAATATGAACTACTATTGAGAATATTGTGACCTTTTGATGGATATCTCCTGAGATAGTGAGTAACATTAATAAATATATTATAAACCGCATACTAGCTTCCCATTTGGTATTTTGTAATATATTTTGATCCCTAAACCCTTGATATTAAGCCATAAGTGAAATATGGTGTAATTATAGTAGAAAGCAATCACCTTTAGGGAAAAGGCCCAAATTCTGCCTTTACCTAATCTGTGTGGGGGTCATATCTGTCCCACATAGTGACGGTAGGCAATCAGCCTTACCCTAACATTGCGACTGGTGGAGAATCCCAAATAGGTTACTCACAAATTCAAAATGTCACAAGATAGAGAATTAAGATCTGGCAGGATCTTTGGTCAAAATCTTGAAGATGCCAATATCCAAGGTCCATATCAAGCCATAGCTCAGATGTTTGAACACAATGTTCAAACTATGGAGCAAAGAACAGAGCAACAAATAGAACAATTGTTTGAGAGGCAGAGGGGGGAGATCAATGTTTTGGGCCAGGGCCAAGGTCAAGGCCAGGGCCAAGGTCAAGGTCAGGGCCAAGGTCAAGGTCAAGACCAGGGTGATAGACCGAATGTCTATCATTTAGGGAGCAGGTCAGCATATGCCAAACCACCAAGTAATTTCAAGAACAGTGCTAATATGGATCCATCAATATGGATGGAAGATTTTGAACGCTATGTAAAGGTGCCAGGTCTTATGAATATTGATGCCGAGCTTCTTAGGATTTTTCCTACCTATCTTGAGGGCCCAGCTAGAGACTGGTACATAGTCAGCAAGGTGAAGGACAAAGCCACATGGGCTGAGGTGAGGAAAGCCTTTCTAGACAATTTCACCAAAGTGACTAATGCTGAGTTTGAAAGGTTGTCTAGGTTATCCATGAGGCCAGATCAAGAGTTGGAAGACTTTATAGTTCAGGCTTCCTATGCCTACCGGCGAATGGGTCTGAGTGAGACCGATATGATTTTCTCGTTCATCATGGGAGTGACTAGTCCTTATAGAAAGAAACTCCGGAAAAGCAATCCAGCCACTTTCCAAGAGGCTATAGACATTTGTAAAGAGGCTGAAGAAGACTTTGACATGAATAAGGACCAGTCTATCCTTGCTAATCAGAGAGAAATTCAGGCTATTCTTAAGCAGAGTGCTGACATCACTAAGCAGCAGTCACAAGAGATAAAATTGCTGAAACAGCAGTATGCCTCTGGTGTAGCAACATTTGGTAGTCAGAACCCTTCAATTAGTGCGGTCCAATCCATTTCACCAATGGAGTCTGAAAGTGACAGGCTCAGGCGTGAGATGGCAGAGCTGAGGAAGATGGTTGAGGCATTTAACATCACCACAGTTGCTACTATGGATTCCACTCAGAGGTGTTTCAATTGCCGTGGGGTAGGGCATTTCGTCAGGGAGTGCCCTTTACCTAAGCGACCCTATACTCCGAAGAATCAGAGGAATGGTGGTGGGGGCAACAACCAAGGTACCAGAACTAAGAAAAACAGCGGCAGCTGCTCGGGCAGTAATAGCAACAGCAGTGGCAGTGATGACGGATTCTATAAAAGGTTCTGTGCTGAGCTGATGAGCAAAGTTCAGAGCTTGGAGGCGAAGCTGGAGAATAAGTCATCTGCCAACCAGTCGGAAAACTAGAATCTCCTCCTCCCTGTGGGGAAAGAGAGGGGGAAGGTTCTGGCAAGGTAGAGTGTATGTCTGACAAGCAAGTGTCGAGTTTGTCAGGAAAAAGAGGTAACAGAAGGAATAATAGAAGTTCTAAAAGTAAGAGCACAGATTTTAAAGATAATGTGGTAAATATTACCAGTAAATGTAATGAGACATCTTGTTTAAAAGTCAAAGATGCAGTTGAGTTAGATTTAAACAGAAATTATAGTTTCTTGTATAAGAAAGATTATGACACAGATATTCTGACATATAAGGATGACGAACACCCTGAGGTAGACAACCGTTGTACAAGCTGTTCTAATGATAATGATTTATATTCCAGTCAGGAGTGTGCCATGGGCAATGTGCCGTATGAGGATCCAAAGGGGAGACATGACCAGTCCAAGAGAGAGCCGACGGGCGTCAGTGGATCTCGTAGCCCATGCACTAGGGATATGATTTCATCTATCTGTGAACGCCAAGACCGACAGCACCAAGAGGGTAAGGCCTACATGGCATCACATCTGTTGTCAGAGAGGAATTGTGTTGAGGTATGCATTGGTCAAACTTGTGCATGGGCACTTGTTGATACTGGGGCAGACCGTAGTTGTGTAAGTCTTGACTATTACAACCAGGTAAAAGCAAATGGTGGTAAAATAGAGGAATTCTCTTCACGTGCATGTGTGACATTTGCAGGGGGTCAGGTCAGAGATGCTCATTGTGACATGAGGGGTGTTATTAAGATTGATGGCATTCCTTATGAAGTCACATTTCATGTTATCCCAGGCCTCAGACTAGACATAGTTCTGGGCAGAGATTTCCTAAAACAGTATGGTATGAGCATAGTATATGACCAACCCAAAGAAGTAGACCAAGAGGACAATAGCCAGAGTATTGTGAGGGCACATGGTAAGTTGGTAGTGCCAGCACATACTGAGATGCTGTGCAGCCTCCCTGTGGATGACATTTTCAAAGAAGGTATGTTTCTGACTTATGTAGGTTTTAAGGTAGCAAAACAGACAGGATTGTGGACAGCTAGGTGCTGTGTGAGAGTGCATGAGGGCACTGTACCTGTGAGATTTGTTAACCTTTCAGACCAGGAAATTGAGGTGAAGCCAGGAACGGCTTTAGGGACGTTGAGTTTGTCCAGAGACGTTGAGGTGATACAGGTATCTTCAATGGAAATGTTTGAGCCACAGGTTGAAGGCAGGGCACAGAAGCAGGAGGGACAACCCAGTTTCATTCCAGCGGTCGATTATTCTAGGTCAAAGTTGACGAAGGAGCAGAGAGCACGGATGGATGCCCTTCTAAGAGAGAACTGTGGAGCCTTTGTAGGACCAGATGGTATGGTGGGTTGTACCGATTGGATAGAACATGAGATAGAACTGATTCCTGGGGCTAAGCCTGTACAGCAGATGCCTTTCAGGATATCACCCAAAAGAAGAGAACAATTGAAGGCACATATTGATGAACAAGTAAGATTGGGAATCTTGGAACCCAGCTACGATGGGGGCTGGTCTAGCCCTGCCTTTCTTGTGTCAAAGAAAAGCGGAGGGCATCGGCTCGTTTGTGATTATCGAAATCTGAACGCAGTTACAGTGCCACAGTATCTGGCTATTCCAAAGATAGAGGATGCCATTGATGCTGTGGGTCAGATGCAGCCCAATTTCATTTCAGCTCTCGATTTGCAGATGGCGTTCCATCAAATTCCCATCACAGAGAAGAGCAGAGATAAGACAGGGTTCTTAACTCCATTTGGTAAGTTCAGGTACAAAAGGATGAGTATGGGATTAATGAATTCCTCTCGTAGTTGCCAGATGGTGGTTGACCTTGTCTTGAAAGGGTTACAGTTTAAAAACTGTATCTGTTACATAGATGACATTCTCGTATTTTCAAACACATTTGAACAACATCTGGAAGACTTGGGTGAGGTTCTGAAAAGAATCCAGAAGGCAGGGCTCAAATTTAAGCCAGCCAAGTGCATTATTGCAGCACCTAAGGTCCCGTTTCTAGGCCATGTCCTGAATAAGGAAGGAATCAGACCAAATCCGGAAAAGATACAAGCTATCAAGGATATCAAAACACCAAAGAATCCCAGCAATGTCAGGAGGTTCTTGGGTATGAGTGGCTTCTATAGGAAGTTCATACCCAACTATGCCACAAGAGCACGATGTCTGTATGATCTCACAAAGAAGGGAAAGGAGTGGGAGTGGACTGAAGAACACACAGAGGCTTTTGAAGATCTCAAGAGGGCTCTGGTATCCGATAATCTGCTCTTATATCCTGACTTCAGAAAGGAGTTCATTGTGACAACAGATGCCTCAGACTATGGCATTGGTGCAACCTTGAGCCAATATGATAAGGATGACAATCTGAGACCAGTGGCCTATACAACAAAGTTGTTCAGCCCAGCCCAAAGAAACTACTCAACTTTAGATAGAGAGTTAGCAGGTATTGTTTATGCTTGTCTTCATTGGCATGTGTATTTGGAGGGTAAAAGGTTCTTGATAAGAACAGATCATGCACCCCTTCAATATATATTAAACCCAAGGAGCAAGCTGTCACCTAGGCAAATCAGATGGGCAGCTGATTTGAGACAGTTCACATTTAAAGTAGAGCATGTTAAGGGCAAGGAGAATGTTGTTCCCGACTCTCTGAGTAGGCTGGAAGGTAAGCCATATGAGCAGGATGACATTGAGGAGATGATGGAATCATTTCCTATGCTGAGTTCCATCAGTACTAGTGAGATGCAGTCTCTTATGTCTTTAAAGCCTGCCTCAAAGGTCAGGATTCCAAAGAGGGAGAGAAGGAGAGTCAGAGCAGAGAGAAGGTACAAGCAAAAGATCATGAAGAAATCAGATCATCCTAAGAAAAGGGTTACTTTCAGTGATAAGATTAGCCCACAACATGATTTGATTCAACAGGAGGAGCATATGTGGTTTGGTCCAGATTTAATGGATCTAGCAGTGCTAAGAGCTGAGAACGCACCACATCGAGAGTTTAAAAGAAAGAAGTACACAGCTGAGGTCAAGCGGCAGTCAAAAGAGCACTTCCCACTTGTTGGTATCTCTAGAGATGAGATGTGGGAAGAGCAGGAGGGTGATGACTTCTGTCATAGTGTGAGGGACTATCTAGTTAATGATAGGTTGCCACTAGATGCAAAGCAAGCTAGGGCTTTGGTGTTGAGAGAAGCTCATTACACTATAGTGGACAGAATATTGTACTTCATGGATGTCTCGATTGGACCAAAGGCCGAGGTTGCAGCACTGATTGTTGTGCCCCAAGGGCTAAGGTTGAAGATTTTGATGGCACACCATGATGACCCAATGGGAGGTCATCTTGGTGTCAACAAAATGTTGGGTGCAATGAGATCCAGGTATTTTTGGCCTAAGATGTCACAGGATGTCACTGATTATTGTGCCTCTTGTGAAGACTGTGCTCAAACAAAGAGAATGACAAGGCCAATTAAACCTCCTCTGATCTTAAGAGACCCATGTCCAAGGCCCTTCGACACATGGAACCTAGATGCCCTCGAAAGATTACCTCCGACACTCAATTTCAATGAACACATATTAGTTCTTGTTGACTATTATTCAAGGTTTGTTGTTTGCTTTGCAGTAAAAGATCTGACAGCAGGCACAGTGTCCAGGGCATTCTACAACAAGATGATTTGTAGGTTTGGAACACCAAGACGGTTAGTTATGGACAATGGCAAGTCCTTTGCAAGTAAAGTATTTGAGTCAGTGTGTGCTACCTACAACATCCAACAACAATTCAATTCTGTGTTGCATCCTCAGGCCTCAGGTCTTGTTGAGAGAACAAATCGCTCAATATTAGGAGTGATCAGGAATTATGTGAGTGAGAATCAAAAAGACTGGGACAAGCATCTGGAGGCAGTAGAGTTCAGCTTGAATTCTACACCAGCGTATGCCACAGGGCATACAGCCTTTATGATGAGTCATGGAGTAGAACCTCTATTTCCAACTGAGAATCAACTCAAATTTGATTCAGAAGAGGTTAAAAGTGTGAATGAACATCTTGCAGATATTCTCAAGTCCCAGGAGATAGCTGCAGAATGTGCAGGAAGGCACATGAAGCATGTCCAAGAACAGATGAAAAAGCGGTATGATCGTGGAGCATATGATCCAAAATTGAAGGAGGGAGATATATGCTGGTTATACTGGCCAAGAATCAAGGACCCAAAAACAAAATTGAAGTTGGCTAAGATATTCCATGGACCATATCTGTTGGTGAGATACCATACTGAAACAACAGTGTTTCTGAGACATGCCAAGAGTGGGAAATTTATGAACAGGCCAGTGACAATTATGAGACTAAAGAAGGGATTGTCAAGGGAAGAGGTAGAAAAGAGATGGGCCAAACCTATGGCTGATGAACCAAATATCCAAGATCCAGAAGATCTAGATGAGGGTGATCTCCCGGTGGACAGTTTTACACTAGAACCGAGAATAGAGGAGCCAGATGACGATCAGGTGCTGGAAGATATCCCGAAGGGAGAGGATCAGGAAGATATGGAGGATGGACAGACAAGTGAGCCAGAGACAGTGCCCACAGAACCACCTCCAACTGATCCTCCAGCACTGATTCCAGTGAGTCACAGACTTGTGCCCAGGGCAGCAAAGTCGATACCCATCGATGGCCTACCCACATATCATGAAATAACTAAGATTAGTGATGTGTGCAAACCAAGAGGAGAGGGTGTGAAATATTTAGTCCACTTTAAGGATGGAGATACTTTGTGGTTATCTATTGACCATCTTGATGCACTGGCCAAGAGTAAATTTGTGACAACAGATCTCACAAATAGAGTCAGAGATGTGCCCAGATTAAGATCTCGGTAAATGTGTAAATAAATTCTAAATGGAAAGTATTCTAGTTTATAGATGATGGTGCTTATATTTTTAGGTGTACGCGTTGCGCAGCGTGTTATACTTGTGGTGCTTATACCGTGTGAAATCTGTAACTGAATACCTTACCATTTCTAGAGTAATAACTATCTTTCTATTTCACTGTTTCATATCATGCATTATCCAGATGTGTGATGTACTGGGGATGAACTTACAGTCTTAACACTATGTTTACATGCTTTTCTTTTCGCGACAGGAGAGCTATAGGTTTGCATAGATGTTTGTAAGATAGAACCAGATTTTTAACCTGTAATTAGTACATGTAGTGTCTTAAGCAGGCAACCCAGCCTCTTAGACTACTGGTGATGTACACATATTTTTCTCATTTGAGCTCAACCACCAAAGGGCAAGCCAGCTCATGGTGTATAAAGTAGAGCTCTGGGAACCCAATTGAAAGTAAGGGGTTGAGTATCACATCTATATGCCGAACCAGGTGTACAGAAGTTATATAAAACCTAACAAAAACCATTTCAGACACAAAGCCTATCTATGTAGTAGCAAGCCCAATTACTTCAAACTATTAAATCGAAGGGACAAGTGTATCATTGTGATAAGCTGTGAAAAGAGCAGACTGAGGTTCATTGCTATGTTTCACCTCATGGAGGACTGAAAAAAAGCTAATCTTTCTGTTCAGTTCCTATTAGCATCATGAGTTTATATTTTCTTTACGATTTAACCCGAATAGAGGGGTGATTAGGCAGTGCTTTGGTAAGGTTCCATACCAACACAAGTATTTGGTTCCAAAAGACCAGCATTATGTACCTAGATCAACCTCATTGGACAAAAACAACCTGGATTTGACTTTAAAATCAATGTGTGGTACTGAGAATGTGACAGGAGCAGATGCCAGAAGTATTTGGGTCTGTAGGTGGTGTGTTGTGACACGTAGGGGCACAAGTTGCATGGAGTGTTGCAAGAGCACAGGGGACACATAAGAGTAAGCTTGGGATGCAGGGGCCCAGAGGAAATAGCTGCATCCAATAAATGTCTAATGTGCCAAGTCAGGCAGCATAAGACGGTGTGTAGGAGCCATTGACCTGATGTGTGGTATGGCTGAGTAGAGGCAAGCTTTGAATGTGATTTCCCAGCCACCTATCTGAGTTAGCTTTGAGATATTTGTCTTAGTTTAAATACCACTCATTGTTACAGATTTAAGAGAATAGCTGGCAGGTTAAAGGTAAGTCTTTAATTGCGTAAAGTAAGTCTAAAGATAATAACAGAGAATTAGTTTAGGATGTTTAGATCGAGCCAGGAAGCTGTTCCCTAAAGGTAAGTGGAATTAAGTTTAAGGTGCTACGTGAAGAGATTCTGAACTAAGTATTATTGGTTGTAGAAAGTATGAGACTTACATTGTTACCCATGCCATGGTTGAGATGAGTGTCATGTGTGTCATGTTTTGATTGTGTTTATCTCACTCTTCTTTAATAATCAGATGCTGAGTTTATGTAGGCTAGGTGCCTGGTTGGAACAGATGGCTGATGATATCAATGGTAGCAGTAGGGCTGTGAGATAATGACTGGTGTTGAAGGGTGGACTGGTCACAAGTCATACCTTTCGGATCCAAGTACAATACAAAGGCATGAGCACATGATTGACAGAGATATTACATGGTGGGTTTTGTCTCTCGGCACAGGGACGAGCCCATTATGTGTCAGCCAACCAAGAAGTTACTTTACTTGAGTCCCCATCAAGTTTTGTTATCTATTAGAAGGTTTAAGAAGATTTGATGTGTATGATGATCATATGATGATGTATAGGTGATAATTATTGTAACTGGAAAAGAAAATATTTTGTATTGATTATTTTCAACAATGTAAATGTTTCAAACTTAATGTTGAAATTTCTATATGTATGTGAAGGTCTTGAATAAGATCCTGGTTGATGCACAATCAGTCAGCTATTTCTGTGCTGTGATATAATTCATGTGTATAATTTTGATGAATATGTATTTGTTTTTGTCAGAGATAAGATAGGATCTTGAATAAGATCCCGGTTGATAAATATAATCAGTAACAAAGATATATGGTAGTCTTATGGACAGTGTTATATTCAAGAATTGTGAGTTTTACAAGGACCAGTTAAATGTTTGTTTATACTATTTGTGTGTACAAAACAAGAATTTTTTTCATGCATTATTCCATTTAAGTAAAGTAACTTATGCAAAAAAAAAAAAAAAAAAAAAAAAAAATTGAAAATACCCATAAAAGCGGTGAACTCTCAGGTGATTATAATTAGTTTTGAGTGGTACAAAACGTTTTAGTTCCCGAGGTGTAATGTAGGGTTATATCTGCGGAGCTTTGGTAATATGATGCAATGTTATATAAAATATAATATTGGAATCTTATCAATTGTCATTTATTTGTATATTAATGTTGCAAAGGCATTTTGATGTATATTTGGTTAGAAATATGATGGGTATTAGAGTGCAACTGTGTGGGCTGTCAGCTTCAGGGTGGAGGTGGAGGTGCTAAAGCTGGTACTCCCACTTAGTTTCAGTGCCACCAGCCCCCCCCCACCTCCACCACTCAGGGTGTGACAACCAAGCCACACACTAGTTGGGGCTTGTTCAATGCCCAAATATGGTTATAGCAGGCTAACAATGATGAGGTTAAATAGAGTTGGAAAGGTTAGAGACAGTCAGTAGGAGTCCAGAGAGCAAGGAGCTAGGAACCTAGGAGCAGCAGTTCCCAGTGTGGAGTGGCTATGGGAGCAGATATAGCCAGGGACTGCTAGGACTCTAGGGGTGGGTTATATGTGCTACCAGGAACCTGTAGCACTATAACCCTAAAGGTACTGTGACTTTATTTAGAACCCTCTGCCTGTTTTAATGTTGTATTTTGTTAAGCTCTGGGACCTGAACTTTATTATATTGTGAACTGTGTATGGCTATGTACTGTGGAATTTATACTGGATATTTGCTAATATGAACTACTATTGAGAATATTGTGACCTTTTGATGGATATCTCCTGAGATAGTGAGTAACATTAATAAATATATTATAAACCGCATACTAGCTTCCCATTTGGTATTTTGTAATATATTTTGATCCCTAAACCCTTGATATTAAGCCATAAGTGAAATATGGTGTAATTATAGTAGAAAGCAATCACCTTTAGGGAAAAGGCCCAAATTCTGCCTTTACCTAATCTGTGTGGGGGTCATATCTGTCCCACATAGTGACGGTAGGCAATCAGCCTTACCCTAACACATTGATGTATCGTACCCACTGGTTGCCATGGTACATAAATGCAGCGCTGGTGAGTCTACTTGGCAGGGCTGCATTCATGCATCATGCCGACCCCACAGGGTTGATACAGGTGCCTCCGGAGGGTCGGCATAATGGATAAATGAAACCTGAAGAGCAGCAAATGCATTGACTACTAAATGCCTTCATGCACTAACTAAAAACTAAAAAAAAGGGGAAAAAGGAAAAACAAAAATAAACAAAAAAAAAAGACAAAAACAAAAACAAACAAACATTAAAGAGATCTGTACCTCTAACTACTGCATGAAATAATAGCCATGTGAGATCTGAACTGAAGTGAATGGGGATTATGAAATAGACACTCCCTCTTTCATTTTACAGTTAGGTCTATGATTGTAAAGCTGTTCTTGTGAGGAAAGTACCTCTCTGACCCTGTACATCAATCACCTCAGGGGTTCAAACACACGAACACACAAGGGCCCACTTCAGGCACTACGCTACAGTTTACTTTTTGAGAAGGAAGCACTTGTCCCAGACGTTTTACTCTATATGATGTAAAACTGTGGGCAGGGTCAAACTTAGGCCCCAGGACTACATTTTGAGTGTCTGAATAACAAAGGAAAGTCAGCCAGACAGTTCTACATCGACAGGTGTAGATTCACTTCGAGACGTACACATCCCTTGAAACCTCCAACCCAAAAATGGGAATATAAGTACATTCTTTTTTAAATTCCCTCCTCCCATTTTTCCTTCTTTGCTTATTTTATTTTATTTTTCCTCTAATTTCCTCATTGAAATACAAAATGATGGTCTCGATCCATCCCAGCTGTCCAATCATCATTACCGAATGATTGGTGGACATTGAATCAACCAGCTGGACATGTTGGTTTTGGACCAACCCAATTTTTAAAGCCCCTGTATGGGGTGGACATATCAGGGTAGGGCCTACCGTACTGACCTGTAAAAGCGCTGGGGCGCTCATTAATTTCAAGTAGGCTGTACCCTGGCTCTTATTTGAGCCCGGCGCTTATTCAAGGCTTAAATTAAAGTGGATTTTCAAAGTTTAATATACCCCGGTACCCCGGCGCTTATTCAAGACCGGCGCTTTTTCAAAGAGCAGGCGCTTATATACAGGCCAATATGGTATGTGGCCACCTCATGGTTAATTTACCCTAGATGGGTTTATGTATAGAAGGTTTGTGTTGTAATGGGGGGGGGCTAGGGGGGGGAGTCCCCTGATGTGTAACTCTAGTGGGTGCAGTGGTGCATGCCGGGTAAAGTGTCCTGCTACATTGTTATAATCAGGTTCAGACGCTTATAAAGAGGCTACCTAGTATATAGGCTGCCTAGACACCTAGACCAGACTACACTTACACTTGGGTACACTTGATGCTGGATAAATTACCCTATGTTATCTGTTTTGAATTGTGTGTATCTTCTCTTAGTTACCGGTACTCTTGGAGAGGTAGGAATGGGCATCTAGATGGGGGTCCTATGTCACATGCCATGAAGAACAGTAGAAAAGGCCGTGTCACACGTCACTAACTTTTCACTTCCCCATATCTTGTCGTTAAGCTCCATATATATATACCCTCCATGTAACCCTGTCGATTTTAAGGGTCTAGACCAATAGGACTTCGCTCAGACAGAAGCATGATATGCCTATATATGTGGCTGATAGGCCTATAGAGCTCGCCTATAGGTAGGCCTTAGCTCAGTTAATGAACTCTCACCTCCGTTCCTATGTGAGAGTCCAGAAAAACTATTATAGCATGTTCAGCACTTTACCAGTGACAAAAAGTCAGCCTATCAAAGGCTGACCTTGGTCACCAGTGACAGAGAGTCAGCCTATCAAAGGCTGACCTTGGTCACCAGTGACAGAGAGTCAGCCTATCAAAGGCTGACCTTGGACACCAGTGACAGAAAGTCAGCCTATCAAAGGCTGACCTTGGTCACCAGTGATAGGAAGTCAGCCTATCAAAGGCTGACCTTGGTCACCAGTGATAGAAAGTCAGCCTATCAAAGGCTGACCTTGGTCACCAGTGACAGAAAGTCAGCCTATCAAAGTAAGTAAGAGAGGCATGCAGAGTTCCTCAGCCTAGTAGGCCTATAGGCCCCAATGCCCGGGACCAATGCCCATTTTTCCTGGGACCACCAATACCAAAAGTCGTAAAAGGCCTAGTCCTCGGCCCACTAAGATCTACTACGGTAGACACATACTTTATTTCCGGCAAAAACAGGGGCGAAGGAAGCAAATTTTTTATTGGGGGGACCCAGGGGTCTCGGTTGGGGGGGGGCTGCTATATTTTTATATAGGCTAATATAGGGAACCTCCTCATTATTGGGGGGGGGCAGGCCCCCTGCCCCCCCCCCCCACTTTTCCTTAGCCATCCCACGCCCCTGAAAAAGATAATGTTCCCTCGGATGTTCCCCCCTTGGATTTGGTTTTGTAATCAAGTGCCTATCAAGGATGTAGGCCTAGGCTACAAGCAAGATTAATGCCCACGAATGCAGGGGCGTAGGAAAAGGGGGGGCCAGGGGTGGCTGGGCCCCCCAATCACAAAGGAGGTGGGGCCCAAGTATGTCTGGGCTCCCCCAAAATTTGCTACAAACTCATAACAAAAAATAAAAAAGAAGGTAAAACTTTGCATCTCAAATTAGATTAATATGGTGATAGGATAGGAAAAATGGGGGCCTGAGCCTAAAGTCAGATGCAAAATTGACTAGAAATTACCTTTCTAAACAAATTCCATGTACATATGTACGAGGGGTATCTCGCTTGAGCCAACAATTCTAGGTCGCTGCGATGGGGCCCTCGCTGGGCCCCCCCCCCCCCAATGAAGATTTGCTTCCTACGCCTCTGGAATGGCTCGACTAAGGCACATTAAGGGGAGTAAAGGATAAATTAACAATATCGTTAGAAGTAGAACAACAAGACGTTAAACTGTACCCAAAATCGCGGCCATGTAGGGCCTACATGCATTATAAAAGGTAAAACCTCATTCTGTGCATGCGAACACCACCCGTAGTCATTTCAATAGTGTCACGTTTACGCCGATTTCGAAAAACAGCTGCCCAGACCCGGGATCGAACCGGGGACCTTTAGATCTTCAGTCTAACGCTCTCCCAACTGAGCTATCGAGGCTCGCTGACTGAGGAAGGCTAATATGGTAGTCTGGACAGAAAGTGGGCCAGCATGGTACCAATTGAAAACACAGAGTCAGGATTTAGATAACGGTAGCATAACCAGTAGTCTTTTTCTTTTCAAATGTGTTTTATCAGATTCTTGTCAGGTGAATAAAACGAATCGTTATGGGAAAAACAATAGGGGGGAAATGCATAGCAAAAAGTGAAACACCTAAAGAAAAATAAGAGGACGGAAAAAGAGATAGGCCTAGCTAGAAATCACCCTATCATGGACAAAAAAAAAAAGATCTGCTACATTCACGTCACATCAAATCGTTTCATGCTATTGTTTGCAAGGTACTCGCAATGAGCAGATCCATCAAAAACGATAAAAGGAAAAGAAGAAAAGAAAAGACGAACAAAGGCAAAATAAGATAAAATAAAACAGAAACTACAAGAGTACCCACATGAACCTAGAACATGAACACTACGATCCTACCCCTCTCCCTCCGATTCCAACCACACCTACGATCCAGTCCAATCGTAGTGATTGACCCTTGGTGATCATGTTTTACCTACGATTGCCTATGCAGGTGCATGCCTTTTCCCTCTATATCTGCACCAATCGTAGTGATTGATCCTGTCAACATTAGATTACCCTTACGATCCAGGTCAGGGTGGTACGACCCGGGGGCACCCAAAACTTAGTGTTTGAGAAATTACTTCCTGGGTGGTCATGTTTTACCTACGATTGCCTATGCAGGTACATGCCTTTTCCCTCTATACGGCACATGGCTATTGTATTATTGACCAATGGGAGGCATCCCTGGCATAAACTGCGGAGTCGGGGGCTGAAGGTGTTAGTCATAGTGGAGTCAGGGTCTAATGGCGGCCCCCAGCTGATAATGGCTATGTGAGCTATCTGCACCATTCGTAGTGATTGACCTATATTACGGAGGTTTAGCGCCGACTACGTGGGCAATAAAACGCAGACGTACAGCATACCTACAGCACTGGTATGTCTGTGTTAAATGAGCTACGGGGGACGTACGTCGTTGTTGCTAAACCTCCCTAATGTGACCAAGAATTGCCTTCCGATCCAGGCCAGATTGGTACGATTTGGGAGTGGCTGAAACTTAGCGTCTGAGAAATGACTTCCTGGATGGCCCTACAATACCTACGATGGCCCGTACATGCATGCTTTTACCCTGTATATCTTCACCAGTCGTAGTGATTGACGCTGCCAACCCAAGAATACCCTTACGATCCAGGTCAGCTTGGTACGATTTGGGTTAGCCCAAAAACTTAGCGTCTCTGCTAGCCATTTCTCAAACGCTACGATGCTACCCCTCTCCCTCCAATTTCAACCACCCCTACGATGCAGTCCAATCGTAGTGATTGACCCTGGGTGATTATGTATTACCCTACGATTGCCTATTCAAATGCATGCCCTTTACCTCTACATCTGCACCAGTCATAGTGATTGACCCTGTACAATCAAGAATTCCCTTCCGATCCAGGCCAGGTCAGTACGATTTGGGGGTGCTCAAAACTTAGCTTCTGAGAAATGACTTCCTGAACGTTTTGTACAACAAGGGCCAGTCATTTTTCAAACACTGCGATTTGGTCCTCTATCCAAATCGTCCTGCCATTTAACCTTGTAAGAGTTGATGGTGAATGAATGCATCATCATGTTCATGCAGAACTACAACCCTGGGAAGGAACCTTGCATCCATGCATCATGCTATCGTATCAGCACGATACATGATGCACTCCTGCATCAGTGGCCCTTAAAGACTTCAAGTTGAAAAGGGAGGCTGTATCTGGACCCTGGCCTACAGATGAAGATAAAAGTGTTATTGGAAATCCTTCACCTACTGTAAACTCTGAGGTAAAGTCATTTGTGGTTAAATTGACATCAGCAAATGAGTGTTTCACACTGAATTTTCTCTTCCAGATGTCGAATTTTGACTGTCACATATGTTCACTATCAACAGAAACAGGAGAAGCTTTTTACCCCGGCAGTTCTCCAGCAGGAGCATCTAGTCATCGTGGGTGGAGCTGCCCCCTCTCAGCGACTCGTTTACATTTCATATAATTAGGGGTGCCGGAACAGGGGGGGGGGGGCTTTCATCCCAGACCCTGGGAGGGTGGGTGGGACAGAATATATTTTGACCCCCCCCCCCCCCCACCCGAAAATGGAAACCAGTATACACTTATACGGCACATGGCTATTGTATTATTGACCAATGGGAGGCATCCCTGGCATTTACTGCGGAGTCGGGGGCTGAAGGTGTTAGTCATAGTGCCGTCGGGGTCTAATGGCGGCCCCCAGCTGATAATGGCTATGTGAGCTATATGGCAACTTATAAGCTAATTACTTACGATTTGACCTAAAAAACAGCAGGGGAAATACCTAAATTTTCAAAATTGCCTTTGGGGCATGCCCAAATCCCTCTAAGATATTCAAAGTGATAGTCAACGCAGCCCTTTGTAATATTTTAAATTCAATAATCGTCCTCACCCGTCCAACCAAAACCTGACGCCATACTTCAACCTATATTAGGGAGGTTTAGCAACCACTTCGTACGTCACAAGTAGGACATTTTACGCAGACGTACCAATGCTGTAGGTATGCTGCACGTCTGCATTAGATTGCCCACTCAGTGGTCGCTAAACCTCCCTATTATCATTGGCGTGCATAAGAATGCCTTTACCAGGCCGGCTCTGCCGCTCTACTCTCTGTCGCCCAACAACAAAGGACTCACGTGAGGCGATACCTGCCACCCATTGCTGATCCTCCACAAAAAGCACCTGTAACTTAAGCCGCCATCCAGTTCCTGTTGTCATCAAGCCAGCATTGTGTCCAGATTAGTCACCCTCTAAGGACAGCGTCATGTCCCAAGGGGGCGTCCCCTGGTCCATCTTGGAAGGGTCTATATCTCCTCTTTTCTGTCTTCTCTATGCATCTGGTGCATATATGATGGGGCACTGGCACATTGGTTCATCAGCTGATGTGCTATGTAGTTTCCCCGCCATAAATGTGACCATATAGCTACTGAAATGACGTTTACCAATTATATTGTACTCGTCCCCTAGGCTACCCTATTTCTTGTCATAATGCTCCCCTTTACTTCACCAGCACTTCATTGGTGCATCATGCCGATCCTCCGGGAGTGTATCAGCCCTGTAGGGTCGACATGATGCACGAATGTGGCACATCCAGCCAGGGTTGCATCCATGCAGCACCATGCGGTCCTTACAGGGTTAATATCTGAGTGGCTGATGGTGCCCTTCCATCCCATCATAGTTCCTGTGTCCGAACGAATGGTTTCCCCACGATTTATTGCCGTCCTTAATTACCGCTGGCACTCCACAGCAGTCTGTGTTTCCATTAGCTTTTTACATTATAAATGTGACTTTTCTTCTCACTTTACTTGCCACTTAAGTTCCCTTTTTGTAGGCATTTTCCCTTGAATAATTCCCAGGGCACATTTCTCCCTGTGGGCCGCTATTTTCCCATTGTTAATCATTTAATGGCAGCATATCGCTAACAGCCCAGGAGGGTCTTGCCAAATAATAAACGTGAACCAAAAATTAAAACGTGCACGTTTTTATGTTGCTAAAAGATTGTCTGCACGTTTTTTTTACACCTCAAAAAGAGTTTCCCATGCATTTTTTTGTCAATACTATGTAAACGACTCGTACTCGTTTTCATCAGCACTCCCTGAAAGAATTTACAGACACACTTCCTCGTTCTCTTTTGGCAAGACCCTCCAGGCTGACACTTTAGGAAATAACTGTTAAGTATACCCAGGGTCCTCATAAAAACGGAACAATGAACCACCATATTGTACAATGAAGCAGTACCCCGGTCCTTGCACTTCCTAACCATAACTGACATCCACCTGCGTTCCCAAATACATGAAATTAGGGTCTCTTTTCCCTAAATCCGCATATTCTTGTCATCTAGAAAAAGGGGTTATTTTTCTAAGGGAAATATTTGTCGCTGTGGAGCAGTGTAGTACACACTGTGGCACAAGGAATCTCTGTAATGATGGATAACGATGTAACGATATAAGCAAATGTCCACGACCAGTGAATAATTTTACAGCGTATTCACCAAGGTGGGGCTGCCCGTATTCAACAAAGCCGTTATACAGCTGAGTTGAATGCGGGCAGCACCACCGAGGTGAATCAATGTAAAATTGTTCACTGGAGTGGACATTTGCATTTATTATATGGCCCACGGGTTTAAAGTGCTTTTAAATAAAGGATTTCAACAATATTTACTGGTTTTGAAGGCATAGACTCGTCCCGGTTTGTTTTGATCCGCCATGACACCTTGCTCGACGAAATTGGTCACGTGATACGGAGCTAGCCACTACTTTTAGTTTCTATATAAATGTTCCTTGCGCAGGGCAATATCTTCTTTTTTAACATGGCGCTAACACTTAGATATACCTTAAAACATTCATAACATATTATGTAACTGGTTCAATCATTCTGTTTTTGCATAAAAGGGGCTGTGTACAAATGACGTCATGCAGGAGGGGGGGAGAGGGGGTCCCACTTGCCATGACCAAGCATGACAAGGGGGGGAGGGGGGGTCATGGGCTGCATGACATCATGTCATCAAGAAATCACAACATGCTTTGGTTTTGGCAAGAACAAAAACTTTTGTAAAAAAAATTTTAAATGTAGGGAAGTTTAATGCATTCATCTGACATAAATTTATTACCTATAGGCCCTACATGCATGCATTCCTCAGACATCTCACTCAATGAGTGTCACTGCCACCAATGTCAGTGTAAAATCAAGGTGATGTCCAGGTTACTATAAGGGGGCACTACTACTCTATCCTACCTATACCAATTTAACCCTTTTTGAAAAGGGCCACTGCTACCCTCAGGATCTAAATGATGCATCTAAAATACCCCTGAACTGCTCCTGTCGCCTCAGGGCAGCATCCATAGTCATCCACAGGCTTCTTTTTGAAAAGGTGTGATATCCCACCCCCCCTCCTTCTTGAGGTGTCAAGGGAGATGTAAAGGGGACCTCCCCCCAAGCTTACTTTCCACATTTTTGTCTGAATGGAACTCTATCGGACTCAACTTATTTGCAGATTCTAGAGTAAAATGCTGAGGTGACTCGATTGCTTTGTAAGATCACAAATTGGAACTATGATTGCAATCGATGGTCTCCTGAGAACTTGTGATGCTTTCTGAGTTTTTTTTCTATTAGGCCACTCACTAAGTTCAGAGTGTTCTCCCTGAAACCTATTTCTAGTACAATTGTATATGGTTAAAGTTACAGATTAAATCAATACATTCAATATATCAATACATTCAAGCTCTTGAACTATATGATCCTTAATAATAACTGTTCTTGATTTTCTCTTCGCTGACAAGTGTACAACTTTCACTGTAAAGAAGGCAGACTATTAACTGTATTGGACTATTGATCTAGACAGTTTTTAAGCCCTTTTGTGACGGGAAATACTTGTGTATGATCACTACCATAGTACTCCGTGTATAACTATGTAACATTTCGAGTTCTTATATAACTTCGGTTTAATTCGAGATATGTCAATATCAAGTAAAACCAGACAAGTTAGCTCAGGTTAGTGCAACCAGCACATAGCAGCCAGAGATCAAAGCGACCTCTGGTCCTACCGGTGGTAACCGCACCGATCGACCCGCCCTCTTGAATAGGGAGCTAACACTATATATAACGCTCCATGAGCCCCTACAACTATAAGGCACGGAAATGGTACATCCTGCATATAGGGACCCATACATTATATAAGCTGACAGTGTTTGGCATGTTTCTCTGTTCATTTGTTGATCAGTGCTAGTTCTTTTTTCACTTTGCATGCATGTTATCCTTTATTGGCAATTCACACCCACTATATGTCCCTTTGAACCATTTTAATTTGTTTATAGCCTATAGGCCTTCACTATTCATGCACTTTGGGGGGGGGGTATCTCTCTGCATGACGTCATGCTGAGGGGGGGTCAAGTGTTGTATGATGAAACATGACAAGGGGGGAGGGGGGGTCAAAAATGGTGCAAAAATGCATGACGTCATTTGTACACAGCCCCAAACTTCAAATAACCATACCTAAATACGAAACTAGTTAGCTCTGTATAAATTTCAAAATGGCGCTGCCGAATATGCGAGGATCGTATTCCACCCCCCATTGAATACGGAGTAAGTAGTACTAATCTATAGTGTCATCGATATTAGCCATATAATAAGGATCTCAAGCAACTTTGGGACAAGGATTTCACTGTTATTTGGACGGCTTTCCCTTTACAGTGTACCTTTTTTGACACTATTATACACAAATCCAACACTGGTAATGGTGAGTACATTTTTTGTGTGTGTAGCTCATCTCTGCTTGAAGTCAAAGATCAGCTTCATTCCCCAGATCTCGTTGTCAGAGATACATCCACTGGGCCTGGCTCTGCTTAGCTGTATGTGGCGTCTGTTGAACACGAAAAAAAGATGAGGCATAGGTAAATCACTAAATGATCCTGTGTTGGATTTCGGGAGTGAATCCAGCAGCAGAAACTGAGAGTGCCCGCTGTGGATCTCGTCAAATCTCGCGGGAATGATGACGTCATTATAACGCCGCAGGTTGCCGGTGGGAGGCGGGTCTCGTGTTACCCATCAGGCACCGTGGTAATTGAAGGACTCACGTTTTACAGAGATGGGGTGCCTGTCGTTGTTATGGTAACGGGTTTCGTTACCTTCACAGGCTTAGGAGTGGTGAGGGTGCCAGTTGGGGTCCTTGTGGGAAGGGCTAACAACATTGGATATTTCACACCTTTGACCTTTACCTAGGCTATATAAGAGAGCACCAACCAGAGTACACCCAGCGCCCCCCCCCTATTTTCCGGCCTATGGGTGTATCTGATAGAGATTTTTCTGGGATTTCTAAGGGAGTGGTCGTTATTTATCAACAGGGGGGGGTGGTGGGTTTTCGCGCGGACGCGCGAAAATTTTTTACGCCCCCCCTCGAGGGCAGTAGAAAAAATTTTGCGACCCCCCGCGCCGGAGGCGCGGAGAGTTTTCGCGCCCCCTCTTTGATCTATAGTAGCGCGCGGGCTTTTTTGCTAAAAAGAAGGTAAATTTTTTTAGCCCCCCCTCAAGAGGGGTCAAAATTTTTTTAGCCCCCCCCCTCGAGAGGGGTCAGAATTTTTTACGCCCCCCCTCAAACCCACCACCCTCCCCCTGTTGATAATAAATGACCACTCCCTAATAGTGAAAGAATTTTTCAAAAAAAAAAAAATCCAACTAGAACCAAAGTTGTGAAGTTATTCCCAGAAGTCACCAGAATGCACATTTTGATCATGAAATTTCAAAACTTTCTCGGGAAAACAGCCCCAAAGAGCTACATCCTGGGATTTTGTGAGGTTTTTAGGACACGGATTCTGTAGTGTCCCTGTATGCATTTACTCATCTATGTGTGCCTTTACTCGTGCCTGCTATTCCCTTTCACCTCAACCTATCCTCTCTTCCTTCATATGATGCTCTGCCTCTCCTTTCATCCACTGAAATTGCCTTCCCTCTCTGCGCTACTATCACACTGCCTCATTTTCTTCTGTCCTATATCTGTGCTTCTACCAGTCTGCCATCATGACTAATAATAATGATAGAGGCTGATCCAGTAGGAGTGGTTGGGAGGGCACATACAGAAACTTTGGTTGTCGGCACAATTAAGGCACAGGCAGGGTCCTGGGCTGCATTTCCCATCCTTAAAGGAAAAGACAACCGTTTTGATACTTGCATTCCTGTCATTAGTATGACTAGACAGTACCAGTTTTCTGGTCTTTCTCATACAGAGAACACTCAATGAGTGGACATTTCTGAGTTTAAAGTCAATAAATTCCAGCCATTGCTGCTATTTTTCATGAGATAATGTGATACCATGACAATCATCGCAGTTGACCATGAAAATCCTGATCCTTCTCTCAATTCAGACCAAATGACAGCAATGCATCAGACCACGATCACCTGGGGCATTCATGTCAGATCATATCCATATCAGACCACAGTCTCATCCATTTCTCATGATTATTAGACCGCAGTGCCATCCGTCGCATACCGATACTGTCACTTTTGTTGTGTACACGTATTAGACCTACGTGGTATAGTTTGTAATGTTTGCTTTATTTTTATGGGTTCAGGTTCACAATATGAAGTAAGTAAGTCTATTAAGAATCCTCGGAAATATAACCTATTAATCACCATCGAATCTAAATATAACCTATTAATCACCATTCCTCATCGAATCCAATTGACAAAATAAACAATGGTTTTCATTATGTCTTAATTATGAGACCTTGGAAATCACCTTCTACCTCAGTGAAATTCTTCTCAAATATTGACGAATGTTATCTTGACAGAGCTTATCATGTCCTCGGTACATATTCCCTTTGTGTTATGCATAGAAAGGACTTCTCTAAAAAGATGGATCTACGATTTGAGCTACAAGTATTCCAGTTTGAGGAAAATCATCCAGAGCTCTCCTTGTTTACAGGCTTCATTGTCCGCTCAGTGGCGCCCTCTACAGTCCCATGTGGTCACTACACAAATTGAGTACTACATGCAGGGTGTTGCATGGGCCGTACAGACCCGTGTCAGAACGGCTATTCTGCACAGATTCCTGGCATGGTCTCACTTATTTGCTTATCAAATGTTTACTATATATACCCCAATAATGATTAAGGTATGACTATGAAGCTATTAACCATGAGCACGTGATAGGCCTATCAGTTCTTCATTTATGATCATTTCTATCGGTCTTATGGCTGTGGAAACACACAGGTAATTGTCAGTTTTGGCACAGTGTGAGTAGGTAGCATACGGCACCTATATTTGCAGTAGGGGAAATTGCCAAGTATAGACTGTTCTCCGGTTGCAAATCTCGGGCCTTATCTCGTGGATTCACGCTGCCCACAGTCAGGTTCCCAGGATTTTTTCCTCTTTGTGATGTTTACTTTCCTCTCATCTAGCTCAATAAATGTTCAAATCTCAGCATTTTTTTTATGTATATTTACTAAAGGTAGTCACCCTACAACCTAATATATGCAGATATCAAGTGAGAAATGTAAGGGTAATTTGTCAGTGGCCATAGAATTAAACATCACAAAGAGGGAAAAATCCTGGGAACCTGACTGAGAGCTGCGTGAATCCACGAGATATTAAAGGCCGAGATTTGGCAACCAGTGGAGAGTCTATGGACGAATCTACTGAAAGCTAAGCGAAATGAAAGATGCAGGATTTTTCTACACATATTTGCACACATTGCCTTAGACGCACACTTTTTTTATGACCAATAGTCACAATTCTGTGTCATGTTTTGGGTAAAAAACATGGTTTTAGGTTAAGAAGTCCAATGAAAAATGTTAATTCAGAAAGTGTGTGTATTGATCTACACACAATTAGCAATGCATATATACCCATCATTATAGCTCTGCACAACTCTTCCATCCTGGAGGCAGAAATAGACATATCTTATCCCTTCTTTTCTATACCTTGGCAAACCAGGATTAATCAACTGGAATGGATTAGCAGATACTTAAGAAAAAAAATAATACTAACAGAAGTACTATATATCATATTATTTCAGCAGCACCTTTCCCACATTCAATACCCCCAAAAGCCATAAACCAATCAGGCCCTGTGGCTGCAGGCAGTGTGATCATCCTGTGCTGCATGGTCCACTCTGCACCCAAACAGGTGCCACTAGTATATATAGAGAGAAAGAGAGAGAGAGAGAGAGAGAGAGAGAGAGAGAGAGCAGTGGGGACAAAATATCTCTCACTTTTTCAACTTTGAACAGCTCTCCACCCTTCCCTATTGAAAATAAATTCATTCTGATTTTTACATTGCATTGATACATGTCTTTTCTTCAGATTCACTATTTGAATAACATATGATATGATCGAATACTTTACTACATGTGTATTACACACTCGGGAAAAGGGGTTGAAAGCTTTAACAAGGAACAAAGGTTACTTCAATAATGAAAATCTGCTTTGTCTTTTTGCTTTCATTTCCCACTGATATGCATGGCACCCCCCCCCCCCCCAACAAACAAAAAGAGAGACAACAAAACGAGAAAAATACAACAACAAAACACACTAAAAACAACTGAAACACACTGAGAAGGTATATCGCACGATAACCATTCAATTGATTAGCACATGGTACGTTTAGTGTGGAAGAGTACACTAATGGTTCAAGTATAGTTGGCAATCATCATTGTATGACACAGATTAATTAGTATTACTCTAGATAATGGTTCAAGTATAGTTGGCAATCATCATTGTATAACACAGACTAATTAGTATTACTCTAGATAATGGTTCAATTATAGTTGGCAATCATCATTGTATAACACAGATTAATTAGTATTACTCTAGATAATGGTTCAAGTATAGTTGGCAATCATCATTGTATGACACAGATTAATTAATATTACTCTAGAAAATGGTTCAATTATAGTTGGCAATCATCATTGTATGACACAGATTAATTAGTATTACTCTAGATAATGGTTCAAGTATAGTTGGCAATCATCATTGTATAACACAGATTAATTAGTATTACTCTAGATAATGGTTCAAGTATAGTTGGCAATCATCATTGTATGACACAGATTAATTAATATTACTCTAGATAATGGTTCAATTATAGTTGGCAATCATCATTGTATAACACAGATTAATTAGTATTACTCTAGATAATGGTTCAATTATAGTTGGCAATCATCATTGTATGACACAGATTAATTAGTATTACTCTAGATAATGGTTCAAGTATAGTTGGCAATCATCATTGTATGACACAGATTAATTAGTATTACTCTAGATAATGATTCAAGTATAGTTGGCAATCATCATTGTATAACACAGATTAATTAGTATTACTCTAGATAATGGTGGGTTATCACGCCACCACTGAAATAGGCATTAGTACCATTGCATGGGCCTAAAAGGGGACCACACCAAACTTTTATACACACTGGAGGAGGGGTATACTTAACCATTTAAGGAGTGCATCATGCCCATTGGTCGTCATGATACACCAACAGAGGAGATAACAGACATTTCTTTTCTGTGCTTCAATTATGGTGAGAAGCCAAATGTGGGACACGTAGACCTGCATTAATCTAGTTGACTGTAATTTTTATTTTCCTGACATTCCAAGAAGGGAGAAGACAAAGAAGTACTTTGACACTTTTATTGTACCCTAAGGGTTTGACCACACCCCCATGTATCATGAATAATTCAGTACATGTACACTTATACCACTCAATTAAGCAAAAAAGAGGTGTTTTCTTAAGTTGTATCATACTCTATAAATAGATGTTAACAAAATAACTTTGATAAAATCCAAGGATAATCTAGAGGACTTTGTAACCTATATATGCATCCATTTAGCTGTGTAATTCCCCTATCAAGCTCCAAGGTGTACATGTGTGTACGTGTACACGCATAATGTGTTTTCCCCTAAATATCACTTATGACTGAGGCCAAAGCCTTAGCAGCCAATCCTAAATTATAGTTAGATATTTCTAAAGCTATCATTTCCCCTGAATAGGCCCTTTAGTGTATGATACTGCCCCGAGACTCTCTGATGGGATAGCTTCACGCTCCTGTACCTGGTATAATGACATTTAACATAAAGGACATAATGACCTCTAGGTGACCTTGACATGTATAAGTGACCTTTAGAGTGGAGGCCTTTGACCTTCAGCCTTACCCCCTGTGTGTGGGGTGGGTAGTGCACTCTATGATCATGTCTGATGGTATATATACAGGTGAATGGCCCTTACACAAACAGGCTCAGACATACAGAGAGAACAAGGTGAATAATAATACTATACCTCTTGAACGTAACCCTTTAAGTTGTGCTTTAATGCATCATGTTCATTGGCCGTCATGATGCACCAATGACATGCTGGCGAGTCTGTCCGCCAGCATGTCATTGGTGCATCATGCCGACCCACCAGGGGGTGTATATGAACCTCATGGAGGGTCGGCATGATGCATAAATGTAGCCCTGGTGAGGTCATTACTGAATGATCCATTAATGCATTGGTGGCCATTAAAGTGTTAAATGAGACAAGTGTTTTTTTTTTCTTTCTTAGAAGAGGGACATTGCTCATGAAATCAAAATGATCCCTTTTTTTGGTGAATGCAATAAAATGTTCATATGAAAAAAAAAACAGACAGTCATACACCGATATACTTTTTCCCGCTCACTCTTGATCAAAGCTTTTACTTTTATCGTCTTTGGAATTACCTAAATATCACGACACATAAAACACCTGCTTATTTCTACTCATAGCAGATGTTGACAAGATATGATCTTCTGTCCAGAAGAAAAATGTATCAAAAAACTACTAATAATAATGATAGTACAGATAATACAAAAAAAAGTTACTAGGCCTATATATATTTATAACACAGCCTAAATCAAAGAGGCAATTGCACCGCCAAAACTTCACCTTAACTTCAGGTCACATAAGGTAAAAGGTGCATTAATTGTGACTAACCCCCTCCCACCTACACCACCACCATCAGATCAGTCTGTTCATCAGGTACCAGAGCCAAGATGTGTGTTATGAATGAAACACGAGCTCTACCATAATATTGTATACGTGTACAATACGTGTGGTGTAGGGGAATCCAAGTCTGACCCCTCTAAGGGTCATTAATGCATTAATACATCATATCCATTGGTCGTCATGATGCATGCATACAGCCCTGGTGAGTTACTCGCCAGGGCTACATTCAGTCATCGTACCAATCTCCCAGAGGTTCGGCGTGATGTACCAATGAAGTGTTGGTGAGCAGACTCACCAGCACTTCATTGGTGCATCATGACGATCAGTGGGCATGATACACTCCTGTATCAGTGGTCCTTAAAGGGTTAAGGTACCACAGGACTAGTGGCGCCACCCTGTCTGCGGTGTCTTGGACGCTGGACCTGTGGCATTATGGGATGGTTGTCAGGCAATGAGATGAGGTATTGTTGTAAGGTGCACCAAGTAAGGCCAATATGGTACCAACCCCAGGCTACTCAATCTATGTTAGAGCAGGTGGGAGTGGCGGGAGAAGATCAGGGCCCAGGGGTGTGGCAAGTCAGCCGCGCATTTCAAAGACCTGAAACGGTCTTGTCAAAGTACACAATTCTAATGAAGTCCTAAAACAAGGTCTATTTTGCCTTCACATTTTAGTGGGTAATCCGATAGTCATTTATTTGATTTCATTCACTTTCTCCGAAGAAAAGGTGTGTATTAATATGATAGTAATCAATGAAATACAAGATGTGTCCTGCATTAAGAGACTCATGGGTCGTATCTAGCAATAAAAGTGTATAGACAAGTTGGCGGCTATGCAAATGAATATATGTATCAAGTAAAAAAAAATGTATACATGTACGTGAAACAACATGCACGTCATACTACCCTGAGTGATGTTGAAGTGGATCCTAGATTAAAAGAGATTCTTTTTCAAAGAAAATGAGCAATTGCAAAGGTCTGTGGCTTCCCAGGTACGTGCTATTTTTATTGTCTTAGGTAATGGGAACAGGTAATGATTTTGAGTTGGAAAGCCTATCATTGCACAATACCATGATGCCCTTGTACCTATTCAAAAAGAAAGAAAGACAAACTAAAATTCAATTGATTCAAGATCAGTCAAAATTATTAGGGCATAAAATTGTATGAAAAAGTGCATTGTAATCCGAAAGTTATCATTGATATTTCAAAAGTGTTAGGATGTCTATCATTGACAGTCAGCTGCATTCCCTAGACCATAAGCTTTCATTTGATACCAAACTTGACTACTTATCTTCCTTTTTTAGTATATTTTTCTCAGAAAATTCTAAAAAAAAAAGAAAAATCAAATGGAGATTTTTCTGACGAGGGCGATGATGAGAAACAAGATTATTTTTTGGAGTGACCTAAGCAAAGCACAGCCCAGACAGCGTACTCTATGACCTTCTATAGTCATTTGGCGCCACTTCATTATAATTTATTACTACGCAGAACATCCTTTTGCGCGGGAAAACTGCGTACTTCTTGTAAAAGACAATACCTGTACCTTTTTGGGCGGGCTGATAGCGATATCTGGGCCTCACACCAAATCTAGGTGAGACAACAAAGCCATCATACCCCACTGTGACGTCTAAGTGACTTGGTACCTTGGCAGCAGGCACCACTTGACCCAGCTTCCTCACACAGGGTTCTAACCACAATGACGCAACACGCATGCGCGCAGCTGCATTCTGATAAAAGACATCTTTGATGGCGATCAAAGCTCGGCGTCTCTTGTCCCAAAACATGGTGCCAAATCAAAAACTCTCAGACCCCCCCCCCTTCCTAACCCCTCCCCCCGCCCCCGACATCAACCATACCCACAAGAGCCTCACTGAGGACACGCTGAGGACACTCAGGGAAAGGGAAAATTGCCAAATTGTGTTTCATAACGTGGCTATGACATGTCCTTAAAATATATTTTGAAAACAGACTTCTTTCTGGAACTACACGCATACATACCGGTGCTTTGATTTCTATTTTCAAGTTTAGATCATCTTTTTTGTTTGTTTGCTGGGTTCTTCAATCTTTTTTCTCTGATATACTCAGAGGGTGATATTTTTATCAGACAAAAATAAAAGAAAATAACGTCAAACGAACATTGCTCATCCACCTCACCATTTTCTAGACAGAAAATATACTGGAGAATGATAGACGTTTTCAGTAAGAGCTGCTGTTAGTACAAATCTACTGACTCTACAGTAGATTGTCCCTTACCCAGTACACAGCAATCTACTGTATATCTACAATCGGGGCTGAGAGTGTATGTAATATTCTCAGAATTGTAAGAGAAAATTTTGCAGCGCCCTTTCACTAAAATGGGTCATACTAAAAAAATGTTATTCCAAAATCTCTAACAATAAAAGGTTTTACGTCATTGAGTGGAGTTGCACTTGCAGTGTGCGTGTGGAGGGGCGATAAAATAACCACATACGACTAACATGCACTACCGTAGAACCAGTCACATATTTAGGGGATAAATGATGGATAGATATGAATGTGGTGCATTTTGCTCCAGATGAATCCACGAGCCGTTATGTGAATGGATTTATCAAGGAGCTTTAAGCACCAAGTTCATATTGATCCATCACTTATGGCCTTTATATCATGGTTTCCCCCATATCTTAAGTATCTTTTGGCCAAGTGATGTTGTCAGATTTGGTATGTAAATGCTAGAAATGGTGGATATATTTTGCTGTCAACTTGCTGTCAATGGTATGTTTCGTTCCAGTGTCAAAATCGTTCTGTCTAGCCGTGGTTAAATGCACTCCTTTTAGCTACAAGTATGCACTCAAAATGCCCATTATAACCATGATATAAAAACTATTAAACAATTTTCATATGTAGGGGAAGGTTGCCTAATTTGGACCGGCTCCTAAATTGGACCACCCTTGTTTCCCCTAGTGGCAGTAATAGGAACTAGGTTCCAATGCTGCCATTTTTTAGTCAAGATCACTAAAGTTCCCAAGAACTTCCAAAAATGTAATTTTTCTGTAATTTTATACACATTTTTCATGGAAAATGGTTTTTGGACCTCTTGATCTTATTTGCGTCACCACATACTTAAGCCCTCCTGGTTGCTAGGCAACATTTTTTTGTTAAAAATCCTTTAAAATTTTTAGATGTCATATTATACTTTTAGACTAAAATGAAATTTGATAAAAACCATTGTCAAGTTTTAGAAAACAAATTATCAATGAGAAAGATGAAAAGTTGCCTAAATTGGACCAGCTTGAGTTGCCTAAATTGGACCATAGTTGTAATATTGGATCCAATTTAGTTGCCTAAATTGGACCACCCGGTGGGGCCTATGCCTAGTTTTCTAAGTTGGATCAATGTGTAACCTTTTTCTTACTCCAATACAGAGCAAATTCACAGGATATTGATAGAAGCACTAAGAGGACATCTGATATCATATATCAAAAGTTCCTTAGTTTTATATAATTTTCAATATAATGAAAGTATAAGGAAATACAGAACAATAGTGCATATTGGTCCAAATTAGGATACTAACTGGTCCAATTTAGGCAACCAGGTGCCTAAATTGGACCATTAGGCTTTCATTTTTAATTGCACACCCTGACTAGAGAAATTCAAATTCCTACACTGCAAAAAAGGTGTTTAAAGATACACACCAAATTTTCTCAACACCAATATTTAAACATCTAAACACTTGAAGTGTTTAGGTGTTTAGCATTTAAACACTTATTCTCAAACACCTAAACACTGAAGTGTTTAAGTGTTTAGCATTTAAACACTTGGTTAAACACTTCCTAGTTAAACGCGTTTAAAATTAAACGCGTTTAACACTTAAGAAGTGTTGAGAAAAGTGGGACAAATAAGTGTTTAACCAAGTGTTTAACTTCTAAACACTGGTGTTTAATCCCTAAACACTATGCTATGACCATAAAGCTATAAGGTACCATCACAAAATGTATACATTTTACATTCAAATTCATATAAATAATCACAGGAAAAAGTTCTTAAGGGGTCCAAATTAGGCAACTTTCCCCTATATATACACGTGGGGGTTTATAGCCTCTATAGTTAGGATTGACAACGTCTCCCGACCTAAAGTCTGGCTTATTATGGCTTATTGTAAAGTTGGGGTGCTGCTTATATGCGGGTGTTGCTTATAGGCGGGGGTTTACGATATAGGTGAGTCTATTTTTTTTTATAGGAGGGGTCTGGGAGGGTGCCAAGAGGTGGCACAGCTTTCTGGTTGAAGTCCTTGTTAGGATTCGGTCTAACAAAGCTTTGTTGACATCCATGACGCAATAAGGTGTGAACGTCACCGTCACGATGACGAATACTTTGTCTTCAAACAATGTTCCCAAAAAAAGTGAGTTCAATGTTTTTGAAAGGAATGAGCTACATAAGAGGATCAAACAATACGCTTACAGATAGTATCTCCAGGATCCAAGTACAACAAAAAAAAAAGTTAAAACTTCAAGGCATTGCTTCCAAAGTTATTGTTCTAACCCAGACAGACCTGTGTAAACTTTTGCTGTTTTCTTTTGTGAAGTCCCTATAATTTAGAATAGATGTAATGTGATTGAGAAATGCAGGTGTCCTTGATTTCGTCTTAATGCATTCTTTGTTCTCACACTAGTACTGGATGGAACAGGTATTTCTTTCAGTCCACAACCATAGACACAGAAATCTACAATGGGAATCTGTACCTGACCAAATACAGCAAATCTCCGAAAGTCTGATGACAACACATTCAATTAGGAATAAACAAACAATTTTGCATTTAATATCCATTATGCAACCATTAATGTTCTCAATGTGTATTAGGTTTACTTACTTACTTTGTCCGGAGACATCCACGTTGTAACAATCCTAAAATATAGCTTCATTAAGGTGGGTCGCTACCATTGAATCAAAGATCCTAGATTTTCTCCATTTTCTCCCAGAGGTACAAAAAATCAACTAGAATAAGATTATGAAAAGAAAAATAGGGGGTCCCATGCTACTTTTTTCTACAGATTTTTGGAAAATAAAAATATTTTAATCTTCACCTAGAAATTAGAGAAAATGTGTGTCAGATTTGAGAATTCTTTTCTGTCATAACTATTTAATAAAGAGATATTAAACCTCACATAGTAAACGGTCTGATATCCTTATTTATAAATAATTTTTGATTTTAACTCCATAACATGGCATTCTGGGTAAATTTCTCATTTTTCGAAAAAGAGAAGTGTAAATTTTCTATTATTTCGTAACAAAAACAAATAAAATTCATATTTTCAACCACTAGATATTTCTCAAACTTTTTTTAAATATTGTTCAGATTATTTGCCTTTAGATAAAAGTACTTTTGATATGGGGTCCCACGCATAATTTTGGAGTTTTGGCCATATGAAATAAAAAAGTATTGGAAAAACTGACAAGAATCCATGTTCAAAGCACTGCATAATGGGTAAAATGTACACATACTTGGCATAAAATTGCTCCATTATATGCCCTCGCTCACTGTGAATAGCTTACCACTACTATAGCATTGTATTGGTATTGTAAGTGCTATAATGCTAAGGTGCAAAAGAATTCGAGAGAATGATAAGAAAAATCTGGATGTAAATATGCTAAAATTTAAAATGGTCATAAAATAGACAATTTTGATCAGTATCCCCCAAAATTTTTATGTAGATATTAAGGGTATATATAGGTATGTGCCTACAAAAAATGATTTTATTCTGATAAAATTAACCTATATGCGCAGGGACCTGCGCAGTAGGCTCAAATCCAATAGTAGCGACCCACCTTAAGTAAAAATAAAGCGTCAAAAAGGAATTTTCAGCCTGATGAACTATTGTAGCATACTGATAATTTAGCTCAATAATGTTCATTGTTTTTGGCACAGAGTGTGCATAGCATAAGCAGCTAGGGATCAAAATGAGGTGATAACCTGATTTGGGCATAACATGGCGGTATCAGTCAACCAGTCTTGTTTAACAGTGAAAAATCTTTGGAATGGAACTAAAACAATGGGTTGTAGACCTATTGACTCAGGGTCCAACCCTTCTTGGAACTGCCCCTGTGTATATACTGTATATGGGATAGAGAGAACAGGGACCACCAGGTGTTGATAACATAGTCAATGGGGTGCTTGTGTACAAGGGTAGGTTGGTCTAAACAATCCTACACACAACACCAAATAACATCTTTTACTGCACATGGAATCCACGCCAGCTGGTGCAACTGTATTGGAGGAACTGGAAGGCATTTCTCAAGATGGTATGACTATAGATCCCTTTGAATCATTGTAGTATCCCTCAATATAATGCCATTACAGCCCCCCGGGGGGGGTGTACTCACTATATGATGCTATCACTCCACTGCCAAACTACCGACCTCCTGAATCCACACTGTAAAAAAGGTGTTTAGATATTAAACACTTATCTAAACACTTTCCTGCCCCACCTTTCTAAACACTTATTATATAAGTTTATAGGGAAGTGTTTAGGCAAAAAGTGTTTAGACAAGTGTTTAGACAGCCAAAAAGCGTTTAGATAAGTGTTTAATTTCTAAACACTTATCTAAATAAGTGTTTAGAATCTAAACACTTATTCAAATGTTCTAAACACTTTTTGAAATGTGTTTAGAAAGGAAACACTTTTCTAAACACTTTTTGGGAAAGTGTTTTGTGTGTAAACACTTTTTGACTAAACACTTTTTGCTAAACACTTTTCAAAAAGTGTTTTGATTCTAAACACTTTTCAAAATAAGTGTTTACAATCTAAACACATTGTTAATGTGTGTTTAAAATCTAAACACATATGGATGTGTTTAGGTGAAATGTGTTTAGAATGTAAACACTTATGCAATGTGTTTAAAAATCTGGGACAAATAAGTGTTTACAATCTAAACACTATTTTTTACTGCAGGCAATATGACCACTCCCTGATTTTAGGGCATTTGAAGTCACCGCCCCTTAATTTCAAGGCATTTGAAGGGAATATACCTGAAATTCTTAGAAATATTTGCAGCAAGGACCCTAATTTGTAATTTTTTTTCTGATGAACAGTTACTGCCCCCTATTTTTGAGGTGCACACAGTTACCACCCCCTGAAATTTCATCTCATCGCCTCCGCTTCTGGAGCCCGTTCCGACCTGAGTACCCCCCCCCCCCCCCAGGATTACAGCCCTGTATCTAGTGGTCACTAATGATTGCACTGGTACCATTGCCCTACCAAATTTCTCTATGTATACAACATTGATCATACAGAGAAGTCATAGGACATTAGGCCTACCTACGATTACCCACTCTAATTTTGAAGGCTTCCAGATTTATATTGGCTGGGTGCAATCGCACCATGTTGAGAAATGCCCTCCAGGTTCAGCCTCATGGCCTTTGTGAATTGAGGCTGTGAGAATATTTCCTGAAACAAATAAAGAAAAAGAAAAGGAAAGGTGATTAACTGGTAAAATATCGGTGCTTTTGCCATATAAAATACTAACTGTGGAAGTAGATCTAAATCAAACACTTTCTGCCAATGTTGATGCTGTGAGGAAATTATGATTGGACTAGTGGAGCATCATTAACATTTCAAGCATTTAGAAGACCCTTGTACGTGAGATTTGCACATTTGATACAGAGCTTCAGCCCTTTGAAAATGAATGCCATGGCCAACGGACTACCGATACACATGTAATTCTCTCAGGGATATTATGCTAGGGATTATGCAAATCAGAGCGAGGTTTTATTTACAAAAACCTCCCTCTCATCTTGTTAAGATTGAGTAAGGATGGCATAAATCCGCCATTTTGTATTCACAATTAACAGAATATGAGTGACCTGTATTTATTCAGATTTTCTACACACAGACTGAGGGTGGATCACGTGACCTCACTGTCCCACCCATGGAAGACCTCTGACCCCGCCTCTGACCTATGAGAGGACCTGTCATTCAGTTATCAACATTGAGCCAATCAGTAGCCAGGGATTAAACACTGCAAAGCGTGTAAAATCTCCTTGCTGCTTGCAGACTAGCCTATCCACCTCTATGACGTGCCAAGCATGGTGTTGCAAACGTTTAAGCTAGCAGGCCTAGTCATAGCCAAGCATGGTAAGTAAAATATCCTATTAGGGTAAAGTGACCATGAGTCAGCCACCTGGACCCCTCTGAAAGCTATGACTTATTACAGGGTTTCTGCTATAGAAGCCAAATTTTGAGGGGACACTTAATGATCCATGTGAAAATTATCTTGAAATCTTAGGCTTTCAAGCATGGGCGGAAAACTAGTCCCCACCACATTCTCAGTGTAGTCCCCTCTATACAGTCTGCAAAGTCCCCGGTCTCCCCTTGTTTACACAAACCACCCGATCCACATGGCTACTTTGAATATGCATTATTCCTAGGTATCCAAACACACTGTTCACATAGCTGAAGTCTATAGGGCTGAGACATTAATTGTCCTATAATTGCCCCAGTGCTGACTTTGAGTGTAAATTGTTGTTAGTATGGCAGTGGCTGGTAAGCTGTAGGCAGTCATTCCCTATATGTATGGTCAGGTAGCTACACCATGAGTAGAAATTCCATGAGTATTTAACATATCTAAAATAAGACACGGTAAGAGCTATATAAAGCTGATACTAATACATTTTCTAACTTTATTCTGAAAATAAGGAAGTTCTATGATTGAACCTAGAAAATAGGCCTCATGAGCCTATTTATCATGTGTATATGAAATGCAAGAGGGTTAGATATTGTCACCTTACCCAACACATACCCATAGGGAAATGTAGTTAATTGGATTGTTTTCCTGAAGTGGCCTATACAGAACCAATCATTAAGTGTGCCCTATCACCTAGCTCAATCTAAGAGTGCTATGGTCAGATGTTGGATACCTAGGGATAATGAATATTCAAAGTAGCCATGTGGATTACAGAGGCATAGGAAGCAAATCTTCATTGGGGGGGGCCCAGTAGGGCCCCACCTTGACCACCTTGAATTGTCGGCTCAAGCACAATAGCGCCTGCACATACCTACATAAAATTTGTATAGAAAAGTATTTTTTGATGAATTTTAGATCTGATATGAGGTCCAGGCCCCCATTTTCCCTCTCTCAATACTATATCAATCTTATTTGAAATGCAAAGTTTTAGTTCTTGTTCAATTCATTATTAATTTTTGGCAAATTTTGGGGGGCCCAGACATACTCAGGCCCCACCTCCTTTGTGATTTTTTTTTGGGGGGCCCAGGCCCCCCTGGCCTCCCCTGTTCCTATGCACCTGGGATTGGTGGGTTGCGTAAACACAGGGGAGACCGGGGACTTTGCTGGCTGTCACACCCTGTCTATACTACTAGAGGGGACTACACTGAGAATGTGGTGGGGACTAGTTTTCCGCCCATGCTTTCAAGCCAATATAGTCACAACTTCCATAATGTATGTCTGATACGCCATATCAGAGGTGTAGGAAGCAAATCTTCATTGGGGGGGCCCAGCTGGGGGCCCACCATGACCACCTTAAATTGTCGGCTTGAGCGTGATTACGTCTATACATACCTATGTAGAATTTGTATAGAAAGATAATTTTTGGTGAAATTTAGATCTGATTTGAGGCTCAGGCACCCATTTTTCCTATGCCAATACCAATTTGAGATGAAGGTTTTAGCTTCTTGTCCGATATACTATGAATTCTTGGCAAATTTTTGGGGGGGCCCAGACATACTCAGGCCCCACCTCCTTTATGATTGGGGGGGCCCAGGCCCCCCTGGCCCCCCCTTTTCCTACGCCCCTGCATATATGCTTTCATTATCTGCTATATGTGAGTTTCGATCATCAGTACCTTGAGTCAACCACAAGTACCTTGAGTCTGCCACATCAGGGGTGTGAGAATAAGGGGGGGGGGGCTGGGGGGCATGGCTGGGATTAGGGGGGCCAGGCTATGTTTTGGCCCCCCAAAATGTTGAAGCCAATATTCACTTTTATGGTGAACTTGGTCATTTACTCCCAAATTGTCCAGAATTTCAGGAAAAATGTCTAAATTTTCAAAATTGTCCCTGGGGGCATTCCCCTAAACCCTTTAAAAAATTCAAAGTGCTGTAATCGATGTGCTTAAAATTTTTAACGCGCCCCACATGACCCACGTAGGCTCCCCCAAAGTCATGTTGCTTCCGCCACCCCTGGTCACATAAAACTGTGAACCAACTGCTCATAGCCAGAGTTTTGCAGCCAGAATGACTCCCTTTTACTCCAAAGGGAGTCCAGGTCACCTTTGACTCTCTTCCAAAAGGGAGTCTAACCACTCTTCGACTCCCTTTCAAGCAATTTGATTCCTCCTAAATACTAGTTATATCTAGACACATGGTCTTTAGGGACCGAGTGTAATGTCAGTCATACTGCATCTTTAACACCTCTGGAAATTGACCTTCCTTCAGTATACATCAGTTGACATGATGAAGCAAGTACAAAGAAAAGGCTCATTTAATGTTCACTAGCACTTGACAGTGTGTGAATGTATTGTATAGGCCTAAATCATTTTTACTGTAGGTTAACTGTCTAACTTGACCCATAGCGCATTATTTCAGATTTTTCATTATTTACTACTGATATCCTCTTTCAAGGTGGTTGGCAAGTTGTGAGAAACCACCTCCCACTGCGTGAATATTGCCCCTTGGTCCATATTGCAGACAACCAGTAGAGAGGGCTGGAACTGGATTCCCAAAAATGTATACTAGTAAGTAGCAGTGCCCACATCTAGCCCTCTCCTATCAAGGTCAATAGTTTCAAATACACTAAAATTACCATTTATCAATAGAATTTGGAACCAAGAAACAAGGAAAATGGCCGACTCAAGGTACATGGACGACTCAAGGTCACTCTACCCTATCTATGTGACAATAAAAAAAATGAAGATGAAACAGGTCCTCTGATGTATGATATGCGTATCAACTCTGCATTTGTGGGCCAAGGGGCGGAAAAGAGCCTCCGGGGTGGGGGGGGGGGGGGTTAGTAGGCCTACTGGTATTGGCCACCAGGGGACAGTAAAACACTGAAAATTCTAGAAAAAATGCTTAAGACCAATCCAGTGGTATGCTCTGAATTATTCCATCTCCACTGAAAACATTCCATTTTCGAACATAGAAAATTGGCATAGGCTATAGGGCCATATAGGCCTATGCCAATTTCTGGTTGTCATGGTAACCACTCCTTTATTTCAAATGGGAATTTCCACAAATGTGCTGGAAATTTCATATTAAAGGAACTCAGAACCGAAATCAGACCTTCAAAGGTCCCTCTAGAGAATGAACTTTATGATAAAAAGATAACATTGCTTTGGTTATTTTTCAATAAATCTTAGATGCATTGTTTGCATCATCAGTATTCATGATACCGGGTACTAAGGAAAGGCCTATAATGGGGGTCTAGATGGGGGTTCCCCATGTCCAATGTCGAATTTAAGAAATGCCCATGTCCCTGTGTCGAATCCCCATGTCTCATGTCACTAAGGGAGTGATTTTTTAACAACAAGGGGGGGCTGGTGGGTTTGCGCGCGGACGCACGAAAAAAATTTCGACCCCCCCCTCGCGAGGGGATAAAATATTTTCGACCCCCCCATAAGGGACAAAAATCGCGCGCGAACATCCCCTTTTAGCCTATAGTAACGCGCGGGATTTTGAGCCCCCCCATCAGAGGTATTGAAAAAATTCTGACCCCCCCGGTCAAGGGGTTGAAAAAATTCTAACCCCCCCCCTCAAACCCACCGCCCCCCCTGTTGTTAAAAAATGATCACTCCCTAAGCCCAAAAAGGCCCATGTCACCATGTCGATTTTAGGGGTCTACAGCCACTCTAATGCATTTAGAGCTTATTTGCCATTTTCAGTATTACACACCAACCTAGGTCCAAGGTATGACAAGCAATTACAGCAAAACTACCTGGAATATCTAAGCTCAAGATATCAGATCAAGCCTGTACAAGCCTGGCATGGAGGCATGTTTCCCCTCATCTATCCTCATACTGGTCACATTCTTTTTAAATGTCTAAAGACAGTTAATAAACCTGGTTAGTTTTTGCATTTGTCCATCAATTGTATAGTTTACATAAATGAAATCACTCTCTGGGTCTTTTTTTTTCAATTTTTTTTCTTTCTTTTTTTTTGTACAGATGTTGGCATCGTCAGCACTTTTCTCAAATATACTCTGGATATTATTTTGCTCAGAATTCTAATTCAAAAGGATGTGACCCCGACGTGATTTGAACACGCAACCTTCTGATCTGGAGTCAGACGCGCTACCGTTGCGCCACGGAGTCGGCTGTAGTCTGTCGGCCTGGATCCCGGACTGATTCCTGGACGCACTGAGAGATCCAGCCCTGATTACATAAAATATGTGACATGGGGAGGGAGCGAGGGAAGGAGGGGTAGTTATCGATTGTCTGTTACAAGGGGCGCAGCTAGCGGCTGTTATGCTAACCGTAGGATTGACGATACAGTTGTGGGAGGGGTAATAGCAGGGAATAGCATGTAGTTTTAATATGGGCCCCCTATATAGGCTTATTCCTAAAGTTTTATTAGCCCCCACCCATATTTGACTTACCTGTTTTAGGACAATGGGAGGAAATGGAGTGTACAAATGTATATTCAGGTAATGTTGATGATTGTTTTGTACATCAGAAGGCCTATTCACAGGGGGCATTTATGTCTGTACAGTTATAGGGCCTACTATAATAACAATATAGGCCTATCTATTGTGATTATCACCATAGGCCTAAGAAAGTAGGCCTTATGGGATATGAGACATATAACCTGACCACGTTGCATAGGTACATGGTACAGCGTTGTCACTGCATGGAAATTGGGGACTTAAATATCAACTACCGCAGTCTATTGAACTAGGCCTAGGCCTACATATAGGCCTAGCCTAATGCATGCCATGAAGACTTATAGGTCTACATTAATTATATTCAGCAATGGGTATACACATGAATATACTATTATCCTCCCTATTATATATCATTATCATGCCAAAAGTATACTGCCATTTATATCTAGGTCCTATACTACTGGTAGGATTTGAGCACCCCTAGGTTAAGGATAGCACAATATCTAAAGTTCTTGCCTAGCCCTAGGTCACACGTTGGAGACCATCCCCACAGGGGAAGGTCGTGCTGGCTTATGCATCAACGCTGTAAGCTTATGGAAAATAAAAACATTTAAGAAAACATATCAAAATATTACTCCTGAAAATCATATAAAGAATTATTGAAAAAAATTGGGCGTAATGTTAACGCCAGGATAGTTCCAGTCGATCCTGTTGGCCGATTCCCAATGGAGGAAAGGTTCCTAGAAGGCCTGCATCTGATGTCGTCATGTGACGTCACGTGGATCATGTGCCGTCACGTCCAGGGCGTCATCAACGTCATCTAGAAGCAAACTGGACGCTGAAGAATGAAAACACACACACGCATGCGCTGTTTGACGACCTGAACCAGACAAATAAACACAAGCCCCGGTCAGCGTCCCCAATGAATGACTCATTTACCCTTTAAGGACCTGCATAGTGCAGCATGTCCAGTGTCCAGCTAGGTATTTCTCAAACGCTACGATCCTACCCCTCTCCCTCCGATTTCAACCACCCCTACAATCCAGTCTAATCGTAGTATTTGACCCTTGGTGATCATGTATTACCTACGATTGCCTATTCAGGTGCATGCCTTTTCCCTCTGTATCTGCTGTAATGTAGTGATTGACCCTGTACAATGAAGAATTCCCTTCCAATCCTGGCCAGGTCAGTACGATTTCAGGGTGCCCAAAACTTAGTGTCTGAGAAATGACTTCCTGGTGTCATGATGCATTAACCCTTTAACGCCCGCTAATGCAGGAGTGCATCATGCCCAGTGATCGCCATGATGCACCAATGAAGTGCTCCACTTTATTCGAGTTATGCATCATGCTGACCCTCGGGCTGACCCTCCGGGAGTGTTGCAGTCCCGTTTGGTCGGCATGATGCGTCAATGTAGACCTGGAAGTCATTTCTCAGACACTAAGTTTTGGGCACCCTGAAATCGTGCTGACCTGGCCAGGATTGGAAGGGAATTCTTTATTGTACAGGGTCAATCACTACGATTACAGCAGATACAGGAGGAAAAGGCATGCACCTGAATAGGCAATCGTAGGTAATACATGATCACCAAGGGTCAATCACTACGATTGGACTTGATCGTAGGGGTGGTTGAAATCGGAGGGGTAGGGGTAGGATCGTAGTGTTTGAGAAATGGGTAGCTGGAGATTTACTTGGGGGTCTAGATGGGGGGTCCCCATGTCCCTTGTCGATTTTAAGAAAAGCCCATGTCAAATGTCACTAACTTTGTATTTCCCTCTGTCCTTGTCACTAAGCTCCATGTCACATGTCGATTTTAAGAAAAGTCCATGTCCCCTGTCACTATCTTTTTTGTCCCATGTCCTTGTCCCTAGAAGCCCCATGTCCTTTGTCGATTTTAAGAAAAGGCCATGTCACACTGTCGATTTTAGGGGTCTAGACCCATTTACCTGCCAGGGATGCATACATAGATGCATCGTGCCGACAAATGGGCATGATGCATGAATGCATCAGCCGCCCTTAAAGGGTTAGGCCTAATGCAGAACAATTGGATCAACATTGAAAACTGCTTAAACAGTGCTGATGACATTGTGGTCCTTGTTGCTTCCATGTTGAAATGAGTTCTGTGTTTTGCACATTACGGGGAGCAGAGATCCATGCTGTGTTTGTAGAGTTCGATGTAACATTGGGTCTCAAAAAGACCACGTTCTCATCATGTGAATCAGTAGCAATATAATTAAGAAACTGCCTATATTTCTTGAAAATACATGTGTGTATGAGGAAAACAAGAACTTTCATTATTATTTTCAGTGACCAAAGTGAATTTCAGTGGTTTCATTTCAGCTGCTCTTTGGCCGTTCCTCATTGATAGACGCTACACTGTTAGACTGCGCAAAGCGGTTTGTAGTAGATTGCTTCTATTTTTGGAAACGAGTGGCAGCTACAGTCAATACAAATCCATTGCCCCGAATCAGGCGATATGGATTGCCCTGTAGCCAGTACAGTGGTCTTTATAGCCCAATTACAATTGCGGATGAGAGTGTAGGACTATACATTTAATTACCGTATCGTCGTGAAAAACCGCCCAGGCACTTATAGATTTGGAGGGGTGCTTATTCAAGGTCTATTTTCAGTGCTTAAGAGATATTTCAACACCCCCTTACCCCTGGCGCTTATACAAGACCGGTGCCTATTCAAAACCCGGCGGTTTTCACGACGATACGGTAAACGTTCATTACAACCCTCAAAGATTTTAGGGTCCAGTTTTCAGCCCAGGATATCGGGCCACAGAAATCAGTAAACTGAAATCTAATCGTTTGAGGAGAAAAACAACCCAGGCAAAAATGAATGGTATCTGGGTATTCAACGGGTATTCAATAACCAGGACCTTCCCGGGACTTTCCATCTGGGAACTTAGGAAGAGGGTATACTAAATGACCATAAATAATTTCAACTAGGAATAAGGCTCCCGCTTAGGCTGTTTCCCCATCTTCAGAGACCTTTAGCCTATATAGGTCCTATCTATATATTCGCTCTTGATTTGTTTCTACAAATTCAGTACAGTGGTAACAGGTTACTAAGACAGTGCCATCTTAAATACAGAGAGACATAAGAGGGTCATTCCGGTCCTGTTTCCCCCATTATTTCCCCCTCACGTTGACACATCACGTAACTACGCAGGTCCTAATGACGTATCACGCATACAGACGCCCAAAAGGCACGTGACTGCCACGCGACGCTGAGTGCGTGCACACGCGCACGCGTATGGCAGGCTCGCAGCAAATGTCTCTGTCTCTCCCAGCAGGGTCATTAGTCATTTTGGACGTGCATGTGCTGTATGGTCTAATATCTGCTTGGAGTGCTGGTTAATAATGACATTTTTGTGGGAAAAACACTGGCTGGTGTCTGTGCACGAAATCAGCAGCTAAGACATACAAAAACCCTGCGTATAAGGCACACTTAAAGTAAGCACACCCTGAGTTGTAAGACCTACCGGGTATATACGAGGTGCATGTGGGGCCAGATTTTTGACATTTTAATACTGTTTTATATCATGAGGTCTTCGCGTATAAGGCGCAACCCGACATCGAGTAGCGTCTCAGAGCTATCCTCACGTATAACCTGCGCCTTATACACGAGGTATTACAGTGTTTGTATTTCTGCACACATTGCTTTGTTATTGACTCTTAAAACCACATCATAGCAAAGTATCCTTTTCCTGGTCAGGGAAAAACTAAAGATCCTTGCATGTCCATAAAAGCAACAAGGTTACATGCTGTGCTCAGCCTTGCTGGCAACAAGGAGGTTATAACCCTTGATGAGGCCCAGAACAAAATACTCCCAACCTTTATGCGTCATTGTCAACGAATTGCTTTAGAAAATCGTAGGGTTCCTTTGTTTAAAATTTCATGCAGTAATTTGTATTTTTCTCTCTTGTGGTCTTAATGCCAGGGATATCATTGGCTCCTGCTAAACGAGTGATTAATTTGAAAAAAAAGTTTTTAAATGGCATATCATGCGATCGTTTATACATGTAGTACGCTGAATGTGACTCCCTCTTCATTAGACTTTCACTCAGAAACTAAGATGTTATATCAGTGTGTCTTATATACTTTCAAACTAAAATAAAATAAACTTTCAATAATGCATCCTGTCGTTCCCCCCCCCCCCGGTATCCACTTTCTCTTTCTTTTTATCTCTGTATCGTGATTTTGAATCTGTGATGATTATTAAAGGAAAGGTTCTGTCATGCTTTGTTCCAAAACGACAAAAAATATACATGGAAATCATAGGCCTACTCCTCTTGTGTTGATCTTAGCCCATCCAGGTTTTGTTATTCTTTTAGAAGGCACCCACCCTATTATGGTCTCTTGAATACATGTGCCTGTGCCTGTGCCTGTGCCTGTGCCTGTGCCTGTAGTGTATATGCCTTATTGACTGTCAGTAAATGCTATGCACATGTAACGCTGGTGGATATGGCTTATCGCCCCTCCTCCTAATAGTGATGTCTTGTCATGACCCCGATATGACTAAGTCACCTTCCAAACCCCATAAAACACGACACCTTTAGTAACGTGACGCACTCTCTATGATTCTGGACATGACGTATTAGAGCGTCTCATTTCCCGGCATGCATTAGGGACGCAGGATCACCTACATGTGACACCTAATGCAAATATAGCATGGGGAGCTTCACTCTCCAGGCGTAGGTCAGGTTTTCTGGACACCACAATGCCTCAAGATGAATACAGCTTGTGTATGGAGATTTCAGGCAGCCAAATGCGCACGCACGCACAGGTAGTTGTCGTCCATGCCACCAGAGGTCACGGCAGGTCAATGAAGAGCATTCTGGATTTTTGCCTACATACTCTATAGTTCATATGGAACCCCAAAATGTGCCCTCTCCTCTTGGGCCCCGTCCCCTCGGGCCTCCTTTTCCATATCCTTGGTCCGCCACTTTTTTCTTGCATGTGTAGGTATTGTTATTTCGAGATATACCTTAATATCGAGATAACTATATTATCGAAGCAATAACTAGTGGTTCGAGTAGGTTTCAGAATCACTTTATTACAGTACTTGTTGCAGGAAGACTGCAAACACAGTTCAACCTTTCATATGCCTATAGTCTATACCCCGAAGGAGGTAAAGCTCTTGTTATAACATTTGTTAGGCCGTTCTAGAGACAAGATCAGTCTACCAGCCCAGTAGCTCTGCGAGTCCCCTGATCGTAGGAGGACAGTGGAATATATACCTCTCGTCATGGTCCATTAGTTCCGCACTGAGCGCCCTCTGGTCCGCCTACCACGTCACACCGCCCGAGACCACCTGTGGTGCCCTCTTACGAGTAACCTTGAAGACGCTCCCAAAGAGTGCCTATCCTACTACGATACGGTACATAGTAATAGTCTCGAATACATTCAGGCCTCAATGCATAGCAAATACGATTCCCTACAAATGTAATTAGATAGACAAGCAAATTGGACCTCCATTCTACCCCCTCGCCCCTTGCCCTTTCAGCAGTGCATGTTTGGATCCTTCAACCCTTTAAGGGCGGGCTTCCCTAGCTCTTAAAAGGGTCTACTTCTCATCTTTCCTATCCCCTCAGGATGTCCGTGGTGCACATATGCGCGGGCAGTGACACATTCCTCTGTGAAATTGTGTAATGTCGTTCTCGCCATAAATATGACCTTAGCTGTCGAAATGGCGTTAAACATCTATTATTCACTTACTCACTCCCTTTAAAGCCTGCTATTGCAGAAAAGCATAATGCCCATTGGTCATCATGATGCACCATTGAAGTGCTGGTGAGTCTGCTCTCAAGTACTTCATTGGAGCATCGTGATGACACTCTGGGAATGTATCAACCCCATAGGGTCGTCATGATACATGAATGTAGCCCAAATGAGTTACTCACCAGGGCTGCATTCATGCATCATGACGACCAATGGGCATGATGCACTAATGCATTAGGGACCACGGAACGGTAACTATGACATTTACAGACGTGAGAAAAAGGGCATGTTTCAGTGGGTCTTATACCCCGGTTTTATACCCAATGAAGAACATCATGCTGACCGATGGTCATGGCGCACTCCTACATTAGCGGCTCTTAAAGGTCATCTTCAAATCATTCTCCACAATGATGTTCAACAAGAGGGGTCAACAAGGCAAACTAAAACTGAGGTTATACCAAAACAGGATCAATGAATTTTGTTCCATACATGAAGGTTTAATATCTTAGGCTCATTTTAACAAAATGTATGAACAAACATTCAGAAATGTCGTTCATTAACGTTCATTGATTGTCCCTATCTTTCATTGCAGGTTTATGCATAAAGATGCATTAGATAAGAGGCGTGCATTACAACATATAAATGTGTATGGCACTGGCCCCAAATTCTCCACTCTGTGACTGCCTTTGGCTACTACAGTCATGAGGTGGCACAAGGACGGTACCTGGTGAGTAGCGGCGACACTAATCGTGCTGCACTAATCGTGAGGCACCAGGATGACACCTAGTGAGTGAAGATGAAAATGACCATGGATTTGCTGATTTGACATGTATTTAATTGCAACATTGATCAGCTGTGGCATTCTTTATGATGTTAGACTCACTTTATCTCTCTTATCCTCTGTACTCATTATTGGTGAGAGAATACTTTAAGATAATTTTTTTTTCAAGGGGTATACATGTATATGTTCAGTGATAGCTGCTTTGTTTTTTTATGCCAGTTTAGTTGCTTCTTCAATAAAAATGCCTCCAAAAAAGCTCGTTCCTCCTCTTCAATAAAGGAACTCATAGTCATTAACAGATCGTATAGGCATATTGTTCACTACAATAAGTTAAACTCCAGCCCACGACTGACAATTTTCTCCTTATACAGTTTCTCTATCTCCTTCTGTTGTTGGTCAGAGAAGAAGTTCCTCCAGTCTCCCACCTTCCCCTTCCTCATGAAGGGCACAATGTCATTCTTCATGTGACCTTGATTGTCCTTGTTGACCTTGGGGTTATTCTTCATGCTGTCAAATGTCGTTTGCTCCAGGATTCCCTCAATGACGTCATCAGAGAGGGTCTTCCCCAGGAAGGCGATCATCTTGAGGAGTGCGTCCCTTGGATTTTTGATCATGTCCTCATACTTGACGTACATCACGTGATCAGAATGCGTCTCCCGGGCGTCCCACCAGCCGGTCACGTGATCGAAGTAGTCTCCAAAGCAGAGTTTGTCTTGTTTGTATAGGTCGTTGTAAAACTCATCCCAAGTACCCGTATACAGGCCCAGACCCATGTTCATCTTACCTGAAGCAAGGAAACAAAATAAAAATGTAAAAGTTCCCTCTAACTTCAAATAATACACAGACCTATACTATAGATTTCTTTGATATTTGAAAATGTAAATTTGTATAATTTGCAATAAGAATGAAAAAAAAAAGAAGAAAAAGAGCCAGCAGCAGAGTACAATTATATTGATGACATCAATGTACCTCATATAACAGCAATGGCTGAAACTTGTCATTTTTTGTCATTCCTAATTATAATTAAGTTAATAAAATGAAGATGGTCACTACTGGCCATATATTGAGGCTCACAATGGAACTAAATCAATGAGATTAATTTACAACTTCTCTATAAACGAAGGCCTCCCTCATTATTTCTTTTTCCCTTTGAGATGGTCAATGCTCTCTGTTAATTATAGACTGGCTTCAGTCTCTGATTATGTGATAATGATTATTATATATTTGTCAGAAAATAGTATTCATGAAGATGTAATGGGGGAGCGAGAGTAGTGTACTCTACCCCCCCCCCCTCCATCCTCCCCACCCTGCCTGTTGTCGTGAAGTAAAGTGCAAGGGACTGTAGCCAGTCTATCCGTTATAGTGAGCATGTCTGCTATGGATTTGGGATTTCTCTCCAATCACCATCAAACAACATTCTAAACCATATGCTAAAATATCTAATGGTAAGGCCTACCGGGTATGTGAAATATTTCTGCTCCAAAACATAGAAAACCTATGTCCTGTATTCATCCCTGTCCTAGTAATATATCAGTTGTGTCTGATTTCCTATAGAGGAAGCCTGTGTGGTGTGGATGAATATATCTGTCTTTTCTTTAGCAGATATGCCAACTTTAAAATAGTAAATTCTGAGAAAAAATTGTTAAAACTTACAGAAATGGTAGAAGGACACCATCTGGTCAAACGGGTTCCTCATGACGTAGATGACCTTAGGACGAGACGTGCGGAAACCCTCCTCCAGGAACCGGAACTGGAGATGGGTGAAGAGCTGGCGTGGAGGGGGTTTTCCCGCCTCCAGGTCGAAGTTGGAGACTGTCTGATTACTCCTGTGTAACTCCAGGAGGGTGGAGGGGGTGTCTGGTACCTGTCCGTCAGACAGGATCAGACTCACCAACGTGTGCACCCATGTCGTACCTGTGGGGGAATCAAGAGGGATTTTTAAGCACATTTATGTATATATATATATATATATATATATATATATATATATATATATATTTATTTTATGTGAATAACTTCTTCCCGTAGAGATAGCATTGCGGAGCCGATCGCCACACCCCCAGTGGCGTAACGTGTCTCGATCCACCACAGCGGCTGATCCACTACTGCAGCCTCGTTCTGGGCCCATGTAAACATTCAAAATGGCGGACCGCCGCTCGTACGGGGCACTACGGTAACGGATTTTGATAATTTTTCCTTATTTAAACCTCTAAAAACATAAAATAAATATAGAACTCCCCTGGTATCCTCGGTGGCCTATCTCGTACACCACGGTCGTTTAGTTCTATCTATATATATATACATGAATAAAACTTTGACCAGCACTTCATTGGAGCATTATGACGACCCTCCGGGAATGCACTGGCGACCATGCATCATGCCGACTAGTGGAAATGGTTTCAAGAGGGAAGTAGCTACTCTGAGGCCATTTTATTCCAGTATTACTTGATCACTGTTTTCCAACATGCAATTTTGGGGCAGAAACATTCCCATCGGTTGGAAACAAAAGAAAATTTAATGATAAATATTTCTAAATGATGCATACATACATGCATGTTGTTCACGTTTCATTGTATTATATATAGTTCTTACCAAATATCTCGGGGGCGGGGGGCAGAAAGAAAAACAATGACCAGAGACAAAAATGAAAATTCGACAGGAAATGTTGGCTGCGACTCCATAACCCAAACTATCAAAACAAAGTGACCTATATAATTTGGCAGAACTAACCTGACTTGGGACAGGAGGCCACCATGACGTCTGAGGGATCCCAGGGGTGTTTCCTGATCCTGTCCAGGACCTCAGGTGGAAAGTGGTCGGTGTAGGTCACTCCATGGTACTTGTACAACTTGGGGTCCCCCAGCTGGAATTTGGACATTATGGAGGTGTTGTCTAGGGCTGGAAATCAAAGGGACAAGGCTATTAACCCTTCAAGGGCTGCTGATGCAGGAATGCATCATGTCCGATGGTCAGCATGCTGCACACATAAAGTACACTCGCTAGCACTTCATTGGAGCATCATGCCAACTCTCGGTTAGTGCCCCAATGCCAGAGGGTTGGTATGATGCATAAACGTAGCCCAGGGCTTCATTCACGCATCATGACGGCCAGTGGACACCATGCATTGATGTATCAGCTGCCATGTATAGGATAGAAACTCTTATGGGGTTTCTACAGGATATAGACACAGGTGGGGGTCTATTCCGACCAAGCGGGATACACTATTGACCAATGAGAAAATTCCTTTCATACAGGGCCGACTTTTCAGGGTGCATTTTGTAACACCTGGTACCCATCAGCTCGCTGTTATCAATCCTTATCTCACAAGGTATCAGCTTCAGCAGGGGTCGGCCCACTAAGGAACACGCTAAGGGAGTGTTCATTTTTTAACAACAGGGGGGGGGGGTTGGTGAGTTTTCGTTTTGACCCCTGAAAGTATTTTCCGCCCCCCTTTGAGAGGTGCCAAAATATTTTTGGCCCCCCCCCCTCAGGAGGGGTCAAAATATTTTGCGCCCCCCCCCCAACATCGAGTTGTGTTGCACCACATTGTACAGCATCATATCACACTCAATTGTATTGTTTTACTGAAGTATAAGGTAAAAGGATCACCTCCCAGAGTTATTATCATCAATTTATTATTTTTCTATTGGAATGCAAGAAATTGAAAAGAGGGTTCCACTTCTCAAGACCAATTTCATCAGTAGCTGCAGTGCGAGTCACACACTACTTAGCCTTATGTCTTTTGTTTAAAAAGCAGCCAGGACAAGCTAAGTATAGGGTGGTCTGGGTGCATCACCTGCCCCAGTCAAACAGTTTTATAAATCTAGAGCCTAAATTTATGTATTCTCGTGGTTTTTGAGGTTTCCCTATACCCTCTGTTTAAAATTCTACTATAGGGACCCTTCATACAAAATGTTTGAATGGGATCTCATCCCATGGATCTGGATGAATCACAAGATTGATTTCTGTGGTCTTAGGTTAAAGCAAGCAAGCAAACTGTATTTGAAGGATCTTTTAAGTCTGAACCAACTTACTGCAGACACACATGGGCCTTTATGACTCTCAACTATAGGGAATGGGAGATGGGCTGTTTTAGCACAGCCTTTGAAAATTTTGTTTGGGGGAGGGGGGTTACCAAAGCAATCCAAACTTGCAAATCAAAAACTTTACCATTTACATGGGTTGGGGGTTTGGGTTTCTGAAAACGTCTGACCCCTTCATGTATGATGGATATCTTGCTATCCTAATGGAAATTTGAACCCTGGATACCAGAAGACTGCCAAGACATGAATTGATGTGCCCCTAGCCTTTCAGTTACTTGATTCTGCTGTAAAGTACTATCTGCAGATTTGTTCCCCAGGGAAATTTGGAAAATCTAGACAAGAATATCATGTATTCTCAGGTCGATTTGTGAACGAATGGCCAGGCCAACTCTAAGTATGTGCATACTGCTTTCCAAGAAAAATGTTTAAAACTCTTGCGCATGTTTTTTTTTTATTGTTAGTGTGATTAATGTGTGATAGAGAGTAAGAATCAGAGGGGGTATGGGGGTATGTCCTCCAGGAAAATTTTGAATATCGAGAAGTCAAATGGTGCATTTTGTTGAGGTGTGACTGGATGACCTGACTGGATGGGTCGGGTTTATCCCGCTCTAGTCCATCTCGTATGGGTCTGTATGGTCTGGTTCTGTTCAGTCTGGATCCATGTCCGGTCTGGTCTGGGTCCCATTGAAGTCTGGACTGGGTCTGTTGTGGTAGGTTCAGTCCAGATCCATTTGGTCCAAGTCCATTTGGTCCGGGTATTTCCAGTCCAGGTCTGGGTCTGTCAGGGTGGATCCATCCAGGTTGAGTCTGGGGGCAGTCCAGGTAGATCTGTCTGGTCCGGGTCAGTCCGGTCTGGGTGAGTCTGTCCAGGTGGATCTGTCAAGGAGCAGTCTGGGTGGGTACAGGTCTGGCCATCCGGGTCAGGCCATCCAGGTCAGGTATGTCTTGCTAGGCCCACTCCAGATGAGTGGAGAGATTTGGGGAAAGGTTAGGGGAAGGGGAGATGGGAGGAAAGGCTAGGGAGAGAGAGAACAGACCATGACATATATGCATATTCCGAATGCGAAAAAAATCAAGGCATTAAAAGTAAAGACTCTTCTTTGATTTGCCATTGATAGGTTAAAATGGGGTGGGTCTGGGGGTATCTCGCCCAGGAAAATTTTGAATATTGAGACGTCAATTGGTGCATTTTGGTGCTTTTTCAGGGTGGCTGATGCCCTTGTATCCAAATCTTTCTGAGACCCCACCATATATATAAAATGGTAAAATGATATCTCATGGGATCTGGACAAAGATTGACCCTGACAGATCTTAGAATAATGGAGAAAACTGAAAAAAATGAGGAGTTTGCTCACATGTATGCATGAGACATCTGTAACAGGCATCACACATACCACAGAGCTCTCATGTTCTAATGGAGCCAAAGAGTGAGACTTTTCCCTGAAGCTTGGAATTTTCTAGATTTCCAAGATGCAGTTCCAGGGGGTCTAGGGGTATGCCCCCAAGAAAATTTGGAGAAATATGGAAGTTCATTTGTTGATTTTTAGAGCATTTTGATACATTAAACCGAGGATAGATGCTCAAGTTCACTATATAAGTATATACTGAAGTTACAAAGTCTAAAATGAGAAGCAGGCTCCTCAGCGTGAGAGAGTGAGACAACCCCCAAATGTGTGAGAATCACGCCAGATGCGTGAGATTCACGCCAGATGCTTGAGTGTTGAGAGCTCTGCATACAATCTTGTTGGAAGTATGATTCCCCTGAAAAATTTTGAAATTTTAGAAAGAAAATGGTGCATTCTGATGCATTGTAAAATTATCAGTATAAACTTTCTCCTTCTGCAAGTAATATATTGAGAAATTATTCCCACTACAAATTGGGTATTTACGGCAAGTCACGTCAATTCGTGCCTCGAGAAGGGTCTAAAAATTTTATGCCCTCCCCCTCAAGAGCAGTCAAAATATTTTTCGTCCCCCCCTCAGGAGAGGTCAAAATATTTTATGCCCCCCCCTCAAACTCACCAACCCCCCCCTGTTGTTAAAAAATGAACACTCCCTAAGGCCATATAGCGTGTAGGAACCCCATAAAAGTTTCTATCCAACGTAGAACATGATACTTTTATAGCGCAGTGTTCTTCAGCATATAGACAACCTCAAATCCTGCCTTCTCAATGGTCAGTTCAAACCATCATGTTCTAATAAAGGGTCATGCTGATGTTAAGTATTGTGTCTATGTTAACGATAAAACAGGTGTTAAATTCAGTGGATGGGCTAGGTTATATTTAGCAGCTAATCTAACACTAGGATAGCTTAAAGGGTATGAGGAGTACCGTAATCTCCCGCGTAGAAGGCGCGTCTTCTACGCCAAACAAAATGCTGCTGGGTCTTATACGCGGGAGGTAAATTGCCTTGAGTTTGGGGTGCGCCTTATACGCAGGTTTTTCCAACATCTCATTTGGGAAAATGCGCCGATGACAGCTTGAACTCATAGCGCCAGCACCGTGGCAGACCGGGAGGTGTCGACGCGCTCGCCGGGGATAAGGCCCACCATGCGCCGATGACAGCTTGAACTCATATAGCCAGCAATTCGGCAGCCCGGTCGGTGTAGATTTGCTCGGCGGGTTTGACACCGACCGCCACACCGTGTGCCGATGACAGCTTGAACTCATATAGCCAGCAGCATGGCAGACCGGGAGGTGTCGACGGGCGCTCGGCGGGTTTGACGCCGACCGTGTGCCGATGACAGCTTGAACTCATAGCGCCAGCAGCGCGGCAGCCCGGTCGCTGTAGATTTGCTCGGCGGGTTTTGACGCCGACCGTCACACCGTGTGCCGATGACAGCTTGAACTCATATAGCCAGCACCGCGGCAGACCGGTCGCTGTAGATTTGCTTGGCGGGTTTGACGCCGACCGTGTGCGGATGACAGCTTGAACTCATAGTGCCAGCAGCGCGGTAGCCCAGTCGCTGTAGATTTGCTCGCCGTTTTTTTACGCCGACCGTGTGCCGATGACAGCTTGAACTCATATAGGGGGGTGGGGAGGGGGGGGCGCCTTCTACGCAGGTTTTTCCGGAAATCGATCCAGAAGAGGTACGTGCGCCTTCTACGTGAAAAGGCCTTCTCTGAGTTGGGGGGGCGCCTTCTACGCGGGAGATTATGGTAACCTCTGTTTTTCTTTATGTACTCAAGGTAAATTTAGTATGAGTTCGGCCTCAAGCTATTGTCCTAATCCAAGAGGACCACGCATTAAAATGATATTGCAGTAGACCTATAAGGTGCAGTAGTCCTTTGTTAGATGTTTAAATGTAACCAATCAAACGTGCAGTCCAGCCAAGAGTGAGTGTGTTTTCCAGTCAAGTTAAGGTGGGTCACGCCCATGGGCTAAAAGTAACTGAATCTTTGCCAAATTTCTGCCACAAGTCCCAAATTTAATCCACTTTCTGATGATATAAAAAAAATGTAGGTGTCCCGAGCTATTTTTTTTAGATATTCGTATTTGGATTCTACAATAGGATTGTACAGAATTTACCCTGGTATGGTTTGAATGCTATCACAGAGTAACTCAATTTTTGAACAACCTTCCCAAAATATACTCTTCATTATTCTTTTTCTGAAAAATGCATTCTGAATATAGTGTCCCGCACATTTTTGCATCTCTTTGGTCAGTTGAAATAAGAAAGTTAGGAAATGATTAATTTATTCACATGTATGGGTTGTACTACCTCTATACACCAGTAGCTACTACCTGCTCCGTGGCCACAGAGCTAGAGGCGCCTTCTTGTTAAGGTGGCTGGCGGCCTTTGAATTCGTGTCTACTGAGCAGCTTCCTGTGCACCTCTATGTGCAGTTCCTCCAGAATACAGTAGGGGGCTCCTCTATATTTACTAAATTGCTGCTATTTCACTAAATCAGATCAGTCTGAACATATTTTAAGGAACATAATCATCATGGCGAAGTGGTAAGACATCCTCCTCCAAGTCTGTAGGTATGGAGTTCCAATCTGTATTGGGCAATTATTTTCTTCTTGTCCAATACAATCATTATCTATGGTTTAAAAAGGGTTCTAGCATTGACCTCATCAGGAATCGAACCCAGGATCTTCTGATACAGAGTCATGCTTGCTACCATTACACCACAACGTCTGATGCTAATGGACCCTCTCTAAGTATCCTTTCACCTGCCACCTCACCATAATGTTAAAAGCCAACATTTTATTTTTTTGATGCCCCAAAGCATAAGAAATATGCCCTGGGACCATGCGTCAATATTGTGTTTACTGCAAATATATTCTTATATTCTAAGTGTACAGGAAGTTATAGAAAAAATTAATTACTTTTCGATATCAATTGTGGGATTTATGTGAGAAATCACTGTATAATTACAATAACTCCCTTCTAAGGTTGATAACAGATAGTCAATAATGGTACAGTGGTAGTCTGTACTGACCATGGTACATTTACCCAGCCTCCCACTCAACAAAAAAAACCCGTTATTTAACGTAAAAAAAGATAGACGTTTTTAACGTTTAGCCATGATAAGGAGCCATAGGGAAACATTCTGAAACATCCAACGTTTTTTGTTGACTTTATATTGGAATTAATATAACGCTAGCCTAAATGTATTTATTCACCTATGAACACTGAATGATAATCTCAGATGGCCTAAGTACATGTGTACCCATTGACTTTGACCCTTATTGACCTTTGTGCATATTGATTGTGTAACCATAGCAACGACCCCGAACGCCTGCTCAAAGCGTTACCTTATAGAACTGATTTTCTAATATTATATCACCTGATGAAGGCTACATTCAGCTGAACCGTTGTGATCATATAATGAAAAAGGTTTAATAAAACTACATGAACTATACGTTTTGTTGTTCTAGTTGTGTCTATTAAATATATATAATGGATCCAGATATATCCTGACTATGTACAGTGTTAGTGTGAACTGACCATGGTCCATTCACCCAGCCTCCAGATATATCCTGATTATGTACAGTGGTAGTGTGAACTGATCATGGTCCGTTCACCCAGCCTCCAGATATATCCTGACTATGTACAGTGGTAGTGTGAACTGACCATGGTCCGTTCACCCAGCCTCCATATATATCCCGATTATGTACAGTGGTAGTGTGAACTGACCATGGTCCATTCACCCAGCCTCCAGATATATCCTGACTATGTACAGTGGTAGTGTGAACTGATCATGGTCCATTCACCCAGCTTCCAGATATATCCTGATTATGTACAGTGGTAGTGTGAACTGACCATGGTCCATTTACCCAGCCTCCAGATATATCCTGATTATGTACAGTGTTAGTGTGAACTGACCATGGTCCATTCACCCAGCCTCCAGATATATCCTGATAATGTACAGTGGTAGTGTGTACTAACCATGGTCCGTTCACCCAGCCTCCAGATATATCCTGATTATGTACAGTGTTAGTGTGAACTGACCATGGTCCATTCACCTAGCCTCCAGATATATCCTGACTATGTACAGTGTTAGTGTGAACTGACCATGGTCCATTCACCCAGCCTCCAGATATATCCTGCTTATGTACATTGGTAGTGTGAACTGACCATGGTCCATTCACCCAGCCTCCAGATATATCCTGACTATGTACAGTGGTAGTGTGAACTGATCATGGTCCATCCACTCAGCCTCCAGATATATCCTGATTATGTACAGTGGTAGTGTGTAATGACCATGGTCCATTCACCCAGCCTCCAGATATATCCTGCTTATGTACATTGGTAGTGTGTACTAAGGGAGTGAACATTTTTTAACAACAGGGGGGGGCAGGTGGGTTTGAGGGGGGGTCAGAATTTTTTCAATCCCTTAACCGGGGGGGTCAGAATTTTTTCAATACCTCTGATGGGGGGGGTCAAAATTATTTCACCGGTTTTCAGTGGTAAAACCCCGCGCGTTACTATAGGCTAAAAGGGGACGTTCGCGCGTGATTTTTGTCCCTTATGGGGGGGTCGAAAAAATTTTACCCCCTCGAGAGGGGGGGGGTCGAAATTTTTTTCGCGCGTCTGCGCGCAAACCCACCAGCCCCCCCTGTTGTTAAAAAATGATCACTCCCTAACCATGGTCCGTTCACCCAGCCTCCAGATACATCCTGATTACAGCCTGTGATAACATATAAATCTACAGGCAATGCTTCACTCGTACTGGGTCTGACTGAGGTCATTTCATGTTTTTTCTTAGTAAGAAACGTTCAAAATTGTTTCAAAATGTCATAAAATGATGGTTATTGATCTGTCTTATGATGGCTATTTAAGGTGGTACTACTGGCCGTGAGATATGGATACTAGTATGGATGAGGGCTATCTCACAGGGGTGTGAGATATGGAACCCCAAGGTTAAACCTATGGGGTGTCTATGTAGGCGCTTTTGAGGTTTCCCATAATACACTCTGTTCGTGGAGGGTTCCTGCTAATTACCATTTATATAAGTAGGTCAGTCACGTGACCAATACCATTGGCCAGACCAGGTCACATGACTGACCTACTTATGGTAATTAGCAGGAACCCTCCTCAAACAGAGTGTATTATGGGAAACCTTAATAGGGCACTGCTTTCGGCAAGAAATGAAGGTGTATATCCAATTGGTATGATTGCTCCTGCAAGGTCTGCATATATCAGAAAGTCTGCTCTAGCTATGGAAAGAAATCCTCATACTATGTACATACCAGAGAAGAGAGTAACCCGGGAGAGTATATTTGTAGTTCTGACTGGGAATGCGCCTGGACTGGAGTGATGCTACTAGACTTAGACTGAGAGGGCCGTGTATGGGCTGTATTGTGTATTGCTGGATTTGACAACTTCTGGTCTATTTATAGATAGCTTATAAAGCTGGTCACCTGACCACTCACATGTGACCCAGTTCCGTCAGCCCTCCCCAGAGGAGGGACAAAGTGCCACGCTACCTGTTGTAAAAAATATGAATTACTCTTAAAGGGTTGAGTGTGCTTCAAGCACAGCATGTTTGATGAAGCCCCTCAGTGGTGTAATAATATCTTATGTGATGACTTATCAGAGTCACATCCTCCTCAAATACACGTCCCTCAATGTAGGAGAATGCAGGAATTTGTCCTAGTTAACTTCACATTTGGGTATTTTGGAAAGCTTGAATTTGCTGAATTTGTCTAGCAGTCATAAAGTATCAAGTGATGTCTTTTTGATTTTGGCATCTGTAATAAGTAGAATGGTATATGATCTATCATATTTGTAGGAGAGCACATTAGAGTATCAGTGGTTTTGAGTGAAGGATAATGTCTAGTTGGCATTACCACACAAATCTAATGTAGGTAGTTCATCTATACCGCCACAGGTGTCAGCACTGGGTTGTAAATTACTTGTCAGCAACCAAGTTGCCCCCATTTCATATTTGCACAAATTTTACACCAAGGGGAGTAACCCTATGACTCTCCCCTCCCCCACCCCCCTGCCTGGTGTCACAGGCCTTAACGGTTGCAGAACACCAATTGAGAGGTGGAAGCAGGAGACACTTTGTAACTCCGCACTGAAGGGTGTTGTACAATGATTATTGGTCTAAAATCTGACAGTGGGTAGGCAAACCAGGTATCAAATTAATCCTTAGGGTGTATATTAATCGATTTGAGTGTTATTTAGGCTGATATTTGATGGTAAGTTGAGGGGGTGCACTCTATTTAATTAGAGAATTTATTGAAATCATTCACTGCAAAACCCCCAAATCTGGGTATGTCTGCACTCTAAGGCCTATAGCACAAAAGCTAATCACATTGTACCACATGCCATGGCCCTAAATTATTGGGAAAAATGTATATCTACAAGAAAATAATAGTGGCTAAGCCGAGATACTTGCACAAGTATTTTATTTTCGCCCAAAAGCTATATAGGCCAACAGTGGAAAATAATTAGTGTTCTGCAGCCTCTATGGGCTATATAGGGCCTTCTACCAAGTTTGTCAAATCTCGCTAAAATGTGTTTATTTTGCTTAGGGTAAGTCAGTTTGACAATGTTATGGTGAGAAAGGGCAAGGGAATGAATAAAATTAGTGAGAAATCACTGAAAATCTTAGCAGCAGAGTTTCGGCCTTGAAGAGGTTTATGAGAAATGTGGATCAACATGGTAAAAGGTACGCCCGTGCACCCCCTTGCGGGCATACCTTTTACCGTGTTGATCCACAAATATTCTGGTGTCAATCCGCAAGCCTGATACTTCTCTCTTTGGGGTGCCAGGTAACCAAAATTATGGTTTTCAGGGACAGAATGACTTAAATTTTACATCCTCAGCTGTTTCCATCTATTTCTATCGTCCTCAGTGCTCTATGGGAGGCCTTTTCATGCATCAGGGGAAAACATCATTTTTCTCTCCCCGAGCTATCCAGCCAATGAACGTCTACTGACACTTAATAAAATGTCCTCATATTCACCATATCTGGTAAATTTTGTTGTCCTTACATGGGGGAGCTTGAATAATGTGTAAATAGGGCCATCTTAGCCATTACACATGGAGTTAAGATGCATATTGTTTAATTTATTCCTTTATAACATTATATTTCCGAGGGTTTTTCATATATTTTAGCTAGATATTTCTGTGAATTATAGCACCTAGAGAGAGAATAACACTCAGCACCTCACGTGGTGCCCCTTGGCTATCAGCATGTCAAGTTTCTTGGCCCTGTGACCATTTTTTCTATGGGAAAGCACCATACCTCCATGTCAATGCTAGTAATCGATGAAATCTACGGAGAGCGCACAGAGTGATACCCGCTCTGGGAATTGATTCTCAGAGAGATTTGAGGGGCCTGAGGGGCATAAAAGTAAAAGATTCTGGATAAGACATTACTGGGCCAGTGAATAAAAGCTTTCCAAGCTATTTCATTGACCACCAAGATTCCAACCCAGGCCTTTAGGTTGCAGAACACCAATTGACGGGAGGTGGCAGCAGGAGACACTTTGTAGCTCCACACTGAAGGGTGTTGTACAATGATTATTGGTCTAAAATCTGACAGTGGGTAGGCAAACCAGGTATCAAATTAATCCTTAGGGTGTATATTAATCGATTTGAGTGTTATTTAGGCTGATATTTGATGGTAAGTTGAGGGGGGTGCACTCTATTTAATTAGAGAATTTATTGAAATCATTCACTGCAAAACCCCCAAATCTGGGTATGTCCACACTCTAAGGCCTATAGCACAAAAGCTAATCACATTGTACCACATGCCATGGCCCTAAATTATTGGGAAAATGTATATCTACAAGAAAATAATAGTGGCTAAGCCGAGATACTTGCACAAGTATTTTATTTTCGCCCAAAAGCTATATAGGCCAACAGTGGAAAATAATTAGTGTTCTGCAGCCTCTATGGGCTATATAGGGCCTTCTACCAAGTTTGTCAAATCTCGCTAAAATGTGTTTATTTTGCTTAGGGTAAGTCAGTTTGACAATGTTATGGTGAGAAAGGGCAAGGGAATGAATAAAATTAGTGAGAAATCACTGAAAATCTTAGCAGCAGAGTTTCGGCCTTGAAGAGGTTTATGAGAAATGTGGATCAACATGGTAAAAGGTACGCCCGTGCACCCCCTTGCGGGCATACCTTTTACCGTGTTGATCCACAAATATTCTGGTGTCAATCCGCAAGCCTGATACTTCTCTCTTTGGGGTGCCAGGTAACCAAAATTATGGTTTTCAGGGACAGAATGACTTAAATTTTACATCCTCAGCTGTTTCCATCTATTTCTATCGTCCTCAGTGCTCTATGGGAGGCCTTTTCATGCATCAGGGGAAAACATCATTTTTCTCTCCCCGAGCTATGCAGCCAATGAACGTCTACTGACACTTAATAAAATGTCCTCATATTCACCATATCTGGTAAATTTTGTTGTCCTTACATGGGGGAGCTTGAATAATGTGTAAATAGGGCCATCTAAGCCATTACACATGGAGTTAAGATGCATATTGTTGAATTTATTCCTTTATAACATTATATTTCCGAGGGTTTTTCATACATTTTAGCCAGATATTTCTGTGAATTATAGCACCTAGAGAGAGAATAACACTCAGCACCTCACGTGGTGTCCCTTGGCTATCAGCATGTCAAGTTTCTTGGCCCTGTGACCATTTTTTCTATGGGAAAGCACCATACCTCCATGTCAATGCTAGAAATCGATGAAATCTACGGAGAGCGCACAGACTGATACCCGCTCTGGGAATTGATTCTCAGAGAGATTTGAGGGGCCTGAGGGGCATAAAAGTAAAAGATTCTGGATAAGACATTACTGGGCCAGTGAATAAAAGCTTTCCAAGCTATTTCATTGACCACCAAGATTCCAACCCAGGCCTTTAGGTTGCAGAACACCAATTGACGGGAGGTGGCAGCAGGAGACACTTTGTAGCTCCACACTGAAGGGTGTTGTACAATGATTATTGGTCTAAAATCTGACAGTGGGTAGGCAAACCAGGTATCAAATTAATCCTTAGGGTGTATATTAATCGATTTGAGTGTTATTTAGGCTGATATTTGATGGTAAGTTGAGGGGGGTGCACTCTATTTAATTAGAGAATTTATTGAAATCATTCACTGCAAAACCCCCAAATCTGGGTATGTCTGCACTCTAAGGCCTATAGCACAAAAGTTGATCACATTGTACCACATGCCATGGCCCTAAATTATTGGGAAAATGTATATCTACAAGAAAATAATAGTGGCTAAGCCGAGATACTTGCACAAGTATTTTATTTTCGCCCAAAAGCTATATAGGCCAACAGTGGAAAATAATTAGTGTTCTGCAGCCTCTATGGGCTATATAGGGCCTTCTACCAAGTTTGTCAAATCTCGCTAAAATGTGTTTATTTTGCTTAGGGTAAGTCAGTTTGACAATGTTATGGTGAGAAAGGGCAAGGGAATCAATAAAATTAGTGAGAAATCACTGAAAATCGTAGCAGCAAAGTTTCGTCCTTGAAGAGGTTTATGAGAAATGTGGATCAACATGGTAAAAGGTACGCCCGTGCACCCCCTTGCGGGCATACCTTTTACCGTGTTGATCCACAAATATTCTCGTGTCAATCCGCAAGCCTGATACTTCTCTCTTTGGGGTGCCAGGTAACCAAAATTATGGTTTTCAGGGACAGAATGACTTAAATTTTACATCCTCAGCTGTTTCCATCTATTTCTATCGTCCTCAGTGCTCTATGGGAGGCCTTTTCATGCATCAGGGGAAAACATCATTTTTCTCTCCCCGAGCTATGCAGCCAATGAACGTCTACTGACACTTAATAAAATGTCCTCATATTCACCATATCTGGTAAATTTTGTTGTCCTTACATGGGGGAGCTTGAATAATGTGTAAATAGGGCCATCTAAGCCATTACACATGGAGTTAAGATGCATATTGTTGAATTTATTCCTTTATAACATTATATTTCCGAGGGTTTTTCATACATTTTAGCCAGATATTCCTGTGAATTATAGCACCTAGAGAGAGAATAACACTCAGCACCTCACGTGGTGTCCCTTGGCTATCAGCATGTCAAGTTTCTTGGCCCTGTGACCATTTTTTCTATGGGAAAGCACCATACCTCCATGTCAATGCTAGAAATCGATGAAATCTACGGAGAGCGCACAGACTGATACCCGCTCTGGGAATTGATTCTCAGAGAGATTTGAGGGGCCTGAGGGGCATAAAAGTAAAAGATTCTGGATAAGACATTACTGGGCCAGTGAATAAAAGCTTTCCAAGCTATTTCATTGACCACCAAGATTCCAACCCAGGCCTTTAGGTTGCAGAACACCAATTGACGGGAGGTGGCAGCAGGAGACACTTTGTAGCTCCACACTGAAGGGTGTTGTACAATGATTATTGGTCTAAAATCTGACAGTGGGTAGGCAAACCAGGTATCAAATTAATCCTTAGGGTGTATATTAATCGATTTGAGTGTTATTTAGGCTGATATTTGATGGTAAGTTGAGGGGGGTGCACTCTATTTAATTAGAGAATTTATTGAAATCATTCACTGCAAAACCCCCAAATCTGGGTATGTCTGCACTCTAAGGCCTATAGCACAAAAGTTGATCACATTGTACCACATGCCATGGCCCTAAATTATTGGGAAAATGTATATCTACAAGAAAATAATAGTGGCTAAGCCGAGATACTTGCACAAGTATTTTATTTTCGCCCAAAAGCTATATAGGCCAACAGTGGAAAATAATTAGTGTTCTGCAGCCTCTATGGGCTATATAGGGCCTTCTACCAAGTTTGTCAAATCTCGCTAAAATGTGTTTATTTTGCTTAGGGTAAGTCAGTTTGACAATGTTATGGTGAGAAAGGGCAAGGGAATCAATAAAATTAGTGAGAAATCACTGAAAATCGTAGCAGCAAAGTTTCGTCCTTGAAGAGGTTTATGAGAAATGTGGATCAACATGGTAAAAGGTACGCCCGTGCACCCCCTTGCGGGCATACCTTTTACCGTGTTGATCCACAAATATTCTCGTGTCAATCCGCAAGCCTGATACTTCTCTCTTTGGGGTGCCAGGTAACCAAAATTATGGTTTTCAGGGACAGAATGACTTAAATTTTACATCCTCAGCTGTTTCCATCTATTTCTATCGTCCTCAGTGCTCTATGGGAGGCCTTTTCATGCATCAGGGGAAAACATCATTTTTCTCTCCCCGAGCTATGCAGCCAATGAACGTCTACTGACACTTAATAAAATGTCCTCATATTCACCATATCTGGTAAATTTTGTTGTCCTTACATGGGGGAGCTTGAATAATGTGTAAATAGGGCCATCTAAGCCATTACACATGGAGTTAAGATGCATATTGTTGAATTTATTCCTTTATAACATTATATTTCCGAGGGTTTTTCATACATTTTAGCCAGATATTCCTGTGAATTATAGCACCTAGAGAGAGAATAACACTCAGCACCTCACGTGGTGTCCCTTGGCTATCAGCATGTCAAGTTTCTTGGCCCTGTGACCATTTTTTCTATGGGAAAGCACCATACCTCCATGTCAATGCTAGAAATCGATGAAATCTACGGAGAGCGCACAGACTGATACCCGCTCTGGGAATTGATTCTCAGAGAGATTTGAGGGGCCTGAGGGGCATAAAAGTAAAAGATTCTGGATAAGACATTACTGGGCCAGTGAATAAAAGCTTTCCAAGCTATTTCATTGACCACCAAGATTCCAACCCAGGCCTTTAGGTTGCAGAACACCAATTGACGGGAGGTGGCAGCAGGAGACACTTTGTAGCTCCACACTGAAGGGTGTTGTACAATGATTATTGGTCTAAAATCTGACAGTGGGTAGGCAAACCAGGTATCAAATTAATCCTTAGGGTGTATATTAATCGATTTGAGTGTTATTTAGGCTGATATTTGATGGTAAGTTGAGGGGGGTGCACTCTATTTAATTAGAGAATTTATTGAAATCATTCACTGCAAAACCCCCAAATCTGGGTATGTCCGCACTCTAAGGCCTATAGCACAAAAGCTAATCACATTGTACCACATGCCATGGCCCTAAATTATTGGGAAAAATGTATATCTACAAGAAAATAATAGTGGCTAAGCCGAGATACTTGCACAAGTATTTTATTTTCGCCCAAAAGCTATATAGGCCAACAGTGGAAAATAATTAGTGTTCTGCAGCCTCTATGGGCTATATAGGGCCTTCTACCAAGTTTGTCAATTCTTGCTAAAATGTGTTTATTTTGCTTAGGGTAAGTCAGTTTGACAATGTTATTGTGAGAAAGGGCAAGGAAATCAATAAAATTAGTGAGAAATCTCTGAAAATCATAGCAGCAGAGTTTCGGCCTTGAAGAGGTTTATGAGAAATGTGGATCAACATGGTAAAAGGTACGCCCGTGCACCCCCTTGCGGGCATACCTTTTACCGTGTTGATCCACAAATATTCTGGTGTCAATCCGCAAGCCTGATATTTCTCTCTTGGGGGTGCCAGGTAACCAAAATTATGGTTTTCAGGGACAGAGTGACTTAAATTGTACATCCTCAGCTGTTTCCATCTATTTTTATCGTCCTCAGTGCTCTATGGGAGGCCTTTTCATGCATCAGGGGAAAACATCATTTTTCTCTCCCCGAGCTATGCAGCCAATGAACGTTTACTGCCACTTAATAAAATGTCCTCATATTCATCATATCTGGTAAATTTTGTTGTCCTTACATGGGGGAGCTTGAATAATGTGTAAATAGGGCCATCTAAGCCATTACACATGGAGTTAAGATGCATTTTGTTGAATTTATTCCTTTATAACATTATATTTCCGAGGGTTTTTCATACATTTTAGCCAGATATTCCTGTGAATTATAGCACCTAGAGAGAGAATAACACTCAGCACCTCACGTGGTGCCCCTTGGCTATCAGCATGTCAAGTTTCTTGGCCCTGTGACCATTTTTTCTATGGGAAAGCACCATACCTCCATGTCAATGCTAGAAATCGATGAAATCTACGGAGAGCGCACAGACTGATACCCGCTCTGGGAATTGATTCTCAGAGAGATTTGAGGGGCCTGAGGGGCATAAAAGTAAAAGATTCTGGATAAGACATTACTGGGCCAGTGAATAAAAGCTTTCCAAGCTATTTCATTGACCACCAAGATTCCAACCCAGGCCTTTAGGTTGCAGAACACCAATTGACGGGAGGTGGCAGCAGGAGACACTTTGTAGCTCCACACTGAAGGGTGTTGTACAATGATTATTGGTCTAAAATCTGACAGTGGGTAGGCAAACCAGGTATCAAATTAATCCTTAGGGTGTATATTAATCGATTTGAGTGTTATTTAGGCTGATATTTGATGGTAAGTTGAGAGGGGTGCACTCTATTTAATTAGAGAATTTATTGAAATCATTCACTGCAAAACCCCCAAATCTGGGTATGTCCGCACTCTAAGGCCTATAGCACAAAAGTTAATCACATTGTACCACATGCCATGGCCCTAAATTATTGGGAAAAATGTATATCTACAAGAAAATAATAGTGGCTAAGCCGAGATACTTGCACAAGTATTTTATTTTCGCCCAAAAGCTATATAGGCCAACAGTGGAAAAATAATTAGTGTTCTGCAGCCTAACTGGGCAACATTGAACATGTTGGGCTGGTATGTATTTGTTAAGCTATGGAAGGCCAGTGCAGCATGTTGCTAATTGCTATTTGCTTCTTGCCATTCATATGTTGTCAAGCCAATTATAGGTTGCCATCTGTCAGTCAAGGGTTGTCAATTGCCATTGCTAATTCAGTTGCCAGTTCAATATTGGGATGTTTACAAAGTGACAACTGCAACTGGGTAATGATGAGTTTACAATTAACCCCATATATGGGAAATGGCAATTAAGACTGGCAATTTGTGACTGATGGGTGGAAATTGGCAACTGACGATTGTTAACTGGCCTTCCGGATGATGCAGATGGAGAGTGTGATCCTCAGATGTGCTAGTCAGCTCTCAATACCAGTGAATAAAAAGAAATGGGTTCAATATGAACAAGGACAAGTGACTGATCAAGGTTGATCAACCAGTTAATGTATTTATGAACATAGAAAGTGTGGAAAGGTGACTGCAACATAATAGGTGGAACACAGAGGGGGGTCAAAGTGCCACACTACCTAATGTCAACTTCAAATATGAATTTAAAATGATCAATGTGCCCCCAAGCAATGCATGCTGGATACAATTCCACAATGCTGCAATACTTATACACATGACAACTAATCCATGTTACACATTGCATTCTGTACTAGAATAATATTGGTGGAACACATGGTCCCTCTGCCGACATGCACTGAAGGCCCTGTATGGATGAAATGTAAATTCAACATGGTAGCATGGTCTTTTCTTAAGTTCAATATGCAATATGGGCCTTGGTGAAATGAGTAAGGGAATGAAATGACATGACACGGGGTATTTCTGAAATTCGATAGGGGGCATGTTATTTGAAGTAATATGGGACATGGGTACCGAAATAAAGTTACGAAGCTCGTTATTAAAAAGCAACATGCAGCATGGGGACCATCCATGTAGGGGCCCTGTAAAAGCCCTGTACAGCGGTGATATCCTATATCATAATTATATTTTTGTCTACAGGCTGAGATGTGAACCTGCTGCATTACCTTGGTAAATCATAATTCAACAGGGTGAGAAGGAGAAGGAGATACAAAGACATAGAGACAGAGACAGAGAGACAGAGAGAGGGAAAGAGGAAGAGGGAGAGAGATAGAGAGAGAGAGGGGGGAAAGAGAGAGAGAGAGAGAGAGAGGGGAGAGAGGAGCTAGAGAAAAAGAGAGATAGAGAGAGAGAGAGAGAGAGAGAGAGAGAGAGAGAGAGGCTGAGACAGGATGAATGGGGGAAGAAGTAGAGGAAAGAGATAGGAGAGAGGGTAAGCAATGGAGAGAGAGAGGATGGGAGCAAGAGAAATATATAGCTAAGACATGTATAGACAGCCTGACCGGTGCGACCGGTGCCTGACAGACAGACAAACAGACAGATACAGACACACAGCCACAGGCCATACACAGTAACATCCGAAGCATACACAGATATATTCATATATTTACTTGATGTGCCAATGATGTCGTCCAGAGTCAAATACAAGTAAAATGTGAGCCTTTATGTAAATAAAACTTTATATGTCTCTCGCTATAACATACTGTAAACTCTCGTATGGATTCAAGCCCTGGCTGACTCGAACCATAAGACTGTGCCTTATACACTGTTAGACCCGGGAAAGGGATTTGCAGAAGATGGCTTCTATTTTTGGAAAACAGTAGTAGTTGCTGTCAGTACAAATCCAATGCCTCGATGTAGGTTGTGCTGTACCCAATGGTCTTTATAGCCCATTTACAATTGGAGCTGAGAGTGTAGGCTCCACAAAATCAAGCCACTGGTGTACCTTAGGACATTTGCTTCAACTAAAGATATGCCTTATATATCAGGTGTGCTTTATACGTTACTGTAATATACTGCTTAAAAGCTGTAGTAATTTACATCGCTGGTGTTCTCTACGGCCAAGGTTTAGGGAACATTATCCCCAAGGCTTTCCTTTGATCCTTAACCATTTAAACAAGGGTGATATAGGGAACCTATACTATCCTTGATTTAAAGGCCGCTGATGCAGGAGTGCGTCGTGTCAATTGGCAAGCAGGCTCACCAGCACTTCATTGGTGCATCATGACGACCCTACACAGGCCTATGAATAACTGTTCTCAGACCATCCTGAACCAAGACGGTCCTATAATACCTCCTGTGGTGCTGGGTGTTTGGTGACCAAGAGGACACATAAACAGCTGGGGCTAGTTGTCCATCTCCTCACCCCAATGTTGGAGGGGGATACACAAAACTTTCCACTTTTCTTTCAAATAATATCTTTGCACACTCTCCCACTGTCTACATCTGTCAATTTGGTTATTTTTGTTGGCATTTCTTCTTATTGGTTGTTAAAAATGACAACCTAAAGACATAATTATGACACAGATATTCATTTTCTTTATCATACCAGCCATACTGTTAAACTGTTGGAGTAAAATGTGCACATGTAGTAGTGAGCCCTATGACCAACTAAGGCCAAGGCCTTGGTGTCAGATGACTATGTAGAACAATTTAAACACTAGATGTGGCACCAATTAAGAGATGGGGATGGGGTCTAATACCGCGGGCAGAGGCCCAAAAATAGACTGGCAGCAGTCCCTGAGCTATCCTCCCAACGCCACTATACCCCCCATCCTTCTCCTCTCTCTGCTGTGCTCAGGTGATCATTTGGGGTAATCACATGGAATGATCACTTGGAATGAGCAAGTGATCATATGGAATAATCACATGAGGTGATCACATGAGGTGATCACATGAGATGATCACTTGAGTGATCACTTGGGGTGATCAGGTGATCACATGGGGTGATCATATGAAGTGATCACTTGGAATGATCAGGTGATCACATGGGGTGATTATATAGGGTGATTATATAAGGTGATCATATAAGGTGATCACATGGGATGATCACTTGAGGTGATAACTTCACACCAAGACCAAACTTGGGTAGCTCAGTGTGGATGGTGGTGTGGGATTGTGTCACTGGAGGGTCATATGAGGTCACCACAACCAGTCCCATTTAATGAGATAAACGCACTGCTCAGATGGTATCACTTATACTTGAGAAGGGGTATAGGTGAGGAGGTGGGGGGGGGTAGTGAGTGGGCTTGGGCTTCAATGGGTTTTGTGTCCAATGGACAAGTCCATAGATTCACTATAAATTGATTCACTAGAAACATTTTTCATTTTCATTTTCCCACCTTATTTCAAATCTCTCATAACAAGATCTATGGACTTGAGCAAGTCTAAGGTCCAATCAGTTATTCCGGGCTTCCCTAGCCCACTTAAAAGGGTCTATATCTCCTCTTTCCTATCCCCTCAGGACGTGTGTGGTGCACATATGCACGGGCACTGACACATTCCTCTGTTAAATTATCAACCTGTGAAGCACGGGATAGCCACTTAGTGCCGCTAAAGTGCTGTAAAACACAAATCAATCAATCAGTTATTCGTGGTACTGTACGGGTTGATACATCAACACCCGGAGGGTCGGCATGATGCTCCAACGACCAATAGACATGATGCATTAACACATCAGAGGCCCTTAAGGGTTGAGTGGTTGGGCAAGCTTTTATCTACCAACTGTCTTTTGAATTTGGAAATGCAGAACTGAATTATGTCAGTTTATATTTTCTAGCATATACACAAACTCTGGGTGTGCCGTATGTAACGCGGGCTGTACCTTGTACACAGGGTAATATGGTAGGTTTTACAGTAAATCCATGTTAATCTCCATGACAGGGACTGGTCATGGTCCCCTGCCTTCTACCTAAACAAGGCCATGCTCCATATCATACTCACTTCTACAATGTGGGCCATAATGTGGATATAATTTCATAATATAAGAAAACACAATTGCAATATTTCCTTACCTCTGGTCTATGTTCCATGAATCATCCAGATTGAATTAGGGAAAAATTTTGATTATGTCTTAGAACTCTTGTTTCAGTTAATGCATTATCCATATCAGTTATGATTACATGTAAAATATGGAATAAATATTACCTTTGTATTCCTGATGAGGCTTGGCAGCCGCAGGGGACCTTTGTCTTTATTTTCTCAATGCGAATATTCCATTTTCACTCACCCTGTAGATTCATACCAGTATTTGACATCTCAGCTTGCCATCTTCATCTTCATACCAATGTTTGGAGTGAGAGTACTAGAGGTTATAGAACAGTAACCGTGTGTAGATTCCAAGTAAATTTGTACATGGCATATCCAATATACATGTTCTACAAGCAACTGTGTGGACTAGAATGTAAAAACAAAGGTGGGTCTGTTCTCAATATATATCTTATGTCGATCATAGTATACTTCTATTTGCATTTTATTTTCTATATCAGAAATCATAACATCTATATTGCTACTACATTCTCTTACTCTTTCAAAGTTAACCTCTTGAAGGCTGCTGTTGCTTCATGCCGTGTGTCTGGGAGGGTATAAATCTCATAGGGTCCATTGAGTAGGTAGATTAACGTAATTCTAAAGAATTCACTGAATGCATTGTAACATGTCTGTGGTATAAATGAAATCAAGCTCAATCCATACCTGTAATACGTTCATTTCTACCTTGATTGGTTGATTTATTATTTTTTTCCAAAAATATTTCCAGAGTAATCATCCCTGTCGAAAATTCTCAAGTCAAATATAGGCATTCAGCTGTATTCTTTTGATCAGGGGTAAGGAGGTGCTCACCCCTACTGCATACATATGACCTTAATACCCAAACCAGCTAGCAATGCTATAGTTTTATGACACCACCAATGTCTCATGAAAATAAATATTTTGCAAATACCACTACAAATACACCCCTCTCCCAAAAATCTGGCAATACATATTGCTATATATAAGGTCATATGTTGATGATGAGTGGTTGGCCTATCTATTGATGGTGGTTCAAGGGGGGTGCCCTATAATGGTTAGCTAGATACACCTTCAGGGGCGGATCCAGGATTTTGAAAGGGGGGTCCAACCCTGGGGCCTATCGGTGCAGTGTCGCAAGAGCAGTTCCATGGCATCCCAAGCGTAGCGCTGCGGTATCACAAGCACAGCGCTGCGGCATCGCAAGGGCAGCGCCACGACACATGTAAGGGGGTTTGGGGGCATGCCCCCCCAAGAAAATTTTGAAATCTAGACATCAAATTGGGCACTCTGATGCATTTCTAGACTCCAATACAGTAAAGCATTTTGGTGTACCATCATCAGTTAACCCATGATTATCAGAACAGAGAATTGAAATATTTGATTTCACAATGGTGTTTGAGGGAGGATTGGGGGCATCTTCCCTAGAAAATTCAGAAATATAAATATCAAACTCCAAATTTTAAAGCATTTTGGTGTAAACCTGGGGTGGGCAGATTTTCCATAAAGGGGATGCAAATCTTATGTGGTAATGCTGCAAATCTTATGTTGTAATGCTTTGTCCTTTGTAAGGTTATGGGGATGGTCCCTCAAGAAAGATATTGAAATATAGATGTTAGATTCTGAAATATTGGTGTCAAACACTGTAGTCTAAAGGTCTAAGGAATTCCTGTATCATTGAGTGTGAATCTAGTAGTTTCATTTGAAAGTGATTTGGAGACTGCCCACAAGAATTTCAAAAATAAAGATGCCAACTCATTGTTTAAAGTATTTTTATGCATCCTAAGTGATGAATAAATGGGATGTAGATCTGATAGAAAATTACCTGGGGAACCCCACTAAGTATCCCGTGGGTAAGGCACACCCAATGCCTACACTGAAAACATATTCTAACTTACTTGAGTCTGGATCCAGATTCAGGCAATGTCGCCAAAATGAGTATGTTTACAGACTCAGCCTGATATAGGGGTGACACTCTGGCAGATCCTGAGGCTGATCCTGCGGTTATACTCTGGCTCTGCCTGAGTATCATCCTAGCATCAGGCTGATACTTTGGCGGCATTGCCTGAGTCTAGATCCAGACTCAATTGAGTAAGAATATTTTTTCAGTGCACACTCTCAGCCCCAATTGTAAATCGGCTTTAAAGATCACTGTAGTGGGTATAGTACAAGCTACTGTAGGGTCATTAGATTTGTATTGACAGCACCTACTACTGTTTTCCAGAAATAGAAGCAATCTACTGCAAAATGGTGGGCACAGTCTGACAGTGTAAATGCATATGTGGTCACTGGTGCATATTGGGGATGATTTTTAGTAGATTACCCCTAATCTCATGTAACTATATCCTACATCCCAGACCCATTCCTATACCACTCAAACTCAAGCTATCAGGCTCACCCGGGATGGGTTTAAGATATGAGTTATGCATATATATAGGCCTAAGCTAAGCCTTATCTATATGTGACCCATCCTTACAAAGTGGTACTGAAGTCGCACATTTAGAAGCCTAGATATGCCCTTTTCAAGTGGTATAGTGTTAAAAATATCAGATTTTTCAAAATTGATATTTTAGCATTTTTCTAATATATGGGTAGATATCTTTCAGAATCCTTGCTTACGAAACTGAAGGTAAGCCCCAAATGCCTTAAAGATATAGCTATAGTTTTTATGGTCATATAGAATTACATAGGAATTATATAGGATTCATAAATCATTATATGTCTAATATGTCAATTATCTCAGTTTAATCAAATTTTAATTGATCTGACTAAATTTACTGACAGAAGATCTGTAGAGAACCACCTGGTTCAAATATGCAAGTGCTATATACCAAATTAAAGCTCTCGATATGCTGGAAATGAATATGCCAATAACTAAACATTTTCTCAGGATGGGTTACATATGTATGATGTGACGGTGCTTTTTTCTGGATTGGCTCACATTAGAAATTTTTTAGAAAATTTTAATATATTCTTGATACTGTAGAGTAATAAATTGTACAATTTGAAAACAATAAAATACTTTATCAATAAGAGATAGAGGTCATGACTAGGGGTATACAAAGTGGACATCTTGGGTGGGCCCAAAAGGGGGGGTCCCCCTTCGGGGACCCCTATTTGGACACCTTATGGATGGACCAAATATGTCAATTATCTCAGTTTAATCAAATCCCCCTGGATCGGCCCCTGACCTTAATCCTACCAGAAAAACCGTCCCAGGTCACAGAGAGATTCTTACACTGCAAAAATGGTGTTTAGATCCTAAACACAATTCTAAACATATTCTTGCAACGTTTTTGTAATCACATTAATTTCCTAAACATGTTTAGCCAAACAATGTGCTTAGCTCAAGTGTTTAGAAATGTAGGTGTTTAGGTTAAAACTTTTGTGTTTAGATATATGAATTTTTGTGTTTAGGTGTTTAAGAATTTTTGTGTTAAGATGTTTAAATGATTTGATGGAGAGTTAAGGTTTGCAGACATGTATGCATTAAAAAACAGAGATATATTTTTTTTCTCATTTACTGGGGGGGGCATCAGCAGGTATTTACTTGTCAAAGTCTCCAAAGATGTCAGCCACACCTATTTATGTGTACATATATTACACACTGCATCAGAATGAGAGACTTGAGAAAGTACAACAGCTTGGCAGGAAGGACATTGCCTTATCTACTCCAGAATAACATCAAATAGGTGTCAGTCATGGAGTTTATTGATTATTTTATGGTAATGATGGTGGCATGAGGTGAATCTAGTCAATTTCCTATTGCCCTTTCTATTCACATGACATTCTATTAAATGAAATCATGATAAACATGGGTTTTGGGGACATTTGTCACAACAATTGATTATAACTGTGTGCAGATAGTCCAGTCAAAGGTAGTGCTGCTACCTGGTGTGGATTCAACATCCAAGTATCTAAACATATTGATGTTTAAATCTAAACACCTATATTCAACTGTCTCAACTCTAAACATCTAAACATGTTTAGCATAAATGTTTGTGTAGTTAGAATAAAAGTGTTCATTTCCTAAATGTGTAGTCGATGAGACACCTAACTGACCTTTATGTTTAGATTTTTGCAGTGTAGTGTTAGCAATTTTCCCACTCTAATAATAGCTATATTAATTGAGAGAAGTAATTGGAATATCATTTGATTATGAAGATTTGGACCCCTCCTGTACTACATCCATTATAGATAGTCCAGGGCATATTTAATGTTGAGTCTTTTAGCACTGTTACACATATGGTGGCAAGAGTTGGCCAAACGGCTCGTCTCTCTACATTGAGTAACAAGGCTACATTCATGCATAATGACGACCTATGGGCCTGAAGCATTAATGCATTATCTGATTATGAAATGTTAGGTGACAGAGTGCACACAATGAGAAATGTTTGATAGGCCTTCCTTTCCCAAGAACAACAGTAAAAATAATGCATACAATTTTCTGTATCCATAGGGTGAGGCGTACAGAGTGGATTGCACATGTGATAACTGGGACTCCTGCAAGGGAAAAACACCCCTGCAATTAGACGACAAATTTAGGACGCTATTACATATAATGCCTTGATAAATCGGTTACAGCTATAAAAAAAATGGTTGGTCTTCTGGGGTGACATGTCACACCGATACTATACATGTACAGTGATTCCATCATTTAACTGAATAGGCAATTTAGGATTATCCAGCTACAACTTTAACCCCATGTGGAAACATCTCCAATAAGTATTGCTATGGTAAAATGACACAAGAGGATGGTCTGAGCCTGGCCTCTTGCCAATTTACCTATACATATACGTGCAAATGTACACTGCAAAAAATAAAGGCATCGAAATAACAACGATTCCTGCATCACTGTACTGCTGTCTTGGGCTTCTTGTAAAAACTACACTGGTTCATTGAAAAAACAATTACGGTGGTTAACTGTTCAGTTTTATGAGAAGTTCGGGTAGATTCTACAGTTATTTTGTAGAGTGTACCATATTTAATTGGACAACATCAGATTATAAGAAAAGGGAAAAGATCCAAGACAAATAATTATGGGGCCCCGACAGTTGAAGCCTTACTTATGCAGACACCCCGGGCTGAGTTTGATAACCACCATAACCTCACTCCTGGGCTTGTACCTGATATTCTCAGCATACCTCCCAGCTGCACAACCAGGACACCACCACATGGACAATCTACACCATGCAGCATCGGACCCACATCCTGGAGGGACCAATGTTAAGCTGCATGGAAGGTCCCGGGTGAAGACCATAGAGAAGGGCAAACAGGGGAGCAGGAGGAAGTCAGGACAGGACTCACTCCGCCTGATGGAAGATCAACTCAAACTCCTGAACTTCAACAAACCTAATGGTAGAAATAAAACAAAAAGTGATTTTAACAAGGCAAAAGGTGATCTCATACATGGGAAGAGGAAGCAGTCTAAAGATGACTTGCCATATGGAAAACGTAAGATGAAAATGGATGAGTTCAAGAAAGGAAAAGTTGTACCTAAGGGTAAAAATATTGTTGTTATTAAAGCAGGGAACTTGAAGCAGGGCATAGTTTGATAATCGCTGGCTGGTATCCTTAAGACGTATTCATTGGAAAGAATTAAGATGTTTTGTCTAAAATAAAAACCGGGGTAATAAGATAAAATGGAGGTTTAAAAGTCTCAACAGCGAGTCAGCAAAAATGAGCAGCCATTTCTCTGTTAATCTTTGCTCACAAGTCAAATGTAGCCTTAACAACCAACACAATATGTAAAAGTGTTCTTGTAACTGTGTGTTTTTTCATAGTAATTAACTATTATCTACTGTGGTTGCAGGAGATTTTCTGCTTTAAATAAACTAATAAAGATAACAACTTGTAATCTTGATGAGAATGTAGTGTTCATTCCAGAGGCACTCATTAGAATCCGTCACCTGAAATTGGTGTACAATACACATATATAGCCTAGTTAAAACAGTAATCTAAGAGACAGCTCCATTAACATCATACATACACTTTCAGATATTATCCTTTCATCTCTGGCTATGAGAAAATCAATACATGCACTATTTAAACTAGCGGACAACGTGTACCCTGGATAGTTTAAACATTCTCTTATGGATGGCAGCACCTGCCACCACATGCCAATGTTACAATGTAGTTCCCTGCAATCATCCAGGGGGTGCCTCAATCATTTACACTTCTCTTCAGAATGTTGTTGAAGGGAAAGGCGCCAGTATAGCTTGTAGTGGAAAAAGTGGATGGGCCTGTCCTAACTCTAGCACTGCAAAAAAAATGCTAAATGCCAAGTGGACGCTTCGTATTGTAGAAATTCATCTTTACCATAAAAAGTATTGACCAACAATTTGTTATATTTCATGGAATCTGGTCTGGCACCGGATTGTCCTAAACCGTGATGTAACCAGTATTCAGAGTTAGCAGGTCGCCCCATGGACGCCGCCATTACTGGAGCTTGTTACCAGCGAGTTCTACTGATAAGACATTTCAGACTGGTACCAGTCGGCCCTCGAGAGGACCGCAGTGAATCATTGGGGTTATCTCATTGGCTAATAAATAATCCTGCTAAATCCGTATATTGTTATGACATTGCATCAAATAATCATTCATACTAAATATCATACCTTCCAATATGTGTGGTCTATGCTACATGCATATACCATTTTACTTTTACCTGCTATTTTTAGATAATTCTTAATTAACTGGTCCTTGTAAAAAATGTATGAATTGCAATATGTATATATATATATATATATATACTATATATGTGTGAACTGCAATGCAGCTAGTCAGAACCCCCATCTGACATACATGATCCTTAGATAATTGGGGAGCACTTAAAGGAAAAGACCACCATATTTTCATGATGCCCTCTTTTGGTAGACTTTATATTGAATTGATTTGGATTTACTTATAATCACATCTGCTACCACAAGGGAGAACAGGGAGCTTCTTTGGTGTCTTCTCTGACGTCATAATAGACCAATTCCACCAGCAATTTATATTCAATATAAAGTTTTCCAAAAGAAGGCATCTTTTTCTTTAAGATCTACGTTCAATCAGAAGACCTTAATGCCCTGTAGGTCGTATACTACACGAATAAGGCACCTGCCCTTGAAGGGCATTTCCCAAAAGAGAGAAATTTTTTCAGCGTGCATATCATTATATTGCCAACGTCATATTCGTCAGTCCATACAGTAAAAACGTGCTCTAAAAGAATCCGACCTACCGACCCTCCCTTTTCAAGTCATGTAACCGGAAACACACCTTTATTTTCTTTGCCCTATGTTGACGACTGCACAGCCTGTCACTCAAGGTTTCTTCAGAGTGTTCTTCTGCATGGGTCATCTAAATTTGTCAAGATATTTAGTAAATTGCCTGAGCCAAGGGGAAGCACTTACATGTGTGAACATCAATCCAGCTAGTCAGAGCTCCCCTCTCACATTCTAAGGAGCAGCAGTGACGTCATAGCAACCAGCGCGGCTCTTATCAGGCTTATCTCCCTATTGATAAGGATCCTCATGAAGGGTTAAATTAAATAGGAAATGTACCAGAAAAAGGTGTTAAAATCCTTATCAGAAAAGATCTAGACATTGCACAGCAAAATGCATTCCAAAATCGGAAAGATATTCAAAATTTGCATCAAATACTTCATGCATTATTTTATAATTGCAATATTTGAAAACAAATCAGCAAAAGGGCTACTTTTTCTAGTACATTATAGTAGCCTATATAATTTGACCCTTTCCCTGGTCCCTATCAACCAGGGTTCTGCTTCTGATAATACTTGATCGCTGGCTTATTGGGGAGCACTTGAGATCTACGTGTCAGGTCCATTAGAAGACTTTAACCACCTACACTTTGTGTGTACATGCCGCATTTCAAGATGGATACATATCAGCAGGTGAGTATTTGTTTTCAGCATGTACTTCACAAGTAAATCCCATCAGATCGTATAGCGCTACACGAATAAGGCACCTGCCCCTGGAGGGCATTGCCCAAAGAAAATTACAGCGTGCATATTAGTGTATTGCCAACGTCAAATTCGTCAGCCCATACAGTGAAAACGTGCTCTAAAAGAGGGTTGGTGTCATCTAAACATGATCTATGGTGATCTAAAGGATGGAAAATGTCTAATATTGTATATATATATATATATATATATATATATATATATATATATATATATATATATATATATATATATATATACAGCATAGCTTAGCTTTTAAACCACACGAAAAAAAAATCATGTGATTGCAAAATAAGCATATTGTTACTCTAAACATGTTTAATTTCCAAGCGCCTTCAGAAGAGTGTATGGGCATTTTGATCAGTTGGAATCGCCATCAGCTATGATTGGTGGGTGGATGTATACATGATAATGTGCATTCCAAATTTAGCTCTTTTGGCAAGACCCTCCTGGTGTACCATGTAGCAGTGTAAATACAACATATCTAATCCTGCTAATCCCTCTTAGACAGGTTATAAGCTATACTGTAATCACATTTGAATTCACTGTGTACAAATTTTCGCGGATTTCACGGAAATTAAAAGTCAGTGAATTTATGTATTCAGCAAATATTTTTGCACTTAATTAACCCAAACTTTATGACCCCATATCCACCGGACCTCACCCCATAGGCCCACCCGACCTCATCACACAATGTCTGAGACAAGCTGATTATAGTTCATCCCACAATCACATGCCATCATCTATTACTTGTGTCATTCATACCTAGAAAAATATGCACATTAAAGTAAAAAGTGTATTCTAGTTTAAAGAAAGTATTTTATTACCAGTAGCCTATGCATTGGAAGTATTTTGTTTGTCAGCGAATTTATGTTCAAGTGAATTAGCCTTTTGTCACGTTACAGCGAAAATTAAGACAAGCAGAAATATCTGTGATTACAGTATATAGAACTACGCAACTCACAGATTCTTCCTCTTCTTCTTTCGGCAAGACCCTCCAGGTGGGTGCAGAATGCAGCAGTGTAAATATAATACATTTAATCATGTTAATCCCCCTTAGACAAGTTAGACTACTTACCTTAACAAGATGTAATATAAAGGAGCTGTTTGGACCTACTTCATACACAGGTGAGGACCACAGCTGACCGTAGTACCTCGTATATAAGTTGCGCCATGCGTATATAGATAGAACTAAACGTCCATGGTGTATCTATTCTGGTGGTTCCAATCCGATGACAAAGCCCATGGGGGAGACAGCCCCCGAGGGCTGGCACCAACACAATGTACGCCTGGGAGTTATGTATTTATTTCATGTTATATATTGGTATGAAAATGCTTAAAACTAATGACATTAACATGTAAATTAGTCACGTGACCAGCAGTGTGGGTTGACACATGCTATGTCACTAGAGGTGTGGCGTATGACACTCTAGTTTTAAGTCTATGGACATTTGTTCCTAACGTGAAATAAGGAAACACTGCATATAAGGCGCAGCCTCAGCCTATCCCATGAGACACACCGAGACTTTAAAACTCGTATAAGGCACAGCGGGGCTTATACACGAGGTGCTACGGTAAGTGCATGTAGGTAGCAGTGAGTGGGTGTGGGTGGGGTGGGAGGGTTCTGTGTTTGGGTGGGGGGCTTCTCTGCATGTATTGTTGACGTCCACAATGACCAGCCCCTCAGTCAGGATTTAGTTGACCACACGGCCTCACCATGTCCAAACAGCAGGTTGGTCCATGTATTGTTATCAATATAGAGATATTTTACTTTCACTTCTTTAAACATCAGTCTTTTTCTTTTCTTGTGGTGTACTTTGTATAGATAATTATTGTTTGTCGCCAGCCTAGGGCTTGGGAAAGCAAATGGTGCACTGTTCTCTGTTGTATACATTCTAACAGCCACCGGTAGCTGGCGAACAGGATCACGCTGGCATATTATCATTAATTTCATAGCTAGGTCTAAGAGGGCTAGACAATCCATTAGACATGATCCCTCAAGACCTCACATGTTTTTGGTATTGTTGTCTACTAAAAGACACCGACTCTTTATAATGGAGTCAGGAGAGTAGGGTTTGCATGATGCACACATGAATGTAAGAGCGGCGAGTTACTCACTGTCGCTGCATTTGTGCATCATGATGCCTGATACACCTACCCTGATACCTAGCACTTTGCATATTGGGCGCATCAAGGGGGTGAGGAAATGATATAGGGCACAAGTAGGGTTTGGTATTTACCAGTTAACCCTTTAAAGGCCGCTGATGCATTTATACATAGCCCATTGGTTGTCATTTTGCATACACTGGAAACCTGCCCACACTCCGCCCGCTTCTCTCCTGCTACACAGGTGGAAGCCTTGCCCAACTCGTTGGATCCTGTTGGTTCTGCATGGGTGCACACACTCTCCCAGCAGAGTTTATCACTGGTGGGATATCTGAACATGTGGTGAAGAGTGTGAACTAAGCCTGAGACAGACAGAGTGCAGAATAAACATTCACTAATTACCCCCAATTAAGGGATTAAGATAAGGATTTGTTTGATATACCAACAGTTATTTTCTGTTAACCTCTTTTCCCATGTCTGTGACTTGACCTTGACACAACAGAAAGTGAGGGGAGAGGAAGGTGGAGGGTGGAGCCCTATGCCTGCGGTAGTTATACGGACGCAGAAACCCAGCGTACATTTTGCATGAATGCAGTCCTGGCAGGTAACTCGCCAGGGCTGTATTCATGACGACCCTACAGGGCTGATATGTATCCAGAGGGTTGGCATGATGCTCCAATGAAGTGCTGGTGAGCAGACTCGCTAGCACTTCATTGGTGCATCATGACGACCATGATACACTCCTGCATCAGCGGCACTTAAAGGGTTAAGCACTGTAAAACCCTCCCTCATAAGGCACACCCAGACTTCAGGCAGATTCTTTATGGAGCAGCCAGGATTCCCCTCATGGTGTAAGTCGCGCCATATGCGCGAGGTAACATGGTAGTACATACCTAACCCGAGTGCTGGAGTTTGCTTTCCAGGTCTTTGCTTCTTTTGTATGTTCATGGACAATCTAGAATACATTTTTTGTTGACAGCAAATAGGGAAATAAAGTACAAGGTGGGCTCCAACTATACAATAGGCCTAAACTATTAATGAAAAAACAAACTACTGAATGAATCTTGAGCTTTGCTTGATTAGTCCTGCCCCGATCGTACACATATGCGCATCTTGTTTGTTATAACTGAAATCTTATTATAACAGGATTTGGTCCAAGGAGATATTGCTCCTGGGCTGTTTTTTTTTTGTTTTTTTTTTGTTTTTTTTTTGCTTTTCAAGATGGGCACATTAGAGTGAGAAAATTGTACAAATTTTGTGAAGTTATTAGATCTAAATAAAGGGGAAATGAGTTTAGTCTCTCCATAAATGGCCGTAATGATGGGGTGGCTGCATTAGAGGGCTGGCCGCAAGGAGGGAGTTGACTGCACGTATAAAGCATAGGCCTCCATGTCAGTGGAGAACCCTAGACATATCAATATTGAACTTAAGTCCATTCTAAGGTGTTTGATTTGGTTCTAATCTACATAGGATTACAATACAGCTAAGTGGGTTCACCTTTCTGCTCCAATTAATCCCCTACCATGCTGTAAAGGGTATGTGAGTATATAAACATGTACACGTGGTGTGGGGACAGGAGGGTGTTTAAAAAAAGATTGGGAGTTGGATTCTCACTGTAGCTAACTCACCAGTTTGCCGCTCTACTTTACCCTGAGAAGCGACTCCCCACCTTAAACTGTAATGGAATTTACCTCCTCTGAATTACTGGGCTTCCCTAGCCCACTTAAAAGGGGTTTTGTGTGATGCACTGCGTGGGTACCAATACATTCTTGTGAAATTGTGTAATGTAGTTCTTGCCATGAATATGACGTTACCTGTTTACAACATCTATTATTCACTCACTCCACTAAATTAGACAGTGGTGCAAAAATGGGGGATGTGGTTTCATGACTTGGTACACCTGAGCACCTCCCAGTGCAGGCACCTCTCTTTACCTACAGCCAGGCACCTACTTAGGCCTGGAGGCTATTGCGAAAAGAATCGGTAACAGATTCTCACTGTCGTAACTCACCTTCCAGTTCCTAGCTGTTCTGCTGCTCAGAACCAACGTCTCACCTTACATTTAGAATCAATCTTTTTAGTGTGAGTCATAGTGGGAAGCATTCCCCAATTCCTGAAAACTTAAGAATCAATTCTATAACCTATTACTTTGCTGCAACACAGGGGAAAGTCATTGCCTGAGAGTAGTCAGTTCCCATTTGAGAATAGCACCTCCGACAGAATTGAATTCCTATTCTTTCGCAACACTGTCCAGCTGGGCTGTGGAGGAAGGAACTAGCCTGAAACGGATCCTTACTTGGGAAGTATTCACCAGTTCTGAGCCACTTCTGCACCACTTCTGTCACTAACTACCTTTTGGCAACCCAAGAGAGAAGTCATTACCTAAGTTCAGACAGTTCCGTTTTGGGAATGCTCTCAAAGCTAGAATATCCACTAATGCAGCAGCAAATTTCGGGTTTTGGTATCATAATAAATTCACGATGGTAATATTGTTATTCAGATTTCAAAATAGTACATCTCTTAGCACAGTATTCAAAGATAAATGTACTCAAAAGGAACACCGATATAAGTATTGCTGGTCATAAGAAAATAGAGGTAATCATCAAGCCTCTCCCATCACACAAGGGGGCACAGTGTGCTTTATGCAGGTAAATCCTACAGGACTATCTGAACTTGGGCATTAGTAGTTGCATTCAATATCACCAGACGGTAGCGCATCTCAGGTGCCTTAACAATGGCATGTATGATGCATGAATGCAGCCCTGGTGAGTCTACTCTCCAAGTATGCATATATCATGCTGATTATTAGGGAGCAAATAAAAGTTTAGTTAAGGGAGTGATCATTTTTTAACAACAGGGTGGGGGCTGGTGGGTTTGTGCGCAGACACATGAACAACATTTTGACCCCCCTCTCAAGGGGGTAAACTTATAGCAGCATGCGGGGGTTTTCCATTGAAAACAGGTGAAATTATTTGCCCCCCCCCCATCAGAGGGGGTTAAAATTATGACCCTCTGGTCAAGGGGTTGAAAAAATTTTACCCCCCCTCAAACCCACCAGCCCCCCCTGTTGTTAAAAAATGATCACTCCCTAAGATGTATTCGGGTCAGGTCGTCAGAAAGCAGTAGATTTTGGACTTTTATGGCTCTGGAGAAGTAAGTTGTGAACCAATGTTGTCTTACATAGGCTCATTTGATAGAGAACACTTAGGGCTATCAGAAGGATGTTAATTTGTGGTCATTCATAAATATTTCTAAGACTTATAGCCTGCCAAAGTGAAAAAAACAACCGAATTTCTTCTTTTTATAATTTTTGTATTTATTACAAGTGTCCTGTATTGAATAAATAACATCTGGAGTATCCCAAAGTTATTTTTTTGTATTGTATATGATCATAGGTATCATTTCCATGAGGTTTGGACATGTTACTGAGTGAGAATTTTTCATGATGTGTCTTCAAAGTGGAAATCTGTTATTTGTAACGTCCGGTACCTAAATCTAAATCAGTTATAAAACATGGAAAAATTGAAGCTTCAAAATCTTTGTTATTACCTATATGGAGGGCCCTATTGTCCCCCACTTTGGTGAAAAAATTGTGTGTCTATCAGCATTTGTCTTCATGTGAGAGCAGCTTATGTGAAATAATTCTGATAAAAGTACCGGACGTTATGTAACATCCGGTACTTTTATCATCAGTCTACTGTGCATGCATAACTCAAATGTTGTCCCATTTTATAAGTGAAGTCAATGATAGATATATTGGTCTTGTTGTTTCATGTGTTTGTTATGCATAATGGGACATTCTTATATTACTGAGAGCAACTTCAACTACCTCCATATTTCATCATTTTGGTACCGGACGTTACATGACACAAAACAAGCAATAAAAATGGAACCGGATGTCCTAGATCGGTATTTTTTGTTTTTCTGAGCTGAGGACATATACCTTGACAAATTTGATAAGGTTACATAAAGTATTTAGCAAATTATTTTTTCAGGGCCTTCAAGGGCAAAATCTTACACTTTCTGACGACCTGACCCATTCACTCCTGACAAGTAACTAACCAGAGCTAGGGTAAATATATTCAGCGAATACACAATTTCCCCATCAATGGAAAATTAAGAGGAAAATGTTTTGTTCTATGAATTGGCATTCTGCAGACTGGGTCAGGGTCAGGGGTTAAGAGCTCAAGTGCTAAAGTCTTAGGTGCGCCATATATCTCTTCTTTCAATTAAGGGTCGGCTTGATCATCAATACTCAGGGTGCACCTTATACACGAGGTATTAGGGTATTTGACTTTAACTGACCTCTTAGTATGAGGCACCATATCTAACCATTTAACATTCTTGTTTTAAACCGTTAAGAGCTTAAGAACATATATTCGTTCAGAGTTGACTAATCTGAGAGGACATTATACCTCTAAATGCGACATTTCGCTCTAAAAACTTCATTTGTTCATTTGCCATCATGATACACCCATGCAGCGCTAGTGAGTAACTCACGGAGACCGAATGAGTGCATCATGCAGACACTGCAGATGTGCATCAACCAAGAATACCGGCAAGTTACTCCGCAAATCTTCATTCATGTGTATATCATGTACATATAATGCAGTGAAGCAGAGTGTAATTTCTGCAAAGAAGTCTCAGGAAAGATTACAGTAAAATACATAGTTATGAGGAATCTCAGAAAAATAACACCGAGAGCTTTGTCTCAAGGTTGTTAGTGAACTATCGCTTTCTATGGCATTTCCTACAATGTAGTGGGCGATTTCTAATGTTGGGCATACAGATGTATGTAGCAGGCAAAGGTGCTTTTTGAACAAAATTCCACAAAGGAAGGGATCACTTTTAGCATAAAAGTGTTCAGGCATGGGTCTACTTTGAGGTTTTTTCTTCCAAACATTGGTGCAATTCTATCAAAATATCCCTCAGGAAGGGTCTATTTTTCTTAAAATGAAAGCTACAAGGGGCAACAGATTACTGGTCCATGACTTGGATCCATGCCTATGTTTGTACTTGTGAAAGTCGACAAAACAATATTGGCAGAATGAGATAAGGCATTGGCCATCAAACAGCCTATCCAAGTATAGATGAATACCTTTGAGACATATCGGCAAGTAGGAGAGGGTTACATTTCACTTTTGGACAACCACGTCTCCATCCCTACTTCCATAGATCACAGAAAGAGTTATTTATTCTTATATAGCTATGGGCAGAATCTGATGAGCTTCAAGCTATGTTCAGGAGTACAATGGCCCAGGAGGGCCAAAATCTAGAAATTGGAAACAATATGAAATTGCAACGAAAAAAGAAAAAGAAAATTGCAAACTCAATGAAGAATGGAAATTAATTATTTAAAAATGCAATGAAAAAATCAAATACCATTCACAAAGTCAATGAAGAATGAAAAACAAAAAATCAAAAGTGAATTGAAAATCAGAAATAATATCCCATTCACAAAGTCAATTCACATTGTCAAATGCAAAGTCAATAGTCAATAAAAAATGAAGGGCAGAATCTGAATCCCCTCCCTCACCCCCATCCCCCACTGCCCCCATGCCCTCTCCCTCATCCCCCACTGCCCCCATTCCCTCTCCTGAATCCCCCACTGCCCCCATTCCCCTATCCCCCCTCCCTCAACCCCTACGCCCCTACTCCCCCATTCTCCCATGCCCCAACTCACCCCTCCCTCATCCCCCTGCTCTTTCACTTCCCTCATTCCCATACTCACCCACTCCCCAATGTTAAAAGATGCCTGTCACAAGTTGGGACATGAGAATTGACAGTTGACAGCAATCAGATGGTGATTGAGTTTTCATTTCTCATTGACTATTGACTTTGCGTTTGGCAATGTGAATTGACTTTGTGAATGCAATATGATTTTTGATTTTCATTTGATTTTTGAATTTTTCTTTTTCGTTCTTCTTTGACTTTGTGAATGTTATTTGATTTTTGATTTTCATTGCATTTTTAAATAATTGTTTAAAATTGATTCTTAATTGAGTTTGCAATTTGATTTTTCTTTTTTCATTGCATTTTCATTTTGTTTTTCATTCTAAATGCTGGCCCTGCTGGGCCACTGTACTACGGGACAGAATAATGATAATATTGCCCACTCACTCACTCACCCATTTTCTCACTCACTCACTCACCCATTTATTGACTGACTGACTAACTGCCTGTCTGACTGACTGATTGACTGACTGACTAACTCACTCACTCACTCACCCACTCATTAAGCCACTCACTCAGTCAATCACCCATTCACTCACTCAGCCAATCACTTATTCACTCACTCAGTCAATCACTCATTCACTCACTCAGTCAATCACCTATTCACTCACTCAGTCAATCACTCATTCACTCACTCAGCCAATCACCTACTCAGTCACTCTTTCACTGATGCATTCACTTACTATCTCACAGAGACTGACTCCCTGGCTCAATCACCCACTCACTCACCCATTCACTCACCCATTCACTCACTCACCCACCCATTCACTCACTCACTCACTCACCCATTCACTTACCCATTCACTCACTCACCCACCCATTCACTCACTCACTCACCCATTCACTTACCCATTCACTCACCCATTCACTCACTCACTCACTCACCCATTCACTTACCCATTCACTCACTCACCCACCCATTCACTCACTCACTCACCCATTCACTTACCCATTCACTCACCCATTCACTCACTCACCCACCCATTCACTCACTCACTCACCCACTTACTCACCCATTCACTCACCCATTCACTCACTCACCCACCCATTCACTCACTCACTCACCCACTTACTCACCCATTCACTCACTCACTCACCCACCCATTCACTCACTCACCCACCCATTCACTCACTCACTCACCCATTCACTTACCCATTCACTCACCCATTCACTCACTCACTCACCCACTTACTCACCCATTCACTCACCCATTCACTCACTCACCCACCCATTCACTCACTCACCCACTCACCCACCCATTCACTCACCCATTTACTCACTCACTCACCCACTTACTCACCCATTCACTCACTCACTCACCCACCCATTCACTCACTCACCCACACACCCACCCATTCAGTCACCCATTCACTCACTAACTCACCCACACACCCACCCATTCACTCACCCATTCACTCACTAACTCACCCATCCATTTACTCACCCATCCATTTACTCACCCATTTATTCACTCACCCATTCGATCACTCACTAAATCACTCACTCACTCAGACTCACTCACTCAATGAACTAATGCACTGACTCACTGACTCACACTGACTCACTGACTGACTCACTGACTCACTCAACGAACTTTGATATGTACTCTCTAACCACACACTCACATGTGCATTTTAATATATTTCAGACAGAGGCTGACAGGGAGGCCATGCGAAAACGAATACATGGTAAATACACTAATGCTTGATTTTCCTTTACTGAATATAACCTACGCAAGTGCTGGGGTCTCAAATAGGTAAAACCATGCATTACTAACAGAGTGGAACACCCAATTAAAGTCAGCATTATGCATTAATGCACTATTGGACCTTTATTGATGCCTAAATAATAACGTCTCCCTTGTCCTGCTTTTAATACAACATAAAGGTGAAGTAATCATTCATATTCTTCTTGTAATATTTCAGAATTCAGACAAGTGTTTGACATGTTTGACAAGGACCATGATGGGTCACTGTCGGTACAGGAGGTGAAAGGACTCTTAGAGAAGATGGGACACTCGGTGTCATGGGGCGAGCTTAACGCTGTACTAGATGAACTAGATACCAACAGTGAGTGACCTTATATATGGTATACCTTATTCTTTCTAATAAGCACACCAGTGTGAAGAATCATTTTTGAGATGCTCAAAAACTAAAAAATTGATTCTAATAAGCACACCCCCTGAAACCTAAAAATCTTTGTTTCTACACTTCATTGTCATGATTTATTAAATTTGACACCAGGGGGTGCACTTATGGTCAAAAAAGAAAAGGACGTGTCCATATGAGAGCGGGTATGCTCGGTGTCATGGGGCGAGCTTAACGCTGTACTAGATGAACTGGACACCAACAGTGAGTGACCTTATATGTATAATAGAAGATTAACGCTGTACTAGATGAACTAGACACCTACAGTGAGTTACCTTATATATGGTATAATAGAAGATTAACGCTGTACTAGATGAACTAGACACCAACAGTGAGTTACCTTATATATGGTATAATAGAAGATTAATGCTGTACTAGATGAACTAGACACCTACAGTGAGTTACATTATATATGGTATAATAGAAGATTAACGCTGTACTAGATGAACTAGACACCTACAGTGAGTTACCTTATATGTGGTATAGTAGAAGATTAATGCTGTACTAGATGAACTAGACACCTACAGTGAGTTACCTTATATGTGGTATAGTAGAAGATTAATGCTGTACTAGATGAACTAGACACCTACAGTGAGTTACCTTATATATGGTATAATAGAAGATCAAAGCTGTACTAGATGAACTAGACACCAACAGTGACTAACTTTACATATGGTATAGTAGAAGATTAATGCTGTACTAGATGAACTAGACACCAACAGTGAGTTACCTTATATATGGTATAATAGAAGATTAACGCTGTACTAGATGAACTAGACACCGACAGTGACTAACTTTACATATGGTATAATAGAAGATTAATGCTGTACTAGATGAACTAGACACCAACAGTGAGTTACCTTATATATGGTATAATAGAAGAGTAACGCTGTACTAGATGAACTAGACACCAACAGTGAGTGACCTTATATGTATAATAGAAGATTAACGCTGTACTAGATGAACTAGACACCAACAGTGAGTGACCTTATATATGGTATAATAGTAGATTAATGCTGTACTAGATGAACTAGACACCAACAGTGAGTTACCTTATATATGGTATAATAGAAGATTAACACTGTACTAGATGAACTAGACACCAACAGTGAGTGACCTTATATATGGTATAATAGAAGATTAACACTGTACTAGATGAACTAGACACCAACAGTGAGTTACCTTATATATGGTATAATAGAAGATTAACACTGTACTAGATGAACTAGACACCAACAGTGATTACCTTATATATGGTATAATAGAAGATTAACGCTGTACTAGATGAACTAGACACCAACAGTGAGTTACCTTATATATGGTATAATAGTAGATTAATGCTGTACTAGATGAACTAGACACCAACAGTGATTACCTTATATGTATAATAGAAGATTAACGCTGTACTAGATGAACTGGACACCAACAGTGAGTTACCTTATATATGGTATAATAGAAGAGTAACGCTGTACTAGATGAACTAGACACCAACAGTGAGTTACTTTATATATGGTATAATAGAAGATTAATGCTGTACTAGATGAACTAGACACCAACAGTGAGTTACCTTATATATGGTATAATAGAAGATTAACACTGTACTAGATGAACTAGACACCAACAGTGAGTGACCTTATATATGGTATAATAGAAGATTAACGCTGTACTAGATGAACTAGACACCAACAGTGAGTTACCTTATATATGGTATAATAGAAGATTAACGCTGTACTAGATGAACTAGACACCAACAGTGAGTTACCTTATATATGTATAATAGAAGATTAATGCTGTACTAGATGAACTAGACACCAACAGTGATTACCTTATATATGTATAATAGAAGATTAACGCTGTACTGCAAAAATAGCCATCACCAGTAGCTGACGTGCCGTAAAACACTAACTAACTAACTTAACGCTGTACTAGATGAACTAGACACCAACAGTGAGTTACCTTATATATGGTATAATAGAAGACTAACGCTGTACTAGATGAACTAGACACCAACAGTGAGTTACCTTATATATGTATAATAGAAGATTAACACTGTACTAGATGAACTAGACACCAACAGTGATTACCTTATATATGGTATAATAGAAGATTAACGCTGTACTAGATGAACTAGACACCAACAGTGAGTTACCTTATATATGGTATAATAGTAGATTAATGCTGTACTAGATGAACTAGACACCAACAGTGACTAACTTTACATATGGTATAATAGAAGATTAATGCTGTACTAGATGAACTAGACACCAACAGTGATTACCCTGAAATACCTTCATTTCAAATGAGAGTAGGACTTTGAATAAGAAATGATAAATAAGACATAGAAAGTCAAAATAGCATTTTAAATCAGTGAGATGGTATATATTTCAGAAGACTTATTTTGTATAGGATTGGTCAAGGTTTTTCCACCTTCCGCCGTCGTATCACCCTTGGAGTTATAAGTCTCTCTTCCTACATGTATATAACATGTCCACCTGTCAGCCTAACACGATTACAGTATCTTCATCTCTTATAAGTGTACTCATACACTTTTACACATGATCTGACACAATCCTACATTGGAGGTTCTTTTTACACATGACCACATCTCAGAATACTGGCCTCAACTGAAGCAAAGTAATACATGTGGTATTAATACAGAGTTATAAATGCACCATAACAAAATCAATTGGAATATGCATTAGTTAACCCTAGGTGCAGCCTTTAATCCTTCAGGATCGCTGAGGCCCCAAAAAAATAACATGTGTTTCCAGTAACAGGGCTTAGAGACCTAGGGTCGGTAGGTCGGATTTTTTTTTTAATTTTTTTTTTATTTTAATTGGAAATGTATAGGCAGATCTATCTGATTATTTGGTGTTACGATAAGATCATGGAGAAGATATGACAAAAGTAAAAAATATGCAAAAGATATGCCTAATGAAGCTGTTAACTTTACATTCAAATATTATATGCATGGGAAAGTGATGAAAAATTCTTAAAAATCGAAAAAAAAATCTCTAAAATCCTTTAAAACTCTCTAAAAATTAAAAAAAAAATAATAATATAGGGTTGGCTCAGTTTTGCTAGGGTTGGTCGGGTAACTGGAAACAAACCTTTTTTTTCATTTGGCCTGATGCATAGTGCACGATATCTATTGGTCGGCATGATACAGCAATGAAGTGCTGGTGCATCATGCCGACCTCCTGGTTGAATCGGCCCCAGAGGAGTGAAGTGATGCGGTCCTGTCGATGGCACTTGCATGGGCTGCACTCATGACGACCAATGGACATGATGCATTGATGCATCATGAATGGTCCTTAAAGAGTTAAAATGTAAAGGGATTAAACCAATTCAGAATCCAAAACCTGCATTGTGCATTGCCGCGTGCCTTCGCAAGCAACAATATTAAAAGCCATTCTCAAAAGGCTACATGTTAAAAGGTAGAAGGATAAAGGCAATACAAAACTCTTTTTCTGACTGAGGCCATGAATGTACAACGATATTAACCCATTAAGGGCTACATCCATCCATCATGCTGACCCTACCTTCTGCTCGGCAGCACTTCATTGATGCATCATGATATTGAACCTATAGGCATGATGCACTCCTGCATCGACACCCTTAAAGGGTTATAGCCTTTCTCGGATGGCTGAACATGACATGATATACCTGAGATTGTTGGTAATTATTAGTCCCCTATGAGTATCACTCAGCTGCTTGATTGCTGCCTCTCACACTTGACCACTGCTAATCCTCTTTGTATTACACCTCAGAACCTTCATCCCTCAAGGTATTAAACGTTTTCAGCCAAAGAGAAACGGTGATCCCTGTAGCCACTATTGGGTAATACTTTCTGCTCGGCAGCTCAGGAATTTTCCAAATGCTATTTGCAGAGTATGTGAGTTATAGGTGGAATATCATTGACTGTAAATACTACATGGAATTTGAACTCGCAATAATGCTCATCTATGACCTAGTTTATACAAAATGACTTCATGGATTCATATGTTCTACAAACATGAAGGGAATATTAATTTCTTTATGTTCCCTTGTTTTGAAATTCTCTTTTTTTTTTATTGATATTGAGGTGTATCAAACCAATATGATTGGCATGTGCTCTGTATGTAGGACTGCGTTCACGGGTCATGACGACCAATTCAGAGGCGTAGGAAGCAAATCTTCATTTGGGGGGGGGGGCAGCGGGGGCCAAATCTTGAACACCTTGAATTGCCAGCTCAAGTGCAATAGCCCTTTTACACACCTATATAAGATTTGTATAGAAATGTAATTTTTAATGAATTTTAGATCTGATTTGAGGTCCAGGCCCCCATTTTCCCTATCCCATTATCATATCAATCTAATTTGAGATGCAAAGTTTTAGCTTCTTGTTCAATCTCTTATGAATCCTTGGCAAATTTTGGGGGGCCCAGACATATCCACGCCCCACCTCCTTCATGATTGGGGGGGCCCAGGTCCCCCTGGCTCCATTTTTCCTAAGCCCCTGGCCCCCTGATTTTTTTCCGATTCTGTTACTATATGTGACAGCAGCTCAGGTATAGCTTTGGTAGTGATTCATACTGAAATAGCTCAGCATGGGTGGGAATAGAACCAGTGATCTTCTGATCCAAATGTGCTACATGCTATCCATGAGGCCACCGGGGTGGACGATGATGTTGGGTTAGATGAGTCTTATATCTGGAACCCTCTGGATACAATTTATATATTTGTATGTCAGTGAATGGAGAATGCATTCTAATGCATTCTAAAGATGCCGACCGTGGTATAAATGTAATGTGTGATGATTATGGATACACTATTTGACTTTAGGGCCAAATAAAATCACTTGGCTTCACCTCATGATTTTATCTTGCCCTAAGTCAAATAACATTATTAACATACCATCTCCTTTTGAAGGATGAACATTATATCAATATTCTTTTTTCCCCTCTTTAATCGGCAGAAAATGGTAAACTGGAGTTCTCCGAGTTCCTAAACCTTGTCCTAGACCGTTCACATCATCAACAGTCACTAGAGGACGCCTTCCGCTTATTTGACGTTGACGGGGACGGTCTTATTACGTCAGAAGAGATACGTCATGTTTTAGAAAACGTCATGAACGGCAAAATGTCAGATAGACGATTCCGCAAACTACTAGAAATAGTCGACTCCAATGGTGACGGCAAAATAGATTTTCAAGGTATGTGAACTATGATAACATGTAACATGGAGATCCAAAATGGACTTGCAAAATGACCTCATGTTTCTCTTTTCATATTTAGACCATAACAGGATACATGATCATTTCGTCAAATAAAGAGAATAGGACCCTCGTTGTAGGAATGGAATACGATGGGGATGTAAGGTGTAGGTATACATTTAAAATGTTGACTATTACATACAAAGTTCCCGAGGATAAATATATCGGTAACTTTGGGAAGTCTGAGGACCTATAACTCTCGGAGGTATTAGCCAATACATATCTCCTAGTGAAAACCTGCACAGGAACGGCCGTCTTTAGGTTTTTGTCTAACCTAGGGGTACATTTCCTTGTCCATCTACGTGTTGGTTCCTCTAACGTACACTAGGGGGCTGCTGTGGACCATACTTTCCTGGGATCATACTGATCAGGCATGTCTTACTCCAGTCAACACTGCCATGGTACAGAGTCAACTCTGAATGTAATAACTTACACAGAAAAATTCACATATGGGTGCAAACCCTCCTTTACCAGAGTTTGTATAGTGTACAGACGGTTGATATTTGCATGCCATGGATGAATTACGAATAGATACAATTGTGAAGATTGGGGACTATTTCATACCGTGAGATTAAATCGGACTTTGTATGATGTTGGCTATAGCTAATAATTAGATGTCGTATCATTTCTTCCTTCCGTATCCTTCCTTCCTTCCGTCCTCTTCCATCCCACCATTCTTCCTTCTTCCCCCCTTCTTTCCTTTGTCTTTCGTTGTTTACTTTCCTCATTTTTATCTTATTAATTTTGTTGATAATTCTGCCTGGCTTGTGAATCAATGCCATGGTACACATATGTAGTTGTTTGAGTTAATTTGAAGAACTCCGTACTACGGAGCCCCTTAAAGGGCATACCACAAATAATTTTTCCCCTGAAAAAATATTCTTGCGGGTATTGAAGAATTCTTGCGGATACTGACGAATTCTTGCGGATACTGACGAATTCTTGCGGATACTGAAGAATTCTTGCGGATACTGAAGAATTCTTGTGGGCACAGGAATAATTTTCTTTTGGGATAGAGGAACATACTAAAGAGATTTTTTTTCATGCAAAATATATTCTTGCATGTACAGGAGAATTCTTTGGACACAGTAGCATTCTTAAATTTTGAGAGTTTAAAACATGTAAAAAATATTTTTTCTCAGTAACAACTATTCTTGTGGGTAGAGAAATATTTTTGCAGGTACAGAAACTATTCCTGCCGGTACAGAAACGATTCTTGCGGGTGCAGAAACATTCATGTTGGGGCTTGAGGAGTTTATCATCATTCAGTTTCCACAAGAACAGTTTAGTATCTGCAAGAATTGCTCAGTTTCCACAAGAATTGTTCAGTATCTGCAAGAATTGTTCAGTTTCCGCAAGAAATGCTCAGTTTCCGCAAGAATTGTTCAGTATCTGCAAGAATATTTTTTTTTGTGGAAATCTTATTTTGGTATGTCCTATTAGGGGCTCCGTACTACGCACATTATTGAATAAAAAAAAAGAATCCAACCATGCTTGCATTGTCAGACAAAGAACCATAAAACACACCCTTTACCTTTAGCCTGATAACAGTCTGAGCTTGCCGACAGCCCCCACACAATGGACGCTGAATATGTACAGTCACGTGACTGTACAGTGGAACGCTGGAATGACGTAGGGTGGGGGCAGGGTGGTTAGATAACGGTCATGGATCTCGTGTCTGTACCACCTCCAATGGAGTTATGTAGAATTAAATTAGTACCACTCTTTCCCCATCATGGTGGGGGTATTATGTAGGGGTAATATAGGACATCTATGGAGGCTCTATACCCATCAGCAATAGATGCCTCTCTGTCTGACAGTGAGCTATTAACCCTCAAATGCAATGTACCAAATAAGGGAGTGGTCAATATTTATCAGCAGGGGGTGGTGGTGGTTTTTCGCGTGGACGCGCTAAAATATTTTACCCTCCCCCCTTGACGGCAGTCAAAAGTTTTTGCGGCCCCCGCACCGGAGGCGTGGAGAATTTTCACGCCCCTCTTTGATCTATAGTAGTGTGCTGGCTTTTTTTACTAAAAAGGGGCTGATTTTTTTAGCCCCCCACCTCAAGAGGGGTCAAAATTTTTTTACTGCCCCTCTTTGATCTATAGTAGTGCGTGGGCTTTTTTACTTAAAAGAGGCTGATTTTTTTTAGCCCCCGCCCTCAAGAGGGGTCAAATATTTTTTAGCCCCCCCCTTGGGAGGGGTCTGGAAATTTTACGCTCCCCCCTCAAACCCACCCCCCCCCTCTGATAAATAATGACCACTCCCTAAGGCATTATCACGCCCATCGGTCGTCATGATACATTCATATAGCACTGGTGGTTTACTCACCAGGGCTACAGTCTCAGTCCTGGAGCACCAGCAATGGAGGAGCTGAAACACTTCATTGGTGCATCGGGACGACCGATGAGCATGATGCACTCCTTCATTTGTGGACCTTAACCATTAAGGGGTGCATTAATGCATCATACCCATTGGTCCTCATGATGTACCAATGAAGTGCTGGTGAGGCTGCTCGCCAGCACTTCATTTGAGCATCATGCCGACCCTACAGGGTTGATACATACATTCCTGAAGGGTCTGTATGATGCTCCAATGAATTGCTGGCGAGCAGTCTCACCAACACTTTATTGGTGCATCATGACGACCAATGGCCATGACACATTAATGCATCAGCGGCCCTTAAAGCGTTAAGGTCAACAAATGGGCACGACGCACTTCTACATCAGCGGCCCTTAAAGCGTTAAGGTCCACAAATGGGCACGACGCACTTCTACATTAGCGGCCCTTAAAGCGTTATGGTCCACAAATGGGTACGACACACTTCTACATCAGTGGCCCTTAAAGCTTTAAGGTCCACAAATTGGCATGACACACTTCTACATCAGCGGCCCTTAAAGCTTTAAGGTCCACAAATGGGCACGACGCACTTCTACATCAGCGGCCCTTAAAGCGTTAAGGTCCACAAATGGGCACGACGCACTTCTACATCAGTGTCCCTTAAAGCGTTCAGGCCTACAAATGGGCACAACGCAATTCTACATCAGTGGCCCTTAAAGCGTTCAGGCCTACAAATGGGCACGACACACTTCTACATCAGCGTCCCTTAAAGCGTTCAGGCCTACCAATGGGCACGACGCACTTCTACATCAGCGCCCCTTAAAGTGTTAAGGTCCACAAGTGGGCACGACACACTTCTACATCAGCGGCCCTTAAAATATAAGGTCCACAAATGGGCACGACGCACTTCTACATCAGCGGCCCTTAAAGCGTTCAGGCCTACAAATGGGCATGACGCACTTCTACATCAGCGGCCCTTAAAGCGTTCAGGCCTACAAATGGGCATGACGCACTTCTACATCAGCAGGGTACAGAAACTATTCCTGCCGGTACAGAAACGATTCTTGCGGGTGCAGAAACATTCATGTTGGGGCTTGAGGAGTTTATCATCATTCAGTTTCCACAAGAACAGTTTAGTATCCGCAAGAATTGCTCAGTTTCCACAAGAATTGTTCAGTATCTGCAAGAATTGTTCAGTTTCCGCAAGAAATGCTCAGTTTCCGCAAGAATTGTTCAGTATCTGCAAGAATATTTTTTTTTGTGGAAATCTTATTTTGGTATGTCCTATTAGGGGCTCCGTACTACGCACATTATTGAATAAAAAAAAAGAATCCAACCATGCTTGCATTGTCAGACAAAGAACCATAAAACACACCCTTTACCTTTAGCCTGATAACAGTCTGAGCTTGCCGACAGCCCCCACACAATGGACGCTGAATATGTACAGTCACGTGACTGTACAGTGGAACGCTGGAATGACGTAGGGTGGGGGCAGGGTGGTTAGATAACGGTCATGGATCTCGTGTCTGTACCACCTCCAATGGAGTTATGTAGAATTAAATTAGTACCACTCTTACCCCATCATGGTGGGGGTATTATGTAGGGGTAATATAGGACATCTATGGAGGCTCTATACCCATCAGCAATAGATGCCTCTCTGTCTGACAGTGAGCTATTAACCCTCAAATGCAATGTACCAAATAAGGGAGTGGTCAATATTTATCAGCAGGGGGTGGTGGTGGTTTTTCGCGTGGACGCGCTAAAATATTTTACCCTCCCCCCTTGACGGCAGTCAAAAGTTTTTGCGGCCCCCGCACCGGAGGCGTGGAGAATTTTCACGCCCCTCTTTGATCTATAGTAGTGTGCTGGCTTTTTTTACTAAAAAGGGGCTGATTTTTTTAGCCCCCCACCTCAAGAGGGGTCAAAATTTTTTTACTGCCCCTCTTTGATCTATAGTAGTGCGTGGGCTTTTTTACTTAAAAGAGGCTGATTTTTTTTAGCCCCCGCCCTCAAGAGGGGTCAAATATTTTTTAGCCCCCCCCTTGGGAGGGGTCTGGAAATTTTACGCTCCCCCCTCAAACCCACCCCCCCCTCTGATAAATAATGACCACTCCCTAAGGCATTATCACGCCCATCGGTCGTCATGATACATTCATATAGCACTGGTGGTTTACTCACCAGGGCTACAGTCTCAGTCCTGGAGCACCAGCAATGGAGGAGCTGAAACACTTCATTGGTGCATCGGGACGACCGATGAGCATGATGCACTCCTTCATTTGTGGACCTTAACCATTAAGGGGTGCATTAATGCATCATACCCATTGGTCCTCATGATGTACCAATGAAGTGCTGGTGAGGCTGCTCGCCAGCACTTCATTTGAGCATCATGCCGACCCTACAGGGTTGATACATACATTCCTGAAGGGTCTGTATGATGCTCCAATGAATTGCTGGCGAGCAGTCTCACCAACACTTTATTGGTGCATCATGACGACCAATGGCCATGACACATTAATGCATCAGCGGCCCTTAAAGCGTTAAGGTCAACAAATGGGCACGACGCACTTCTACATCAGCGGCCCTTAAAGCGTTAAGGTCCACAAATGGGCACGACGCACTTCTACATTAGCGGCCCTTAAAGCGTTATGGTCCACAAATGGGTACGACACACTTCTACATCAGTGGCCCTTAAAGCTTTAAGGTCCACAAATGGGCATGACACACTTCTACATCAGCGGCCCTTAAAGCTTTAAGGTCCACAAATGGGCACGACGCACTTCTACATCAGCGGCCCTTAAAGCGTTAAGGTCCACAAATGGGCACGACGCACTTCTACATCAGTGTCCCTTAAAGCGTTCAGGCCTACAAATGGGCACAACGCAATTCTACATCAGTGGCCCTTAAAGCGTTCAGGCCTACAAATGGGCACGACACACTTCTACATCAGCGTCCCTTAAAGCGTTCAGGCCTACCAATGGGCACGACGCACTTCTACATCAGCGCCCCTTAAAGTGTTAAGGTCCACAAGTGGGCACGACACACTTCTACATCAGCGGCCCTTAAAATATAAGGTCCACAAATGGGCACGACGCACTTCTACATCAGCGGCCCTTAAAGCGTTCAGGCCTACAAATGGGCATGACGCACTTCTACATCAGCGTCCCTTAAAGCTTTCAGGCCTACAAATGGGCATGACGCACTTCTACATCAGCGGCCCTTAAAGCGTTCAGGCCTACAAATGGGCATGACGCACTTCTACATCAGCAGCCCTTAAAGCGTTCAGGCCTACAAATGGGCATGACGCACTTCTACATCAGCGGCCCTTAAAGTGTTAAGGTCCACAAGTGGGCACGACACACTTCTACATCAGCGGCCCTTAAAATATAAGGTCCACAAATGGGCACAACACACTTCTACATCAGCGGCCCTTAAAAGGTTTAATGTTGTATATGGTACCTATATATCATACCCATCGGTGAGTCACTTATAGTGCAGTGTTGAATCCATCATGACGACCATACAGGATTAATATATAGCTTGGGGGATTTGCATGATGCATGAATGAAGCACTGGTGAACAGTCTTGCGAGCACTTCATATGTGCAAGATGTGATGCACTTATGCAATTGGGGCCCTTGATTTGTTAAGTGACAATTTTGGGTGTTGGTGCATTATGGTCATTTCAATATCCCTGTGCTCGATGAGCGCAGTGCTGGCAGATAACTCACCTACACTGCACTTGTATTCCATGCCTAGATCCTACATAGTGGATGCAGCTCTGTAGCTTTGGTATAAGTTGTCTGAATGCAGCGCTGGTCTCTAGACTAAGGCCAAGAAAAATAAAAGCTGTGTTTCCAATAACATAGCTTTTACATTTATAAGGGAGGGCACATATCAATGAATGTATAAAATTCTTTGATTTCATTGTAAAATAATGATGAGAAAATGGCAACTATGAGAGAGGGGAAGAACACAAAAAGGATACATGAAAAATCCTCAAAAGTTAATGAAAATTTCTTTAAAGTATGAAAAAATGAGACAAAATTCTTCAAAATCACAAAAAAAAAGTTTTTTTGCCCCTGTTTTGCTAGGGTCGGTCGGGTTACTGGAAACACACCTTTTTTTTTTTATTTGGCCTAACCAGGGCTCCTTTTCGCCATGATTCTTGATCTTATGTCATTGCATTGATATTTTGAAACAATTACCTCTAGAATATGACTTTTCTGTAAATTTTCCCTTTTCCTTTCCAGAATTCTCCAAAGTGATGACAGATGGGTCGTTAGGGTAGTATACACCACCTCACACTGGAGGATTTCCACAAACTGATGTATACAGGATGAACTTAGTACCGTGTGTATATCATAAGGCAAGACTTATCATACCCCAGCTGTACCTTATAAAACCTGGGAAGTGATCATTTTTTAACAACATGGGAAGCAGTGGGTTTGCACATGGATGTGCAAAAACGAAATTCGCCCCCCCCCCCTCAAGAACAGGCAAAATCCTCCCCTCCGGAAATCACCTGCCAATGCGCCTTTTAAACCTATAATGACGCTTGGGGTATTCTTTGCTGAAAACAGGTAAAAGAATGGTGGAGAATTTTACCCCCCCTCTAGTCAACGGGTTAAGAAATTTTGCCCCTCCCTTGTTGTTAAAAAAATACCACTGCCTAAGAACCTAATAACCTCAGATGCTCCTTATTGGTTTTTTTTTTTATTAAAGTTAGGGCCCACCTTATACACGAGGCACCTGTTGATGCCCTACAACTAGAAAATATATCGAACCAAAACGAAAACCATCACTAATGACCTCCCACTTTGAGACTGGCCATCCTTCAACAGACCTTGCTTGATGCTCACGTGCATCACCTTATATATGAATGTACTGCATGTGTAAATGTGTTTAGATATTGTATCATATGTATATATTGATTTGTAATAAATTGTTCATTTCTTATAATTAAAGTTTATTGTCACTTATGTCTTCCACATTCTTCCCTTTGTATGAAGTCCTGGCAGTGGAACCAGTATGTTAAATGCTGGTTCCACTGCCATCGGCTGGGCCAGTTTTTGCTAATCCGACCGATTTTTTCTATACTTTTGCATTATTTAGCGGGTATTCCACTGCTGTCGGTCGGCCGAAATTTTGCTGATCTGACTATTTTTGATTATACAAAAGTATAGAAAAAATCGGTCGGATTAGTAAAATCTCTGCCGACCGATGGCAGTGGAATACCCACTTTACAAAACGTCAGATTTCGAAAATTTGCCTGACCAATAACTGTAGAGCCAGCGCTTTTATAAGCAGGTATTCCAAATTTATTGCCAGCTTGTTCCTGTATGGAGTGGGTGCTGGATGAACGATTTGTAATTCTACACCTTGATTTGAATACCTCTCTTCTGTACTAAGCATCATAAATATATTCTATTCGTGATGTCATATTTGCAAATGTATATAGGCTAATGAGTTATTGATATCAGTGTATGACATCATGGATATATCAATGCCATCATATACATTACATGATTTATGAGCATCGCATTGAAGTTCCATTATAGTCTATTGCATTCTGGTGATTATTTTTGAAATTGGAATAACAAGTTTGCAAATGGATGACAGGATGATGCAGCTTTGAATATCCCCCCTTGTCCATCTATATATGGTGGATCATCGCTTTTCATTTTTACAAATTTAACACATATAAAACATGCATTCACATACAGGTTGCCATTCACATACATGGGTAAAGGGGATGGATGTGGCAGGGGTTTAGCCAGAATGTCTCGGTCCCTCGACATCACTGGTTCATGAACTGCAGCATCCAGGCTGGTTTTAGTATGATTATATACATTATGTTGGGCAAACACTTTATACTTTTGCCAAAAGTGCTTAAAAATTCAAATGTGTTTTGTTTAACCTAGTTCTGGGATTAGTGAGTCCTTCAGTCCCCATATTGTATGTAGTCTCTGAGCAACCGTGGCTGAGCAGGTGCAGAATGTTAAATCAATGTTGACAGAAGGTAAATTAGCGTTGATCATCCAGTAATAGACTTTGATTCAATATATTTTGCTCTCCAGACTAGGACTTAAGTCAGGATGACCTCAAGTATTTTGATACACAGAGTTCGATTGATTGATCGAATTTATATCTCACCTCGTGCCTTCCTTACGGCCAACACTCAAGGGTGAGAGGTCCCGCGGGTTGTATCCACACTGAAATGAGATTACCCTTGTGGCGTTTTTGCCCGGACCCTAGTCTAGTGGGGAGGGGGGATGATGGTGACCGAATCTATGGGATAATAGAAAGCATGCCCCTACATATTTACCAAGGCAATGGTTCTTTAACATCCGTCACTACATAGGCATAGTGAGAGATGGACAGGCCTGTTTTAAGTTATTTGTCTGCCATGACCGCCGAGAGACTTTCCAGCACAGCCTAGCCAGAGCAGGGAGGAACTCAAACGACACCTTACGGCGACGTTTTGAACCACCACTGTGTCCTGGCCGGGCCGGGAACCAAACCCACGACCTTGCCTCTACTTTGTTATTTCACAATAGAAAAAGGTATTATAAAAGGGTATTTTATTTTGATATATTCCTGACATCATGGATTTAAAAGATATGTGGAATTCCACTAATTGATATGATATTCCCCATTTATGTGTACCATTAACCTTCCACATAAATCAACTACTTTCTGTTGGTCATATGTCACTCTTACATTGACTCTTTACTCGAAAGCTTCATTCCCCATTTCCTTTTGAAACACCTCCTACTAAGAGTGAGCTATGGAGATATGACCAATGAATCCAATGATTGATCTTAACACCACCTTAAGTGTATCTTGCTCTTAAGTCTATGTCACTAATATATGGCCCTTGTGAAACAGGTCTCTGAGGACCTATAACTCTCGGAGGTATTAGCCAATACATATCTCCTAGTGAAAACCTGCACAGGAACGGCCGTCTTTAGGTTTTTATCTAACCTCGGGGTACATTTCCTTGTCCATCTACGTGTTGGTTCCTCTAACGTACACTAGGGGGCTGCTGTGTACCATACTTTCCTGGGATCATACTGATCAGGCATGTCTTACACCAGTCAACACTGCCATGGTACAGAGTCAACTCTGAATGTAATAACTTACACAGAAAAATTCACATATGGGTGCAAACCCTCCTTTACCAGAGTTTGTATAGTGTACAGACGGTTGATATTTGCATGCCATGGATGAATTACGAATAGATACAATTGTGAAGATTGGGGACTATTTCATACCGTGAGATTAAATCGGACTTTGTATGATGTTGGCTATAGCTAATAATTAGATGTCGTATCATTTCTTCCTTCCGTATCCTTCCTTCCTTCCGTCCTCTTCCATCCCACCATTCTTCCTTCTTCCCCCCTTCTTTCCTTTGTCTTTCGTTGTTTACTTTCCTCATTTTTATCTTATTAATTTTGTTGATAATTCTGCCTGGCTTGTGAATCAATGCCATGGTACACATATGTAGTTGTTTGAGTTAATTTGAAGAACTCCGTACTACGGAGCCCCTTAAAGGGCATACCACAAATAATTTTTCCCCTGAAAAAATATTCTTGCGGGTATTGAAGAATTCTTGCGGATACTGACGAATTCTTGCGGATACTGACGAATTCTTGCGGATACTGAAGAATTCTTGCGGATACTGAAGAATTCTTGTGGGCACAGGAATAATTTTCTTTTGGGATAGAGGAACATACTAAAGAGATTTTTTTTCATGCAAAATATATTCTTGCATGTACAGGAGAATTCTTTGGACACAGTAGCATTCTTAAATTTTGAGAGTTTAAAACATGTAAAAAATATTTTTTCTCAGTATATGTTGTATATGGTACCTATATATCATACCCATCGGTGAGTCACTTATAGTGCAGTGTTGAATCCATCATGACGACCATACAGGATTAATATATAGCTTGGGGGATTTGCATGATGCATGAATGAAGCACTGGTGAACAGTCTTGCGAGCACTTCATATGTGCAAGATGTGATGCACTTATGCAATTGGGGCCCTTGATTTGTTAAGTGACAATTTTGGGTGTTGGTGCATTATGGTCATTTCAATATCCCTGTGCTCGATGAGCGCAGTGCTGGCAGATAACTCACCTACACTGCACTTGTATTCCATGCCTAGATCCTACATAGTGGATGCAGCTCTGTAGCTTTGGTATAAGTTGTCTGAATGCAGCGCTGGTCTCTAGACTAAGGCCAAGAAAAATAAAAGCTGTGTTTCCAATAACATAGCTTTTACATTTATAAGGGAGGGCACATATCAATGAATGTATAAAATTCTTTGATTTCATTGTAAAATAATGATGAGAAAATGGCAACTATGAGAGAGGGGAAGAACACAAAAAGGATACATGAAAAATCCTCAAAAGGTAATGAAAATTTCTTTAAAGTATGAAAAAATGAGACAAAATTCTTCAAAATCACAAAAAAAAAGTTTTTTTGCCCCTGTTTTGCTAGGGTCGGTCGGGTTACTGGAAACGCACCTTTTTTTTTTATTTGGCCTAACCAGGGCTCCTTTTCGCCATGATTCTTGATCTTATGTCATTGCATTGATATTTTGAAACAATTACCTCTAGAATATGACTTTTCTGTAAATTTTCCCTTTTCCTTTCCAGAATTCTCCAAAGTGATGACAGATGGGTCGTTAGGGTAGTATACACCACCTCACACTGGAGGATTTCCACAAACTGATGTATACAGGATGAACTTAGTACCGTGTGTATATCATAAGGCAAGACTTATCATACCCCAGCTGTACCTTATAAAACCTGGGAAGTGATCATTTTTTAACAACATGGGAAGCAGTGGGTTTGCACATGGATGTGCAAAAACGAAATTCGCCCCCCCCCCCTCAAGAACAGGCAAAATCCTCCCCTCCGGAAATCACCTGCCAATGCGCCTTTTAAACCTATAATGACGCTTGGGGTATTCTTTGCTGAAAACAGGTAAAAGAACGGTGGAGAATTTTACCCCCCCTCTAGTCAACGGGTTAAGAAATTTTGCCCCTCCCTTGTTGTTAAAAAAATACCACTGCCTAAGAACCTAATAACCTCAGATGCTCCTTATTGGTTTTTTTTTTTATTAAAGTTAGGGCCCACCTTATACACGAGGCACCTGTTGATGCCCTACAACTAGAAAATATATCGAACCAAAACGAAAAACCATCACTAATGACCTCCCACTTTGAGACTGGCCATCCTTCAACAGACCTTGCTTGATGCTCACGTGCATCACCTTATATATGAATGTACTGCATGTGTAAATGTGTTTAGATATTGTATCATATGTATATATTGATTTGTAATAAATTGTTCATTTCTTATAATTAAAGTTTATTGTCACTTATGTCTTCCACATTCTTCCCTTTGTATGAAGTCCTGGCAGTGGAACCAGTATGTTAAATGCTGGTTCCACTGCCATCGGCTGGGCCAGTTTTTGCTAATCCGACCGATTTTTTCTATACTTTTGCATTATTTAGCGGGTATTCCACTGCTGTCGGTCGGCCGAAATTTTGCTGATCTGACTATTTTTGATTATACAAAAGTATAGAAAAAATCGGTCGGATTAGTAAAATCTCTGCCGACCGATGGCAGTGGAATACCCACTTTACAAAACGTCAGATTTCGAAAATTTGCCTGACCAATAACTGTAGAGCCAGCGCTTTTATAAGCAGGTATTCCAAATTTATTGCCAGCTTGTTCCTGTATGGAGTGGGTGCTGGATGAACGATTTGTAATTCTACACCTTGATTTGAATACCTCTCTTCTGTACTAAGCATCATAAATATATTCTATTCGTGATGTCATATTTGCAAATGTATATAGGCTAATGAGTTATTGATATCAGTGTATGACATCATGGATATATCAATGCCATCATATACATTACATGATTTATGAGCATCGCATTGAAGTTCCATTATAGTCTATTGCATTCTGGTGATTATTTTTGAAATTGGAATAACAAGTTTGCAAATGGATGACAGGATGATGCAGCTTTGAATATCCCCCCTTGTCCATCTATATATGGTGGATCATCGCTTTTCATTTTTACAAATTTAACACATATAAAACATGCATTCACATACAGGTTGCCATTCACATACATGGGTAAAGGGGATGGATGTGGCAGGGGTTTAGCCAGAATGTCTCGGTCCCTCGACATCACTGGTTCATGAACTGCAGCATCCAGGCTGGTTTTAGTATGATTATATACATTATGTTGGGCAAACACTTTATACTTTTGCCAAAAGTGCTTAAAAATTCAAATGTGTTTTGTTTAACCTAGTTCTGGGATTAGTGAGTCCTTCAGTCCCCATATTGTATGTAGTCTCTGAGCAACCGTGGCTGAGCAGGTGCAGAATGTTAAATCAATGTTGACAGAAGGTAAATTAGCGTTGATCATCCAGTAATAGACTTTGATTCAATATATTTTGCTCTCCAGACTAGGACTTAAGTCAGGATGACCTCAAGTATTTTGATACACAGAGTTCGATTGATTGATCGAATTTATATCTCACCTCGTGCCTTCCTTACGGCCAACACTCAAGGGTGAGAGGTCCCGCGGGTTGTATCCACACTGAAATGAGATTACCCTTGTGGCGTTTTTGCCCGGACCCTAGTCTAGTGGGGAGGGGGGATGATGGTGACCGAATCTATGGGATAATAGAAAGCATGCCCCTACATATTTACCAAGGCAATGGTTCTTTAACATCCGTCACTACATAGGCATAGTGAGAGATGGACAGGCCTGTTTTAAGTTATTTGTCTGCCATGACCGCCGAGAGACTTTCCAGCACAGCCTAGCCAGAGCAGGGAGGAACTCAAACGACACCTTACGGCGACGTTTTGAACCACCACTGTGTCCTGGCCGGGCCGGGAACCAAACCCACGACCTTACGGCCCGTGAGCGGACGCACTACCGACTGCGCCACGCCTCCCGGCTACACAGAGTTCTTAGGACCAGGTTGTATGTAGCAATCCCCAATGCTACAGAACGGGTGTTTATCATGGGTTACGTTGCAACTAAGGTAATGAGAATGATATTTCTATAGATTTCTTTTATAAATTCATTCTAAGATAAAGTGTCGATGTTATGCTTTATCAAGCAGTTGTATACCATTATACATACTTTTATTCAGACATTTGTGTCCCTATGTAGGTTATGATGGTACCATTATAAGCTACCCCTGCCATCTAGTGAGTTGGATTGAAACCAAAACTAAAACATTTTTCTTAAACAGAACACTTTTGCAGGAAACGTCCGAAAGCATTTTGAAAAAAAGTGTTTCGATGTGTTTTAGAAATAAACGTGTTTAGGTAAAATATGTTTAAGTATAAACACATTTTAGAGCATATTGCAGGTAATCATATATAGAACAATAGCCGCTACAAGTGGAATTTGGATATCCTGTAATTATGACTGTACTAAGGGAGTGATTATTTTTTAACAATAGGGGGGGGCTGGTGGGTTTGCGTGTGCTTGAGTGAAAAAAGATTCTGCCGCCCCCTCTCGAGGGGTCAAATCTAAGGGCCCAAGGGCCGAAAATCATATGCCAATGCGCCCTTTTAACCTATAGTAACGCACAGGCTTTTTCAATGAAAACAGGTGAAATTATTTTGAACCCCCTGATCAAGGGGTCAAAAAAATTCTGACTCCCCCCTGAAACCCACCAACCCCCTGTTGTTAAATAAGGATCACTCCCTAAAATAAACAAACAAATAAACAGCAACAACAACAACAACAAAAAACAAATAAATGAAGCGAATAAAAGACCATATGACAACATGGTCTCATCTGATCCTTGAAAAGGCCACCTTTCAGAGCAAAAAAAAAGGAATTCTATCTGACTAATTTAGACGCAAGTGAGGTTCCATCTAAAGAATACCCTCGGGCCTTACTGGCAACTTGCAGAATTTTCCGTCTGGTGGCTATATAAAGAATGGTCTCACATAATTTTTTTATCAAGTTTTTACTTCTTTATCCTCACCCTTCTACAGCATCCTGGTGAAAAAAAAACTCATACTTCACTGAGTTTGTTCACTTCAGACAGAGTTATTGGGTTAGACGTAAGTTGTAATGATCATCGATCGATAACACAGGCATTTTACAAGCTCACCAAAGGGGCATCCTTTAACCATGTCAGGGTGACGTGTTGTAGTAATATTGTAATGCCTGGAGAGTACTTCAGAATGATAGCTATTGTTGCCATTTTGAAATGCCCCTAAGATGGCAGAACCCGTAAGTATAATGTGTGAATGAATATTCAGAAATCTGCTACAACTGCTCTAATTCAAATACCAATACATCAATATGACTGCCCAGTTCGAGTCTGAGTGGCTATATGTATATGTGCAGTCATAGGATAGGAATTGACCTCGAGGGCCTTATTTTATGATTTCTGATGACACGATAGACCTCAAACCGTCAAGAGATACAGTACGTAGGTACCATCATCTACAGTACTCAAAGTCAAACTGTGACGACTGCTCTACCATATCCTCTATGTAAGATTGCTGAAAGTTGGTTACAAGTACTTGATGCCATTCTTAAAGCTCCCTTTATCAACATTGAGGATTCCCCCCTTAAAGTTGATTAATGGTGCATAAAGAAGGCCCTTCAGCACTTTTAACCAACTTCAGTTAGGGCCGTTTTCCACCACCCGATATGGTCCCTCTATCGGCTGCTAGACCCATAGTAGATGCTATTTTCGGCCGACAGAGACCATGCCCTACCATTGAACCCTATGGCAGCCCCCTCGGCCAAGGTGGTTGTGTGGGGCAGCTATCGGCCGATAGAGCACTCATATCAGGTGGTGGAAAATGGCCCTAAAATTGAAATCAGCTCAAGGGCTGGTTAGTACAGTGAGGCACTGTATTGGCTACTTCCCAGTACTGCACTCATGTCTCACCTCTATTCATGTATAAGCATGTTACCCTTGGGTATGGTTCTGTAATCATACATCTCAGGTATTCACTTCTAATCAGCTCCTATCTCCTAGGGGACCACACTGACCACCCCGGTGGTCTCTACCTGGGTGGTTGATTAATACTCGGATACCATTGTTGAAGGTTACTAAGTTCATGGCAAATTTCATATTATCTAAGGGGCTAGCTTACAACACTAGTTACAGCTTTTAAGTATAGGCCCATAAAACAGGAAAGTGAAAAACTTTTTCTAGAGGTTGTTGAGAAAACCAAGAGGATGTTGAAAAAACTTCTTTACATCTCTGATATGACTTTTGCACCCAACACCTCGCAGTTATATCCCCTTGAAGAAAACAGCTATTTTCTTTTTATCTCCTTGTTGTGTATCCACAATTATGAATTGCAAAGTTGTGAGCTTTCAGCATCTCAAGGTAGGACTTGCAGCGTGTTATTTCCACTGCTGAGAGAGGGTTAGCAGTTAATCAATATAGGTCAAAAACGTCACACACTGTTTTAAAAAATGTTGTCGAAATAATGGTACAGCTTCATTCCAAAGTTGTCAGAGATCCGTCATTATTTTCACAGAGATTCCTTGTATATTTTTGTACCACCGCACTGCCACCTGGGGCTTCATTAAACTACACCGGTTCAATGCTATACAATTGCAACGGTCCATTATTCAGTTTCATGTGGATCCCTGGTAGATTCAACAGTTATCTTTTCCAGTGCAAGTTGTTTCAGTGGCTAAGCCATTACCATAGAGATCACTGATACCAGTAGGATCAGAACTCTGAATCAACATTGACACTGGTTTGATCAATGAAGAGCAACCACTGTCAATATTAATTCAATGCTGAACTTAAACTTTGTGACCACTGGGATAACCCTGGGTATAAGACAAAGTCAATGAGAATAAGATTATGAATGAGACGTGATACAGATAAGGATGTGGGCATTAGGATAAGATTAATGACCACAACCACTCTGTAAAAATAACTGTTGAATTTATCAGGGATCCTGGTAAAGCTGAACAGTGAAATACCGTAATTGTATCACAGTGAACCAGTGTAGTCTTTGCAAGAAGCCCTAGGTTGCAGTAAGGGGTACACGGAATGTCTTTGAAAATAATGACGGATTTCTAGCAACTTTGGGACAAGAATTTTGCCATCATTTTGACACCTTTTTTTTTACAATGTATATAATATCTTTTACATCTTGTATATTTACCATGGGATTAAAAGTTGGCACTATCAATGAATGAATCATTATATTATAAACTGTATCATTCGAAACTAAAAACAAGGTTGTCTGTCAAGATCGATGTATGGAAATGATAGGCATTAATAGAGATAAAGAAATAATTTTCTCTTTGGGAATGTATTTCGGTAATTCCAAATTTGGGCATGTGGTCCTCATTTCAATCCTACTTCATCCTAGCCATCTTCACTTTTAAGTTTAGATCAATTGACCTGTTTCTTATCATTTAAATAAAGGAACAGAGGCTTTGAACAATGATTTTAATGAAGCTATTGTGCCTTCAATGTATTCTCACATAGTACATGCCGTAAGGGAATTCCTACACTGAAGTAGCTCGCGTTGAGACCACTGTACGACCAGGAGGGTGTTTTCGAAAAGATTGGGAATTGTAATCTCATTGTTGGTACTTCACCTTCCATTCCCCCACTCTACTCCACCCTCAGAAGGCACTCCCCCACCTTATACTGTAATGGAAGTGACTTCCTATGAATCAGACAGTGGTGTGAAGAGTGGTGGAAGTGATTCCATGATTGGTGGTGTGCACCTGAGCGCTGCCCAGAGGAGGTACTTCTAGCATGGAAATACACCGGAATAGGTTCTTACTTGGGGAGTACTCACTGCTTCTGGAGGACTTCTGTAATAATAATAAAAAAAAAAGGCAAGCTAAGAGCTTGCCAAAAAATTTGCGCCATTTAGTTTTTTTAAGGCAAGCTAAAAGCTTGCCAAAAAAAATTGCAGCTTTTAGTTTGTTTTAAGGCAAGCTTTTAGCTTGCCCTAAAAAAAGAAATTGAGGCCTTTAGATTGTTTTTAAGGCAAGCTAAAAGCTTGCTCCCCCCAAAAAAAATTATTTTAATTAGAGAACCCGCCCCTTAAAAAAGGGGCGGGTTTACTGATATTAAAATTTTTTGGGAATTTTATAAAAAAATTTATTTAGCAAATAAAACACATCACTGTTATGCAAATGTGGATTTACCATTTATTCAATTAGAAACAAACTAAAGGGCGCGTATTTTTTTGGCAAGCTTTTAGCTTTCCTTTTTTATTTTGTCCTCTCATCGAAAAAAGGTATACAACAGTAAAATTTACCAACGCTTAAATATTTCTTCTCGAGAAGAAATAATTAACCCCACCCCTTGTTTACAAACAAGTGGTCACGTGACTACACCACATGATCAAGGGGGTATAAACTATTATAGAAACCATGTGGTTAAGTCACTTGGCTAGATCAAGTGTTGTTTACAAACAAGGGAGGTCACATGGTCGGTGGACCCCCATTTACATAATCGGGTCACGTGACCTAGAACATTAGCCAATCAGAGACCCCCGTTTGGAAATCACTCCACAGGGGGCCTAAGTCATGTGGTCTATTATGCAAATGAGGTCTCATAAGCATGGTCTATTATGTAAATGAGGGGTCGAGCGACCAAATGGAGGGCTCTAATTGGCTAAGGGGGCATGGCCTATTATGCAAATGAGGTGCACCATGGGGGTCCAGGTCAAGTGACCAAATGGAGGCCTCTGATTGGCTGCATGCCCAGTGAGTAATATCCTTAGATTAGATATAGTCCCGTTCCGATACATACTATACTACTCACAAGAGGCTTTTTCCTTATTGGAATACAGTTTTTATACTGACTTATATATGGGATCTTGTCAGGGGGAGAGGAGGAGGTGGGGGCTGAGCTCACTCAGCCACACACCCGTATAAAATAAAGAATTCAAGTGCCCCCTAGGGTCTACACTAACCAGGGGCCTGTTGCTCCAATAGTTACTATTGGTTATTACATCGATTGTGTTTCTGTGAGTATGAAAATGCTGCAAGTAGGCTATTTGACATTTTCCTTTTTTCATACTTGCAAATTGAGTTCCCCTCCTAGCAAGTGTTTACTTGCAGAAAATATGACTTGAAAAAAAGACCAAGTCCAACATTCTGATTAAAAGTTACAAAAAATGTATAATTGACTAAGCCAGTCACTCCATACCCTTTGATATCAATAATATTACATTAATTGAGAATTAAATAACATGCATACCCTGTTGTTATGAATATAAAAAAATTTAGGACATCAAAATTTTTGTCCTAGAATTTCCTGCAAGTATGCCCCACTTGCTAGTACAAAACTTGCAAGTATGCTAAAAGTTACTAGTACAGTACTAATAGCCAGATTAAAATCACCAACTCATACTACTACTTATATAAATGATGGACTTGCGTTAAAGCAACTTTGTTCCCTACTCAGAACTTTGCAAATTTTTGGTGATTACCCCTATTATCACTCACTATACTCTGTCTCTAATGTCATAGTTGCAGCCTGACCGTTGTTCGACTGAGACGTTACCCCAGGTAAACTAGGTCTAGCTCATTAGTAGTCTACCCCAGAGAGACAAGGAAAGTGACCAATCAGAGGCCAGAGTGCACAGCAGCAGGTGGAGGGGGCCAGCAGCTGCTATAAATAACATGGCAGTGGCTGTAGATCGTAGTTTGGGACTGTATGTGTGATGTAAAAACACTGATATATGCATTTCTATGTAGAATTATGCTCTGTAAATTAATTTTACTGACTGAATAACAAATATATTGAGAATTAGAGCACAGAATACCGCTACCATGGCATAGTTTTCTATTTCGGACATGTCTAGCTATCCCAGTATACAGTATGCTGACAACAATTGTCAAAGTCTACTTTACCCCAAGTAACCTATGCATCCATACATTACCCCAGGTAACCTACCCATCCATACATTACCCCAGGTAACCTACCCATCCATACATTACCACAGGTAACCTACCCATCCATACATTACCCCAGGTAACCTACCCATCCATACATTACCACAGGTAACCTACCCATCCATACATTACCACAGGTAACCTACCCATCCATACATTACCCCAGGTAACCTACCCATCCATACATTACCACAGGTAGCCTACCCATCCATACATTACCCCAGGTAACCTACCCACTCATACATTACCCCAGGTAACCTAACCACCCATTCATTACCCCAGGTAACCTATCCACCCATACCTTACCCCAGGTAGTCTACCCACCAATACCTTACCCCAGGTAGTCTACCCCATACATATATTACCCAAGGTATACAGGTAGTTTACCCACCCATACCCAGTATCTCGAGTAAGCAAGGTGTCCATAGTGTACCTCAGGTAGTCAAAGGGTCTATAGTGTATCTCAGGTTGGCTTTGGTTGTGTATCTGTGGTAAGATAGGGGTGAGATGTGTACCTGGGGTAAGATAGGGGTGGGATGTGTACCTGAGGTAAGGTAGGGGTGGGATGTGTACCTGGGGTAAGATAGGGGTGGGATGTGTACCTGGGGTAAGGTAGGGATGTGATGTGTACCTGGGGTAAGCTAGGGGTGAGATGTGTACCTGGGGTAGGCTAGGGGTGGGATGTGTACCTGAGGTAAGGTAGGGGTGGGATGTGTACCTGGGGTAAGGTAGGGGTGGGATGTGTACTTGGGGTAAGGTAGGGGTGAGATGTGTACCTGAGGTAAGGTAGGGGTGGGATGTGTACTTGGGGTAAGGTAGGGGTGAGATGTGTACCTGAGGTAAGGTAGGGGTGGGATGTGTACCTGGGATGTTATTGTAGATATGCCCATTATAAGAAAATATGCAATGATAGTGGTTGTCTTTACTCTCTATCTCCATATATTTACAATTTAGTCAGTAAAAATATACTAGAGAGCGAAATTCTACCCACAAACTAAGATATCAGTGTGTTCACACCATGTTTGCAGCCTAAAAGTATGAGTTAGAACTCTGCCATATTGTCTATAGCAGCTGCTGGCCTCCTCCACCTGCTGCTGCTGTCCCTGGTCTGTGATTGGTCAGTTTTCTTGTCTATCTCAGGTAGCCTACTAATAAGTATTTGCTTGTTTACCTGGGGTAATGTTTCAGTCGAACAACGGTCAGGCTGCGTCATGCTTGTGTTAACGCAAGTTTGCATACTTGCGTTAATGCAAGCATAGAAAAATGTTGCATGTATGCTCAGAGAAACAGTCTCAAAATGTAATCACCTGGTGATGGATAATTTCCAATTTATTTATGTTAACACAAGTCCATACTAGTTAGTATTGGAGCAACAGGCCCCAGGGCTCCTTTGTCGCCACTGGTGCTTGATCTTATGCCATTCCTTTAACACTTTGAAACAATCATCTGAAAAAAAATATGGCTTTTCTGTTAATTCTCATTTTCCTTTTCAGGGGTGGAGGACAGAATAGGGAGTGAGCTCAGCCCCCACCTCCTCCTGTTATTCTTACCCCCCCTCCTTAACCCCCACCCTTCTCCAGCCCCATACAGTCTGCAAGCAGCAGGTGCGTGCTGGGCCTCCACCCAATTCTAGTAATCAATAACCGATAATCAAAGTACTGAGGAGGTGAGGGAGGCAGGGGACAGACCAGTGGTAAGGGACTGGGGTGTTTAAGGAAGTGAGGGTGGAACATTGAGGTGGCTGGCAATGGGGGTAGTGAATACTAAGTAGGGGTGTAGGATTGGTGGATCAAGTGAGTTGCTTCGTGTATAAGGTGCACCTATAAGCCTATAAGCTATGGCTTATACACGAGGTACACTGGTGAGTTTCAGTTGATGGAAAATGGAGGGGAGGGGGCACCGCCATCAAAAACCTTGCATATAAGCTGTGTCTTATATACCATTTCAGAGGCTTTTAAAGGCTTTCTGAAGGTAAATAGACAAAGGTTCACGAGTATTGGGTCTGACTAAGGGTTATCTCACGAGATGGAGCCGAGTGAGATAACCCTCACACAGACCCAACACGAGTGAACCTTTGTATTTATTTCATGTTATCTTAGTCGGAAATGTCTAAAAATCATCTAAAATGAAAGAAAAAGATGATAATTTATCAGCTTTAGGAGCCTTTGTGGTGCTTTTACTGGCCGAGAGATATTTCACGGGGGTTGTGAGACACGGAGCTCCCATGTTAAGTCTATGGGAGGTCTGCATTCCACTCCTTTCAACATGAAATAAGAGTGCAGCTTAAGTGGGGTGATTTAATGCTAAACAACACCACTAAATATTACACTCTCTAACCCAAGGTGTGGCTCATAGCATTTTCCCAAGTTGGCGGTGCGGCCTATACATGGATGCGATTTACACACGAGGTTCTATGGTTAAGTCTCCTGGTCTTCCATCCACCCTCCATGTCCATGCTCCTTATACCGACCTAGCGGGATATATTATTGACCAATGAGAAAATTCCCCTCATTGAGAGCAGACTTTTTTTTAGGATGGATTACATAACAGCTGGTACCCATCGTGCTGGTTGTTATCAGTGCTCATCTCTCCAGTACCAGATCAAGCAATGGTGTCCCCTACCAAGGAACCGAGGTATACCAGCACCCCCACTGCAGGTGCAGGAGGAGGGGAGGTAGAGGCAGCAGCACCTCTCATACTGCAGCAGTGCTACCTGGTCACAACCCCCCCCCCCCCCCACCACTAGGCATAGGCCTATTGGTAGCCATGGTGTACCAGCATCCCCGTCCTCCAGCAGGATGAGGTGGCTGGGCAGGAAGCAAGAGCTAGTCATAAACCTTGGCTAGAGGTGCGGGAAGTAGAATTTTTGCTTGAGGGGGCCCAATGGTTTTGACTCTATTTTTACACATATTCAATGGAACTGTTATGAAGTGTTTTTTTTTCTTTATTTATAAATCTTTATTTCTAATCTAATTTTCATCTTTTCTTATTCATCTTTTCATTTTTCTTATGGCTATCTATCATTTGTTCTCTCTTTTTCTTCTTCTTCTTTTTTTTTTTGGGGGGGGAGGCGAGGAGGCAGAGCTCTCTACCCCCTCTTTTATCTTACGCCAGTGATACCTACAACAGAACCACCCTCCACCATTACCTTAACGGGCCTGTGCATCCCATACAGGCCACAAAAGCCAGCTGTTCATGTACCCCAATTTTCATTCAGATAAAAGGCGTTCCTCTGCCGGTCCTCCGGTCTGTAGCACTGGGAGAAATAATTGTTGAATCTACCAGGGATCCTTGTAAACTGTCAACCAACATAACAGTTTTGAACCAGTGTAGTTTTTACAAGAAGCCCCAGCTAGCAGTAGAGTGGTACACGGAATCTCTGTGGAAATAATGACGGATCCCTGATAACTTTGGGACAAGGACTTTGCCATTATTTAGACTACATTTTCCTTTACAGTATGTGCATTGTTTGCAGTGTGTGTAAAACCGTAAAACACATACAATTAGTGATTATATCGATAGTGATGCAGTAAGCTAAACATTTGGTGCATTTGGTAGTACAGCGTTCACAAGGTGGACACACCTTTTTTTTTAAATTACTATTACTTTGTTTATTCAAATTAAAAAAGGTTATAGCCTATGATTAACCATCTCTGACTTTGTGAATTATCATTAACATCCTGGCCTGATATAACCTGTGTTCTATTTTCCCAATGGTTGTCACCAAAGTAATGGCAATGCCATGATCAGATACTGTATAAAACTGAGCAGATGGCATCGGCTATGTCCCTAGCCCACATCAGCCTTACACGCTACAGGCCCACCTAGCATAAAAGGGTGGCTTTTTGTTCTCCTTTTGGTTTCAGAAGAATGCCCATAAAATTGTGTTTGCTCTTTGCCTCTGTGGACATGAGTATTATCAGAAGATTCACAAGGGAATTGTCCTTTGGATGGTCTATATTTCAGGGCAACATTCTATATATCGAAGTTCTTTAACCCTTTAAAGGAGCCTATTGCATCATGTCCATGGGAAGGCATGATGCATAATTGAAGTGCTGGCTAGTCTAAGCTTCATTTGTACATAACAAACCATTCGGGAGTGTATCAACTCATAACGCTATCATGATGCATCAATGTAGCCATGGTGACGGCTGCATTGCTGCATCTGGAGGCTGAAGGGTGCCAGTAAATGGGCATGATGCACCCAGGACCTCATGAACAGCCCTTGAATGATTGATTAAATAAGGTCCAACCTTACAAAGGTTCAAAAACTTCATCAACAAAGAGTTACTGTTTTTTTTACTAAAGCTACATGTGCTGAGAGTAATCTTAGTGGAATGGCCATGACCTTGCTTGTAATAACCACATACGCAAACATCCTACTTCGGGAGATTAACAAGACAATTTTCTTTTTAATTATGTATTTTTATATTCTGAAAGGTCACCCTTTGATAACTTCTCTTAACGTCCCCCTTTCTTGCTGCATTGATCTATATATGAGACTCCATCACCAGCAGCACCACCAGCTACAGCAGCAGGAGTCTACAGCTGGTGGAGGATCCTGCTCCAGCACCATCCAGCCAGCAGCCAGCAGTGCATTAGCAGTAGCGGCAGTGTGAGGTGACAGGAGGAGGTAGTGGGAGGGAGGCAGCAGGACTACGGCCCTTCTACAGGAGGAGGCACAGGAGGGGGAGGAGGCCTCTAGGTACTGGAGCAGTGGGAGAGAGGAGGTAGCAGGACAAGGCCTGCAGGTACTGGAGGTTTGAAGCCACTGGAGAAAGGTCTATAGCAACTGGAGCAGTTTTAGGCTTGTAGTTACTGGAGTAGGTACTGGAGAAAAGGCCTGCTGGAGGTACTAAAGCAGCCAGGAGGGCAGACGGCTTAAATAGACCCTGGAGGAGGCCCGTATATATACTGGAGGGAGCAGAAGGAAAGTCTGTAATCACTGGAGTAACCAGAATAAGGCCTGTACAGATACTAGAACAGAAGTAAGAAGAGGAGGAGGAGGAGGGGAAGGCCTTCTACTACTATTACTGGAGGCAGCAGGCTATAATATAGATAACTACTGCTGCCACAGGAGCAGCTCAGACAGACCCAGGAGGAGCAGCTCACGGTGAGCAGCTCATCCAGTAGCTGCAGCGTGCTGGGTGTCACACAGGAGGAGGAGGAGGACCAGGAGGAGGGAGGAGGGGAGGTAGGGGAAGGTGCCAATAGGACCACCACTACCCAACCCCTGGTATAATTATACACCATTTAATAATACCTACCACTGTAGTAGGTCCTATATATTATTATAAGGGAACTGCCTGTAGGAGGTATTAATAACAATAATAATCATGGATGCTGAACAGGCTGCGCTTAAATTGGCCGAATCTAAGGCGGCGCGGGCAGTCCGTAACGCCGATGAGAGCCTCAAGGTGAGTCCGTCCCCCATTATACATCAGGAAGGTGTTTCTCAAGATGGTATGACTAGACTCCCTTCGAATCGTAGTGGGATCCCTGACCCTATGACCATTACAGCCCTGCATCGCGTGGTCACCAATGACCGGTACCACTGCCCTACCAAACACTGTGTAGTTACTACATTATATCCTAATCATACAGAGTAGTCAAAGTGCATTATGTATACAGTCGTACCATGTTGAGAAATGCCTTCCTGGAAGGTGATCGACTTGAGCTGCTCCCTAGCTGCTACAAACCTCCTCCCCTTGTGGGGGGTGGGTGAATGTAGGGGCCTCCATGTCCCCTGTCCACTGTCTTTTGATACTAAATGTGCATTTTCTCCGCCATCTAACACCACATGACCCCGTCAACCTTAAGAAATTGTAAACAGCCCTGTCTCGTTAGTTCAAATGTCCCATGCCGATTCCAAGAATTGTTTATGTCCCTTGCTTGCTGTTAATTATAGAATGTACCAATTGCTTTCAAGAATTGTCCAATGTCAGGTTTAGGGGAGGGTATTGTGGGAGGAGGTCCAATGTGCTATGTTAACTGTTCATGTCCCATGAATACAAAATGCCTCCCGTTAATCTAAAGAAATGGTCGTGCCCTTTTATAAAATAATGTTACCTGTCAATTTCAAGAAATCTCCATGTCTCCTGTCAATGTATACAAAATGTCCCCCATCAACTTTAGTCAATGATCATGTCCCTTGTCGACTTTTTTTGTGTGCAATACCCCTGCCCCCTTCCCAAAGGGCCCGTGTCGCATCTCAATTTTAAGAAATGGTCTTGTCGCCATGTCAAGTTAATAGACAGAACTGAACGACCGTGGCATACACTGTTGTATATCCACCCTGAGGGGGGCTGTCTCCTCTGAGGGATGGATCGACGACAGTATATCTATATAAAAATGCCTAAAATCAATGTATTTAACATGTAAATGAGTCAGGTGAACAGGAGTAACAGTCGAGACAACATGTTATTCAGCTGGGGTGTGGCAATCAGCCATCTAACATTATCTTTATAGACTGTTGTTATTCACGTGAAATAAAGTCTTAAAGATAGGATGAGGTAGGAGCATTAAGGCACTGCTAGAGGAGGGAGGAGTCGGGGTGTCCTGGTCAGGTTAAGGGAACAGCATGAACCTCACGGCTCCAGGATAAAATGTCAGGGGTGTGGTGCTTGAAGGGGACTGGATAGGGCATGAGAGGCATGTCCCTTGTTGGCTTTATTAATGTTAATGCCACCTTGTCGATTTGAAGCAATGATTCAATGTCATGGCTATCAATTTCAAGGAATGCAAGAGTTTGGTGTCACTATGTAATAATATGCCCCTGTCCCATGTAAAAAAAACCTGCCTTATAGTATGATGGCACACACAGATGCTGTTCCCTGCTGTCATGCACATGGCTTGCTGAAGTCTTACAGGCTTCTCACTGATAACAGCTGACAAGATGGGGACCATGTCTCTGGAGGTGGTTGTTACCCAGGGACATGGTACACATCATGGCATGTCCTTTCAGTGAATCTTATCAGGCCCATCGAAATTCAAAATGGTGGGTCTACTATGTAGGTATACATGGGTCTGAATGCCTGTATTATAAGGACAGTTCCTGTAAGCAGGCAGAGTCAGGGATCTCCCCTGGGTTCCCTCCCCAGTACCTACCTACCTACCTACCTACCAGTGGCCTTATTGAACAAGTAACCAATGGATAACTCATGACGAGTGTGGGTTAGTGAAGGATAATGACATGAGGCCGTAGGCCGAGTGTTATTAGCCTTTTCTAACCCACACGAGTCATGAGTTATCCATTGACTACTTATTTTATACCACAAAACCAATAAATAATCAATATTATACCAATAAATTCAAGTTGAAAACAAAAATTATTCCCCCTCCCTGGGACTCGATGCCAGCCATTGTGTGTACACAGGTACATACACCTCGGCACCCGGCAGCGGACAGTGACAGCCCTGGTCTCGGCTAGGCTTGCTTTGACTGCGTCTCGCTGTTATGTTTGTGTATAATACACCTCCTCGCCCAGCAGCGGACAGCGACAGGGTACACAGCGAAAAAAGAAGCTTCTCGCGGTTATGTTTGTGTATAAAATACACCTCATCGCTTAGCAGCGGACAGCGACAGCGCACACGGCGAAAAAAGATGTGCCCGGTCCGGGACTCGATCCATGTACCTACGACAGCTGAGCGCAAAGCGCTAACCGCTAGGCCACCGCGTCTCCTCCCTTCTCGGCTTGGTTATGTTTGAATGCCTCCCGCGGTTATGGTAGCGGTCAGCCCGCAGTCGTCGCCTGCCTGGGCTTTGTATCATATCCAGACCTGGTTGTAGCCAGCCACTACCAGCAAGTCCCTGTGGCGCAATGCATAGGGGGTTGGACTAGGGATCTGAGACTGCAGGTTCAAGCCCTGCCCAGGTCATAAGATTTCATGGGTTTTAACATGTAACATATGACATGGAAGGACATGAGAGGCGTGCGGTTATCCTGGATAACCGCACGCCTTCCATGGATAACCGCACACCTTCCAAAATTGATGTTACAGCCTATAGGGTGTGCAATATCGACAGATATTTGGATGGGAATAGATACCAAAAAGCACTGTGTAACCCACAAATCGTGGTATAAGCCTCTACATATCTGTACCTTCACCGGTCCTGCTGTTGGAGGCCGTCCTTCCTGCTACTCCTGCTCTTGCCTCTACCCCTGTCACTACACCTGTTGACATCACGCCTCTTTCAAGGGCCTGCAGGGCATTTCCTGACTTACTATGACTGCATACAGCCACTACGAAAATGAAAACACAAAAAAGAAGCAAATAATTGGGGAATGGTATTTATTTCATGTGAATACCACATGCTAAAGGCTCAAAGCTTGTCCCCAACTGCAACCCTGGTCACATGAATTATTTTTAGCAGTCACATTTCAAAATTTCTTTTTGCAAGAATGGCACTCGCAGTACTTAGTGTGAATGGCATATTGATAGAGGAGTATTGACAACTGGTTTGAACCAGACTAACCTGACAAGCTGCAGACTAGTGCCATACCAGGGTAGATTTAACTAGAGTCGGACACTTGAATTTGAAATTGATTATATAAATCTTAGGTGCTGCAGAACTGTTTCAATAAGTTGTATAGCCCATTAACGCAATCATGCCAACCAAAAGGGGTCGATACATTCCCAGGAGGTGGTCATGATATTTCAATATAATAGAGTGCTGGTGCAAGCAAACTTGCAGACACTTTGCTTTATGACGACCATTGGACATGATGGACTCCCACATCTAGAGTCAGTTAAACACAGAGATGGACTCCCACATCTAGAGTCAGTAAAACACAGGGATGGACTCCCACATCTAGAGTCAGTTAAACACAGAGATGGACTCCCACATCTAGAGTCAGTAAAACACAGGGATGGACTCCCACATCTAGAGTCAGTTAAACACAGAGATGGACTCCCACATCTAGAGTCAGTTAAACACAGAGATGGACTCCCACATCTAGAGTCAGTTAAACACAGGGATGGACTCCCACATCCAGAGTCAGTTAACCACAGGGATGGACTCCCACATCTAGAGTCAGTTAACCACAGGGATTGACTCCCACATCGAGAATCAGTAAACCACAGGGATGGACTCCCACATCCAGAGTCAGTAAACCACAGGGATGGACTCCCACATCTAGAGTCAGTTAACCACAGGGATGGACTCCCACATCTAGAGTCAGTTAACCACAGGGATGGACTCCCACATCTAGAGTCAGTTAAACACAGAGATGGACTCCCACATCTAGGGTCAGTTAACCACAGGGATGGACTCCCACATCTAGAGTCAGTAAACCACAGGGATGGACTCCCACATCCAGAGTCAGTTAACCACAGGGATGGACTCCCACATCTAGAGTCAGTAAACCACAGGGATGGACTCCCACATCCAGAGTCAGTAAACCACAGGGATGGACTCCCACATCTAGAGTCAGTAAACCACAGGGATTGACTCCCACATCGAGAATCAGTAAACCACAGGGATGGACTCCCACATCCAGAGTCAGTTAACCACAGGGATGGACTCCCACATCTAGAGTCAGTTAACCACAGGGATGGACTCCCACATCTAGAGTCAGTTAACCACAGGGATGGACTCCCACATCTAGAGTCAGTTAACCACAGGGATGGACTCCCACATCTAGAGTCAGTTAACCACAGGGATGGACTCCCACATCTAGAGTCAGTTAAACACAGAGATGGACTCCCACATCTAGGGTCAGTTAACCACAGGGATGGACTCCCACATCTAGAGTCAGTAAACCACAGGGATGGACTCCCACATCCAGAGTCAGTAAACCACAGGGATGGACTCCCACATCTAGAGTCAGTAAACCACAGGGATTGACTCCCACATCGAGAATCAGTAAACCACAGGGATGGACTCCCACATCTAGAGTCAGTTAACCACAGGGATGGACTCCCACATCCAGAGACAGTAAACCACAGGGATGGACTCCCACATCTAGAGTCAGTAAAACACAGAGATGGACTCCCACATCTAGAGACAGTTAACCACAGGGATGGACTCCCACATCTAGAGTCAGTTAACCACAGGGATTGACTCCCACATCGAGAATCAGTAAACCACAGGAATGGACTCCCACATCCAGAGTCAGTAAACCACAGGGATGGACTCCCACATCTAGAGTCAGTTAACCACAGGGATGGACTCCCACATCTAGAGTCAGTTAACCACAGGGATGGACTCCCACATCTAGAGTCAGTTAAACACAGAGATGGACTCCCACATCTAGGGTCAGTTAACCACAGGGATGGACTCCCACATCTAGAGTCAGTAAACCACAGGGATGGACTCCCACATCCAGAGTCAGTAAACCACAGGGATGGACTCCCACATCTAGAGTCAGTAAACCACAGGGATTGACTCCCACATCGAGAATCAGTAAACCACAGGGATGGACTCCCACATCCAGAGTCAGTTAACCACAGGGATGGACTCCCACATCGAGAATCAGTAAACCACAGGGATGGACTCCCACATCTAGAGTCAGTTAACCACAGGGATGGACTCCCACATCCAGAGACAGTTAACCACAGGGATGGACTCCCACATCTAGAGTCAGTAAAACACAGAGATGGACTCCCACATCTAGAGACAGTTAACCACAGGGATGGACTCCCACATCTAGAGTCAGTTAACCACAGGGATGGACTCCCACATCTAGAGTCAGTAAAACACAGAGATGGACTCCCACATCTAGAGACAGTAAACCACAGGGATTGACTCCCACATCTAGAGACAGTAAACCACAGAGATGGATTCCCACATCTAGAGTCAGTAAACCGCAGGGATGGACTCCCACATCTAGAGTCAGTAAACCACAGGGATTGACTCCCACATCTAGAGTCAGTAAAACACAGGAATGGACTCCCACATCTAGAGTCAGTAAACCACAGGGATGGACTCCCACATCTAGAGACAGTAAACCGCAGGGATGGACTCCCACATCTAGAGTCAGTTAAACACAGGGATGGACTCCCACATCTAGAGTCAGTAAACCACAGAGATGGACTCCCACATCTAGAGTCAGTTAACCGCAGGGATGGACTCCCACATCTAGAGACAGTAAACCACAGGGATTGACTCCCACATCTAGAGTCAGTTAACCACAGGGATTGACTCCCACATCTAGAGTCAGTAAACCACAGAGATGGACTCCCACATCTAGAGTCAGTTCACCACAGGGATGGACTCCCACATCTAGAGTCAGTTAACCACAGGGATTGACTCCCACATCTAGAGTCAGTTCACCACAGGGATGGACTCCCACATCTAGAGTCAGTTAAACACAGGGATGGACTCCCACATCTAGAGACAGTAAACCACAGAGATGGACTCCCACATCTAGAGTCAGTTCACCACAGGGATGGACTCCCACATCTAGAGTCAGTTGACCACAGGGATGGACTCCCACATCTAGAGTCAGTAAACCACAGGGATTGACTCCCACATCTAGAGTCAGTTAAACACAGAGATGGACTCCCACATCTAGAGACAGTAAACCACAGAGATGGACTCCCACATCCAGAGTCAGTTAACCACAGGGATGGACTCCCACATCTAGAGTCAGTTAAACACAGGGATGGACTCCCACATCTAGAGTCAGTTAAACACAGGGATGGACTCCCACATCTAGAGTCAGTTAAACACAGGGATGGACTCCCACATCTAGAGACAGTAAACCACAGAGATGGACTCCCACATCTAGAGTCAGTTAAACACAGAGATGGACTCCCACATCTAGAGTCAGTTAAACACAGAGATGGACTCCCACATCTAGAGTCAGTTCACCACAGGGATTGACTCCCACATCTAGAGTCAGTTAAACACAGAGATGGACTCCCACATCTAGAGTCAGTAAACCACAGGGATGGACTCCCACATCTAGAGTCAGTTAACCACAGGGATGGACTCCCACATCTAGAGTCAGTAAACCACAGGGATGGACTCCCACATCTGCATTTTGTCCATAGGTGCCCATAATGCACAGTAGCTAAATATCCAAAAGCTCAAAACCAAGTGTCTGGATTTAGATAAATCTACCTTATATGCAGAAAGGGTGCCAGGACGTCGGTGTATAAAACACCGATGGCTGTTCCTTCTTATTTTTCTAAGTATTTGAACTAGAAAATCAGTGAGAGACTTAATGAAAGAATTTTCAAAGCTATTGGGCAAATTGAGGAGAAGGAAGAACACAGCGTTATAGGTAGGGATCTGAACAGCGGGGAAAGGGATAGACCTTAGCTCATTGATTTTGAATTGAAAAAAAAGGAAAAAGTTATGATAAAAAAAAAGTATGGCAGGAAAAGTAAAGCCAGAAGAGGGGAAGGAGAAAACAGAAGGCAGAGGTTAGAGAGGCAGGGGATTGGGGAGAGGGGGGGGGTGGAGGCAGAGGGGTTCGGAGGGGGAGGAGAAACCTGGAGTAGGGGAGCAGGGGATAAGAGTTGGATGAGTAGTTTTCATTTCATTAAATATATCAAAAATTGTTATCCACATCCTGAAACTGTTTACAGCCATATACTTATAATGTACTCTTTTCACTATCTCAATCTATTTGTGTTATATTTTTCAGGCTAAAGACTCGGCACTTACAGATGAAATGATAGCAGGTAAGTAGATGATAGGCTATCCTGATAATCTAACCACCATGTGACCCTTTTAAAAAGCTGCTAATGCATTAATGCTTCATGCCCATTGGGCATCATGATGCCTGAATGCAGACATGGCGAGTAACTCACCAGGGCTACATTCATGCATCATGCCGACCCTACAGTTTCGTTACTGTCCCACAGGATCGGCATGATTCTCATATGAAGTGCTGGCGAGCAGTGGCGAGCAGTCTGCACCAGCACTTCAGTGTTGCATGATGATGACCAATGGGCAGAGGGAAAAACTAGAAAGAGGGGAAAAAGAGGGAAAAGAACAGTATTGAGGGGGCCCCAAACAGGGGGCTTGCAGTGCTCGGGGGCCACATATAGTACCTCATCAGCTCTCACCAAGTCTTGGCACCCCTTCTATACAATCCTGGATCCGCCACTGACTCCTGCATCATGCGGCCGGATAAAGGGCCGGATAGTGATTTAATGTGCCATGTCCTTTACTTGGCGTATTGCATAAATGCGGTCATGGCAAGTAATTCACCAGGAGCTCATTTTGATTGAACTTACAATCTGAAATTTAACCTACGACTTCGCTATCTCGATAAACAGTCATAATTCAGGCTATACTGTGAATGGCTTATAAAGTGGGTTTAGTGACAATTTGAAGCTTACATTACTGTCAGGGATGCTGGAATAAGGCCCGGAGTTACAATCATTTTGTTAAAAAGGAGGAGAGAAAAAAAATAAAAGATGAAATGTCTTACAGTATAACTAGTAAAGCAGAATGGATCCTGCTTGTTGTCTCGCGGCGTACCTTTTGTGTATGGCTTCTTGTATGTTATATTGTTTTGTTTTTTTTTAACTAAAGCTTCTGTATGATATTAGATCTGCCAGTTTGTCCATTGATCCACAGAAGTACATCCAACTTGTAGATGTAGAGTAGAGGGTTACATCTTTGTAGGAACTGCGCAGTTGTTGACGAAGAATGTGTATAACCCGTTAAAGGCAGTATATTATGATGACTACATGTCGTCGCCTTCCCAGGAAACACCACACTAAATTTCTATGTAGAGTTTGGTCTATCTAGGTTTGGTTTCTACCAAATCGGTCTGAAATACGATTTTTTGCTTGGTGTGTGGAAGTTCAAACGTTAAGGCTTACTCATGTTCTAGAGATGTAGTTCTCTGAAATATGTTTTTCTACCTCATTTAGACGTAGATGGATGAAATCAAAGTACATCATAAGAGGTATTTGTCAAACCATAGAGATATGTGGATGTCATGTCTTTTTTCTTCTTAAAAGGTAAGGGTTGGTCTATGTCTAAACCAGGAGGTTAATTCAAAACATCCTGGGATCACAGCCTCAGCGATCTTAGGAATTATTCTACCTTATCCTATTAAGCGATCTTAAGATTAGACTGCGTTCACATTTCCTAGCCAGCACTAAGATCGTATCGATCTTAGCCTCAGCCCTCCTACACTATTCCAAAAAGTACTGACTGGGCACAGGGGTAAGAGTCCTAAAATAAAGGAATAGCTGTGGAGCCACTCTTCTTCACAACAGTGTTTATACCATCATTCCCCGTCCCCATACACTGCAAAAATGGTGTTTAGATTTTAAACATGTTTAGGTCTAAACACGTTTAAAACCTAAACATATAGGTCATTTAGGTGTCTCATCGACTACACATTTAGGAAATGAACACTTTTTTTCTAACTACATAAACATTTACGCTAAACATGTTTAGATGTTTAGAGTTGAGACAGTTGAATAATAGGTGTTGAGATTTAAACATCAATATGTTTAGATACTTGGATGTTGAATCCACACCAGGTAGCAGCACTACCTTTGACTGGACTATCTGCACACAGTTATAATCAATTGTTGTGACAAATGTCCCCAAATCCCATGTTTATCATGGTTTCGTTTCATAGAATGTCATGTGAATAGAAAGGGCTATAGAAAATTGACTAGATTCACCTCATGCCACCATAATTACCATAAAATAATCAATAAACTCCATGACTGACACCTATTTGATGTTATTCTGGAATATATAAGGCAATGTCCTTCCTGCCAAGCTGTTGTACTTTCTCAAGTCTCTCATTCTGATGCAGCGTGTAATATATGTACACGTATATAGCTGTGGCTGACATCTTTGGAGACTTTGACAAGTAAATACCTGCCAATGCCCCCCCCCCAGAAAATGAGAAAAAAAAATTGTTTTTTAATGCATACATGTCTGCAAACCTTAACTCTCCATCAAATCATTTAAACATCTAAACATAAAAATTCATAAACACCTAAACACAAAAATTTATATATCTAAACACAAAGTTTTAACCTAAACACCTACATTTCTAAACACTTGAGCTAAGCACATTGTTTGGTTAAACATGTTTAGGAAATTAATGTGATTACAAAAACGTTGCAAGAATATGTTTAGAATTGTGTTTAGGATCTAAACACCATTTTTGCAGTGTATGGGCTAACAAAAGAGCACAGCGTGCAGTTGACCCCGGTACAGTATTCAAGAGTTGTTCCCATGAATGTATGATTTATGCTTGCCTATTAGAAGCATTGTGCCCTCCCCCAGGACAAAGAGAGAGAAGGGAAGAATTACCTTACAGTGCACTTAACGCATGAGTAGCCCTAAGAGCCCTCAAGGACACTCAGCAAACATCCTCCCTCCCTTCTATATGTATGCAGCAGGCTATTCACTCTTTCGATCAGGAGTGTTCCCTGTAAGTGCTCTTGTACTCAGGTGAAACCACTATGCAAATCTTTCACTAAGATCGCAGTGATCTTAGTGCTGGAAAAGGAATAGTGAAGTGATCCCAGGACTTGCTATTCCTGACAGGCCTGCAACTACTGCATTAGATAGGGTAGACCAGCCAGGTCTTATGATATGTGCCTACACTAAGATCGCTGGGGTTGCTATCCCAGGATGTTTTGAATTAAGCTCCAGAGATAATGTATGAAAAATAATTATAGACTACCCACCTAGACATATCATGAGTGGTCAGACACCTTATACAATCATTTCAGAGAAAGCTATAGCCCAGCAGTACCCGGCTAGGTCATCTGCACCATGCAGAGGGACCATGTGCTGTAATGGATGGACCACAGAGAATAATTCTACATTCTATGATGAGCCTAGAGTGTGCACAACAACGGGATGAAGCATTGCTTCAGAATTGAATAACAATTCGTTTCGCAGGAATAGGCAAAATTTTGAAATGCTTTAAAAAAGGTGACGAAATTCTTCAAATTGGTCTATCTACCTAAAAAGAATGTGCTGGGAGCGTAGAAATATGTAATATAACGTAAATCTACGTCTAAAGATGCAGAAGAACTTCCGCATACCAAGCAAGTCTACGTAGTTAGCACCAGAATTCTACGTAGATCTACCTGTGGGCAACCTCCATCTACGAATGTGTGTTTACTGGGTTAGTGCAAAAATGTTGTACCTGTATTTTTCGAGTTTTGCAGGAGAAGCAAAAGAGGTTTTCTATTTACTATAGCTCCAAGTGGATACAGCCATATCACACTGGGGCCTGTGGACACACATATTATAGCAAGACAGCTTCAGTATTTTCACAGCAGGTAAACAAGGATCAATAGATGTTAACATTTTTGCCAAAATGTCAGCTACAACCTTCTTGTACTAAGGCAATGATATACAGATTCAAGCTCTTCCTGATGCATCACTGAACTCACCATTTTGAGTGCATCAGGCCCAGGGTCAGCACGATGCAGTACTTCAGTGCTCCCCAACACTTCATTGATGCATCATGCTGACCAATGGGCATGATGCACTCCTACATCAGCAGTCCTTAAAGAATTAGGCCTAACTAGACCACAGGTAATCCCCTAGATATAAGACACGTTCAGAGGGTCGATTCTTTCCTAATTTCATTCCCTTGGTTGGGCGTCTTTGCATATTTCAAGATTATTGACCTCTCCCAAGTCAGGCGACGACGTAGTATGCAGGGTCTGTTCCTACAGATCCCCCCCCCTGTACACTCCCCTCTATACCTCCAGACAGCCAGCCCCTCCCCTACACCCCTCACCAACTCTACCGTACCTCTGGTTAAAGGTGGGTTAACATTTTGTGGAGAGGTAGGTTATGATATCTACATTTTGAGAAGCCATTATTACGGAGACTGTTAGCTTATAACTCACTTTACAGCAATTGCCAAATCCATCGGACGGACAATTAAAACTAAACAACCAAAAAAATACTTACAATTGGGACTTGATTGGGAGGTTATAGCATAATGTGGCGTACTACGACTGCGTACAAGAAGTCCGTTAAGAATTCGAACAGCACTGGGATTTGCAGTCGTAGGCATTGTGCGATCCCGGTCACCTTAAGAAATTACTTCCAGAGCCAGTAATTTACTTTGCAAACCATTTAATTCTGTGCAACAGAAAGCATATGGCTTACAGCCCTCACCAAGGTTTTCCAGGCATTTTCTAATGATCATGATTTAATTGGAAATTAATGAACATGGCTAAATAGAAACAAGACCCTGAATTAACTCGTGGTCCATCTTTAAGCTTCAGTAATGTTGTCACGCGATCCACACACGCACATCTACCTTGGCTTAACCCTTTAAGGGCCGCTGATGCATCAATACATCATGCCCATTGGTCGTCACTATGCATAAATGCAGCCCTGGCGAGAACTCGCCAGGGCTGCATTCATACATCATGGCGACCCTAGGGGGTTGATACATGTACTCCGGGAGAGTCGTCATGATGTTCCAATGAAGTGCTGGTGAGCAGACTCGCCAGCAATTTGTTTTTTAAAAGCAAAGCTTTATTGATCGATCCACTGCATATTGCAGTGATAATAAATGACGATCAAAATCAGTGGCATCTGGGAATATTTTTGTACTATATGGTGAAAAAATGATAAATGATATTTACAATGGACGATGATACTTCATCATGGCGACCAATGGGCATGAAGCGCTCATGTATCAGCGGCCCCTAATGTGTTAATCCAGCCTTACTCCCCCTTCTTGTATTCACCTTTTGTGGCTGACCAGGAGGGTGTTGCTCCTATTGTAAAAAGAGATGTGAGTATGTGCCCTCTTTTCTAAACAAGTCGTGCACTGCTTCACCAAAGTACTTGCACTCACCACATCAGTGTGAAAAGTCACCTGCCTTGTTGAAAACAGAGAGAGCTGCACTATCAGGTACTTACTCACGTCACACACTCTATAGTATATTATACTGACTGACTTCTCCCAACTAGGTACCTACTCAAATCCCCCTTTTTTAGCACCATACTTGAATGGCCACTTGTGAGCAACAAAAGGGACAAATTATAGCTACATGAAAAGAAAGGACTAGAAATGAGGGCATTTTAGCCAGCTCTTCCTTTTACTATAGGAGCAACACCCTCCTGCCTGTATACTATATACAAGCACTGTATGGTACAGCTACACAGTATATAACTCAGCTTACCTTGTATGTCTATGTCTCTGTCTGTGCCTATGGCTGTTTCACCCTTAAGGATAACATGATGCTTGAAGTCACAATTGTATCTCAATGAATCTGAGGCCAGGGGGTTCTAAACCCCTTACTGTCAGCTGGATCCACCATCAGCTGAAATTCTGATGCTAGATAAATAACTCGACAAGGGAAACTTAAATATCCTACATTCCGGTACTTTAGCCAAAAAAGAATTCATGCGTTTCCAGTAACATGATTCAGAGGCCTAGGGTCGGTAGGTCGTTTTTTTCTCTTCTTGTGATAAAAAAAAATTCTTAAAAATACGAAAATATTCTCAAAAATTCTTGAAATTTCTCTAAAATTTTCAAAATAATAAAAAGAAAATTATAGGGTCGGCACTGTTTTGCTAGGGTCAGTTGGGTGACTGGAAACAAACCTTTTTTTTTTAATTTGGCTTGATGAGAAAATCACCATTGGTGCACTCAATGAATCCTGCCAAGGGAATCATGGAAATATTGGCATGCTGCACGAAATATACGAGCGATGACTGAATCACTCTGTGACCAGTATCTTATAACCACAATGAGACTAACATAGATAGGCGCCCTATGGCATGCTATCCCTGATATGCCATCGTTGAAGGGCAAAAGCTAAATTCCCCATCTACTATTCCTGCCCTTGTCAGCCCTACCCCTTGGTGATACCAGCACCAACCCCCCCCCCTCCAGCACCAAGAGGACCCTGCACTGCGGCAGATGCAGATTCAATAGAATATCCAAGCCGTCCTCAATGTGCCCCTCCCCCACTGGTACTACAACATACCTCCCTGGCACCCCTGCTTGTAACTCCCCTCTGCCCAACACCCCTGGATGGCTGGTCTTTGATCTAATATGATCACCTTCAGCCTGTATTCACGTCTGTCTGAAGTATTCAGTTATTTGTGTGAGGTACAAGCCCCCCGTCCCCCTTTTCTCTCTCCCTGTCTGTCTCTGTCTGTCTGTCTCTCGCTGTCTGTCTCTGTCTGTCTCTCTGTCTGTCTCTCTTTCTCTCTATCTATCTATCTATCTTTCTGTCTCTGTCTGTCTCTTTTCTCTGCCCCCTCTCTCTTCCTCTCTGTGGGCCACTAATGCATTATAGCAATATTTTTCTTTGTTGTCCTGATGCATGAATGCAGCCCTAGCAAGTCAGCAAATGTTAATGATGTCGAAGCCATGGAGAATAGCAGCACAGTATTCCATGCCTCTCATAGGCAAGGCCGGCTCAGCTATCGAATAGATACGCAATTCTGTTACTTTCAAACCATGTTCTACACCCCCAACTCCATATACTACTCGTATATGGAGTTGGGGGTGTAGATACTACTATATCAGTCACTCCTTACTCCATATACTACTATCTCAGTCACTCCTTACTTATATACTACTATATCGGTCACTCCTTACTTATATACAACTATATCAGTCATTCCTTACTTATATACTACTATATCAGTCACTCCTTACTTATATACTACTATATCAGTCATTCCTTACTTATATACTACTATCTCAGTCACTCCTTACTTATATACTACTATATCAGTCATTCCTTACTTATATACAACTATATCAGTCATTCCTTACTTATATACTACTATATCAGTCACTCCTTACTTATATACTACTATATCAGTCATTCCTTACTTATATACTACTATATCAGTCACTCCTTACTTATATACTACTATATCAGTCATTCCTTACTTATATACAACTATATCAGTCATTCCTTACTTATATACTACTATATCAGTCACTCCTTACTTATATACTACTATATCAGTCATTCCTTACTTATATACTACTATCTCAGTCACTCCTTACTTATATACTACTATCTCAGTCACTCCTTAAATATATACTACTATCTCAGTCACTCCTTACTTATATACTACTATCTCAGTCACTCCTTAAATATATACTACTATCTCAGTCACTCCTTACTTATATACTACTATCTCAGTCACTCCTTACTTATATACTACTATCCAAATTCCTCGCGTATAAGGCGCACCTTATAAATGAGGATGTACCCCTGGTGCGCCTTATAGAAGCAGAATTATTTAGGAGATATTTTTCTCTAAAATTTCCCCAATACTCCCTTGACCCTGTATAGTGGTAGAATGGGATGGGGGAGGCTCTAAGATGGCCATAGGTCTTTGAATTTTGAAAATCTGTTAATTAGAATAAAAGTTATGATTTTTTTTTTTACTTTAACACTCGCGAGGTATTATGGTATGTCAGTCACTCCTTGCTCCATATACTACTATGTCAGTCACTCCTTGCTCCATATACTACTATGTCAGTCACTCCTTGCTCCATATACTACTAGTAGTACTAGAACTAGCACTCATTGTATGTCTATCATGGTTTAACCCTGTACCTTCTCCTACTCCCTCAGCCCCACAGGTCCCCGATCACAAGGACTGTCACGGTCTTTTTGTGACTTAATTGAGCAGTGGAATGTCATCACGACTGACGGCTCTGTCCCTCTGCCTGTGCTCCCTCTACCTTCCATTTTTTACCACATCTCCCCATGGATTTTTCTTTATGTGGGCTTTTCTAAAGTTACTATGATGACAGATAGTACATCTGCATTTGCAAGATTCAGCATGTGATTGTAAGGCGCTACTCCCTCTAACAGCAATCATCATAAAGAATTTGGTGGAGCAGTCTAAGCAATGTCAACATTATCGTATAGGCAATATTAACAATTCAAGGGCCGCTGATGAAGGAGTGCATCCTGTGTCATGGCAGATACGATTGTTACTATAGAACAGTAATGCTGTATTCAATGGGGGGGGGGGGGGGTTGTGAGGCCTGTCCACATTCAACCCCGCCTATAATGTGTCAGTGAATGCAGACAGCCTCACCTCAGTGAATATGATGCAAATTTCTTCCCTGGTCATGGACATTTGCTTATATATCCATTGGTTGTCATGATGCACCAATGCTACCACTTTAAATGGAGCATCATGACGACCCTCCAGGAATTGTATCAAACCCATATGGTCGGCATGATGCTCAAATGTAGCCCTGGGGGTTATTCACCAGGGCTGCATTCATGCATCATGAAGATCAATTGGCATGATGCTCTAATGCATCATGATGATCGATTGGCATGATGCTCTAATGCATCATGATGATCGATTGGCATGATGCTCTAATGCATCATGATGATCGATTGGCATGATGCTCTAATGCATCATGATGATCGATTGGCATGATGCTCTAATGCATCATGATGATCGATTGGCATGATGCTCTAATGCATCATGATGATCGATTGGCATGATGCTCTAATGCATCATGATGATCGATTGGCATGATGCTCTAATCCCCTAGTGTCCCTTAAAGGACTAATGGCATCATAATTATACTGCATCTACCTCAACCTGGCTAGGCCGACAAAAGCCCCTGTCAGGGGTCCAGTGCTTAAATCAATAGTGGTCACTGTTTTATAGTGGACCAATATGACACCTACAGGAGGAGGTCTAATCAAGAGGCTACTTCCCAAACCCATACACAAGGCCCCATTGTGTGCAGGCATTGGTAGGGGGAGCTGTTCTAATGGCTGTTCTAAAACAATATTTTAGATTGAGGCAATGGGTGATAGTGTGCCAAGAGTAATTTAACTGATAGTTTAATGTATATCACTAATGGTGAGGATTACGACCTCACAGTCAGGCTACTCTCAGTATAACATTTAGTGAATAATGTGCGGAGCATGGCTGTGGGAGTGCTCTGGACTATATTGAGGCATCGAGGGGCCTTATGATGGCAGCCATGACCAAGTGCATTATTCCCGTTATAACACAGAAAAATAACCCATCAGCCACCTGACAACATATGAATATCAATTGTGAAGTCTAAATGTGAGATGAAGTTGACCTCCTGTGCTGGGATCTTCATAGTGCATTATCCATCTGGATAATGCATGGTCATTCACCCAATCAGAACGCAGCATTCAGGATAATGCACTATGACTTCATCCAGCAGTGATATAACAAAGGGTAGGACAGTAGTATAGGGCTGAATGAAATAAGCCCCAGGGTAGATGTTCCCGTGTCCTTTGATATAAAGCCTACAGTGTCCAGAACTGTCTGCCATGTCCCACATGTATACACCTGTGTTCTGTCATAGATAATATGAATGTTAGGAGATGCCACACCTCTACTTTCCTTCTTATGTTGAGGGACCATGCACTGAAAAAGTATCTTCAAAATGAGCATCATAAGAACAATAAAAAAGGGGAAATCTGTCAACTTGTCGGGCGTGACACTGAGCCTTCATGCTACATAGTCTATGCCTTTGTTCAGGCTGGCAAGCTATGAAGAGTCTGTGCCACTGTAATTTCTAGCACTTATTTGAGCCTACGGTATGAGTGCAACTGATGTAAATGAATTGGTTATAGTCTTTATGCTTGCACTGATATATTCAGGTAAGTGTCTTGTGTACATCAGGTACACACCAAAGTAGCCTCAATAAATATGGAACTAGTAATTAATGGATATGTCATGACGCGTGACTGATATCAAACAATAACATGCAACGAGGGGGTGAAGCGATTAATCAATAGATAATCAATAGAATATCAATTAATTCAATTCGAAAAAAAAAAACATTCTTCACCTCCCCATGGGACTCGAAGCCATGGATAACAGCACACCTTACAAAGGTCAATATTAAGAGAGTAATGAATGGGCTATCGGGCACCGAGTTCAGTGTATCGTAGGATATCGTAACGAGTGGCCGTAGGCCCGATAGCCCATTCCTTACTGTCTTTATTACACGATTAATCAATAAAAAATCAATAAATAATCAATAGAATATCAATAAAAACAAGTTGAAAACAAAAATCCTTCCCCGGGACTCGAAGCCAGCCATTGTGTGTACACGATCGGTACATACACCTCCACCCCCGGCAGCGGACAGCGGCAGCCCCGTCTCGGCTAGGCTTGCCAGCGGCACACGGCGAAAAATAGTGAACATACACCTCCTGGCCCGGCAGCGGACAGCGGCAGGGCAAACGGCGAAAAAGAGATGCGTCTCGCTGTTATGTTTGTGTATGATACACCTCCACCCCCGGCAGCGGACAGCGGCAGCGCCCGTCTCGGCTATGCTTGCCAGCGGCACACGGCGAAAAATAGTGTACATACACCTCCTCGCCCGGCAGCGGTCAGCGACAGCGCACACGGCGAAAAAAAGATGCGTCTCGGCCGGGATTCGATCCGCGGACCCCTCACGGCTGAGCGCGACGTGCTAACCGCTAGACCACCGCGTCTCCTCTTCTCGCCGTTATGTTTGTGTATAATACACCTCCTCTCCCGGCAGCGGACAGCGACAGCGCACACGGCTTTGTATCATATCCAGACTTGGTTCGAACCGAGCATTTCTCGTCAGTCCTTGTGGCGCAGTGCATAAGGAGTTGGATTTGGGATGTGAGACTGCAGGTTCGATCCCTACCCTGGCCTGGACTGTTTCGTGGGTTTTAACATGTGACATATGACATGTAAGGTGTGCTGATATCCATGGATATCAGGCACTAGTGCCTGTTATCCATGGATATCAGGCACACCTTACAAAAGTCATGATGCATGCATCATGGTGTGCAATATCGACAGGTATCAGCATGGGGATATCCAGAAAAAGCACCCAAAATCCAAGAAATCGTGTAATAACGACAGGTATCAGAATGGGAATATCCACAAAAAGAACCCAAAATCACAAAAGTCGTGTAATAAACAGAGCTAAACGACCATGGCGTACGTTGTTGTCGTTCCATCTTCAGGGGGTTGTCTAATTTTATAAGTATGAAGACATCTTTTTTTCTCCATTCCTCTTTACCTCCACCAAGAGCCTCCACCCTATGTACCTCTCCCACCCATACCACACTGGTACAGTCCGGGTGCAAGGGGTGTCTTCACTGATATCAGAGATAAGCAGGGGCAGCAGACGTGGAGATATCACATGGAGACACATGGGTGCTGTAGGCTGGCTGCACAGGAAGCACAGTCAAAATACCCCACACAACTCACTTAGGGAATATGTCATGACATGGTCTGCAAATCTTTGCCGAGAGTGCTGAGGACTCGTTTTCATAGTAGTGACAAGAAAAGTAAAGCAAAATAAATGGAAAACTCTTTTTGAGATGTAAAAAGAAAAGTTCACTTTTCATCTAAAAGATTATGCAAACAATCTTTTAGCAACACAAAAACGTGCACATTTTCCTTTTTTGGTTCACGTTTCTTTTTTGGCAAGACCGACCAGGAGCTGGTTATGGTGACGTGCACTGATAGGATGGGGACATAGACCAAAACGTACATGGTTTATATTGTGGTTGTTCCACCCTGAGGGGGGCTGTCTATCCCCCTTGGCCCTTGGGGGAGACAACCCTGCGAAGCACGGAGCAACTACAACGTACGCCTGGGAGTTTAGTTCTGTATTTATTTCATGTTGCATTGTTATGAAAATGCTTAGATTTACTCAACTTAACAGATAAATTAATCATGTGACCAGCAGTGTGGATCGAGACATGATATGCCACTGGATTACTTTTAATATGGAAGCCTCTCTACCTTCAGGCTTGTATTTCATGTTGGAAGCAGTGTGATACAAACGCCCCATATAGGTTTAACCTTAGGGCTCCGTATCTCACACCCCCTGAGAGATAACCCTATCCCGTATTTAACGGCGCGTACCAACACCCCAAATCATCATAAAACCTGTAAATAATAATTTCTTTGGATATTTTTAAAAGTTTTTTTTTAACATTTCTGACTCAGATAACATAAAATAAATACAAAGGATCACTCAAGTTGGGTCTGACTGAGGGTTATGTCACTCGGATTCGCCTCGTGAGATAACCCTCAGTCAGACCCAACACTCGTGAACCTTTGTCTAAGTATCATGATACATCCTGATAGAGATATGTCAATAGCCATAGACCCCGTATAACCTTTTCTTGGATAGATAGACAGACAAAGAAAAGAAGTATGAATAGAGCTTTGCCTATTGACGTGTCTGGCACCAATAAAAGGACTGAGTCTAAAAACCTGACTTTCTACATATCTTCATAGCATGTCTCTGTACTCCACCTGGGGCCTGTTTCAATATACCTGACGATCTAAATGTTCACTGACGATTATGCTGTCTGCAATTCTACCTAAAGAGGGTGTTCCACCGAAGGCGACTTATTCCTTATTTTGACTTGGGAGCAACTCGGCCATCAGTATGTAATCATGAACATAGAATTTGGTAGAGTAGTCGTCACAGCTGAAACAGTAAGGTAGGATTTGAAGCCTATGTCGCCAATAAGGCATTTCTCCAGATGCTGTGACTAGACCTCTTCGAATGGCAGTAGAATCCTTCACTCCAAAGCCATTGTATCCTCCTGGTATTTAGTGGTCACTAATGATTACACTAGTATGACTGTCCTACCAGACCCTATTCAAATACTACATAAGTGCTGATTGTACAGAATAGTCGCAGTGCATTATCTACAATCCCCTACTCAAATCAAATTTGGAAGTTGTAGTGGATTTGTGCAGTCGTACCATGTAGAAAAAATGCCTACCAGGCCTATGCCATCAGAGATGTTGAAATTGGCCCCTGGATAAGGTAAAAAGGAAACCAGAGTGAAGCCTAGATACACAGGTACGGCTGTATAAAGCTATCTTGGTATGTTGCAGATCTATAAAGTCTATATATGGATAAACACGCAGGACACATTATGTTGATATCTGTCAGCACTCTATTCCTACAGGAAAGCACAATTCCATGGCATTGGGCAAGCCCCCCCCCCCGCTGCATGGTTGGGCGAATATTTCCAGCAAACCTCACCGAGTCCTCCAGTATCAATACATTAATAGCTTATTATCTCGCAAGGTACTAGATCAAGCAATAGCGGACCCACTGGATGACCTGGAACCTTTCTATACCCTTTGAGGGCAGCATTTAATACCAGCTTCTATTGCAATATGGTGCACGACACAAGAGCATCAGTTTTCAGTATTATTACTTGATGACAAATTGACAAAGCTAAAAAGCAAATATTCCCAAGCATGTACAAAGAATGCCCATGGCACACACTTAACAGAACTCAAGGCTTCATGCTTTAAGAGCTGCAAAAGGAAAAATACATCACACCTATATAGGGAGCCTAAGTCTCCGATAAACTATGTCGTAAAAAAATTTCTGATTTGGAACTAAAATGACCAATATTTGAATTGACCTGGAGGCCCACTATATATGAAATTTTAAGGCTCAACTCTCATTCTTAAAAAAGTTATGCTAGGCCTAAACTGTTCCCCTATCCTTCAAGCCTGCGGGCGATAATATGCTGAGCTCAGAATCCGCCCGCACGTGACGTGACTTTGCCTCCCTATTGGTCAACATGATGCACTAATGAAGTGGTCGATCAGTTCATTGGTGCATCATGACAACCAATGTGCATGATGCACTCCTGCATCAGCAGCACTTAAAGGTTTAAAGGACTAACATTTCCAGCCACTGGCCACCCGGGCCCGTAGCTTTAGAAATCTATGCGCCCGGAGCTACTACTGCGGGCCCAGAAGTAATGCCAGAATATCCTGTTTAATTTTTCAAAAGAGAAATAAAGGTATTTCTCATTACCTCACACCATAACTTAGCAAAGACGGCTATATTCCTGCTGATTTTCTCTTTGCACTGCTATATAACATGCCTATACTCATATAAATCAACTTTAATAGATGTCTCCCTGTAAACTTCTCTGGGCCATCCCGGGCCCACAGAAAGGTAATTCTTGAGAAAACTATGGGCCCACAGCCAAACGGCGGGCCAATGGCTCCCGGGCCAGCGTTAGTGTCTACCCCTGGTTAGGCTAACATGGACATCAATCATCAAAGCGACTGAGTGCAGACCCAACAACCAATCAGGTATGTAAAGACATGCCTGTGGGGTGTTTCAGAAGCAGGTAATGTTTACAACCGGTCATAAGGAAATATGATAGCAGTTTTAATAGTGATTGTAGGCTTATAACTGCATGTGTTTCTAAGGCATTACCATTATCTTACTGTGTCTATAACTATATGACTGGCGAGAGATGATAATGGTTGCAGTTGTAAGTTTAGAATCTAACAGTTTTAGAAACAGATATTCAATGTTCATTATCATGTCCTGCTTCTGAAACACCCCACTGTAGGCCTACCTACAGCGACCTCATCGAGGGACGGGGAGATGGAGTTGGGGTAAAGAGGAACACAGAGAGCACCATCAGGAGGACCACTTTGATCTACAAAGAGAATATTAGGCCGTTAATATCTCTCTTGGATCATATATATATATATATATATATATATATATATGGGTCATTCCAGGTTTTACTGGTCAGGTGGCTTCTTGGGCATATAATAGCAAGGGAAACACTTCTACACCACCAATAATATTTTTATTCCTTAGTGGGGGGTCACAGCTAAGATTTCCATATGGTTTGGGTGGGTCTTGGGGCATAATTTATCTTCTATATGCATTTAATTATAAATTTTCACGTGGGGTACGTTAATGATAGAGCCTATCTAACCTAGTTAGGGAATATTATCAGTGTTCTTATTAGATGCAATTAAGAGGTACCCTAGGGGGGAGTCTTCCATAAAAAAAATTTTCATGTACTCCGGGAATTACCCTTGCCAGGCACATATAAGTGATTTTCAATGCACACCGCGATCATTAACGTACCCCGGGCTTTTGCCTCTAAATAGAATAAAATAAACCAAATACATACAATTCCCACAGTCTATGGCCACTTTTAGAGTAAATACATCATGCCTGAACAAGAATTGTGGCCAAATACAGTCTGGTTTGGCTGTATCGGGGGTCTCTTCGTAAGCGGGGTACGTTAATGATCGGCGGTGGGATATATATATATATCTAGGGATGTGTTTTTATGTGGCTATTTTGGCGAATGGAGTATCTTTTATCAGGCCTGTAGTTGTAGGCATATTTCCAAATCATATTTACCTGATATTCACACCCATGCATGGTCCTACTCATTGCTCCCCTACCCTAGTGGCCTATCTAAATGCCCTTGCAATTATTAATTTCAATATTACTTGATCCCAGCCTTTATTTCAATACTATTTTCAGTGCATAAGAGACCCAACCCTCAAAACAACCAACACAATATCTTATTTCATGTGGAGAATGACAGTTCCTATACTAAAGCATAGGCATGGACATTCCCCATCAGGCCGTGGAGAAATTGAATCCCATTCTCCATGGCCCCATTCTCCACTGTGACGTCATCAAAATAGCCTCACACCCCCTTACCCAAAAGTTGTTTTTGAGGGCACTTTATTGGAAACATGAAATGAATACAGAGATCCACCCGAATTACTCCTAACTGAATATTTCTTCATTGATAGCCTCAAAGCAGGGTTCCACTCTGCTCCAGCTCATGGAATGTGCTTTGAGGCTACCTCGTGAAGCACACAGTTTGGAGTAATTTTTGTGAACCTCTGGCTATTTCTCCTCAGAGCAGCAAGTCTGTTGATTCCAGCTCCTGTAAAGCTGGGGAGCAATAATACCATTGACTTCGCCCCACAAGACGTCCAAGGACATAACCCTATTTACTGCATTATGTCAGTACCGTGTAAGAGCAAACCAATCAATCACTCGTCACCCCATGTAATGTTAGCGGCACACATCATCGACAATCATTACAACGGTAGTCCTCATGTGATCAACATGTGGACCACTTATATTGTCAGACTCTTAACCCTTTAAGGACCGCTGATGCATTAATGCATCATGCCCATTGGTCGTCATGATGCATGATTGCAGCCCTGGCGAGTAACTCACCAGGGCTATATTCATACATCATGATGACCCTACGGGTTGATAGACAAACTCCCGAAGGGTTGGCATGAGGCTCTAATGAAGTGCTGGCAAGCAGTCTCACCAGCACTTCAATTGCGCATCATGACGACCAGTGGGCATGATGCACTCCTGCATCAGCAGCCTTTAAAGTGTTCAGGGAGGATCATGATTTAATGTACTATGAATGCAGTCCAGGTGAGCCGCCTAGTCATGCATCAATATGATTCTATTGGGTTGGCCCATTAGCAAAGGCTCACAAGTGAGAGTCTGTCTGAGAGTTTTGAATACAGCGCTATAACTATAAGCCAATGGGACCTCAGTATTTTGACGTATTAACCATGAAATAAATTCCAAAAGCTGCCTGCAGCTGGGCCTAGTCTGTTTGTAGATGGTAACAAGTATCAAACATGTCTTGTGTTAGATCTATCCAATCGGATATGATCAGACTGGCCTTAATTACAGATTGTATTGGCCCATCTGCTCCAGGGATCAGCATGATACATCAATGCATTTGATCAACAGTGCTGCATTTGAGTGATACAGTCTTGGAGGCTCGTCGTGATGCACCAATTAAGTGCTGGCGAGTACTTCATTGGTGACCAATGGGCTTGATGTACCCCTTACAGGGTTAACATTATTGTCAGCAGCCTCATCTGGCACTGGTCCCAACCTCCACGACGACGCACTTACTGTCATAAGGTAGGTATCCACTGCCGCGAGTTTGTTGCGAATTGTACTCGTGCGTGTGCCCTCGCAGAAAACATTCCAGCAGTGGATCTGCTGCTGCGAGAAACGTCATGCGACGTCTGAGCGGTGTGCGACGACATTCGCAAAAATAAAAATAATTTGATATTTGCGAGTGCTCTGCGAGGGCACACGCACGAGTACAATTCGCAAACAAACTCGCGGCAGTGGATCCCTAGCTATAGTGCATCTAGAGGTGAGGAATCAGGGTGATTAGTAGATAGTAGCCAGGATGCCTGCCTTTTCAGAATCTTTCCTATGCAGGTAGCCAGCCTGTGAAACACACAGGAGGGTGTTGCTCCTATTGTAAAAAGAGCTGTGAGTATGTACCCTCTTTTCTAAACAAGTCTTGCACTGCTTCACCATTCAACTTGCACTCACCACATTAGTCTGAAACATCACCTGCCTTGTTTAAAATAGAGAGAGCTGCACTACCAGGTACCTACTCATGTCACACACTCTATAGTTTTTTTTATACTGACTGACTTCTCCCAACTAGCTACCTACTCAAATCCCCCTTTTTTAGCACCGTACTTGAATGACCACTTGTGAGCAACAAAAGGGACAAGTTATAGCTACATGAAAAGAAAGGACTGGAAATGAGGGCTTTTTTTAGCCGGCTCTTTCTTTTACTATAGGAGCAACACCCTCCAGAGAAGCAAGTACTGCATTTATGTACCATGCCAAAACCCACAGTGTTAATACACTCCCATAGGGCTGGAAAAGGAAGGGGTGAGGCCCAAAAGGAGGGTTCAAAATATGTAATTAAACTCTTAAGTTCTGGGAAAAAGGTGCCCCCCCCCCTAAATCTGCCATTGGGTACCAAAGGGAATGAATGTACTAATACAATCAGCAGCCCTTATAAAAAAAGTGAATTTGTCCTGTTTCTAAATTGTTTGGCATGGAATATCCACAGTGCTCCACTTTCTTTCTGTTGGTCTGCAGTATTGGGAGGGAAGTTGTTATCATGCAAGGCACATTATTTACTGGGTGGTTGTCCTGTTGTATGGGGAGGCTGATGTCTTTATCATCACCCCTTGTATACCCCAAGTTTGGCCTTAATGAGGCTGAGTCCATTGGGAGCTGTGTTGTGTAAGTAGCGATTACTCGGCCCTCCTGTATACTGGGTTCCCGACCGGCTAATTGAACTAACCTCAGCTACCTTGTCTCTTTGATTAAATTCTGTGACTCAAACCCTTGTTGGCAATTGCAAGGCAATTGCTGCTGACATAATTATCCTTTTAAGGACTGGACTAAATCAAAGCTTTATTGTATCACTGTAGGCCTCCTCAATATATGTCAATATTGTTTCTCTGTGTTCTAAAGAGAGGACATAAAAACCAAGAAAAGAACTCCTGTCATTAAGCGGATATTCCACTGCTGTCGGTCGGCCGAATTTGATGCTTGATATCTGAGGAGTTTTCCCTAAAGCGTTGGTTCCACAGCCATACAATCGGTCGGAATAGCCCTAATCTGACGATTTATAATATATCAAAAGTATAGAAAAAAATCGGTCGGATTAGTGCTAATCTGACCGATTTAGGTCTGTGGAACCAGCGCTTAATCTGATTATTTTTTATAATGCAAAAGCAAAGAAAAAATCGGTTGGATTAGAAAAAATTCGGCCGACCCATGGCAGTGGAATACCCGCTTTAGAGGACACTCTAAAAGACACTGACATGTCAGTATAGTGCTCAATCGGAAGCGGACTTAATCTCATGAGAGATTCCGATGTCAGAACTGTCGTGGTTCATAAACATGCATGGTTCTTAAACAAGAATCCTCAATATGCATATATAAGTTGTATATTGTTTGTGCAAATTATCTGTACATTGATTATGTGACTAATGATTGTCTATGATGTGTGCCGCTGACATTACATGGGGTGACGAGTGATTGATTGGTTTGCTCTTACACTGTACTTACATAATGTAGTAAATAGGGTTATGTTCTAAAATCTATTTTTTATTGGTAAGCTGCAACCTATGTATACACTATTATTACTGCTCCTGGTTATACATGCCCTGATAACTTGGAATTTCATATCTAATACAAGTGCCAATATTACATTGCTGTATATGGGATGTAACATCAAGTAAGGTGGAGCTGCTTTATAAGATAGTATAAAGGGGCTCGTTTATGATTCGAACCAGGCATGAATAAGCTCTTAAAATATTCTCTTTGTAGATCAAAGTGGTCCTCCTGACGGTACTATCTATGTACTTCTTTACCCCCTGTGAGGGCGATGGAAGCACGGCTGCACCTTTACCTCCTTGATTGGTTGTCAGGCAGGCTCTGCACCCAGCTGCTGCACCCAGCTGCTGCACCCAGCTGCTGCACCCAGCTGCTGCACCCGGCTGCTGCACCCGGCTGCTGCGCCCGGCTGCTGCGCCCGGCTGCTGCAACCGGCTGCTGCGCCCGGCTGCTGCGCCCGGCTGCTGCACCCGGCTGCTGCACCCGGCTGCTGCACCCGGCTGCTGCACCCGGCTGCTGCACCCGGCTGCTGCACCCGGCTGCTGCACCCAGCTGCTGCAACCGGCTGCTGCAACCAGCTGCTGCACCCGGCTGCTGCACCCAGCTGCTGCACCCGGCTGCTGCACCCAGCTGCTGCACCCGGCTGCTGCACCCAGCTGCTGCACCCGGCTGCTGCACCCAGCTGCTGCACCCGGCTGCTGCACCCGGCTGCTGCACCCGGCTGCTGCACCCAGCTGCTGCACCCAGCTGCTGCACCCAGCTGCTGCACCCAGCTGCTGCACCCAGCTGCTGCACCCAGCTGCTGCACCCAGCTGCTGCACCCAGCTGCTGCAACCAGCTGCTGCAACCAGCTGCTGCAACCAGCTGCTGCAACCAGCTGCTGCAACCAGCTGCTGCAACCAGCTGCTGCAACCAGCTGCTTTGATGCTTGATGTCTGGTTATTTCAATGGTATATATTGTCTAAAGTTTTTGTATCATGTTGTTGCTACGAGCTAATGCAGTGGTGGCCGGCAACGTAATAGTGCTGATATTTAGCTTTTTAAGGAAATACTATAAGGCAAATATATGGGGCTTGATGGGGATTGATTTCAGACAATTTAGAACTATTTTAAAGTAAAAGGTCGCTGCCCTATAAGGTGCACCCTTAACTTTTGCGATGGTACTGCAAGGCACACCAGGGGATCATTTCTCGAATGTTAAGGCACTACGATTACACACAGCCCACACAGAAAATGTAAATGCTATTCCTAGGGGAATTTTGGCACAACTTAAAGTGCGCAGTCGTGGTTATAAGAAATAACTTCCAGGGCTCTATCCTTGATCCACACACATATAAGCCATGCATTATCTGTAAGGTGTCATAGTTTGGTCACCTTCTGACCTGTCTCTGCCTCACATGAAATATAAAAGATAACTGTGTGTGGTTCATCATCTGAATCTCCCTTTCAGTAAGAGCAATTCTATGAATATAAAAAAACACAAAAAACAAACAAAAGACATAATGTGCTTGACTTATTTTCGGCATATACAAACCCACCATAGTTATACATAAAAGCGCATCATATACCAATGTCATTTCAAAATTACGGATCAATAATGCCCTCATTATGGTAATGATACCGATCAATAAACTGTATGAGAACCTTAGGACAAATTGTATAATGTAATATGCAGGCCCATTTAGCCAGGGACCCTGGATCTCTGGGTCAACCCTTTATGGGTCACTCATGCATCTAATGCAGCATGCCTATAGGTCGTCATGATGCATGAATGCAGCCCTGGAACTCTCCAGGGCTGCATTCATGCATCATGACGCTGACTCCATGGGGTTTATACACCCCTGGAAGTTTGGCATGATGCTCCAATGAAGTGCTGGCGAGCAGACTTCAGTGGCGGATCCAGGATTTTGAAAAGGATGGGGCGCGGCCCAAAAGTAGGGGCGCATCCCCTGATTTTTAGCAAATTTTGGGGATGGAAATTTACAACTAAACTCTCAAGTAATGACAAACAGGGGGGCCGCGCCCCCACACCCCCTCTAAATCCGCCACTAGACTTGCCAGCACTTCATTGGTGCATCATTCAGAACAATAAGCATGATGCACTTCTGCACCAGCTGCACTTAAAGGGTTCAACCTTTGAACCTCTAATTACATGTAGTGGACCCTTTACCATTGTCGGTATAATACTTGTCAGCTGACCATTTTAATCATATTGGCTACAAGGGGGACTGGAGCTGGCTCTGGCGACATGCGCTGTTAAAAACTGAGCCTACTTTGTCCCTGAGTGTTATCTATCACTATTAGTTTCACTGGGTATGGGTCGAGACTTGAATAGAGGGACGCATCATCTCCGTAGAGTCAGCTCTCCAGTTGCCAAAAAAGAGTTAATTAATGCATTAAGTCATTCTTGCTTCTCTTTATTTTGAAGGTAGTTACTCTATGGGGGCACCATTCATGAGTTATGATGTTGATCATAGTTTTAGCTGGCTCCAACTCATTTCATACAGGGCTAATTAAGATTGCCATGGCTCAAAATATCTCATCTGAGAGGACGGTGGTTGGAACACTGGAGCAAAGCAGCAGGTTCTATTCCCCTGATTAATCCTTAGCTCACCATATATCCATTGTGTGCCCATGGTGACATACGGACACCGCGAGCAAAGGCCTCATGGTTAAACAAATACCGTGTGGCAGCATAAAGAGTTATCCACATGGATGGAACAAAGGTACCAGCCACAGGGCATTAACTTGCAGGGACGTGGGCAGGGGGGCCTGGGCCCCCCAATAATAAAGGAGGTGGGGCCTGAGTATGTCTTGGCCCCCCCCCCATAATTTGCCAAGAATTCATAATAAATTTAACAAGAAGCTAAAACTTTGCATCACAAATCTGATTGATATAGTAATGGAATAGGGACAATGTAGGTCCTGGACCTCAAATTAGACCTAAAATTCATCAAAAGATACTTTTCTATACTAATTTTATATAGGTATGTATCGTCACTATTGTGCTTGAGCCAACAATTCAAGGTGGTCGAGGTGAGGCCCCTGCTGGGCCCCCCTCCAATGAAAATTTGCTTCCTACGCCTCTGACTTGCCACACCGTAATCAAGAACTACATGGTGTTTTGATGTAATTAGTGTCTCTGTCATGGTGCCACATAAATTCAGCCCTGGTGAGTAATTTTAGAACTACATGGTGTTTTGATGTAATTAGAGTTTCTGTCATGATGCCACATAAATTCAGCCCTGGTGAGTAATTTTAGAACTACATGGTGTTTTGATGTAATTAGAGTTTCTGTCATGATGCCACATAAATACAGACCTGGTGGGTAATTTTTCAGCGCTGCAAATATGCACAATGTTGACCCGACAGAGCTGAGACACTCCTGACAGGTTTTCACTATGCAGAAATGCAGTGTTATAGTCAGTACAGTCACCAGCACCACTTCAGGGCATCATGAACACCAAGGGACATAATCCCTAAGGCTTCTTTAGTCTATAGGAGACGTTTTCCCCTCGCAGACCATTTAGTCCTTCGAATTTTGGCATCCTGCAGGCCGCGATTAATTTTGGCAGGACAGAACACCTCAAGATTACTATTACTATTCTAATGATTCAACTCTTCAGACATTAACAAAGAGTAATACCATCTGTTTTAGACTGTAGAACCCTTAATAATGGTCTAATTATGTGGCCCAAGGTCCCAAGATTACAGCCAGACATTTAGTGCAGCAGTATGACAATATCTGCTTGCCCAGCAGCGTTTTTGCCAGTAAATGTGGGTGTCCCGCAAGTTTTGGTATTGACTGCTTCTCTGACCATTAAAAGGTTTAACAGACTCCTGAAAAGCAAGTCACATATTCTACCTCTTTGCCTTGGCTGGTTTAGCTGTAATTGATAATCTGTGTATTGATATGCACTCCATTGATAAAAAAGCTGATTAGTTAACAACATAAGGGGTTACCAGGCATCTTCACATCCCCACATCTCGCTGCAGAAAGGTGCTTTAGCTGATGTAGTGTGCGCCTGATGCGATAACATGTTATTCATTATCATGCGCAGTACACCCCAGGTTTTGTCCTGTTTACCCATAACGAGGCCAGGCCTGAGGCTGAGTCCATCGGGAGCTGTGTTGTGTAAGTAATGACTGCCTCGTCCTCCTGTATACCGGGTTCCAGCTGGGCTAATTGAACCTACCTCAGCTGGTATGGCTCTTTGATTAAATTTAGTGATTTGTACATCCTTAGTGTGTCGAGTGCTGTTGACAGGGTGAAGTGGCTGGGTCATGGGGTGTTGGGGCAGCAAGCAGGGTTTTTAGGGAGTGATCATTTTTTAACAACAGGGGTCGTAGTTGGTTTTCTCACGGATGCACCAAAAAGAACAACTCCAACCCCCTGCGAGGGTCAAAATTGTTTTCAGCCCTGGGGAAAAAAGGTTCGCAAACACGTCCTTTTGATCTATAGTTTCTTTTTCAAAAAACAGGTAAAATCATTTTGGTCCCCCTCAGAGGGGCTGAAAAAATGTGTCCCTGGTCAAGGGGTCGAAAAAATATTGGTTCAAAAATGATCACTCAATTAGTTATGTTTTTTTTCCCACTCAACCCATCGTTTAACTAAATATGATGAATCGTCCATGTCACCCAAAGGCTTGTAATTTATGTGAGTTGATTAAAAAGGGTTTAGGAGTAACCTCCTTCCACCACAATGATTATTGTTAACAGGTTATTAGTGAACAAAAAAAAATATAAATGTATTCACCATTTTCAATTTTGTGCCGTTTTGAATACTATAGAATGGTCCTTTATTGAGAGATAATTCCGATTACTGACCTATTTTAGCCTATATATCAGAATAGACCCCCTCCCCATGATCGAGACCTCTGGACCACCCGCTAAATCCTGTTCCTATGGAGGGTGTGCAGGTCTATGTTCCCAAATTGAATACAACGGCCCCATGGGTTATGCCACTATCTGGTCAGCCCTATGGGGCTATAGCAATCTTATTGAGGGTCAGCATGTTAAATCAATGCAGTGCCCGTATGACTCTTTGGAGCATTGTATAGGCACACCATAACAACAAAAGGTTAGTGGACCTGGAGGAATAATGCAGTCTTTGATGTGATGGGGGTTACTTGTGTGGAGGAATTTCCCTGAGGAAATAGCTGTTGTTCGGTAGCACATTTATAGACACAGGCCCTGTTGAGTGCTATTTGAAGGTCGACTATTCATAGTCATCTTCATCTATTAATGACCAGGGTGTAAATAGTCTTCTGAGGCTAGTTAACAAAGGCTCCTCCCATTTAGCACCAAGCCAACACTTAGATGTGTGAGCCCCCATCATACCGGCATCCTGTGTCATCCCTTTGACAACTGAATATTGCCTTCTTGCTACATTAGATTGCATGGATCATGCAGGCCCTACGCGGTTGATACATTCCCAGAGCGTTGGCACCATGCGCCAATGAATTGCTGGCCAGCAGCCTCGCAATCATCTCATTGGTGCATCGAGGTGTCAATGGGCATGATGCACTCCTGCATCAAAGTCCCTTAAAGGGGAAACATGATGCACAAATGATGTGCTGAAGGGTAAACATCAGTACACAAATGCAGTCCTGGTGAGAAACTCACCTTGGTTGCATTAATGCATCATGAAACCAAAAACCATGATGCATTAATGTAATAGAGGATCTCAAAGGCTTAGAGGTTAAACCTTAATGAGACACACATGTAAGGCTGATGGGTCTTTCTGCCCTTGCTGCATTGGTGCATCCTTGGCTTGACAAGTTTCAAGCCAGGACTGAATTCATGCATCATGACAACCAATGGACACACTGTATTAAAGTCCTCTGTTGCATAAAAGGGTTAAAATTGTGGAGATCAAGGCTAACCTCGACCTGAGCCTTGACGCATACAAGGCCAAATATGCAGTGTGTTCATGTGACTGCCAGCTTGGTGGTCACATCCATACATGATATATTGTTGGTATAGAATGTTCACAAAGGTAATGCTATTTAATTGATGGGGGGTCCACTGAGCCAAATTTTTCAGATACCTAATGAGTAGCTTATTAGGTGATTCATATTTAAAAATGAAAAATAAGTGAATAATAAATGATAAATAGATATAAATAACAAAACTGAATAGTTTGGGAATGATTTGCCAGGGTTAAGTTATAGCTCTCGAGCAGTGATTGCGTGAGGTCAGAATTCATAATTGAAATTTTCCTTTTTTTATAAGAATTAATTTGAAATACACACTGATGCAGTGAATTGTCTTGAAAGTCTTGATGAGCCACATTATATAATGTACTCTGATTTGCTAGAGTTGCTCTTCAGATGGTAACAGATGGTCTGACATGGTAGAAAATACAATTATACAATTAGGGTAATACAGAAGCCCTCTAATTATGTTTTACCCTTTAAAAGGCGCTAATGCATTGATATATCATGCCCAATGGTCATTGTGATGCATGGATGAATCCCTGGTGAGTATCTCGCCAGAGCTAAATTCATTGATGCATCATGACAACTTATCAGCATGATGCATTCCTACATCAGCGGTCTTTAAAGGGTTACCATAATGGTCCGTTTCAGCGCCCGGGCGCTCATTAGTTTCAATCCCTCTCTACCCCTGGCCCTTATTCGAGGCGGCGCTTATTTGAATGCTGGTTTCAGTGCTTAAGATTAATTTCAATACCCCTGTACCCCAAGCGCTTATTTGAGACTGGTGCTTATTTGAGACCCTGGTGCTTAAACAGGCCACTACGGTATCTGGTACCTCCTTTATATACTCTATATTCTTCACCTTCATTAATAACTAATGACCTCCTTTATAATTTCTTTTGTGTATATCCTAAAAAATTAATGTGACTTAATGTTCTGCTGGTCCTGTATGCTGCAGCTGTGTCACACGCTGATGGTATTTTTGAACTAATGGATCGATAGTTGACGCATTGTCAGGATGAGACTGATCAATTTCCCATATGGGAACTCTTGGATGAGTTTGTTGATGCCATTTGAAAATCTGGAATCTCTAATATATTTAATAGAATCAATATCTCCCACAATGAATTCAGAACTGCATAATTTATGTTACCTCAATCATATTGTTGTTGTTTTTGTACATGAAGAATGGCCTCTGACATTGCTGTCTGGCTCTTTGACAGAAATCAAATGGTTCAATATTATTGATGGCCCATGCCTGCATTAGTAGTATGAACTAAAAAGAAAAACATTGCTGAAATACAAATATAGATAGAATTTGAGTTGTCAATACACTCTAGTACAGTGGTTACATTGGGCAGTCGTTGCACAACATCAGTTTTAGTAATATAGTGTATTACACAAATGCCATATCATTGAGCACTGTTGAATTTGGAATTTGGCAATCATATAGCTGCATCCACTGACTAAAATGTACTTTAGATTATACATTAGTTTTACCAAGTCGATACACTTGATAGCGCTCCAGTAGCCCTGCTGCTTACATAGGTATGTCCAGCATCTACTCCCAGGGCTTCATAGGTTTACCCTTAGTGCACAGACACCCCTCACAAAAATGCCCATTTGCAATGTAAGCAAGAGGTCTTAGGTCTTAGAAATTAAAGCTGGACACAGAGAAATAGTGTTATAATAATCACTTACAATCAATATTTAAAGAAAATAATGAGTCAAACATAAGGCAGATCATGAGAAACATAATGTGGATAGCAGTATTCTTAGTGCTCTATCATGATTGTAGTTCACTGTAAAAAGTAACTGTTGAATCTACCAGAGATCCTCACAAAACTGAACAGTGAACCACCACAATTGTATTCATTGAACCAGTGTAATTTTTAGAAGAAGCCCAAGCTGGCAGTATGTTGAAACAAGGAATTTCTGAGGAAATACCAACAGCTCTCTGGTAACTTTGGGAGGAGGATTGCTCCATGATTTCATTTTATTTTAACAGTGTTGCTAGGGTCTTTACATCGATCAAACTTTCACCTTATCCAACTAGAGCTAAGCCTAAAATGCCAAAAAGAAAAAAAAATATAAGAAAAGTCGGATCTTGAGTTTATGAATTGGTCTATATTCTCACAAATATCTGGCAAATTGCAGCTGGTTTCAATATAAGTTGCTGTTGGTTCTCTGGCTGGTTATAAGCTCAGGTTGAAGAAAGATGGGCCTGAGTCATGCAGTATAGCTTTTCATCCTCCAGCCAATTTCTAGCTGGTTCTGACATATTGTAGGTGGATGCTTTCTGGCAGCCTTGTGTATAATCAGTTGAACCAAAGTGTGTGGTAGATAAATGTAAATTCGTGTTATTGATCAGCCCCTGTAGTGTATGTGTTATCACCCATAGTGTAACAGCCAACAACAACCGCCCTGGGACCAGCCCCTACTGGTGGATCAACATACACACTTAACAATAGTCCTTCTGAGGTTAGTCTGCCATGGGGGGAGCAAGTGAGTATTGTTGGCCAATCAGAAGAGGGAGGAAGATTGGCATACAAATAAGGGCAACACAAGGCTAACATAAGTCTCATATCTACCCAGGCCTAGCATGTGAAGGTACAAATAAGGCCAACACTAGGGTGACATATAAGTCCTATATCTACTTAGGCCTAACATATAAAGTTGCAAATAAGGCCAGCACAAGGGTAACATACAAGTCTTATATCTACCCAGGCCTAACATGCAAAGTTGCAAATAAAGCCAACACAAGGGTAACATACAAGTCTTATATCTACCTAGGCCTAAGATGCAAAGGTGCTGAAGGCAGTATCAAACTTTGTGGAACAAATGAGCTTCTGGTCAGTTTTTCCTTACCCTTCTTTCCTGAACATTTAAGCTCAGAGATTTTGGGTTTGGTAAATGTGCCATCATCTCCATTGAAAGGTACTTTCAACCGACTAACATGAGCACATTTGTGAAAAAACACAAAAATAAGTCAGAACTGCAATGAAAGTGACTGCTGCAGGTGAAGCATTTTTGTTCAAAACTACCTTTTCCTGAGTAATAGGGTGCAGTTAAACTGTACGATACTCCTGTTCATGCTTCAAGATGACACGGATTCCCTAGCGCCAGATCATTGGTACTATCACTACTTCATTGGCACTTGATTTGATGAAAAGGCTTAAAAAGCATGCAGGTATTAGCCAAAGCCATGAAGCCATGCTCACTGCACCACATAAATTGAGGATTCACTGGACACTAATAGGGGGTATCCTGATGAATCCTGGTGAATTCAATTTTCATTGTGTGTGTGCATTACCCTGCCCTGTCTATCTATGGTAGAGATTTATATGCTATATACATTAGCCAGACGGTTGCGTGTAGAAGAATAGGCCTGGATTCAAGCGGGAGAGTCATGTCTCATCACCCGTGAATAACTTTCATGCAAGCATATATCTCACAGACCTTGATCACGTTACCATTGGTTATGATGTAACCTTGATCCCTTGTTGGGTGTTTCTAAGCCTTTGTATAGTAAGGGTATGATGTCCATGGTCAGTTTCCAGTGGCTTATTGCCTCTCCTACAAAACTGGACTCAAAGTGTGAATAAACGCAGAGTAGAAAAATAAATAAAATTAAGATGTTGCAATCTAGAGGCATGTAAAGGATTCTTTATTTGGGGGTAATAGCGTCGACTGGCTGGGCCAATATGCTTTATATAGGGTCCCTTTCAATAATTTTGGGGAGGGGCATGCAATTCCAATAGTTTGGGAGGGGGAAGGTGAACCCAGACCCCCTGCTCCCCCTAACATATGCCAGTGCAACCAGCTGATCATCTAGCCAATATCTGGCTGGTTTTGACAATTGTAGGTGAATGTTTGCTGGCTGCTTCACGTATATAATCAGTTGAAGGAAGCTGCACCAAAATCTACTGTTGGTGTTTGAAAATGGCATGTTATCGATCATCTTTTTCACAACGTTGTTATCATCCATAATGTAATGGCTGACAGTAGACAGAGCCTGCCCACTACTAACCTGGGACCTGCCCCTACTGCCACACATACATTAGCGGTCCATAAAGGGTTAACGGGAGGGTGTTGCTCCTATAGTAAAAGGAAGAGGTGACTAAAAATGCCCTCGTTTCCAGTCCTTTCTTTTCATGTAGCTTGTCCCTTGCTGGTTTGTTGCTCACAAGTGGTCATTCAAGTATGGTGCTAAAAAAGGGGGATTTGAGTAGGTACCTAGTTGGGAGAAGTCAGTCAGTGTAATATATTATAGAGTGTGTGACATGAGTAGGTACCTGATAGTGCAGCTCTCTCTGTTTTAAACAAAGCAGGTGACTTTTCAGAATAATGTGGTGAGTGCAAGTTGAATGGTGAAGAAGAGCATGACTTCTTTTGAAAAGAGGGTACCTACTGACAGCTCTTTTTACCATAGGAGCAACATGCTCCTGGTACCTACTGCTTTATGTGGCTGTTCACTCCTACCCTAATACAAGTCACCCTCGACTGATTTACATTCATAGAAGAAAAATCCTTATTCTTCTCCATCATAACTAAGTAATGATCTCCTTTATGATTTCCTCTATGTATGTCCTAAAAACTTAATGTGAGTTAATATTCTGCTGGTCCTGTGTGTTGCGGCTGTGTCACATACTGATGGTATTTTGAATTAATGGATCGATACCTGACTCATTGTTAAAAACGAGGCTGATCAATGTGCTGTGTGGCAACTCTTGGATGAGTTTGTTGATGCATTATACAGGTCTATATATCCATGACCAATCATGTTTATTTTTTATACTGTCTGATGAGGCCAGATAGAATAATACGTTTCATGGCATCAACCTTGTCTGATAATGCATGATTGATACAGATGTTTGGAAATGGTAAAAGCGACCCTCAGATGATTCTCTGCCATTATATTTGACTATGTGTGGTTTGGCTATGTGGCTTTTCAGGATCCCTGGTAGATTCAACAGCTATTTTTTACAGTCTGGCTCTTCATATCATTTGAAATTCTAGAATCTGTAGTATATGTAATAGAACCAATATGTGCCACAATAAATTCAGAACTGCATAATTTATGTTACCTGACTCATATTGTTGTTGTTGTTGTTGTTGTTGTTGTATATTGAGCAATGGCCTCTGACATTGCTGTCTGGCCCTTTGACAGAATACAAATGGTTCAATATTATTGATGGCCCACGCCTGCATTATCAGTATGGACTACAAAGAAAAACATCAGTGAAATACAAATATAGAAAGAATTCGAGTTGTCTATACTCTCTAGTATAGTACAGTGTGCATTATTATGCAGTCGTTGGACACCATCAGCCTTAGTAATACAGTGTATTGCACAAATGCCATGCCATGGCGAATTTGGAATTCAATTCAGTCTATAAGGAAAGATTTTCCTCTCATAGGTCATTCAGTCCTGCAGATTTTATTATCCAGCAGGCCCAGATTGATTTTGGCATGGCCGAATATATCAAAGATTATCAAGAAAAAGGTAAAGAAGAACAATAATTAACCCTTTAAACTTTACCAAACAGTAATGCCATTTGTTTTAGGCTGTGAAGACCTTAATAATGGTTTGATGTCTAAGTGATAAAAACAAGAGGTCAAGGTCCCAAGGTTACAGCCAGACATTCAGGTCTGCAGTTTGGCAATTTGCACAGGCCAGGCAGCGATTTTGCCTGAAAAAACTGGTGTCTGAATTGAATTGACTGAATTGAATTTGAAATTCATATAACTGCATCCACCTACTTGATTATGCTATACCCTTGGCTATGACCTTGACCATTGCCCTACATTATCTCAGTGTCAATCAAACAATATTAATGCAATCCCACAAGCAGATAAGTATGTTGATAGCAGTAATTACAGAGGCGTAGGAAGCAAATCTTCAATGGGGGGCAGGAGGGCCCCATCACAACCACCTTGAATTGTCGGCTGAAGCACAATGACGTCTATACATATATATAATTTGTATAGAAAAGTAATTTTGGATCTGCCTTTAGGCTCAGACCCCCACTTTCCCTCTCCCATCACTATATAATTTTAATTTGAGATGCAAAGTTTTAGCTTCTTTTCCATTTTGTGTATGAGTTCTTGGCAATTCTTTTTTGGGGGGCCCAGACATATTCAGGCCCCACCTCCTTCATGATTGGGGGGGCAGGTCCCCCTGCCCCCCCCTTTTCTACGCCCCTGTAATTATCAGTGCTGCCTCATGATTGTAGTTGCTAAGGTCTTTCCATTTGCTAAACTCTCACCTTATCAACTAGGACTAAGCCCAAAATGCCAAAAACAAATGATAGAGAAGTAGGATCTAAAGTATTTAAATTGGTCCATATCATAGTTAATACGTGGCCAATTGCAGCTGATTCTAACATTAGTTGCTGTTGGTTCTCTGGCACGTTTGGATAATATCAGACTAAAGAAAGGTGGGCCTAAGTCATGCAGCGTAGCTATTCATCCTCCAGCCAATATCTAGCTGGTTTTGACATATTGTAGGTAGATGCTTTCTGGCAGCCTTGTGTATAATCAGTTGAAGCAAAGTGTGCGGTAGATATTTGTAAATCCATGTTATCGATCAGCCCCTGTAGGGTATGTGTTATCACCTATAGTGTAACAGCCAACAACACGGCCTCCCCAGTACCACCCTGGGACCCGCCCCAATTGGTGGATCAACATAGACACTAAACAGTAGTACTGCTGAGGTTAGTCTGCCATGGGGGGGGGGCGTTAAGTGATAATGGTTGGCCAATCAGAAGGGGGAGAGAGGTTGGCATAATGGTAACATAAGTCTCATATCTTCCCAGGCATAACATGCAAAGGTGCTGAAGGCACTGTCAAACTTTGGTGGAGAAACGAGCTGTTTTTGCAGACCCTTCTTCCCTGAACATATTAGCTTAGAGCTTTTGGGTTGGGTAAATGTGAAGCATGTCCCACAAGTACGACCATCATGTAGCCTTAATATCATCCAAGTTTTTGCATCATCATGTAATATGGAGCCCTTTCCGTTGCATGTGCAAACCGGAGTTACAGTTTGCCATTTTTGACCAATCTGTCCTCCCTACTCTACTAATCCATCCATTTGATTTATCTGTTCTTGATGAACTAAAGACTCACATTAAGTATAGAATTCCCTGTCCTTTTCATAGATTATTCTCTAAGAATCCTACAAGCCCCCCTTCAACCAATGAATGAACTCCTCAGCCTGCTGTGGCAACACAGGGGGTCTAGATGGGGGGTCCCCATGTCACTTCTCGATTTTAAGAAAAGCCCATGTCACATGTCACTAAATTTGTAATTTCCTCTGTCCTTGTCACTTACCTCCATGTCACATGTCGATTTTAAGAAAAGACCATGTCCCATGTCATTATCTTTTTTTCTCCCCTGTCCTTGTCACTAGAGCTCTATGTCCCTTGTCGATTTTAAGAAAAGGCCATGTCACACTGTCGATTTTAGGGGTCTAGACCCCCAACACATGATAGACAAGTGACAGCGCTGGCTTATCATTGGTTAACACAAAGATGCTGAACTTCCGCTGTGTGCCACCAGGGGGCAGTTTGTGAGGTGGAAAGAGGAGGAGGACTACAAAGGAGATCTACTTGGGAGTGTTTAGGTGGCCTAGTGTCCCTTTAAGGGCCTCTGATACATTAAAGCATTATGCCCATTGGTCATCATGATGCATGAATGCAGCCCGGGCAAGCTATTTGGGTTGGCATGATCCTCCATTGAAGTGCTGGTAAAAAGACTCACCGGCACTTCATTGGTGCATCAAGAAGACCAATGGGCATGATGCACTCCTACATCAGAGACCCTTAAATTACTATGGAGGGAGGAGAAAGGGAGATGGAAAGAGACGGGGAGAGGGTGTTAAGTCACTATGAGACACATTGGCCCTTAGGGGGAGAGGTAGGGGTGAACCCGTTTGGTACACTGTTCCCATTATGGTTTTAGCCTAGTCTAGGAGGCTTTTAGAGACATTTAGATAATGTAATGGCATGGTATTATATAATCGACCGACACAAAACATATTGGTACACAGAGGGATGGGTGGCTTTTGCCTGTACAAACTATAGTTATTTAGCACAGCACCACTAGAGCCTGTTCCACTGTACACGACCTGTGGGGTGTTTCAGAAGCCGGACATGATAATGAACATTAAATATCTGTTTCTAAAACTGCAGGCTGCTAAACTTACAACTACAACCATTCTTATCTCTCACCAGTCGTATCTCAGTTGTAAACTATAACTTTAGGTGTTTCAGAACAAGATACAACTGAAGTTATAACTACAGTTATAAATACTTATGACTGGTCTGCGACTGGCCATGGCTGTTTCTAGAGGCTAATCTGCGTGGACCTATTTGGTTCACATGAAACAAGAAATATCAGGTCTTCAGGGAGGAGAAAAACTGCTATCTATTCTGCAGGCATATAATATCACGTGGCATAGATGGATTTCCCTACTAGATCTCTATCTGTAGCCTTATCTATCCCCCTACCCTTGACTCTTTACAGGTCAGGTCAATTGATGTATCTTGCCATTGTTCACTGCGAGGGTTGTGGGAGATGGACCTATAGATCTTATAGAAAATAACCAAAATATACACTCCTACCCCCCACAGTTTTTTGGACTGCTCCGCCTGCCCTGGTCATAATGCATGAAGGCAACTCGGTGCCCTGGCACATGACTCACCAAAGTTGCAACCATGCATCAAACTGACCATTGGTTTGATACACTTCCAAAGGTTCGGCATGATGCGCTGCTGATGTAGCAGCCTCCAAAGAGGTTTAGAGCTGCAAATGGCATTAATGGACAATATTTCCTTTAATGCATGAATACACTCCTGAATGGACATCACAAAGACGACACTTATCCTTTAAGGGTTTAGATGCTCCGTGTGCTATTTGATCATAGATCACTTAGAAAGACGGTGGTATCGATTCTCATCTTAGCTAGCGTAGTGCACTGGCCAACCCCAACTCAGGCAGGAGACACTATCACAGCCACTTCAAATAGAGGCCGGCCTTCCTTATTCTCTGTACAACACCTCTCTAGGCCAGAGCTTTCCTCCTCTAAACTGCTTTGGTCTTCAGAAGGCTGTTACACATCAGCTATTTTTATAAAGAGAGCACTAAGTAGGTACCCTCTCAGATTAAAAAGTCACGCTCTGCTTCACCATTCAACTTGTACTCACCACATTAGATTGAAAAGCCCCCTGCCTTTTTTAAAACATACTGTGTATTGCAAAAGCAGGTACCTTATTTTGTGACTCTTTTTAGTTCTCCTGTTTTGAGCAGCTATCAACTCCATTGAAAGGTACTTGTACCTGACTTACATGAGCACATTTGTGGAAAAACGTAAAAAAAAAAAAAAAGAATCCAGGACTGAAAAGAAAGTGACTGCTGCAGATGAGGCATCAGGCAAATATTTTTTCAACACCCTCCAGAGTAATAGGGTGCAGTTAAGATTGTATGATACTCACATTCATGCTTCAAGATGACACAGATTCCTTAGCCCCGGAGTATGGGTATAAACATTCATCGGCTATAGATTTGTTGAAAAGGCTTATAAAGCACACAGGGTTTAGCCACAGCCATAAGCCATATTCAAACTGCTTGCCTCCTCAAACATAAAGGCAGCATGGGATAAATGACTCTGACAATACCGCAGTATCTTGGTGTGTGAGACGGCTAAATGAGGTGCTGACGCTACCAATGTGACCACACTTTGAAGCCGCCTCCCGCTTTCTTTCAGTCTAAAAAATATTTCTAGTAACCTCTTTAGGTGAAAGACAAAAATTTCAAAAACAGTATCTTGTCAAACTGAAAGAAGCACTGACTCCTATCAAACTAGTCAACATAATGCTTAAGTATGTAGTTACTTTCAGAGATATCTGCAACACCATGGGGCATGTCTGCGTCATTGTACGACTACAAAGTGGAAGCACTGGACCCCTGGTGACCCGTACAGGCTAACTTGATCAGATTCTAATGTGACTAGGTCATGTAAGTTAGTTTGATATGCATGAATACCATGACAAATAGCCACTGAGCATGAAATCCGAAGCAGCCAACAAACCAGATCCAAAGAAAAGGTTTAAGCGTGACCAATAGATACACCATTTTTGTGATGTGGATGCAGGAGCTGATGAGGGCTTTTTGTGTTTATCCCCTGACAAAATCGCTCTACACTCTGAGCCCAAATTGTAAATCGGCTGTAAATACCCCTGTAAGTAGGCAGTAGAACACTTGTAACTACAGCACTATGCACATATATTATGTACATTCATGCCTATACAAGGTAATACTGTATAGCAGAATAAAAACCGTTCTACTGTATATTTACATGGGTGGGCTGACAGTGTAGGCAATCTTTGTATGGGAATGCATTGGTCACTTTTCCTCAATAAAGGTTAGGAGGAGGGGAGTAGTATAGTATGTATCGGAATGGGACTAAAGCTAATCTAAGGATATTACTCACTGGGCATGCAGCCAATCAGAGGCCTCAATTTGGTCACATGACCTGTGACATCACTGGACCCCCATGGTGCATGCCCATATATGATCATGTGACCTTCACCTTGACCTCATTTGCATAATAGGCCATGCCCCTTGACCTAATTAGGTGATTCGTGACCACCTTTTCAGCCAATCAGAGGACGGCATTCTGGTTACCATGATAACATGACCTAATTAGGAGATTAGTGCGATAACGTGACCCCTTGTTTGTAAACACCACATGACCTAGCCAAGTGGCCTAGCCACGTGGTCCCTTATTTCTAAACAATGGGGTGGGGCTAATTATACAAATGAGATATATTGGGTTCTCAGAGTTGATAGTCTGTAGAGCGGTTGGTGTTTCCATGATGAAGGTGGCAGAGAAAGTGTGAGGGAACAAAATTTTACTTTTCCTTATGTACCTGCTCAAGATAAGTCTCTTAACTATGGTTTTAAATAGATCAAAGACTTAAAAGAGATTTAATTCTATTTTCACAGAGACCCTCGCTTGGTAGGGTATCTGTCTGTTTTTGATTTTCACCTACCGTTTGCTGTAGGCATGGATCCCTTAGATTATTAAGTGTGGTTGGTCCCAGAGGGAAAAGATAAAAGACTTAAAGGGTCTTATCCCATAGTTACAGAGATTCTCCTCGGTAGGCTGTCTGTTTGTTTGATTTTCACCTGCTGGGGTGGGGGGGTCCAAAGAATTAAGTTATTTTAATATTAGTGAATCACATATAAGCCATATATTTTACAATAGAGCACTGCTGTGTTTTTTGCAAGCCACCAAAGTGAGGGGTGTGTCTTATACATGAGGATTTTGTACTTTAGAGTAGTACTAAACTGCTAAAAAACATGCTTGTATGTGACACTAGACCATACAACTAATATTAAAGACATATGCTGGTGGATGAGTGGTAAAGAAGTTGTGTTGATTTTTGCCTATACCACTGGATATCAGAAGTTGTGTTGATTTTTGCCTATACCTTTGGATATCATTAGGTTTATATATAGGGATGAAGGAAATGTAAAAATAGTGACATGTCACCGAGCTTAATTCTCTGGGAAAGGGGTGTAATGAAGGAAGGTCTATAGGAGTGAATGGGATAATCTATGGCCTCATTTCCTGCTAAAATATCATTCATGTTCTGTTGCTATTTTCAAATACCTTTGGATTATGATAGTTGGATATGTATAGAAGTGGAAAATGCAAAAAGATTGTGTTGATTTTTGTCTATACCTCTGGATATCATTAGGTTTATATATAGGGATGAAGGAAATGAAAAATAGTGACATGTCACCGAGCTTAATTCTCTGGGAAAGGGGTGTAATGAAGGAAGGTCTATAGGAGTCAATGGGATAATCTATGGCCTCATTTCCTGCTAAAATATCATTCATGTTCTGTTGCTATTTTCAAATACCTTTGGATTATGATAGTTGGATATGTATAGAAGTGGAAAATGCAAAAAGATTGTGTTGATTTTTGTCTATACCTCTGGATATCAATATAGGTTTATATATAGGGATGAAGGAAATGTAAAAATAGTGACATGTCACCGAGCTTAATTATCTGGGAAAGGGCTGTAATGCAGAAAGACCTATAGGAGACAATGGGAAAATTTATGACCTCATTTTTTGCCAAAATGTCATTCATGTTCTGTTGCTATTTTCAAATACTTTTAGATTATGATAGTTGGATATGTATAGAAGTGGATAATGCAAAAAGATTCATATATGGTCAACCTCACTTTTGTGTATTGGACCATTTAAGTACAACATACTTCCAAAATGATATTCACATTCAGGTTTAAAAATATTTGCCTTTTTCTTATCTCAACTGTGATGTATGGAAAGTATGAATGTCCTGGATTTTAAAACGAGCTTTATATATTTTCTAAGTTGAGGCAAAGTCTATTAAAAGTGTGATACAGAAAGTGTCAGGTGTAGCCCTCAGTGCAGTGCCCTTCAGTGTGGATACTATTAGGACCGTGAGACCTGACGAGTGAGTAGGGTGTAGACCTACCTATGTATATATCCCCAGGTGTCACCAGTAGGGTAGCCCTGTGGATTAGTTCTCCAACTTAACTCTAAATTGGGAGCGCTGCTGTTCATATGCACAGACATGGACACATGTCCTCATTTGTGACAGTGATGTATAATCAGAATTTTCTCGTGATGAATATTCACTCTAAAAATATCCACAATTCCTATCATGGATTCTCATCAAACTGAACAATGAACCACTGTTGTTGCATTATAGTGAATCGGTGTAGTTTCTACAATGAAGCAGTACAGTACACACTGTAGTACAAGGAATCTCTGGACTTTTCTCACCCATTAAAAGGATCTATCTTCTCCTTTTTTCTATTCCCTCAGGTGTGTGTGGTCCACATATGCACAGACACTGACACATGCCTCTGTGAAATTGTGTAATGTTGTTCTCACTCACTCACAAGGAATCTGTGCGAAAATGACGATGGTTCTGTGGCAATGTTGGGACAAGGATTTTACCGGTTTTTTTTTTATAATTTCACCTACCTTACACAACTTTAAAATTTAGTCACCCACATTTAATTTTAAAGATTTAGAGAATTTAAACTATACAAAAGTCATAAAGACACGTTCAAAAATTTTCTCACCAACCAAAAAATTGATAGAGCCAGTGTATCAGCGTCAAGTCGAAAGCACGATATTATCTGTGGACATACAAGGAGCTGGGTCCTGCATGCAACGACTGTGGTTATAGTGAAAATAAGTTTGAAAATATCTTTGAGAACACACTTTACATCGGTACCCACACAGTAATGTTGTTCCCATTTTTACTGTGAAGTCAAGACGTGGCACACAGCCAATGTGAAGGCTTGACTTTTGTGTTTATAAGAAGTCAGTCAAAAAAAAGATTATTGGTGTCCATGTGAAATTGTGTAATGTCGTTCTCGCCATGAATATGTGAGCCAGCAAGCAGAAATGGGGTTCCTGCGGGATTTAGTACCTGTTTTAGCCACCAGGGGGCACCACTATGGGCTAGAATAGGAAAGATATGCCTAAAACAATTATAGGGTACTTTTCTATGGAGAATTCAATGATTTTTGATAGAATGTTATATTTTGGGTGAAAAGGTTCCAAATTAGGCTTGTAAAAAGAACGTTTTTGGGCCTAAATAGACATTTTTTGTTGATTTTTGTGACCATGGAAACATGATTTCCATTCTAAATAGGAAAATCAATGATCTCATACCATTTCTAGATCAAAAGTTATAGCCAAAAGAATAAGAAAATTATGCTAATTTAGCTAATTAGCATAGTTCACTAATATCAAAATAACTTTATTCTTTGGACCCCCCCTACCCCGGCAGGTGAAAATCAAACAAACAGACAGCCTACCGAGGAGAATCTCTGTAACTATGGGATAAGACCCTTTAAGTCTTTTATCTTTTCCCTCTAGGACCAACCACACTTAATAATCTAAGGGATCCATGCCTACAGCAAACGATAGGTGAAAATCAAAAACAGACAGATACCCTACCAAGCGAGGGTCTGAAGAGTGAACGCAAAATGTGTATCATCATATTGCTATACTTACGATGCCCGAAGATTCTCTTGGCCTGGTTCCAGGCATTGCAGCACTTTGTACACATAGTCAATAAAGGAGGCACAATGAACATTGCAGGTCCAAATGAGTATGTAAGTATGCCTATTGCAGCCTCCGCTGGTTCTATTGTATCACTGATTGTAGGTTTTAGGGCTTAGCTCATGGTGGATATGGCCAGTTCCTATCTACTGTCTGTACATCTTATCCATGCCAGGACTGGAAACGTGAATGAATATAGTTCTTAGAAAAATGCTGCAGCAAAGACGGATATTCAGAAGATTTCTATTTGGGGGCCCAAGGAGCTTGGCTTCAGCGGGCCACTTTACTATTATATAGTTTTTATCTGGATGCTCCCAATATTGGAGGGGGGTCATCCCCCCCCCTCCTTCTCTACCCAGTGCAAAGAATTGATCATCTATAAAATACCTGGCTGGTTTTGACATTCGTAGGTGGATATTTTCTGGCTGCTTCAGGTATATAATCAGCTGAAGGAAGCTGCGCCTAAATCCACCGTTTGTGTTTGTAAATGGCATGTTATTGATCGACTTCTGTAAGGCCGTTGTTATCGCCCATAGTGTAATGGCTGGCAGTGGAGTTTGCCCACTACTACCCTGGGACCTGCCCCTACTGCCACACCAATATACACACACTGGATAATAGGCCTGATCGGGTTATAAATACTGCCACTAGGGGGAGCTAGTGATCATTGGCCAAAACAAGGGCAGCATGAATCTTATCCACTTAGGCCTGATGTGCGATGCAGAAATATTATATATATATATATATATATATATATATATATATATATATATATATATATATATATACAGTCTCAAAGTACACTGTAAAAATACCTGTTGAATCTATCAGGGATCCTCGTTAGATTGAACAGTGGACCACCATAATTGAATAGTATTGAACCTGTGTAGATTTTACTAAGAGCCCCAGGTGGCAGTACAGTGGTACACAAATATACCAGCAATCTCCATGGAGATAACGACGGATTTCTGACAACTGGGATGAGGATTGTGCAATTATTTCATTGACTTTTTTTACAGTATAGGGAGCAAGAATTTCTTAGCCTCTCTATCATATTTCCAGTTGACATTCACAGGTTGGTCAAGTTAAGAGGAGGGAAGAGAAGATGACAAGCCCTCTCATGTATACCATGATTCTGCTAATCACTGATACCCCTGCACTGAGTCAAAACTTGTTCCTTTTATATCTAAATACAATAGATAGCATGTCATTCATCCATTGAGTATTTTAATTGTAACGGTTGAATAGGTTAATCACTTCCCAGAAAAGCTATTCTGGGTTAGCAGGTCGCCCCATGGGCGCCGCCATTACTGGAGCTTGTTACCAGCGAGTTCTACCGATAAGACCCATCAGATGGGTACCAGTGAGCCACCGCGAGGACCGCAGTTAATCGTTGGGCTTATCTCATTGGCTAATAAATGATCCTGCTAAGGCCGTATAATCGACCATGTTTCATGGAGCATGACAACTGAATGAAATTCCATGTAATGGGAATCAAAATATGTCAACAGTTCCTAGAATTCACATTGGGCTTGTTGTCCATGGTCAAGACACTCAGTTTTACCTCATGCCTGAATCAAGGATAACCAACCATTGTGCTGGTTTATTCATGTACCATTCCCTTACTATAGATCAGTCTGAAGTGACCGGTCCATGGCCTATGTATGACAAACTATTCGAGGCATATTCTCTTACAGTTATTGTAGTGCCAGCTGGAGGCCTTTGCGAAAAGATTGAGAATTCAATTCTTACTCTAGCTAATGCACCTTCTAGTTCCTCATGATTCTCCATCCTGATTCCCACTTTATACTATGATGGAATTGACTTGCTCTGAATTAGACTCTGTTGAAAAAGGTTAGGGGAACTGGTTCCATGATTGGTTCTATGAGGAGGGAACTAGCTGGGAATTGGTTCTCAATTTGGAAGCATTAAATTCATCATTCCCGACCACCCCTAAACCACTTCTATGACCAATCTCCTTTTGGAAACCGAACAGAGAATTGATTCCCTGAGGTCAATTAGTTCCATTTTGGGAATAGCACCTCGAGCTCCAACAGAATCAGACCAAATCTTTTCGCAACAGCCTCCTGGGCACTTAAACAGGCTATTATGGTACACCAGTGAGTTGCTACAGTCGGGAATGAAAGCCAATGACTGCAGCCAGCTTCCTTCCTCTGGCTTTAGCTCACAGACATGAATTTATCTAGACAAGTGACAAGCTTGGCTTATCATTGGTTAACACAGACATGCAGAACTTCCACTATGTGCCACCAGGGGGCAGTTTGTAAGGTGGAAAAGAGGGATGGGAGCAACCATAGAGCTGCACCTTGGGACCTGAGGGGAGCCTAGCCCTTTAAGGGCCGCTGATGCATTAATGCATCATGCCCGTTGGTCGTCATCATGCACCAATGAAGTGCTGTCAAGCCTGCTCACCAGCACTTCATTGGAGCATCATTGAGAATTTATGTCTCAACCCCGGAGAGTTGGAATGATGCTCCAATGAAGTGCTGGTGAGCAGTCTCGCCAGAACTTCATTGGTGCATGATGACGACCAATGGGCATGATGCACTCCTGCATCAGTGGCCTTTAAAGGGAAGGACAGAGTGGTGATTAAATCTAGGGTGCTGATCCATGGTGGCTGATCATAGGTTTGGCCATGGTCATATGGGGCCATTAGGGAAAAACCTCTACCAGAAGATGCCTAGATATCAGCATATATCTTTGAACATCAGCACATGTTTCTTGCCATCAGAAAAAGGGTGTATTCTATTTTTAGATGTCATAGCAAATACTGCATTGGCCTTTATAAGCCAAGGGTCTTTAAAATTATATAATGACTAGTTTTGAATATGCACTGGGGGTACAGAGGTATTGAAATTCTAAAATCCGTTCTAAAGCCTTATGTCCACAGGGCGACAGAATTTGTACCAACAAAATCCATCATTCATTTCTGACGATAGCACCACGTTTATTGGCAGATAATTGAAAAGTCGGACAACAAAATGACTTCCGCCGATAGTTTCCGGTGACAAATACAATTCTATCACCCATTTCCAATGATAATATCCAACATGTTTGATTTTTGTCGTTGGAAATGGATGCTGGAAGTGATTTTGTTGGCAGAAATTTGGTCGATAAACAATTCTATTACCCTGTGGATACACGGCTTAAGCCTAGCCCTAGTCCTTATTGTAAGGACTAGGGCTATAGACTAGTTGAAAGCAATTAGTGCCCTGCTGATTATACATCCCAATATAGGGTATAGTATAGAGCAGCACATGGGCGAATCTCCTGAAGATTCTTACTCCAATAGGTGTTTCAGTGTTTTTGTGCCTCAATTGTTCTTAGATATGCTGATATGATACTGTGTTCTGTTATGATCAATCCCTTACAAATTCACTATTATTTTTGTAGGATTGTTACCAAATTCATACTTATCTATACTCATCTATTATACTTTGACACTGTTTTACAGCAACATGTAAATGAAACTAAAGCTTCATTGTTGCAATAAACACGTCAAAAAAAAAAAAAGAAAAAAAGAAAAAAAAGAAGCCTTCCTCTACAATCAGGGTGGTGCACTATACCACAGCCTTGTACCAATGGACACCAGAGTCTATAAACTCCGACTGTTACAGAACCATCAACCTCCCTGTCTGTCCCCCTTAAACTGATCCGAATACAGGCTTATATGAACACGCTATGCCCTTTTGTATTCATGAAGATGATAACAACCTTGTTGAACCTGTATAGCATTTTCACATCATACCGGGGGTTTGATGCACTTTGCAAAGGCATGATGCAAAACTGCTGGTGAGTTCCTCAACAGTGCTGCATTGGTGCATCATGATAATAAGAGCAAATCACAGCATCATGCCATCCTTTAAGGGGTTAGATGCTCTGTGTGCTATTTGATGAATAGATCAGTTAGAAAGTCTGATGGTATTGATTCTCATCGTCCCTAGTGTAGTGCACTGGTCAACCCCAACTCAGGTGGGAGACGTTATCAGTCAGTTTAAATAGAGGCAAGCCAACCCCGGTCTCTTTGTAACACCTTTCTACTATAGGCTCGGAACCACTGCTTTTTTCATCAGCACTGCTTCAATGTGCTATCTGGAAGAATACGCAGGGTGCTGGTCTGGGATGCAGGCTAGACAAAGTCAGGATATTTCTTCCAGATGGTGTGAAAAGCGTTAAAAACCTTGGGAATAAACGTCCGGAAGAAAAAGGTTTATTCTGTCTTGCAGTAGGAGAAATGGAAGCATACACAGGTGCAAGAATTGAAATTGATTCACTTTAAGATATTCATCAGTGCACTGTTCTTGTGTCCCAAATGTAACTTCCTTGAATATGAATAGTATCCAATCAGTGAGTATGCAAAACACCTGGGGTTGTCTGTTTTTAATTGAAATATCACACACTACAAACATGCTTTTAGGAAGATCAGTAATCAAGTATTAAGGTCTTATCTCACTTCCAGTGTTCTCTGCTACAGCTTTTTAGGACCCTACCATTATTGGCATGGCTATACCTTTATCAGCATTCAACACGAGTCTGAAGCATTGCCTCCCGTAGGACCGGTACAGACTAACTAGATTAGATTCTAACAGGACTCTCTCATGCAACATTAATTTGATATGTATACATGTCTGCCTACTTTGAATGGCTTTGGGGCATGAGATCAGTTGCTGCACATATATCATTTTGGATATATACAGACACTGGCTTTCTATATGTGTATTTCATTGTAAGCAGACTTGCCCAAGGCAATGTTTCAGTTTCATTGTACAATGCCTTCCATGATCATTGTCTGACATGCAATCACTATAAACCATCAGTTTACCAATGATTTCTCCTGGCCAGGAACTAACTCAATATGTACAGCCACAATTCTGGAGTTCTGTATGTGTATGTTTGATAGGTGCTCGCAGTGTATGTACACTCTCAGCCCGAATTGTAAATAGGCAGTAAAGACCATTGTACTGCGTACACAGCAGTGCGCAGTCTGACAGTGTAGATCACGATAAAACATCACTGGGGTCGTCATAATGAGCAGCATGAAATAAGTGAGCCTTTATCTGTAATACTCAGTGACCCAGCACTTAAACAGACCACTGATATATATATATATATATATATATATATATATATATATATATATATATATATATATATATATATATATATATAATTATGTATAAACCCCTGCTACAAAAAATGCCCCTCCCTTCCACCCTACAGATGACATCAACCAGTAATTCCACTATTCCCCTGTATGTAATCTATTGCCTCTCGCACCCTTTCCCTCCCATGGCAGCAATCTTACAAATCAATACCCTTATCCTTATCTAGACAGATCTAGATGAGGATGCCCATCTGCAATCCTATATATAGCTATAGCCTTAAAGATTCCATTAACCCTTTCTGCATTATCTGAATATGCATTGTTTACTGATTATCTAGGGAATCATGAATCAATGCTTTTCAAGTGATATCTAGGAGGACAGGTGCACTGAGGTCATTTCAGTCCCTTACTGCATAAAGACGCCACCTTTGACATCCAGCCCCATATCACAGGCACTGCAAGCAAGTTTCTGTAAGTGTGATCAATGGGGCCGTCCTTGATATATTTATCAGTGCAATAGGCATTTCAATCAATACCCCAAGTATTACTTCCTAAAACATCATGAACAGCATCCCATTGGTAGATACAAAAAAAAGATGTGGAGGGTTATCTGTTGAATCAGAAATTTGCATACTACAAACATGGCTTTAGAAAGATGCATAGAATGGCTGAGGTCTCTGCTACAGCTATTCAGGACCCTACCATTGTTGGCATGGCTATCTCTATCAGCATACAACACCCGCCTGGAGCACTGTCTCCCTCGGGACCGGTACAGACTAAATAGATTAGATTCTAACATGTGGGACTCTGTCATGCAACATTAATTTGATATACATGTCTGCATTTTTTGAATGGCCTTGGAATTTTTGGTTGCTATATATACAGACATAGATTATTTTGGATGTGGATACTGCAGAAACAATTTTTCTTTTTGTGTATTTCTGAGGCAAAGTGATGTTTCAGTCTCTTTTTCAATGTCGCCAATTACCATCTGACATACAATTACTGTGTACATCTATCAGTATACTGGTGATTTCTCCTGGACAAAAATAGTTGAAGGTGTATAGCCGCAATGTGTGGATGTATGTACAAAGCAGTTAGTTTTCGGTTTTCTCCCTATCACCTATGACGTCATTGGTGACGTCATGCTGCCTCAGTGACATCACCCGCAGTGGCTAGCGCTGGAGTGGCAACTCCTATCTGTGGTCCTTGCCACATTTTTCTTGTTTTTAATGAAGCAGCACATTATAAACACTGTGGTACAAGGAATCTCTGTGAAAATATGATGGATCTCTGGCAACATTGGGACAAGGATTTCACCATTATTCTAATGACTATAAATTATTTTTTACAGTGATATATCAAAGACTGTGGTTATATATAGAATCTAAAATCAAACTTAGAAATCACAACTTTCCTTTTCTTACTTGGTTAAGTTCTTTCGTAGTGTAGGGGTATGGTATTTTACACTTTAACGTTCATGCACCCGTGAGACTCAGACCTAGGTCCTTCGGGTGTGGTGGGGGAATCCGGATGGCAGGTGGCAGCACCTGCCTCTGGGTTCGTATCCACTACACCAGGGGGCCTACCACTCGTCCGCCACACGTCACGTGGCCGGTCTGAGTTTCGCGGGCTTTTCCCCTATATAAGGCTGGTCCTAGCCCTAGGTTCCTCAGTAGTGGTTTACCCACTGCTCAACCAGGTTGTTACCCGAAAGGGTAACCGAATGCACTAGCAGCATGTAGTCCTCTGAGGCTGTGATCGTATGTAACGCAAGCTATGAAATAAAAGCTCGGTTGCCTACCCGGAAACTTTTCTCTCTCTTCGTTATGATTTAATCTAACTTAACGAGACGAACCACTACACTGGTGCCGTGACCAGTTGGTCTTCGGGTAAGCGCAGTCAGAAATGACTGAGCTGAGCCCAGTTAGGGGAAATGGCCCAAATCGTGAGCTAGACTCCCCGATGGAGGATGGTGAAATCAAGTCACCACCCCAAGGTACGGAGTGGAGGGATCCACTAGAACACTACCCTGATGGGTTAGAAGATGTAAGAAGAAACTTACATCATGAACTGGATGAATTTGGAGACTCCTTATTCATGCCAGGAGGTACTTCGAAACCTGCACCAATGCATAAAAGTACTGCTCAATTTGGTAAATTACCATTTGAGGTACCAAAGCCTAGTGCAGGTATGTTTGAAACTCCATACAGTTCTCGAATTAAACACCAAAAATGTGGATTCGAAAAGAACAAAATGGACGAGCTTGAAGACATGAGAGCTGAATACGAGAAGATCCAGAAGGATCTTATTACACTGACCGGAACCCGAGACAAGATTCTGACTGAAAACAAACAGTTGATATCGGAACGTCTCGATTACGATCAGAGTTGTAGACGCCAACAACAATTGTTGTTGGATCAGATGGAGAAAGAAAAGCAAGATTTTCAACTCCAGCACGAACAGTATCGTGATGCACTATATACGGCGGATCTGGAATACAGAGCCTCGTATGATGAGTTGAATAGAACTAAACAAGAGTTAAATTCAACTCAATCGGCCTACGGCAAGTATCAAGAAGAGCTGAAGAAAATAGAATCAGCCTTCAAAGATGCTCGGGAAACGTACCAAAAACAGACCGATGAGCATGAAAAACTCAAAGATCAATTGATACGCGAATCCACAGATTTGGCTGTTAAACAGACTAAAATGATGGATGATTATTCCGAACTGGAGGCTAAAGCTATCCAGATGTCAAAGTATCTAGAAGATACTGGTCGTGCAGTAGGCACTCTTGAATCAGACTTCACTGTTTCAGGAATTGCCCTAAACACGACAAGTAACCAGATGTTCTCTTTGAGGGGCAATGACGGGGTAACAGAGACAACTGTACCTCGTTATGAAGGAGTAAAGAGTCATCAGGTTAGATTTACAGATAATACCTCTATACCTCTTGGTCTAGGTACGGGAAATAAAGGGGATAATTCTGCGAGTGGAGCTAAACAAAGCCGCTCGGCAGGAAGCTCCACCTTTGACGGCGGATGGCCACAACAGTCACCTTTAGGGGGACCAAATGGCCCGTATGCCCAGTATGGATGGAATCAGTCCCAAACAGGAACGAATCCGTCCAATGGTAACACCCGGAACACGTCCGGAGGAACAACCGGACGAGCACCCGGAGGTTCCAGTACAGCTGGGGGGCAATCCGGATGTGATCAAGGATCCGGACCCTCAAGCGATCGTTCCAGGAGCAGACCCTCTGCCAGTGGGACTGGTTTCAATAATGGAAATCAGTCGTATGGAACAGGAGGAAACACTAATCCCAATAGTGGTTTCTTTAGCTTTGGTGGAAATACACAACCCACCAATGGTCCAGGGCCGGCTCCCCAAACCAGTGGATACACCTTTTCACAGGTGCCTCCATACGGAGCAGGGGGATCAGGAGGTGGAGGAGGACCACCATCCGGAGGCTTTGGAAGTACTTATGGTACGAATCCTCCAAGGAAAAAGAGACTCAGTCGCCGAGTATCTCTTTCTCCAGGGTTACAAGCGCTGCATGATTCTAATGCAGCGATTGCTAACTTAGGTGTTGATTGTTACAATCAAGGTCTGGACGATACGGAGATCATGGAATGGAGTAAGGGTTTAACCCTTACTGGATCCACGAATCCGGCTCGTAGAGTAGCTAAGATACCTACCCCCTTTAATGCCAAGAACCCTTGGAAGGAGGAGTATCAAGGCTGCGCGGATGTCTTTAACTGCAATGGATGGGGTAAAGCGGAAGCTCTGCCTTATTTAGTATGCTGGTTAAAGGAAGGCGACGGAAAAGGAGCCGTGGAACAATGGAGAGATTCTCAAATAACAGGACTCTCAGCCCATATGAAGTATGATGAACTCATAGAGATTGCTTCATATTTATATGGGAATATAGTTGGAGAAGACCCTTGGCTGACGTTCACTAAAAGAACACAGAAGCCCAAGGAGTCTGCCAAAGTGTTCGGCTTAGAATGTCAACGACTGTTGCATAAAGCCAGACCTCAATGGAGACTAGATGATGAATGCTTCCTAGATGAGATGTTTAAACAATTCATTGAAGGATTGCGGAATCAAGAACACAGGACAGTAGCCTGTGAAGCTTGGAAGAATGATGCCTCTTTGACAGATTTGTTCCAGTCCCTAGATCATTATGATCGAAAGGCCCGTATCTTTGCCGGGAAGGTACCCCAACGGATGTCAGCAATGATAATCCCGGAGGGAATACCCGAAACCGATTCATCCGAATCAGGGGAACCTGACGAAGATGAAAACGTTGGGGCCATTGGCCAAGGGAACCCCCGGTACAACCGGAACTGGGGAAAGAAACCGGGTTACGTCAAGGAGAAAGTGATCACTTCTAAACCTCCTGTGACTCAACCCGATACCAAACCCACGACGGGTCCTTCTTTATCAGAGGACCTGGTTAACAATTTGGTAAAGAAGATTACTGAAAATCTTAGGAGGCCTAAGCCTGATAGGAGTGTTGTGACATGCTTCCGATGTCAGGAAACTGGGCATTATGCTGCCGAGTGTGAGGCAGATAAGCCAGTTTATAGAAACACTCGTTACCGGAGCAATCCGGGTAAGGAGGACTCAGTGAAGAAGGAAAACTGAGAGGGGGTGTCCACAATGGCAACCGGATTACCCCCAGAGTGAGTGATTGCCATGACTGCCAGCCTATCGCAGCTTGCGGTACTGGCAAGAATCCTCTAGCGATTTCGCCCAGCAGTGAAGCTAAGGAGCCTGATCAGTTCCTTACTCATGAGGCTGGGGAGACTGATAGTACACCAGGTGTCAAGAACCGGCAGAAGAACACAGAGGGGAAACCCGATATCAGTCCAGAGGGAGCGGCCAATGAGTTGGCCAGGGTGGGGTGTGCCCAGTTCCCCCCGGGTCATCCTTGTCTCGAATTCTTAAAGGGATGTGGATTTGACCTCGGCGCTAAGACGGAACTTGCTAAGTATGCAAGTAGTCCTACCTACTTGAAAGGTAGGAGGTGGTACGCAGTTGTATCTGTGAGTGGTAGATCCGCTGAGTTTCTTGTCGATACGGGTGCTAGCCACTCCTGTATTGCTAAGAGATTCTACGATCTTTTGCCTACGAATCATGAAACTTTCACAACGGAAGGAAATGCTCGTACGGCCGACGGTAGCATGATACAAACGTTCGGTAGAACATGTATGAGGTTCAGTCTACAGGAAGATAAGGACTTCATCCTTACCCCTACTGTGGCGAACATCGCGGATGATGGTATACTCGGTCTGGATTTTGCTGCATTATATGGAGCAAGGTTAGATTCCCAGAGGGGAATATTGGAAGTGAGAGACCCGTATCATCTCGAAGTACAATGTGTACTTAGGCAAGTAAGCAGTGTAGCCAGTGTAGCCCAGACTGTTAAGATACCACCAGGCACAGCCTGTGATGTCTTATGTCGAGCGGACAGACAGTTTTCAGGAAAAACTGGAGTTGTAGAGCCAGACATGGCCATGTTGTCAAGTATCGGATTGGAATCCGCTGATGTTCTAGTAGCTAACGCTGCTTGGACGGTGGTTCCTATATCCAATACCGGTAACAAGACTGTCTATGTACAGAAGGATACGATCCTTGGATCGGTTGTCTTCTCCGAATTGATAGAAGACTGTAAACATGTTTCGGCACCCGGAGCCCCTATCCCACCCGAAAGGAGCCCGGAACTAGACACTCTAGTAGCCGAAAGCCATGTAGAAAGTGATGAACAACGTGAAGCTCTAACTGACTTGTTGTACAAGTACCGTAAAGCTTTTGCAGCACCGAGTGAACAATTGGGGCGTACCGATAAAGTACTGCATACGATTGACACTGGTGAGAATGAACCTTTTAAGATTCCTTATAGAAGACTCCCACTAGCCAAAAAAAGGGTAGCTGAGGAGGAGATAGCTAAAATGCTTGAACAGGATGTAATAATTCCATCAACCAGTCCTTGGTCTAGCCCTGTGTGCATGGTGACCAAGAAAGATGGTAGCATCCGTTTCTGCATAGATTACCGGAAATTGAATGGTATGACCAAGAAGAATTCATATCCCTTACCATGGATCGATGAGACTATAGACTCCCTTGGAGGTAAGCAATGGTATTGCTCTCTAGACTTACAATCCGGGTACTGGCAAGTGGGTATGCATCCGAAAGATATGGAGAAGACGGCCTTTTCCAGTCATATTGGATTATTCCAGTATAATGTGATGCCGTTTGGATTGTGCAATGCACCGGCGACATTTGAAGCCATGATGGAAACTTTATTAAGTGACCTTTTATGGAAGAAATGTCTCGTCTATCTAGACGATGTGATTGTCTTTGGAAAGACATACGAAGAATGCTTGGAAAATTTAGGTATGGTCCTGGAAAGGATCATAACTAATGGTTTGAAGCTGAAACCCAAGAAGTGCGATCTTTTCAAAAGATCTATTAATTACTTGGGGCGAATAATCTCGAATGAAGGGATTAAAGCCGATCCGGAGAAACTGGATGCCGTGTCAAATTGGCAAGCACCCACGAATGCGAAAGAAGTTAGGTCCTTCCTCGGATTCTGTTCCTACTACCGGGACTTTATCCCAGGATATTCAAGGGTTGCCTTTCCTATCCAGAGTTTGTCCCACTGGACACCCGGGATCAGAAAGGAACGATTCCCTTGGGGACCCGAGCAAGACGAGGCCTTTATGAAAATAAAGGATTTGTTTGCTATCACACCTGTGTTGAGATACCCCACGGAGAATGATCATTTCATTCTAGATACTGATGCTAGTAATGAAAGCATAGGAGCCGCCCTTTCTCAGGTCCAGGATGGGGTCGAAGTTCCTATAGCCTTCGCTAGTAACACGTTGAGTAAATCTCAAAGAAACTATTGTACCACTAAACGTGAGTTGTTGGCTGTGGTGGTCTATACGAAGAAGTTCAAGCACTTTTTGTGGGGGAGTGATTTCACTCTACGGACTGATCACTCTTCCCTCAGATGGTTATTGAACTTCAAAGATGCAGAGGGGATGATAGGTCGCTGGTTAGCGCACCTATCCGAATTCGGTCTAAATCACAGCCAGATTGAACACCGAGCCGGGGCAAAGCATTTGAATGCAGATGCTTTGTCTAGAATCCCAGTGAGGAAATGTGCAAATGCTGAGTGCACTGATTGTGGAGCACACAATGCTGTGTTGGCAGGGGTTCGAGTTCCATTCGAAACCCATCCGGAACATGTCTTGAATTGGTCCTTGGAGACCATCAGGCAGTTCCAGAAGTCTGATGCAGTCACATCACGTTTGATTAAATTCCTTAATCAGGGTATCTGTCCCCCAAGACCCGTAGTGTCATTGGAGAACAGAGAGATGAGACGATTCTTAGCTCAATGGGCCGAGCTAAAAGTCCGGGATGGTATTCTGTTTCGATGGAAGAACCATTCTAATAGGAACAAAACCTTGCAAGTTGTCATACCTAGTGCTATGCGACGAGATATTATGTATTTCTGTCATGGACATAGAACTAGTGGACACTTTGGAAAGAAACGGTCTCTAGAACGTCTGACCAGACGATACTATTGGCCCGGCATGAGTACAGATCTCACCCGATGGGTGGAGACCTGTCCCGAGTGCTGTAAGAACAAACCAGGACCCGGGTTAGGCAAGCTGCCATTATCCCAGGAACTGTTTGGTGTAAGGTTTGCTAGAATAGCTGTTGACATTATTAGTGGGATTCCCCCCACTCCTAGTGGCAACACGTGTATGATGGTCGTGTCTGATTATTATACCAAGTACACCCGAGTGTTTCCTTTACCGGATCATAAGGCTGTTACTTGTGCTATGGCCTTTGTAAAAGGGTGGGTGCTGCACCTAGGTGTCCCACTCATGTTACATAGTGACCAAGGCAGAGAATTTGAGTCTAGTCTGTGGCAGGAGATGTGTAATTGTCTGGCGATCTGCAAGACAAGAACTAATCCCTATAGACCACAGAGCGATGGACAAGTAGAGAGATTCAATAGGACTTTGATCCAAGTATTGAAGTCTCTGGTAAATGAGCAGATGGATGATTGGGATGAACAATGTGAATTCGTGGTACATGCCTATAATGGCACTGTGCATTCGAGCACAAACTGTTCTCCTAATCTCCTCGTTTTTGGAGAGGATTTGATTATGCCAGCCGATTTGGTGTTCGGCGTAATAAGAATGAATCCGGAAGCCCCTTGCCAGGTGATGTTTGTAGAATCCCTACGGGATAATTTCAAACAAGCCTATGAGAGGGTTAGAGACGAGTTGCAGAAAACTGCGCGTTGGCAGAAAGTTGGCTATGACACAGGTCTAAAAGCTAGATTTTTTAATCTAGGGGATAGAGTACTGCGTCTACACCAACCTCTAGCTAACCTGAAATTAGCCAGTAATTGGGATGGACCTTTCACTATAACTCAGGTTATTAGTGATTGCACAGTGATTATTAAATCACAGCTTGGTAAATGTTACAAGTCAAATGTAGCGAGACTACGCCCATGGAGGGGGAGGGATACCTCCACCGAAATGTACGGCGATGGTCTATTGGAAGTAATGGAACAGAGTCGTGTTAAGCAACTCGAAGTGGTACCGACCCGAAAGCGAGGACCCGGGCGGCCACAGAAGGTTGCAGACCCGAAGAGGGTGGTGCCCCCTGTCGTAACATCCGGAAAGCAGGGGAAGATACAAAAAGTCTCGGCAGGCGCAGGTAAAAATAAGAGGAAAGGTCCTTCTAAGGCTAAGAAGACCTTGGAAAAGGCTCTTATGGATACCAGGTCAATAAAAGAGGCCTCAAAACCTCTTAGACGCAGTCCAAGGTTGCTACAGACTGCCGTAACCTAGCCTGTTAACACAACGAGTGTGTTGTCCTGTACTGTGTACTGTTATATGTTGTAACCTAGTTCAATGTATATTTGAGCCGGTCAAGAGTCTCTGGAAAAGGTCCTATGACAATGAACCCATGGTTTTGGACGGATAATCCGGTGGATATGCTTATGCTATCCATAAACTCCAGAATACCTAGCGAATTGTCATAGTCGAACCCTGAGTACGGACGGACGACCGATCGGGTATTGTATTGTTTTTATGTAAGGGCGCGTGACCTAATTAAGGGCACGCGGGAAAGTTGTTGACCCATTTTCGAATGGTCACGTGAGGCGCCGGTTTGATCATGCGCAGCGATTCAAGTTCGAGTATCCCGCCATATTGTCTTATTCCTGCGAAGGAAGAAGACGTGGCCGAGGGTGGTCTTACTCTTGTTGGAGTCTGATAGCCCGTGACAGCCATATTCCGAGGTGTGCCCTCGTTAAAAGGCACCCGCCTTTCACTGGGTAAGCAGTACTCACTGCTTATCCGGTGGATTGGGATATTTTATCCCCGAACAGCCACTTCTGTCGATGGCAGAAGAGGCCGTCCGTCTTGGCGGCGGTGCCGGTGCCAGCACCCCGCCAGAGTATGGAAGTGGTTCTCCCAAGAGTCCCACTTATACATACGACGATCAGCAATACGATGCTGATTGTGATCAAATGGATCAACAAATGAATGTTGATCAGTACTTCTCTGGAGTAGACGATAGCGACGTAGAATCGTTCTACGACGCATCCGACAACTCCAGACAAGTTAGTCCTGAACGCCGAGGCGTTCAACAACAAATTGATGTAGGTGAGCCTTATGTAGCCCCTCCATCCGAAGGTTTGAGTGGAGAACCGGCAGGAGCCCAGTCTCTTGACAGGGCTCTGATGCCACCTCCCCCTCAACTGCCGCCCCGTCTTGGTGGGAGTACCTCATTCGGTGCTTTGGGACCTGCTTCTCCGGTTGACAGGCCAATGCACCTAGAGCTGCCCTTCCCAGACAGTCCCGAATGGCATGATGTAGCCGGTCCATATGACGGACGGATGTTAGCAATTTCCGAGGAAATGCTGATACCCACCTGTTATGGGAGGCCCAGAGAGGTTGACGAGCGTGTTGTCAACGCAATCTGGGAATGTGCTCATCCGCAGTGGGCTAATACCTTTCCGGAGTCCTGGTTGATGGATTACCATCAGATGGCCAAAGGATTGGTAGTCCACTTATGGTTTCGTAAAGCCGTCTGGGACGCAGAAATGGCTTTCCGAAGGAATACCTCTTATAGGCCTTCCTATGTGTCTGACAAAACGGGTTACACCGGTGTCAAGGCAGATGAGGTCTCTAGATACATAGACAGAGACCAGATCCTACTGTTAAGCACAGCGGATGAGTATGAAGCAGCAGGTAACGCTGTTGTGGATTACTGTCCAGGGGTCCCTATTACGTCTCAAACCATTGAGGCAGAAGAGGCCCGTATTGGTGTGTCTCCACTAGACAGACTCGGGGTAATACAAGACCTCGTAGTACGTCTATTGGAGAGACAGTATGCACTGGCGCATCCGGAGTTAGTACCCGGACCCGCACCCGTGCAAGTAACAGCCAAGATGGCCGATCGGATGGACCGTCTCATGTCTCCTGCTGAAGCTCCTACCTTGGGAGGCGCAGCAGTAGTACCTGAGAAGGCCCTACCTGATGCAGATGTTTCCCTTAAAACTGCTCAGTCTACCCCTACGAAGACTGAGCAAGTAAAGGAGAAAGCAGCTGGTGAAAAGGGTAAAACAACCCCCACCAAAGGTAAGGGTAAAGGGAAGCGGTCAGGAACCGAACCCTCTACCAGCACGAGTGTGGACGACAGTACCCGAACCCGTCGGGTGTCTCCACGCTCGGCCAATAAGAAGGGCGCTAAGGCTTCGGATGTCTCCGGCAATGAGACGGACGCATCCGAGCCTGGCACTTCTACTAACGGCAGATCCCGCAGGAGGAATAAGAAGAAGGTTGACCAACGCAAACCTGAACCTATCGAGGTAGACGTTCAAGCTGATAATACAGAAGCTGAACCGGCTGTCCCAACCGTAAAAGTTGAGCTCGGTGTGCCAATCGTCAAGCTACACGACGTAATGGCCGATTTGAGTGGAGACGCTCAAGATGCTGCAGCCCAGGTCCTCGCGGGTCAACAACCCGTTGTGCAACCTGTGGATGTACCATCCGACCCGGAGGGAGAGGAGCCGGTTGACCCAGTTGTGGATGTCACTCCGACTGACGAGCAAGAGGCTGCTATCTGGGCTAACGCCAATAGCAACTTTGCCGACTTCATTCCTCTACACAGGGGACACCTGAAGGGGAGTAAATCCGTATGGAGACTGCCCCCTCGGATCACCTGTGAGAGGCAGGAAGATATGGAGGAGTGGCTTCGCAAGAAGCTCTCTGATAGAAAGCCGGCCAATATGTACTGGATCTATTGGGAATTCGTTAAGAATTCGCCCAATGGTCTGTACAATTATGACCAGAAGGGCAAGCTCAAGTTTGCTCTAGATGAGTACTACGGGGAGGATCGTAAGGATTGTCCCTTCCAACGTTGTACTCAAAGTGAGGGTGAGGTTGAATTCTTCATCGAGAAAGACGCGTTCCTTCGTCATCTCGTGGAGGTTCATATGCACCAGAGGCCGGAATATGTCTGCGACCGAGAGGTTGGCAAGAAATGTGCTAAATGCACAGGATGTGTCACCCCCCGACGCGGAGACATGGTCCGGCACTATGTGACTTCGCATGGAGAGGGCCTGGAGGCAGCCATAGATCGGGTGATGAAAATTCACTCCGAACTCTATGGCAACCTTAGGGGCCTCAATGCAGAGAAGTTGGCTTCCCTCACACCGAGTACGAAGCAGTTTGCGCCTACGGTTCCTGGTACTAACCAGAAACTAAAGGCTCGGTTTGCCCAGACTCCCGGGTCCGGCAAACTAGAGTACGCTCAGGAGGAGTACGATCTGTTAAACGAATGGAGAAGCAACAAGGCCCGCCGTCGTGGTGGGGCTTATGTTACTCCATCCGGAGAACAGGTCCGAAGCCGCAGGGATTACCGCCAGGGACCCTCTGTAGCAGATAGGAAGAGACAGGCGTCTGAATCTCCAAGCCGAGCCAGGTCACCACTGGAGGCGCTGGAGAGACAGACAAATGGGGGAAGGAAGAAGCCACATCTTCCATCTCCTACTGGAACTCCTTCCCATTATGGGCGAGCACCAACTCCACTAGGTGCACAGAACCCGACATTCTTTGGTGTCAGTGGACCGAGTGGCCAGTCTGCCCGGAAACACGCGCCTTTGAATGTCAAAGACCCGAAGCAGTACCCTGCTATGGGCCCACCCGGACCAGAGATGCAAATCTTTGATCAGTACGGGAGGGTCAAGCAGGAACTGCCGACAGTAGGAGGTCAAGCTCCCCGACCTACAATGAGTGCTGTGGCGAGACAACGTCCACCCGCACCATTGTTGACGGCCAAAGACCTTAGAAGGGAATTGTCACGGTTGCCCCTGGTTCAGGGATTACCAACTCAAGGCCCTTCTTCGACCACTGCTAGTGCGGTTACTACTGCGGTTGCTTCTTCGCACACGCAGGTAGCTGTCACTGCGAGTGGGTCTGGAGCACAGCCGAAGCCTCAGGGTCAGGTACCCCCACCTGGTGCTGTGGTTCATCGGCCTAAGCTGATCCAGACAGTGGAGACCTTCTTCAAGAAGGAGGACAAATTGTCTTGCAATATCCAGAGCAAACAATTTGAGACGCTACAGCACCATCTGGAAAACCTCCACCTGGACATGTATCGTCGGACCGTGTCGAGCACTCTCCAGTGTATTGACGCGATCCAGAAGTCAGAGATCAACCGAATCTCGACTCAGATCAAAGCGGATGTTGCCAAAGATAAGCAGGAAGCTGCTAATCTGCGGCAGGAGGCCCTATCCGAGAAGGAAACAGCTTCTCAGATGCTCGACCTAGAACGAGCAACGAACATGAAGAACCAGCAAAAGTTCTTCAAGGTCTTCGGAGTTATCATGGATAACTGGGACGGTACACCTGAGCATGCTTTGAAGCTGTTCGAAGCACGCCAAAAGGTGAAACTTACACCTGCTGTCCCCGCATTGGCACCTACGGATGGAACTGGTGTGAACCCCCCTGTTCAGCCACTGGCTCAACAACCGGGTCCAAACCAGCCACCCGAGGAGAACATGGAACAGTAAAAAACTGTTGCATGAAGATCGGACATAATTGTGTGTCCCGGGGTTCTATTACCCATGCATTGTTGGATAAGAAACCATTTTTTTATCCAACCCGTATTGATTCGGGTACCAAACTGTACCCTAATCCGGAAACTGAAAACAGAAGGAGAAAACAAACAAGTCACTCTGGAGGAGGAGTACGAATGCTGTAAACACCATAATTGTACTGTGCCATAATGTAATGACTGTGCCTATTATAAAATCATGGACAATTTACACTAATATGGACTTTTGAACTACAAACCGGATTTACTACTACACCACTACTATTTGTGAGCTAGCACTACAGGCATCAGGGTTTAGCTACGCCCATAGAGTCCATCAACAGTCTACAACTGGATCTACTATTACCTCCAGTTAGCTAGCACTACAGGCATCAGGGTTTAGCTACGCCCATAGAGTCCATCAACAGTCTACAACTGGATCTACTATAACCTCCAGTTAGCTAGCACTACAGGCATCAGGGTTTAGCTACACCCACCAACAAGTTTTACTATAGCACTTCAGGCATCAGGGTTCAGCTCGCCCATACCAAGCCATCAGCAGCATCCGACTCCTGTTACATCCTCCAATCATGAAAACAAGTAACTTTGTTGATATTATTACATTGTGTGTAAAATTGTATTTATAACTATATAATATCTTTTATAAAGATATATTATTATATAAGGGTACCTATAAATATACTGGATCTGCAAATCCTAAAAGTTATTTAAGGTAATCCTAGACCTATAACTGTCTATATAGGTCATTCCTGGTCTCAATATATTAAGAGACTATAATTCTTCTGTAACTTGTAAATATAAAACACTAAGGTATAAACTGAGCTGCGTCTCAAAAGTATAAATATTTTTCTATAAAATAAGAGAAGGTCCAACGGATTTCTCTAAACTTAGTATTGTATTACTCAGGTTAATACCTAATTGTGTTCATATAGTATCAGATTAATTGTCCATATCTGATCATTAATATTTAATTCACTCTGTAAAGTAGACAGAGCTGTTAATTTAAAAAAGTCGAAAATTTTTTTTCCGGGTTCAATAACCATAATACGATCATTGTTAACAAACACCGGTCCTTTTCAGGACCCTACTGTTGTCAAAACGTTACTATAAATCTGTGATAATTGTATATTTATCATTTATGGTTGTTATAAGCTAGTGATGGAAATAACATGAACGACACTCGATGCTATTATTGTATAATTTTTCAGAAATAGGATAGTCTTATACTATAGCCTATTTCACATCGAGCAAGTGTAATTAATACCCCTTTTTAGTATTGTAAACAATCACTTACTAGGTTATTAATACACTGCGGTTTAATTACCCCCAAGTTATTGTCTAAGGGGGGCAGTGTAGGGGTATGGTATTTTACACTTTAACGTTCATGCACCCGTGAGACTCAGACCTAGGTCCTTCGGGTGTGGTGGGGGAATCCGGATGGCAGGTGGCAGCACCTGCCTCTGGGTTCGTATCCACTACACCAGGGGGCCTACCACTCGTCCGCCACACGTCACGTGGCCGGTCTGAGTTTCGCGGGCTTTTCCCCTATATAAGGCTGGTCCTAGCCCTAGGTTCCTCAGTAGTGGTTTACCCACTGCTCAACCAGGTTGTTACCCGAAAGGGTAACCGAATGCACTAGCAGCATGTAGTCCTCTGAGGCTGTGATCGTATGTAACGCAAGCTATGAAATAAAAGCTCGGTTGCCTACCCGGAAACTTTTCTCTCTCTTCGTTATGATTTAATCTAACTTAACGAGACGAACCACTACAGTAGCATTTAGTTCTTTCACCATGCCTTTGGGATTCAGTGTTAGATAGTCGCTTTCTAAATATAGGCAATCTGTTAGTACATTATGATATTATTATTATTAATATTATTATTATTATTATTATTATTATTATTATTATTATTATTATTATTATTATTATTATTATTATTATTATGATCACAAACATATAATTATATGAATCATTGAAGTGTCTTGATATCCATGTAAGATTATGGATGCAGACATTACTTATCCATCCATCTGGTGGTTAAACCTTTAAGGGCCACTGAGAGCCCATTGGTCGCCATGATGCATAAATGCAGCCCTGGCAAGTAACTCGCCAGGGCTACATTCATGCCGACCCTACAGGGTTGATACACTCCCAGAGGGTCAGCAAAGGGCAAGATACACTGGTTCATTAGCCCTGAATGGGTTCAGTGCAAGTGACCAAGCCCTGAAGAAGGCCTTGCTATCTGGCATCAATATCCCAGCACTATGCATATTTAACTACTATGGATCTTTTACAAGAACCATGTCTAATCCTTTTCATAGATAAAATTTATGGTGTTTACAACCAAACCAGGGCCAAAAGTGTCTACATTTGTAGAGAGAGTTCACATTTTTAAAAGCTATCCTGAGTTACAAGTTTCCTAAATTTCACTGTTCCATGATGGTGAACGTCCAGTGAGTAACTCGCTAGGGCTACATTCACGAATCATATCGATGCACTCTGGCAGGGTCATCATGATGCTCCAATGAAGTGCTGGTGGGCAGTCTCGCCAGCATTCATTCATGCATCATGATGACTAAAGGCCATGATGCACTGCTGCATCAGCGACTCTCCGATGGAACAATGTTAGGGAGTGGTCATTTATTATCAACAGGGGGGGGGTGGGTTTGAGGGGGGGCGTAAAAAATTCTGACCCCTCTCGAGGGGGGGCTAAAACAATTTTGACCCCTTTTGAGGGGGGGGCTAAAAAAATTTACCCTCTTTTTAGCAAAAAAGCCCGCGTGCTACTATAGATCAAAGAGGGGGCGCGAAAACTCTCCGCGCCTCCGGCGCGGGGAGGGCGCAAAATTTTTTTACTGCCGTCGAGGGGGGGCCTAAAAAATTTTCGCGCATCCGCGCGAAAACCCACCACCCCCCCATTGATAAATAATGACCACTCCCTTATTACACAGGTACATCACGATAACAAAGGAGCGTGGAGACACCACATGTAAATAGGCAAGCAAAGAGGAGCCCATGAGAGGGCCTAAGGGCTATCCTTTCTGTAATGGTTTTGTGGGTATTATGAAGAGATAAGTGACTTTGATGTAATTTGGAAGAATCTAAGGGGCCTGGCGTAATCCCATGTGGGGTTAAGGGGATGGATCCACAATACCTAAAGTAATTTAATGTGGAAACAAGACAAAACAAGGTAAATTTTACTTATAAAATCTATTGACCACAAACGGTACAAAGCAAACACAATATGATAGTAACAAGTCAGCAAATAATATATAAGAAAATGCCCTGACTACAAGAACACCCACCAAAGAACAGGAGCACTGTCTTCACTTGTTGTCTGGAGTCTGTCTGGAGGTAGTCTGAGAGGTGGGTGAGGGACTCAACCCCTGAGCAGGCCCCTGCTGTCACCTACCCAGGGTCATGTGACCACCAGGGAGCCATTCCCGCTACATTTCTCCTTGCCCAGTCACACATGAGCATCAAAATGTTAAGCCACCAACTGACATAAGCCCCTAAGGGACAATGCAATTCCACCATTCCCCTATATATAATCCATCATCTCTCACACCCTTTCTGTCATGCAACATTAATTTGATATACATGTCTGCATTTTTTGAATGGCCTTGGAATTTTTGGTTGCTATATATACAGACATAGATTATTTTGGATGTGGATACTACAGAAACAATTTTTCTTTTTGTGTATTTCTGAGGCAAAGTGATGTTTCAGTCTCTTTTTCAATGTCGCCAATTACCATCTGACATACAATTACTGTGTACATCTATCAGTATACTGGTGATTTCTCCTGGACAAAAATAGTTGAAGGTGTATAGCCGCAACGTGTGGATGTATGTACAAAGCAGATAGTTTTCGGTTTTCTCCCTATCACCTATGACGTCATTGGTGACGTCATGCTGCCTCAGTGACATCACCCGCAGTGGCTAGCGCTGGAGTGGCAACTCCTATCCGTGGTCCTTGCCACATTTTTCTTGTTTTTAATGAAGCAGCACATTATAAACACTGTGGTACAAGGAATCTCTGTGAAAATATGATGGATCTCTTACAACATTGGGACAAGGATTTCACCATTATATTAATGACTATAAATTCTTTTTTACAGTGATATATCAAAGACTGTGGTTATATATAGAATCTAAAATCAAACTTAGAAATCACAACTTTCCTTTTCTTACTTGGTTAAGTTTTTTCGTAGCATTTAGTTCTTTCATCATGCCTTTGGGATTCAGTGTTAGATAGTCGCTTTCTAAATATAGGCAATCTGTTAGTACATTATGATATTATTATTATTATTATTATTATTATTATTATTATTATTATTATTATTATTATCATCATCATCATCATCATCATCATCATCATCATCATCATCATCATCATCATCATCATCATCATCATCATCATCATTATTATTATTATTATTATTATTATTATTATTATTATTATGATCACAAACATATAATTATATGAATCATTGAAGTGTCTTGATATCCATGTAAGATTATGGATGCAGACATTACTTATCCATCCATCTGGTGGTTAAACCTTTAAGGGCCACTGAGAGCCCATTGGTCGCCATGATGCATAAATGCAGCCCTGGCAAGTAACTCGCCAGGGCTACATTCATGCCGACCCTACAGGGTTGATACACTCCCAGAGGGTCAGCAAAGGGCAAGATACACTGGTTCATTAGCCCTGAATGGGTTCAGTGCAAGTGACCAAGCCCTGAAGAAGGCCTTGCTATCTGGCATCAATATCCCAGCACAATGCATATTTAACTACTATGGATCTTTTACAAGAACCATGTCTAATCCTTGTCATAGATAAAATTAATGGTGTTTACATCCAAACAAGGGCCAAACGTGTCTACATTTGTGGAGAGAGTTCACATTTTTTAAAAGCTATCCTGAGTTACAAGTTTCCTAAATTTCACTGTTCCATGATGGCGAACGTCCAGTGAGTAACTCGCTAGGGCTACATTCAGGAATCATATCGATGCACTCTGGCAGGGTCATCATGATGCTGGTGGGCAGTCTCGCCAGCATTCATCCATGCATCATGATGACCAAAGGCCATGATGCACTGCTGCATCAGCGACCCTCCGATGGAACAATGTTATTACACAGGTACATCATGATAACAAAGGAGCGTGGAGACACCACATGTGAATAGGCAAGCAAAGATGAGCCCATGAGAGGGCCTAAGGTCTATCCTTTCTGTAATGGTTTTGTGGATATTATGAAGAGATAAGTGACTTTGATGTAATTTGGAAGAATCTAAGGAGCCTGGCTTAACCCCATGTTGGTTTAAGGGGATGGATCCACAATACCTAAAGTAATTCAATGTGGAAACAAGACAAAACAAGGTAAATTCTACTTATAAAATCTATTGACCACAAACGGTACAAAGCAAACACAATATGATAGTCACAAGTCAGCAAATAATATATAAGAAAATGCCCTGACTACAAAAACACCCACCAAAGAACAGGAGCACTGGCTTCACTTGTTGTCTGGAGTCTGTCTGGAGGTAGTCTGAGAGGTGGGTGAGGGACTCAACCCCTGAGCAGGCCCCTGCTGTCACCTACCCAGGGTCATGTGACCACCAGGGAGCCATTCCCGCTACATTTCTCCTTGCCCAGTCACACATGAGCATCAAAATGTTAAGCCACCAACTGACATAAGCCCCTAAGGGACAATGCAATTCCACCATTCCCCTATATATAATCCATCATCTCTCACACCCTTTCTGTCCCATGGCGGCGATCTTACAAATCAATACAACTCTAAAGCTGTGCTGTAAATGTACTGTGGAGACAGATCTAGACAAGGACAGCAGCAAACAGAACTATGAATAGCACTGGGGTATATAATAGGAGCTATAGCTGTGAGAGGTTTATAAACTAGAATATGGCTGTGAGGGTTACATTAACCCTTCCCAGATGAACTCCTTTGTGGTGATTTTTGCATGTGGAAAATACTTCAAACTAGAATATAAATTTTTGCATGCTCTTATTGGCTATGATATGACTGTCCCTCTTGGATAATTGCTGTTTTCTGTCTGTAAAATACGAATAGAGTTTGTTTAAGTATTATTTTCCTATTCAGGGGTCTAAAATCCCTCTTCCATCAGGCCATTGAAGATTGTATATGGTTTTTCAAGCATTATACAGCTATTTTATTAAAGTGAATGGTGCCCATTTGCCATAATACTGCATCAATAAAGTGTTGGCAATTTTCCTCATCAGCACTACATTTAGTGCATCATACTGATCGTCCAGGGGTGTACCGACTGGTAGTGTCATGCATGAATTCACCACTGGGCCAAATAAAAAAAAAGGTTTGTTTCCAGTAACCCGACCGACCTTAGCAAAACAGGGGCAAAAAAACTACTTTTTTGGGGGATTTTGAAGAATTTTGTCTCATTTTTTTTTATATTTTAAAGAGATTTTTCATTACCTTTTGAGGATTTTTCCTGTATCATTTTCGTGTTCTTCCCCTCACTCAAAATTTTCATTTTCCCATCATTATTTTACAATGAAATCAAAGAATTTGATACATCCATTGATATGTGCCCTAACATTCCCTATATAAATGTAAAAAAAAAAAAAAAAATCTGACCTACCGACCCTAGCTCTTTGAGCTTTGTTACTGGAAACACACTTTTTATTTTTTCTAGGCCCTGGCGTGTTACTCTCCACATTTATTCGTGTATCGTGACAACCGTTGGGCATGATGCATTAATACACTATTTGCCTTTAACCATTTAAGGCAGTGATGAATCAATGCATCATGCCCATTGGTCGTCATGATGCATGATTGCAGCCCTGGCAAGTTACTCACCAGGGCTGCATTTACGCATCATGCCGACCCATGGGCATTGATACACTCCCAGAGGGTCAGCATGATGCTGCAATGAAGTGCCAGCACTTCATTTGTGCATCATGCCAACCAATGGGCATGATGCACTTATCAGCGACCTTAAAGGGCTGGACCTACCATGTACAATATGTGTCCTAATCTGACCTATAGGGAGACGTTAGTGTTGGAGGTAGGGCCTCAGCACTGTATATGTACACAAACCTGTACTACCCTTTATGGACCCCATCAATCTCTAACCCCCCCCCCCCCACCCATAACCCCTCAGGACTGAGCTGCCTTTCAACTGAATTAATTCTGGCTGTACCTGGGGGAATGGATGGGCGCAGGCTGCCAGAGCTTGTCAATTCTGAACTGATTCCTTTCACTCATTATTTACCAACAGGGGAGGTTTTCAGCGTGTAGGCTCAAAGGCCTTTCAGGTTAACATTTTCCCAATGGACCAGTTTGTTCTATAATAATTGGGGAGCTGATTCCTTCATAAAAGATGCGCTGTAAAAGAACTGTCTTTCGAATAAAGACGGAATCCATTTCCCGAGGTTGCCAGAGGTTGGTCTTTATTTTCACAGAGATTCCTTGTACATCTGTGTACCACTGTGCTGCCACCTGGGGCTTCTTGTAAAAACTGCACTGGTTCACTATAATACAATCACAGTGGTTCACTGTTCACTTTTATGAGATTCAACAGTAACAGTTGTGGATCGTAAAAGGTACGTCCTTGCACCCCCTTGCGGGCATACCTTTTACCGTGTTGATCCACAGTTATTCTTTACAGTGCAACAGGGAAGGTAGAGGTTTTCAATGTGTACACGCAAAGGCCGTTCAGGCTATTTTTTTTGCCAATCGACCTGTTTGATTTATAGTAATTGGGGAGCTGGTTCCCTGAAAAAAAGATGGGTTTAGAAAACTATAATGTGATTTGCAGTTAATACTCACAGAATGTTGGATTGAGAACAGGCTGGTGATGTCGATCATCCTGTTCTCAACACTATTTCAATATTGCCATTTTAAATTCGGTATAGCCATCACCATTCAAAGAAGGATCAATGATAGACATATCAACATTGAAATGTCATTTGTAATTCAATGTTGATTCGTTATTGATTGTGAATCAACTGTTGATAATTCTCTTCGGAATGTGCTGATAATGAGAGTGCAGTTTTGGAAGGTGTCATAAGATTTTATTCAAAAATGGCTCAATTTTTGATGATGATATTTCAAAAGGCCATGAGTGTAACTCTAGGATGTGATATCTTCAATGGCAATTTCGATAATTAAGTATAGTTGTACCTAATTTTACATATAGTATACCTCTTCAAAATAGTTACCTTATTGTAGAGTAGCTGAGCCATAATATACAACAAGGACGTAGAAATCAATATCATATTGTCTGGGATGTGCATGTACATTTAGTACTTGGCACACGATCGATTCATACCCCGGCTATCAAGGCGAAGCCTTTGATAGTCATGGTGACTTTTCAATGGCACACAAAGAAGTGTCCCTGAGAAGGTGTATTGCATAAACATAAAACCTGTATGTGAGATGAAAGACTCTGAAGAGTGTTGCTCCTATGATGAATAGAGCTGTCAGTATGTGCCCTCTTTTCAAAACAAGTCATGCTTTGCTTCACCTTTCAATTTGCACTTACCACATTAGTTTGAAAGGTCACCTGCCTTGTTTAAAATAGAGAGAGCTGCACTATCAGGTACCTACTCATGTCACACACTCTATACTATACTGACTGACTTCTCCCGACTAGGTACCTACTCAAATCTGCCTTTTTTACCACCATACTTAAATGACCATTTGTGAGCAACAAAAGGGACAAGTTATAGCTACATGAGAAGAAAGGACTGGAAATGAAGGCATATTTAGCCAGCTCTTACTTTTACTGTAGGAGCAACCCCCTTCAGTGATACAAACTGACCTGGGCAGAGCCTACCATAGACATCCATTTAAGTGCACCGACACTTTTTGATTTCAATGCCACCCTATCGCCAGTAACTTGTAAGCAGAGCTTTTGTGTATTTCAAATGCAGCTCTCAGTGCGCAATACCCATTGTGATGCCCCTGTACCATTTCTGCAGGTATTTCCTAATGTGGTGCGACTGTGCACAACCACTACAATTTGAAACCCTCAGAGTCGGTGAACACAGGTAATGCACTACGACTGCTCTGTATGATCTGCATTTTAATAGAAATGACCTACCATTTGGTAGGGAAATCCGGTGCTTATTTGAGACCCCGGCACTTAAAGGGGGGCTGGCACAGCGATTTTCATCATTGGTACCTGCTCAAAGAACGTTCATAAAATCGCGGGACCAAGCGCAAAAAATCGCAACTCCCTGGTTGGTCAAGGGGTAGTCACGTGACTTGCTAAGGCGGGTACGTCTTAGCCGTGCTAGTCCCCCTTTAAAGTGAGCCATTTGGTATACAACTGCCACCATCTGCCTGCCTGCCTCCTCCAGTGTCCCCATCATCAGCACCATCAGTACACCATCAGCACACCCCTCCCAGCACCACCACCACCACCAGCATCTCTAACCACTGCTACTCTCTCAATCCTCACACACAAAAAAATGAAGAGTCACTACACTCTCAGCCCCAATTGTAAATGGGCTATAAAGACCACTATAGTGGGTACAGGACAACCTACATCTGTTCATGGGATTTGTACTAACAGCAACTACCACTGTTTTCCAAAAATAGAAGCAAACTACTGTTTTATGCTTGCCACGGTCTGACAGTGTAGGGTCTTCCAAGAGCGCAGCATAAAATAAACAAGTCAAAACCTGTCAAATCTAACTTGTCAGACCTGGCACAGACTCTTTATTTTACTGACAGATGGCATTAGATGGTCCAACCTATTAGCCCTTCCTCACCAGCTCACAACTTTGTCTTGTTTATCTTATGCCTCTCACTTTGAAAACCCCATTTTTCAGTGTTTTATTTTTCAGTGCAGCCTCCTCCACCACCACTGTGATAATGGTAGGTGTTAGATCTCTACGGCCTTCAAATGCATCACAAACAAAGTAGGTCTCAGGGAGTTTACCTTCCTTGAGGGGAGGAGCAAAAAGGTTGCCCCTTTTAGTGAAGTACTGTCAAAGGGGTGGGGGCAAAGATTTTCGTGTGACGTCTTGAAATTTCAGCAGCCCTCCTTTGGGAAGTTATTAGCACTATCTGTGTGATTATTGAGCTGTCCTTAGCAGGTTGTGTCTGAGGGACTAAGGAACTGTGTGATGGAGGTTGGGGATCGGGGAGGGGTGGTCAGTTCAGAGGCAGGCTGGCACCAGCGGCCAGCCCAATAGTGATCGATTTAGGACCATCAGGGCTCCCGGGAACCAGCCGGAAACGAGCAGTAGGGGAGGGGATAGAGGTGGAGGAAGCAGGGGGGAGGGGGTTAGAATATGAGGGGGGGGATATGTAGAGGGATACCAGCAGGGGTCGCCACTGGCTGATAGAGGGCACTAGGGGTGATACTAAGAGACTTGTGAAGGGCACAAGGACAACCCGGGTAGGTTGGTTCTAGGACTGTCCAAGTGGTACAGCCTTTAGCATTAACCATTTCAGGGTCATGTGGTACATTGATGCACCATTGTTATTGATGGTGTGTGAGTTACTATGGTGAGTAACTCGCCAGGACTACATCCATGCTTCATGCCTAGCTAATAGGTCAAACGTAATGCCATGATGCTCCAATCCAGTGCTTATGAGTAGACTCGCTGGCTCTACATTATGGCATGAGGCCAAAAAGACCCTGCAGACATCTCATCATCATTGAAGGATTCATCATTTTCAAAGTAATGTTGATAACCATTATTGTAAAATTCCCTCAAGTTAGATGAGTACTAGAGGAGAATTTCATGTCTAATCTGGATAGTTATGGGCTCGATGAGGTAGAAAATAGTGTCAGATTAAAAGATCAGACAAATTGATTGTACAAGAAGGAGGGAAAGGCAAATGAAAAGATAATTCTTGTGACTGTGGCTTATAAATACATGGGGGTTGTGTTATTGACAAAAAGACAATTCTAGTACTACTAGTGTAGGGTGGCTCTACTAGTTACCAGTTCAATACAGCAGTGCAAGTTGCCTAGCTGCCCACCCTCTTCCTCAAATGGACCCTTCCTTTTGATTTCACTCTGGACCCATCCAGACCACAGCACCTTTCCTACAAGTGGAGACTTGCCAGTCTAAATCCATCCTAAAACCAGCCTCAGAATTGATCACTTCTGTTGCCATTGGCTCCACATAGGAATTACAGTCAGGAGACACTCTACTTTTCAGGGCGTTTAGTGTGTGGGGTTTTCAGAGACTAGAAGTGCCTGACATGTTCAGAACATCACACACAGCTGACATCCCTCATCCATTTTAACTTTGACATTTTTTTTTTGTCTTAAGTCTCATGTTCTTTTCTCGAGTGCTTCTGCAGTGCCAGCGAGTTATCAGCATTTATGCATGATAACGACCGTATAATGAGGGTTTTGTATGTCTTGAAGCATCTTCCCCTAATGGGAGGGTTAACAGTGTTTGTTAGAATGCACCAGAATATTATGCTGAAAGGGCAGCAATCAAAATGTAGCCTGAACTAGAAGCCATTACCCTGGGTACATGTGTAGACTTCGGCCAACTTTTGTGTAGGGAATGTATGGCCAAAGAGGCCCAAGTGGACTATGGGTATAAGCCATGCGTCCAAATAGCAATATAATTGGTGCCAACAAAGTTCCCGATGACAGAATCATGCCCAGCGCCCATTGCCGACGACAAAACCACGTTCGTCGGCTGACAATTCAAAAGTCAACTGACAAATATATCATTTTGTCACCCTATTTTGATTATAGTATCTAACATATTTATCATCCGATATGGACCCAAAAAAAATGCTTCTGTCATCGGAAATGAATGACGGATTTTCTTGGTAGAAATTCTGTCACCCTGTGGACACAAGGCTATAGGGGAGTGGTCAGGAAACACTCAGGGTTATGGAGGTGACTATAATGGTGCTCAGTGACTGTCTGAGGGAGGGGTAAAATGGAACAGCACACATTAGTTTGGTTGTTGAGAAAATCTGGTTTCTCTGAATTCATATTCCTTCATTGTCATGTAATGGCATTTCTAGAGTTCTGACGTTGCTGCACTATTTTTGTCTTTATAAAAACCCAAACTGGGTCCAACACTGGTATTGCAGGCGATGCAATGTTAGGCTATTCCACAAGATAAGATCTTAGCTCCCATACAAGAAATGTGTGATGGCAGTTGGTGGGGCGGGGGGTTGGTCAGTTCAGAGGCAGGCTGGTAACAGTGGCCACCACAGTAGTAATTGATTTAAGAGCATCAGGGCTCTGGGGAGCCAGCTTGGAAGGAGCAGTAGGGGAGAGGATAGACAGGATGTGGAGAGGGATAGATATGGGGGTGGGGAGGGGGAAAAAGAGGGATACCAGCAGGGGTCGCCACGGGCTGATAGAGGGCACCGGGATGATACTAGAAAGCTAGATACCTGTCAAGGGCAACAGGTGACCTTTGGAAGTCAGTGCCAGTGGAGAGGCTGGACGAGTAGTAGAGCCCTTAGCTTTGGATGAACCTGCTAACCCTTTAAGGGCCACTGATGCATTAATGCATCATGCCCATTGGTCATCATGATACACTAATGAAGTGCTGGTGAGACTTCATTGGAGCATCATGCGACCCTCCGGGAGTATATGTATCGACCCCATAGGGCCGGCATGATGCTCCAATGAAGTGCTTCATTAGTGCATCATGCCGACCACTGGGCATGATGCATTAGTAAATGCATCTGTAGCATTTAAAGGGTACAAGGGCATGTGGTGCATGAATGCATTATGCCCCTTGGTCATTATGCGGCATTATTCACTAGGAGTACATTGGTGCCTTAGGATAGCAAAGTAGCATGGACCTTTGAGACCACCGTGTTGAGACATCACACCATCATTAAAGGCTTTAAAAAGTAATGTACTGGCAGGAAAAACAGAGAAAAGGGTAAATGGGGAGATAAACACAATCTTTGTGGAAACCACTATTTACATTAATTCATGCATGGGTGGTTTGAAATAAGTTGTTCATGAAGTCATGAAAATACTGCCAGACCTCTCCTATAAACGCTGCCTTATAGACCATTTCAAATGCATAAAGGGGCTTATAAGATGTTCTTATACTAAGGGTGTAGGGTTCATGGGCTGAGGTTTGTGGCCAAGGCTTATACATAAGGTTTTATGGCATTGTAAATAAAGACTAGTATAAAGCAGTATACTATAGCAACCAGTTCAACACAGCCCTGGAAGTCTACTACAAGTGTCTCCCCTTCCTCAAATGGACCTTTTGCCATCACCTTAATTTTACTTCACACTGCAGAGCTCGGCACCTTTACTACAAGTGGAGACTTGCCGGTCTGCATCCGCCCTAAAACCAGCCTTAGAATTGATCACCTCTGCTGCCATGGTGCCACATAGGAATTACTGTCAGGAGACACATCACACACAGCTGACACCCCTCATCCATTTCCACTTTTATGTTTGTAATGTCTCAAAGTAAATATATTCTTGCTGGCTCCAATTATTTGTATGCAATGATTACCAAAATACACCCTGGCCCTATGAGAAAAACAGTCCCAGCTAACAGAGAAATGCGAATACTAGTTATCTTTTCACAATCAAAATCAGATTTTTAATTCATTGAACGATCACAGTCTTCAACACTACTGAAGCATATATTCCCACAATATTCTTACTGATATACTATGGGCCATTAGAGCTAGTTCAGGGGACATGTAATGCTGAGGGTTGTAGACAGATACAGTGACGAGACATAAGAGGGTGGTTAGCCTACCTAATTAACGGGTTAAAAACATCGAAGAATCATGCTGTCATCGAAGGGATAAAATCGATGAGGAATCAAGCCATTAAATGATTATGGAACAGTGATACATCATGCCATCATTAGAGGATTAAAAACTTTGAGGAAACAGAAGGTTTAGAATGCAGCCATGGCTATAGGGGTCTCGGTCATCACCCTGGGTATCAGGCTTATAGAGCAGGAGAGTGTTGCTCCTATGATAAATAGAGCTGTCAGTATGTGCTCTCTTTTCAAAACAAGTCATGCTCTGTTTCACCATTCAAATTGCACTCACCACATTGGTCTGAAAAGTTACCTGCCTTGTTTAAAATAGAGAGATCTGCACTATCAGGTACCTACTCATGTGTACACTCTATACTATACTGACTGACTTCTCCCAACTAGATACCGGGTTGTGGGGATGACTAAACGTAAACTGGCGCCCTGTGACTGTCTGAGTTGTGTGGATGTCCCTACCAGTGTGTGTCTAATCAATGATACCAGCTGGAACTGGGGCCTATCTGATTGGATTGGGCCTGGGGAATGGAACAAGATGTGACCAGCAATATTCAGACATTTTGGTACAATGTCAAGTCAATGCAGCAATGTCAGACAGTTTGCAATGTTATTGGAGATAAAATATCAGGAAGATGAGGGCCAATTATGAAAGGGCAAGAGGTGGCTTCAGCAATATGAAGGCCTAATGTTACAAGCCAAGGGCTGGTTCCTGCTATAGGGAGCCCAATTGTAGCAAGTCGAAGGTTGGTCTCAGCAATTCAAGGGCCAATAGTAGCCTGAAGAGGTAGTGATACTTCCAAAATGAGGGCCAATTGTAGCAAGAGGGATAGTATAAAGAATGTTATAAGCCATGGAAAGAGGGATGTGTGGGAAGCGTGACCGCCTCATCTTAGACCAACCCCAAAAAATGTCCAGCCGGAAGAATCTCAAAGAAACCAAAGCCTCCTTATCCGGCCCCCTATCCCTACTCTGAAACTGCTTCTTGAATATTAGGGCAAATCTTAGCAAGGTGTGGGATGGTAGCCACAATATAGTAGCCAGTTTTAGCAGCATACAGGCTCTTAGTAGCATTGAGAGGCCACTCACATGGGTGAGCAGTCAAACAGAGAGTGGCTTTGTGTGCTTAGCATGTCATCGACATGCTGACACTGTACTCACACATTGGTGTCAGTGATGTGTACCTGATTGGCTGCTGTGTTTGGGGTACTGAGAGTAGGATGGCACTGCATGACACCAGCCTGTCTGCGCGGTCCAGGCAATCAAACATCTGACAGGGTTGTTCGGGGTAAAAGAAAAAGAGCAAAAATCATTAGAATATCACTTACTGCAGCTCAAACATTGATAGTCTGGCTTCATGTCCTGAGGGCCCGTTGTGAGTGGCTTGGGGAGCTGGGGCTGGGGGAGTTGGTAGTCTCAGAACACTGGAGGGTGTTGCTCCTATTGTAAAAAGAGCTGTGAGTATGTGCCCTCTTTTCTAAACAAGTCGTGCACTGCTTCATCTAAGTACTTGCACTCACTGCATTAGTCTGTAAAGTCACCTGCCTTGTTTAAAACAGAAAGAGCTGCACTACCAGGTACCTACTCATGTCACCCGCTCTATAGTTTATTATACTGACTGACTTCTCCCAACTAGGTACCTACTCAAACCCCCCTTTTTTAGCACCGTACTTGAATGACCAGTTGTGAGCAACAGAACGGACAAGTTCTAGCTACATGAAAAGAAAGGACTGGAAATAAGGGCATTTTTAGCCAGCTCTTTCTTTTACTATAGGAGCAACATCCTCCAGGGCTTAGCGGTTCATAAAGCAGTATACTGAGCAACATTATAAGTAGTTTACCACGAGCAGCTGTCAGTTGAGCCTGATAGTAGCTTGTTAAGCCCCCCCCCCTACAGAGCAGGTCACAGGTCAGTGTTCTGAGCTGGCATTGACTATGGCATCAGGCACAGTCCATGCTAGTTCACTTAGGAGGTAGCCTGGCAGCTCAGTATTTACACATAAATATCACAAAGCAGGGCATTAGACAGGTCACAAGGCATCCAATTGACCTCTTTGAACTGAATGTAATTTACCTGAATAAATATGTGCCAGTTGCATTAACCCAACATACCTTGTCTAATTATGATTCGAACTAGATAGCAACATACTGAACCATTACACAGGTAGGCCCTTCTTCAGCCTAATGCGCACCAGCCTGTCTGCTGAGCCCAGGCCATTAAAGGTCTGACATGGAGGGTAGTTTGGGGTTTTAAAGAAATAGAGAGCGACATGATTAGAACATCACTTACTGCTGTTCAAACATTGATAGTCTGGTTTCATACCCTGAGGGCCCATCATAAGTGGCTAGGGGAGTTGGGGCCGGGGGGGAGTGGGCAGTCTCAGATGACCAGCAGGCTTAGCGGCTTGTAGCAGCATACTAACCAACACAAGTAGGTTACCACCTCCAGCAGCTCAGTTAAGTACCCCCTTCCCTACATAGCAGTTCATAGGTCATAACTTCCACCACCAGTGACTGTAGGCTACCCCAGTTTTATAGGTTGGATTTGGCTGTGAGCAGGAACAGATTATGCTCCTCATGGAGCTGGGGATGAGACCTGCTCCAATCTGGAGGGGGGTGCTCAGTTTAGCTGGCGAAACATATCTGGACAAGGCGTTCTGCAGGTTTGTGTAGACTTGCCCGACGAGCAGCTCAATAAATCAGTACATGAGCTGAACTGAGCCATAGAGACACTTTGTGACATATGATGTACACCATGGCTGCTGTGGTGTACATTATATATATATATATATATATATATATATATATATATATATATATATATATATATATAAATATCTGTCTCTACTGTTGGGTCCTGCTGAGGGTCTGCAAGGAAGTGGAGCATACCTCACATGAAGTTTGTGACAAGGGGATTATGGTTTAACCTTTTAGGCCATGGCTCCATCTTCAACCACAGACTCGAACAATAATTGATGACTGGGAGTGTCTATTATAGCAACAAGAGTGTTGATACTACTATGATAATCTTTTAAGAAGAAGGTTCGTACCTGCAATATCATGTGCTGCAAATTCCTTGACATCCCCCCTTTGAAACTGCTTCCCATGCCTTTGAATATTAGGGCCATAAGTAGCAGCACGAGGGATGGTAACCTACTACAAATGTAGGGCTACCTGTAAGCATTGAGAGCCCACTTACAATCTTTTGTTGTGACTTTTATCATACACAGCATTCATGAATCACAAATATATTAAGTCTGTAGTCATGTTTACTATACACCAGCCTTCATTCAAGACCGGTGCTTATTTAGAGAATAAAGCTTGTACAAGCTGCGTTGGTTACCGTTAAAGCACGATGTGTTACTTGAAGAGTTAAGGCTGTCTTTTATATTTACTATCGGGGGGGGGGGGGTGACAGAGTGTTGTCTCATGTCCTTGGGTTAGGGGGCAGGAAGTGGTGGAAAGGTTACTGGTGCCGTGGGTTTTCTTCAACATTGTACCAGCATACTGAATCCACTGGTAGCTGGTATTTAACCCTTGAAATGTGGCATGATGCCTCAATATGCCTTATGTCTATTTATCAATATACAAGAAGATTGCTTACATGACCAACTTGGTTACAGCAAACCGTAGTTTTAACCACATCTAACTTGATGACATTGATTTTTCTAGGCCTAGCATTATTGTTCCCAGGTTCTATTGTAATGCAGAATTGTAGTGAGTAGAATCACCAGGGCTGCAATCATGTAACATGACAGACAGAGGAGTTTTCGGCCATATCTCCGTTTAGGTCGCTGAATACAGAAAATAGTGGTCACTAAAAGGTGGCCGCGATTTTCTGATATGGAATAAGCCACAATTTTAGTCACAGTTTAGCTAGCATTAGCGACCTAAACTATGATAATGCCGAGTTATCTATACATCTGTTAAAGGAACCAGTAGCATCGGTAGGTTCTGGGTTAAACTACACAGCTCGGTAGCTATTCGTTCTACTCTTTGAATTCAGATGACACTCAAGTCTGTATGAAATAAGTGAAGTTGTAATTACAGCAGCAAAGGTCTGTATAATTAGATGGCAGTCTTGCATGACATGATAACTGCTGCTGAAGTAGTGCATTATGGTGGTTTTGGTAAAAACTCATCATCAACCAACATTTGCAGAGTGCTGTGGTAATTTCCCACCCATTAATTTACAGGACTTCTATTCCCCTTTTACGATCTGATGTCCACCAGTCGGTCTTCTTGCACCATAGGCTATTAAAGGCAGGTACAGGAATGAAAAGAAGAGAAATCATTAGAATATCACTTTTTGCAGCTCAAACACTGAGAGTCTGGCTTCATGCCCTGAGGGCCCGTCATAAGTAGCTCGGTGAGTTGTGGTTCAAGGGGTGTTCTCTGAGATCAGTAGGCTGTTGCTCCTATTGTAAAAAGAGCTGTGAGTATGTGCCCTATTTTGTAAACAAGTCGTGCACTGCTTCACCTAAGTACTTGCACTCACCACATTAGTCTGAAAAGTCAACTGCCTTGTTTAAAATAGATAGTGCTGCACTACCAGGTACCTACTCATGTCACACGCTCTATAGTTTATTTATAGTTTATAGTACTGACTGACTTCTCCCAACTAGGTACCTACTCAAATCCCCCTTTTTGAGCACCGTACTTGAATGACCACTTGTGAGCAACAAAAGGGACAAGTTATAGCTACATGAAAAGAAAGGACTGGAAATGAGGGCATTTTTAGCCAGCTCTTCCTTTTACTATAGGAGCAACAGCCTCCAGGCTTAGCGGCCCAGAGGGCATCTCATACTGAGCAATGTAACAAGTATGCTAACAGAGGTGGAGGAACTACATTTTGAGAATTTGGGGGTCTTTTTTTTTTGAGGTGGTGGATTTTGCCTCTGTTTTGAAGCCAAGGCCCCCATTTCCTAACATTCTATCACCATAGTGGTTGAAAATGTGAGGTGGATTTAGGGAAAACCTTTCATCATGTGTCTTGGCAATTCCTTTTCCAGCCCCCCCCCCCTTGGGCTCTCCTTTTCTATACCCCTGGTTACCAGTAGTTCAACTGTAGATCCTAAGTAGCTGTCCCTTAAAACATGTCACAGGTCAGGCTTCAGTAGCTGCTCAAACGTCATGGCATTAGATAATAGGCAGGTAGCCTATAAGACAGGTCATAGCGCATACCACCACTAACCCCACAGTGAACCAGGGAGGCCACGGGATGGTCATTGGATAGATCACCAGATAGGTCATAATATATGTTCATAGGTAGATTCCAGGTCATATGCCAAGTCAGTTAACATTTCACAGGGCAGAACTAGGCAGCGCCTTGGGAGGGTTTACTGTTTCATCCTGTTTGACCACCATGGCGCCTATAGATTTGGATGGATAGTTACAACGAGCCCTTAAGCAAAATAGGCACTTGTTCAAGGTCCATATTTCAAACCCCTTACCACTGCCGCTTATACAAGACCCGCGCCTATTCAAAACCTGGCTCTTGAATGCAACAATAGGGTAGTAGGAAGGTCAGTAGCCTGCTGCCATCAGTTTGGTCAAATGTCACCAATCCATCAATTTCTTTATCACGTTATGAGCAGATCATCCGTCAACCATGCATTGCCGATCAGGCAAATCATAGACACTGGCAGTATGCCGGAATACTAACCATGAATGAGCAGCTCACCTATCAGCATGCCATGGGGAACAGTGAGCAGCACAACCAGCAGTCTCTGCAGGCATCCAGCCATCCCCACTAACTGGGCAGTATTGGATAGGGCAGCAATCCCCACCAACTGGGCAGTATGGGATAGGGCAGCCATCCCCACCAACTGGGCAGTATGGGATAGAGCGGCCATTCCCACCAACTGGGCAGTAAGGGATAGAGCAGCCATCACAACCTCAAAGACATACATGTTGGGACAATACAATAAGCATCTCATTAACTGCAGAAAAACCCTACATATGTGACATATACTTGGAATAGGGACCTTAATGCACCCTAGACTAAGAACCCTTTTTGTAGATCATGTCACATATATGCTATCGCTTAAATACCGTAATCTCTCGCGTATAAGGCGCGTCTCATATGCGGTGTTTTAGTTCTCATTGGATCCACAAGGGGGACACCAAGAGCTTTCTTTTGATATATTACACTCCTCCTTAGTGATAATATGAGATAGAGGGCTCCAGAGGTGTATGGAAGCCTAGAGCTACACATAGCTTGTTTAATTTTGAAAATCCATACAGAAGAACAAAAGTTATGAATTTTTATTTTTTCTGACCATATTCTTGAACTCTAGGTGCGCCTTATACGCGGGATGCACCTTATACACGAGAGATTACGGTAGACAGTTTCCTATTCTCTCTGCAGCCTAAAGAATTTTCCAATCCAAGGGCCTTATAATAGACAAGGTTCTATCAATATATAACTGTGCTTTAAGTATTGTAATTCACAGCCCCCAAAGTAGGGTTTACCCCCTGGTGCTTATTCAAGACCGGTGCTTATTCAAATACCCGGCGCTTATACAGACCAATACGGTATACCTTAGGGACAAGGAGGAACATACCAGGGGAGTGGGTCCCACTGTGGTTTATTTTATGTGAATAACTTCTTCCCGTAGAGATAGCATTGCGCGGCTGATCGCCACACCCCCAGTGGCGTAACGTGTGTCGATCCACCACAGCGGCCGTTCCAGTACCGTAGCCTCGTTCTGGGTGCGTGTAAACATTCAAAATGGCGGACCGCCGCTTGAAAGGGGCAATACGGTAACGGATTTTGATAATTTTTCCTTATTTAAACCTCTAAAAACATAAAATAAATATAGAACTAAACTCCCCTGGTATCCTCGGTGGCCTATCCACCCCTCGGGAGTTGTCTCGGGAGATCGACCACCTCGTACACCACGGTCGTTTAGTTCTATCTATTTACCTTATTATGATAGTCTGATGCCTCAAGGCCTGATGTTCACCAGCAGCTATAGATTAATTGATAATGATGTTCTAACACATGACACCACCCCTTTGGGGGTTTATCAACATGGGGTGCTGGTGATAGACCTCACCATCATGCCCACAGGGGGTATATATGTGAATCTCTGCACTAGGATATGCACCCATAAATGGTTAATGGAGACGGTGATGTAGGGAGGTGAGTGGGTTGTAGCACATCACTCTACAGTCTTGTACATCAGGATTTATATCTACACTATATTTGTGTTGTTTTACGACTCAATACGTTTAACCCTTTCAGGACTGTTAGTGCATTAATGTAAGATGGCATTGGTCTTCATGATGCATGAATGCAGGCCTGGCCAGGCCAAATTAAAAAAAAAGGTTTGTTTTGTGTAACCCGACCGACCCTTGCAAAACAGGGGCAAAAAAAAACTTTTTTTTTTGTGATTTTGAAGAATTTTGTCTCATTTTTTCATATTTAAAGAAAGTTTTCATTACTTTTTGAGGACTTTTCCTGTATCCTTTTTGTGTTCTTCCCCTCGCTCACAGTTGTTATTTTCCCATCATTATTTTACAATGAAATCAAAGAATTTGATACATCCATTGATATGTGCCCTAACATTTCCTATATAAATGTAAAAAAAAAATCCGACCTACCGACCCTAGCTCGTTGAGCTTTGTTACTGGAAACACACCTTTTATTTTTCTTGGCCTCACTAACTTTCCAATGCTGCATTCATGCATCATGATCCTGCAGGGTCGTTAAAATCCAAAGAAGTGCTGTGATGCACCAATGCAGCACTGTTATGTAATGCCAACGCAGTGCTGACAAGTAACCTCCCCCAGCAATGCTCTGATATGATGACAAGGGAATAAGAACCTGGGGGTATCGAGCGGCATTTGAAGGTTTAACACATCACAAGATGACATCAAAATTTAAAATACAGTGGTACACGATCTCAACTATTATCTTGTTTAGATTAAGCCTGAAATGCACGGACTGGGGATGTGGTTATGCCATCAGACTATGTAACATTGCGATGAGGCAGGGTAACATTTTATGGGGGGAAGAGTGAATAAAAGTGATGGTGATGTTAAAATATGCTGCAAAACTGCCTGACACCTGGAGAGCTATAGTATAAACACCTCGCATGCTGCGTTTAGGTACATCCTTGGGTCACTGGGTAATGCTTATGAATAAGTCAAAATGGCACACGGAATTCCTGAAATTTAGAACATTTATAGGATACAAAGTAACTGCTGATGCTGATTCAGGCACGCCCACAGACAGATATGAGATGTGGGTAGATTTAGTGGGTGAATTAAATCAAGTTATCTAATGATTTTGGCTTGGACAGTGCTTTTTTCTTATAACTCACGGTTCGTTATCAAGCCATAAACCCACTTGTACTGTCTCAAAATATTGATTAAACGCTACGTAATACTGTGAGGCAGGAAATGATTATTGTAAAACCTGTTGTAGAGACGATTTAGAGAAAAAAAAAACACTACCTTCATTTACCATTACCCTGAATTATCCCAAGCGAGATTTTTGCTCCATATTAGACCAATAATTTTAGTTTATGCGATGCCAAATCAAGTACATTGGACCGGTCTCATATGAGCCGGTTTCCAAAGGAGTTGACTTGACCATTTGGGTAGAAATAACACATCATATATAGAGTGGACAACCCTATAATTCCTAGGCTATACTGGAAGGCATTTCTCAAGATGGTACGACCAGACCCCTTTAAATTGTATTTAAATCCTTCATTCTAATGCCATTACGCGCCTTACATGTAGTGGTATAAATGCCCTAACGAACCCCGTTATGTTTTGTAACATTTATGTACACATTATGTAGTACTTCAGCAATCCAGTGATTGTTTACAGAAGAGGAACTTTCTCTCATCACTATGTGCAGGCATCATAGTAAGTGGCATAGCCGTTGGCACTTGGATCTCAATTACACAGGTTCAATTCCCACCTTCAACACCAGTTTTTCAAAACCGAAATATCCTCCATAATCTCCCACAGGTTATGTTCATAACCTCCCCCCAGATGACACATAACCTCCCCCCAGATGGCCCATAACCTCCTCCCAGATGGCCCATAACCTCCTCCCAGATGGCCCATAACCTCCTCCCAGATGGCACATACCCTCCCCCCAGATGGCCCATAACCTCCCCCCAGATGACACATACCCTCCCCCCAGATGGCCCATAACCTCCCCCCAGATGACACATAACCTCCCCCCAGATGACACATACCCTCCCCCCAGATGGCCCATAACCTCCCCCCAGATGACACATAACCTCACCCTAGATGACACATACCCTCCCCCCAGATGACCCATAACCTCCTCCCAGATGGCACATACCCTCCCCCCAGATGGCCCATAACCTCCCCCCAGATGACACATACCCTCCCCCCAGATGGCACATACCCTCCCCCCAGATGGCCCATAACCTCCCCCCAGATGACACATACCCTCCCCCCAGATGGCCCATAACCTCCTCCCAGATGACACATAACCTCCTCCCAGATGGCCCATAACCTCCCCCCAGATGACACATACCCTCCCCCCAGATGGCCCATAACCTCCCCCCAGATGACACATAACCTCCCCCCAGATGGCCCATAACCTCCTCCCAGGTGACACATAACCTCCGCCCAGATGACACATAGTAGAATGTGAAAATAAGCCTCCAGAGTGAACAGTAGAATCAAAGGCGTAGGAAGCAAATCTTGATTGGGGGGGCCTAGTGGGGGCCCCACCTTTAATTGTCGGCTCAAGCATAATAGTGCCTACACATACCTATATAGAATTTTTATAGAAAAGTAATTTTTGATGAATTCCAGGTCCCCATTTTCCCTATCCCATTACTACATCAATCCAATTTGAGATGCAAAGTTTTAGCTTCTTGTTCAATTTGTTATGAATTCTGGGCAAATTTTTTTGGGGGGCCAGACATGCTCAGGCCCCACCTTCTTTATGATTTGGGGGCCCGGGCCCCCCTGACCACCCCCCCTTTTCCTACGCCACTGTAGAAGGGACAGTCAGACGGAGTATAAGAGGTAGAAATGCAACATGCTAGCTGGTTATCGTGGAGGCATGAGTGTAGCTTTGGTGAGTCAGCACAGCAGGGGTTTCTTCACAAACTATGCTGACCCTTGTGAGTAGCCATGTTAGTCATCAATATCAAGGGTTAACATAGTGTAGGAATTTAGGCCTTCCAAGGCATTAATGCATCATGACTTCCAGTGTACATAAAGCATTGATGCATCAATATGCCCTCCGTAAAGGTTTAAGCGTAAATCACACAAAACAGTGTCATCCATCAGAACCTGACACCACTTGCCATGTTGCGATGCGGCTTGTCAGCGGTGTCATGAATAACCATCCTCTCACCGATTGATTTCTGTCTACTTCATGGCAAACAGAGGTACAGGTTGACTGATGATTTCAAAACTCATATTTAGCATGAGCCTTGGTGTTTGACTAAGGGAGTGGTCATTTTTTAACAACAGGGGGGTCGGTGAAGTTCTGCGTATACACAGCGAAAATCTTTACATCGCCCCTACGAGTGGTCCGATATTTTTCTGTCCCCCCCCCATTAATTCTTTAGTGGTGCACAGGTTTTTCACTCAAATATTTTGAAAAAAATTTCAAAAGTCCAGTCAATTTTTAAAAATGAAGTAATGAGTTAATATACCTGTCACATTGACTCATGGGATTCTAAAGAATCACACAAAAGTAGCAACAATAGTTATGCGTTACCTTTCACTCTCATGCAGTGACTATCTCAGCTCCCTATCATCTTTCTCCTCCTGTAGTTCAAAAGTCCTAAACTAAACACTGGACTAACAATGTAATAACACTGTTGTGGCAGGGGGCAGTGACCTCCTGTGTGCCCCTGCTGTTACTGTAGGCTGTTGCTCCTATTGTAAAAAGAGCTGTGAGTATATGCCCTCTTTTCTAAACAAGTCGTGCACTGCTTCACCTAAGTACTTGCACTCACCACATTAGTCTGAAAAGTCAACTGCCTTGTTTAAAATAGATAGAGCTGCACTACCAGGTACCTACTCATGTCACACGCTCTATAGTTTATTTATAGTTTATAGTACTGACTGACTTCTCCCAACTAGGCACCTACTCAAATCCCCCTTTTTGAGCACCATACTTGAATGACCACTTGTGAGCAACAAAAGGGACAAGTTATAGCTACACGAAAAGAAAGGACTGGAAATGAGGGCATTTTTAGCCAGCTCTTCCTTTTACTATAGGAGCAACAGCCTCCTGGTCTACAATCAGTGATTTATAAAGCCTGGCACAGGGCAGCGTCTCCAGGGTCTGCTACAAGGCCAGTCAGGTCAGCCCCTGTTACAGCCACCCTTATTGGCTGACCTAATGCAGGCTTCGATTGGCCAAGCTGCAGTTATGTCCTGTAAGTACTCTGTACAACAAGCTAGTGCTGCACAGGAGGGTGTTGCTCCTATTGTAAAAAGCGATGTGAGTATGTGCCCTCTTTTCTAAACAAGTCGTGCACTGCTTCACCAAAGTACTTGCACTCACCACATCAGTCTGAAAAGTAACCTGCCTTGTTTAAAACAGAGAGAGCTGCACTATCAGGTACTTACTCACGTCACACACTCTATAACTTATATTATACTGACTGACTTCTCCCAACTAGGTACCTACTCAAACCCCCCTTTTTCAGCACCATACTTGAATGGCCACTTGTGAGCAATAAAAGGGACAAGTTATAGCTACATGAAAAGAAAGGACTGGAAATGAGGGCATTTTAGCCAGCTCTTCCATTTACTATAGGAGCAACACCCTCCAGAGTTTGTGTACATGCCATCATGATAGAAAGTACTGACCCCCAGACATAGCCCACTGCTTTTATATCAGGAGGGTGTTGCTCCTATAGTAAAAGGAAGAGCTGGCTAAAAATGCCCTTGTTTCCAGTCCTTTCTTTTCATGTAGCTATAACTTGTCCCTTTTGTTGCTCACAAGTGGTCATTCAAGTATGGTGCTAAAAAGGGGGGATTTGAGTAGGTACCTAGTTGGGAGAAGTCAGTCAGTATAATAAACTATAGAGCGTGTGACATGAGTAGGTACCTGGTAGTGCAGCTCTCTCTATTTTAAAGAAGGCAGGTGACTTTTCAGACTAATGTGGTGAGTGCAAGTACTTAGGTGAAGCAGTGCACGACTTGTTTAGAAAAGAGGGCACATACTCACAGCTCTTTTTACAATAGGAGCAACACCCTCCAGGTACACACTAACCTACATGAAATATAGAGAGAATTTCTTCTCTCTAGAATCATTTAAAATCGCAGATGAAGGAAGATCTAGCAAAACGAAAGAGTGAGAATCACTATCCAAGGGGCTTGGAGTCTGCATGAGGTGCTAATTGATTGGGATAGAAGCCACGCTAAATATATTGCATGCAGCGAGGGATTAAGTAGTACATGGAAATGTGAGACTATACCAGGCAGGGAATTATAAGTAAGTAGTACATAGAAATGGGAATCTATACAAGGCAGGGAATGCAGAGTAGTGCATGAAAATGTGAAGCTATACAATGGTTTTATCAGTTTGATACACTAGATGGCGTCCTAGTTGACCCCTAGGCTACAGGGGCTACTCACCCACCCAGCCCCTGCAGCCCCATAGGCCTATTGAGGGGGCAGAAACACCTCTCACAATTATACTGTTTTGAAATTGAAAAATGGTTCCAAGAGCTTAGAAATCAGAGATATGCAGAGAGAGATAGTGTATTTAGATATCCCATAAATATTGCATTGAAAAAATGAACCAAACACCTTCTATAGCATTTCAAATCTTGAGGTACACTCTGCAGTGAGTAAAAGAGAACTCACCATGCCCCTGTAGCAGGAGCAATTTGGCATGGTCGACATTAACGCCATCTACTGTATATTCTTGATAGAACTTATGTATACGAAGTAGTGAATGAGTAAGAAGTACATGAAAATGGGAATCTATAACAGGCAGGGAATGAGTAAGAAGTACATGAAAATGTGAAACTATAGCAGACAGGGAATGAGTAAAAAGTACATGAAAATGGGAATCTATAACAGGCAGGGAATGAGTAAGAAGTACATGAAAATGTGAAACTATAGCAGACAGGGAATGAGTAAGAAGTACATGAAAATGGAAATCTATAACAGGCAGGGAATGAGTAAGAAGTACATGAAAATGTGAAACTATAGCAGACAGGGAATGAGTAAGAAGTACATGAAAATGTGAAACTATAGCAGACAGGGAATGAGTAAGAAGTACATGAAAATGGGAATCTATAGCAGACAGGGAATGAGTAGGAAGTACATGAAAATGTGAAACTATAGCAGACAGGGAATGAGTAAGAAGTACATGAAAATAGGAATCTATAACAGGCAGGGAATGAGTAATAAGTACATGAAAATGTGAAACTATAGCAGATAGGGAATGAGTAAGAAGTATATAAAAATGTGAAACTATAGCAGACAGGGAATGAGTAAGAAGTACATGAAAATGTGAAACTGTAGCAGACAGGGAATGAGTAAGAAGTACATGAAAATGTGAAACTATAGCAGACAGGGAATGAGTAAGAAGTACATGAAAATGTGAAACTTTAGCAGACAGGGAATGAGTAAGAAGTGCATGAAAATGGGAATCTATAACAGGCAGGGAATGAGTAAGAAGTACATGAAAATGTGAAACTATAGCAGACAGGGAATGAGTAAGAAGTACATGAAAATGTGAAACTATAGCAGACAGGGAATGAGTAAGAAGTACATGAAAATGGGAATATATAACAGGCAGGGAATGAGTAAGAAGTACATGAAAATGTGAAACTATAGCAGACAGGGAATGAGTAAAATTGCATGAAAATGGGAATCTATAGCAGACAAGGAATGAGTAAGAAGTACATGAAAATGTGAAACTATAGCAGACAGGGAATGAGTAAGAAGTACATGAAAATGGGAATCTATAACAGGCAGGGAATGAGTAAGAAGTACATGAAAATGTGAAACTATAGCAGACAGGGAATGAGTAAGAAGTACATGAAAATGTGAAACTATAGCAGACAGGGAATGAGTAAGAAGTACATGAAAATGGGAATCTATAACAGGCAGGGAATGAGTAAGAAGTACATGAAAATGTGAAACTATAACAGGCAGGGAATGAGTAAGAAGTACATGAAAATGTGAAACTATAGCAGACAGGGAATGAGTAAGAAGTACATGAAAATATGAAACTATAGCAGACAGGGAATGAGTAAGAAGTACATGAAAATGGGAATTTATAGCAGACAGATGATGAGGAGGACTAATTACATGAAAATGTGAAATTAGACAAGGCAGTGCATGAATAAAAAGAATATGGCAATGTGAATCTGGGACTCTTTCAAGATGTGAAGTCTTCAAGAACTATTCGAGAATTCGCAGACTGACTATTGTAGCCACTGCTGGAAGCCCTTTAAACACAATTACGCTGAAGTTCAGACATGCCTACAAGGCTTGTGTATTGCCCAACCAGCTCCTGGATGAATAATGATTAAGTGATAGCTATGTGCACCTTCAGCTTCTACCCCTGAGTACCCCACATACCCCTGACTGTTCCACTTTTGTTTTACCCCCCCCCCCACACACACACACAACCTAGTTCCCATTTCTTTCATTATAATTACTGAAGAGTACAAATGCCCTCTGACTGCCTTCCAACTCCCTCCTCTACAATACACCTTGGCCTATCAAGTATTTTATTGTAATTGAAAGATGTGATCGAAATGTTTTTCTTTTATTCTTTTCACATTGATTATAGTATTCCATCATTGCAATTAATTTAAAACCCAAATCAATTCAAATCAATTAACGCTAACTGTGAGCTTGAATGACAATTTTCCATCTGGTCCCTCCTCTTTAACATCCTTAGCCGTTTAATCAAACCCGACAGGTTTTTCACTGATTCTGTGCTGGTGATTAACTCTTTAAGGGTTGCTGATGCATTAATGCATCATGCCCATATGTCATCATGATGCACCAATAAAGTGCTGGTGAGACTGCTCACCAGCACTTCATTGGAGCATCATGCCGACCCTCCGGGAGTTTGGGCATCAATCTAGTAGGGTCGACTTGATGCTCTTAATGAAGTACTGGCAAGACTGCTCGCCAGCACTTCATTGGTGCATCATGATAGCCAGTGAGCATGATGCACTCCTGCAACAGCGGCCTTTAAAGGGTTGATCTACCACCTAACCCTATCTTCAGAGAATCATATAGGCCACACCTAGGACTTGATTTGAACCAGGTTTGAACAGGAAGGCATTTCTCAAGATGGCACAACTGAACACAGCTACTACAATTAGAACCGCTCAGAATTAGATTGGGTGATCGTAGGAAATACACTACAACTGCTCTGTACAATCAGCACTTAATACAGTAACTACATAGGGTTTGGTGGGGCAGTCGCGCCAGCATAATCAATAATGGTGACTAGATGCAGGGCTGTAATTGCACTAGAGTAAGAGATCCCACCATGATTTGAAGGGATCTATAGTAGTCGTACTATTCTGAGAAATGCCTTTCTTATCTAAAGTATAACATTCTCACCTATCAACAAGCCACCATAACTAGCTTGTAGACTATTATGTGTGTGATACGGACCTCTGTGCTACAAACCATGTCGTGAGGTATCCCTGAGTTGTGTGGGGTATTTTGACTGTGCCTCTAGGGTGGCCAGTCCACACACACCCCTGTGTCTCCATGAGATATCTCCACGTCTGCAGCCCCTGCTTATCTCTGATATCAGTCTAGACACCCATGAGACTATTGGACATTAGCTAAAGAGAGTGATAAGTAGGTACCCCCTTACCTTAAAATGCAATGCTTAGCTTCACCATTCAACTTGAACTCACCACATTAGACTGAAAAGCCACCTGCCTCATTTATAGGACTATAGTGTATATCGCACAAGCAGGTACCTTTCTGTGTGACTCTCTTTTCATAGCTATAGCTCTTGTTTTGTATAGCTATCATCTTACTTGTACCTGACTGACAGGAAAGAGCCAGGACTGAAAAGAGAGTGACAGTTGCAGGCGAGGCACTTCTTAAGCAAAACTACCATTTCTTCTATGTGCAACCCCCTCCACCTAACAATTGGACCAGCGTGGTATGGGTGGGGCGCATGGAGGGGGGTACAGCCGGTGTTCTGGGTGGAGATTTAGTTGGATGAAGGCTTCATGGGTAAAGGTAGACATTTTCATTTATATAAATAATGTTAGGATGCTTTGGTATATAGCAGCTTATTTTAAGCATTGCTTATGATACAATCTCAGATGAGGAATCCAATGTGAAGCCATGTAGTAGCAGCAAACTGCTACCTGTGGCCGGGACTTTTTTTTAAAAAGTTAAGTTTCTACTCCCATTTATTTTGTTCCAAATGGAAAGGCCTGCTATTTGTGCTGTATTTATTTGGTCTAACCTCCCTGGGTCAGTACTAAATGAGAGGATGGCGTGATTGTAAGTAGATCCTGAGTGCAGACAGAGCCTGTCTTTGCTCCTAATATGCTCTGGTGCTGTACACTGCATGATATCGTAGAGGTATAGGCTGACTGAGGCCTATCTACCAATACACTGTCTAGATCTAGACTCAATAGGTGCTGTCTGACCTGGTCCTATTTACCAGTATGTTATATATAATTGAATAGGTATGGCATTACCTAGACCTTGCAAATAAACTACACTGTCAAAATAACTGCTGAATCTACCATGGATCTTTGTAAAACTGAAGAGTGAACCACCATATTTGTATTTCTGTGAACCAGTGTAGTTTTACAAGAAGCCCTAGGTGGCACTATGGTGGTACAAGGAATCTCTGTGAAAATTTGGGATAAGGATTGTACAGTTATTTTGAGGACATTCTTTTTTTATAATATGCGGCACATGTATATTTTAAAACAGCCTGACATAGATTTGTTTTCTAATAAAGAATAATTTATATACAAAACTGGTAAGACCATGTATTTTCTTCTGTCTTTCAGAATTCAAGGAGGCATTCTCACTATTTGACAAGAGTGGCGAGGGAACAATAGACTCTAAGGACCTGGCCACGGTGATGCGGTCCATGGGGGAGAACCCGACAGAGGAGCACATGCAGCAATATATAGCTGAGATGACGCAACAACCCACTGTCCCTGACGGTAAGTTATCTTTATTTCATGTGAATAATCACTTCCCATAGACTTAACACTAGATTGGCGCCACACCACCAGTGCAGTGTTCGCCCACCACGTGGATGTACAGTACTAGAGTCTTTGTTATTCTGCAATGCAGTTTTATTTTATGTGAATAACTTCTTCCCGTAGAGATAGCATTGTGGAGCCGATCGCCACACCCCCAGTGGCGTAACGTGTCTCGATCCACCACAGCGGCTGATCCACTACTGCAGCCTCATTCTGGGTGCATGTAAACATTCAAAATGGCGGACCGCCGCTCGTACGGGGCACTACGGTAACAAATGTTGTTAATTTTCAGTTAATTAAAGACTCTAAAAACATAAAATAAATATAGAACTAAACTCCCCTGGTGTCCTCGGTGGCCGATCCACCCCTCGGGGGGAGTCTCCCCCTCGGGCTAACGCCCTCGTGGTGGATCGGCCACCTTGTACACCACGGTCGTTTAGTTCTATCTATGTACCTGCTGTAGGTATGAACCTACATACCAGATTTACATTCTGCTGTAGCTACAGGTTGTTAACTACCTACTGAAAGGGATATTTATAGCCCATTTACAATTGTGGCTGCGAGTGTGGCATAACACGTGTCAATCCACACTGCTGGTCACGTGACTAATTAAGATGTTAATTTAATCAAATTTGATAATTTTCATAACAATATAAGATATAAATATAGACGTAAACTCCCAGGTATACATTTTGGTTGTTCCACCCTTTGGGGCCTGTCTTCTCCAAGGGCGAACCCTCGGGGTAGACAGCTCCCCTCAGGGTGGTGTCATATCTTGATAGTCTATGATTACCAGTAGATATACATGAGAGATAGGACAAGATCTCGTATCAGTTAGCAGTATAGGTGTATTTATTCCAGCATATTATACAAAGCCTTAAGGTATAGATGTTGTCATTACACGATTTCTGGGATTCTGAGTGTTTTTTTCTGGATATTCTCATGCACATACCTGTCGATATTGCATGGCATGATGCATGCAACATGACTTTTGTAAGGTGTGCGGTTATCCAAGGATAACAGGCACCCAGTGCGGTTATCCATGGATAACCTGCACACCTTACATGTCCTTACATATCATATGTTACATGTTAAAACCCATGAAACTTTCATGGCCAGGGTAGGGCTCAAACCTGCAGTCTCAGATTCCTAGTCCTAGTCCTTATGCATTGCGCCACAGGGACTGACGAGAGAAGCTTGGTTAGAACCATGTCTCTATGATATAAAGCCACCCAGCAGTAGTGTAGTGTGAACGCGTCCAGCGCTGAGATGTGAGACCCGGTGGTCGAGTGGTTAGCGCATTGCGCTCAGCCATTACAGGTAGGCGGTACGAGTCCCGGTCCGGGCGCATCTTTTTTTCGCTGTGTGTCAGCTACCATAACCGCGGGACGCATTCAAACAAAGCCAAGCCGAGGCAGGCACCGAGCTATGATACACGGTGGTCTAGTGGTTAGCGCATTGCGTTCAGCCGTTGGAGGTAGGCGGGACGAATCCGGGTCAGGGCGCATCTTTTTTTCGCCATGTGTCAGCTACCATAACCGCGGGATGCATTAAAACAAAGCCAAGCCGAGACAGGCACCGAGCTGTGTGTACCGATCGCAGTCTTCGAGTCCCGGGGAGGGGGAACAATTTTTGTTTTCAACTTGAATTTATTGGTATTCTATTGATTATCTATTGATATTGTGTAATAAAATAAGTAAGATAATTCATGATGCATGTGTGTTAGCAAAGGATAATTACATGAGGGCGTAGCCCGAGTGTAATTATCCTTTGCTAACACACACAAGTCATGAATTATCCATTGATTACTTGTTCAATAGTAAGACGTCTGCTAGTCTCCCCGTGGGTAGGACGCAGTGTGTATATACAGTGAATGTATGGTGCACCCCCTAGTGTCGGTATGTGTAACTACGGCATAGCCTAGGCAAAACTGGTCCCAGAGTTAAGTACAGGCGTCCTAGACTCTGGTATTTTGCCCTATGTATGATGGGAAGGGAAAGTAGTCCCTGTTATGTATGGATGAACATCTAGAGGGAGCTGTGGTCTGGTTGATCAGCATGTGTTGTGAATGGGTTGGACACTTTAGCACCCTGTATATAACCTGTGCAGAATAGGGTAGTGGTTAGAACACTGGACTCCAAATGCAGGGTAAGGGAGTTCTAGGCTCGCCTGATGCTGGTGCTTTAACTCAATCAAAATTATTTTATGTACTGTCAATTTTTATATTTTCCTTTCATTTTGCCCTGCACCTCTGCCTTCACCAAGCATGTAAATGGAAACCTTTTGATCTGTTGTTTCAGGACAACAGTTTGACATATTTTAAAAATTTTGAGTCCAGGGCTCTAACCACTACCTTATCGTGTTCAGTTGAGGGCAGGTGGTTTAAAAGCAGAACTCATTCTCAAAGACTAGAAATAAAAACCAATCATTCCGTGGCCGTACATTGCAACTACAGGAAAGGCTAATCTCATTGACCTCTACTCACTATGCATTCAATTAAATAACATCTGGAAAATGTTTTTTAATTTAAGTGGTGGTACCAATCAATCTCTTACAGATACAGTATTGATTGACTTGGCTCTACCTTTTAGGCTGCAGCACAAACCTCATAACACCTTGCTCAATGATCCTGCATCTATTTAGCCTGTACAGGCTCTATCCCACAATGCACGGGGCAGAAGACCAGGGGTTACTACGAGTGAGGTAGTGACACCTGGTATCAGGTGGCTATAGAGTAAGTCATGCAGTAGGGTTTAAGGTACATAGTGGTGAGATATAATGAATAAAGTATGTAGGTAGAGATTTCAATATACCAGTGGAACTACCAAAATGTATGCCATGGTCATTTACAATAATTTATGTGGCAATAACCCATAGGAGCAATCCTCATGGTAAAGGCCAAGCTCTTGGTCTCTGGCAAACTATCACATTACACAAATCATTTATTCACTTATAAAAACCATTCTATGTCTCTGCCTCTGTCTGTCTGCCTGTCCCTATCTGTTTGCCTTATCGTTTTTGTAAAACTCTCTTTCTCAGTCTTTCTATCTCGCTGGCTGTTTGTCTGTTTCTCTGTTTCTCTTTGTCTGCCTGTCTTATTCGTTGCACTACTACGATTGCCCTTACTCAAATGACATGGTTGAGCTTACTAGGTGACACTCCTATGATATATTACAGTCCCTATATGATTGAGTTAGGTGACTTCATATTTAACACCTTGTAAAGAGCCCATTGCAGGTCTTGTATACAATTGAGTTTAGGGACATCAATGCCTTGCACATAACCCTTTGAAGATCCCGGGGCAATGCAATAGACATGTAACACAGTTTTTGCAAGTGCACCGAGTCAAGCCAGGGATCGTGTATGTTAGAGGGTGGCTACACTGTTATAAAAATGCCTAACTTTAGTATGAACCTATGTAAAGTTTAACGGTGATTTACCCTAGCTGAGAGAAGGGTTTTTATTACTTAAACTGACAGTGTTTCACAATAAGGTCAAGAATACTAGTGTACTATATACTATTCTTGCTGAGATGGTCCACTGACTCCTCCCTATGGTGTAACTTTACAAAAGCAGTTACTTTACAGTAAAACCCCATTAATGGCAGTTTGTTTGCATGTCACTAGATGGAACACAATGATCACATAGAGAAGTATCATATGTCAATAGGTCCAAGAAAAATAAAAGGTGCGTTTCCAGTAACATAGCTCAAAGAGCTAGGGTCGGTAGGTCAGATTTCTTTCTTTTTTTACATTTACATGGGAAATGCTAGGGCACTTATCAATGGATGTATCAAATTCTTTGATTTCATTGTAAAATAAAGATGGGGAAATAACAACTGTGAGAGAGGGGAAGAACACGTAAAGGATACAGGAAGAATCCTCAAAAAGTAATGAAAAATGTCTTTAAAATATGATAAAATGAGACAAAATTCTTCAAAGTCATAAAAAAATGTTATTTTTGCCCTGTTTTGCTAGGGTCGGTCGGGTTACTGGAAACAAACCTTTTTTTTTTATTTGGCCTAGTTACACATGTATTGAAAATGGGTAGGATTGAACTTTATTAATGATACATAATGCCTTTTAATTGACATGTGGACTTCATAGACCTAGAAATATGATAAATACAGTGGACCTGCACCCAGTATTTCAAAATTTGAATTTAGAACACCACTCCCAAACTAACCTATAATAAACAGACCAAGAATTTAGGCAATACAGTTGCCAAATGATGCATAGTGTCTAGTCCTGCCGGCTAGTCCTGGACACTAATGAACGAGGGACTGAGTATGAGCATTAATGTGCTTATGTTTTATCTCTACAGCAATTTTTAATGTAGAGAGCAGTTGTGAAATTCAAACATCTCAATTGAATCTTGGATCAGATCTTTACTGGGAAGTGATTCAAAGATATATGGGAGGATGCCTGGAGGCCATTTCTTAACAGCCTACAACTGCAACCTTCAAGTCGTACCAAAATCCCCATAGGAATAGCATTGACATTTTGTAGTGGTAGGGGTGTTAGTGGTCACAGTGCCTTAAGACATGGACTACTGGGCAACCCTACATCATACTCAAGACATGGTGAATCACCATAAAAATTGGTGAATTCCCTGCGAAAAAGTACAGTGAATTCCTGTTCACTGTACGGTAAAGCTGGGAGCCACGCTGAACCCTAAAATAACTTGGAACCACCAGCACTCACCATTGCCAGTGACTCTCTGGTTTTTAGGGGAATTGTTTTTACTGTGTATGATTGGTTTACTTTACACATAATAATATGTGATGCCACTCGGCACTATATATATATATATATATATATATATATATATATATATATATATATATAACAGTGAAGATCTCTTATTGCGTTCAGTGATTTCGATTACAGGTACCCGGGCCGATTGACTTCAGTGAATCAGATAGCTTATTGTGGGGAGACCATAACCTTTTCAGCTGTGGCCCACCTGGGCCGATTGAGTTCAGGGAGTTAAGTTTTTCTGTGTTTTTTTGGTGTTTTTTTGGGTGGGGGTGGGGGTTAAAACTCCTGGAGGAAAGAATTCCCATTATAAAGTTTAGATATAATACCTTGTAAATAACCCATTGCAGGTCCTGGGATGATTGAGTTCAGTGACTTTGTGACATTAATGCTGAAGCGGATGCGGCGTATCGCATCTGAGGAGGAGCTCCGGGAGGCATTTAAGCTGTTTGATAAAGATGGTAACGGCACCATATCAGCTGAGGAACTCAAGACAGTCATGACCACCCTGGGGGAGAAACTTAGTGAGGCAGAAGCAGAGGAAATGATACGGGAAGCGGACGGTGATGGCAACGGAGAGATTAACTATGACGGTAGGTGAAGGATTTTTTTTCCGATAAAATTTTTTTTCCTAATAAAATATTGCCATAGAAGACAGAATAAATATTCCAATCAATGAATGGATGAAAAAGAAAAAATGAAAGAAAGGCTGAAGAAAAAGGAAATAAAGGCTGCATAAAAAAAAGCAAAAAAAAAAGATAATATCATACAATGAACCTGAGTGTGGTTGTCCCTCGTTAGACGTCCCATTCAGGTCGTCAAACCATGAACCTCGTTTTATAGTTACTTGACTGTCGATTAGCTTAATTTCATCAAGGTGTAGCAAATCTTTTGTTAAAAAAATCCTGTGACCCCCAGCACTTGTTGTGTTCATTGGTGCATTGTACAAAGTAGTGGGTATGTTGCACTAGTAAATTGGAGGCTCTTACCTGGTTAAACTACAGGCATTTGTTTAGAAATAGCTTTGCGTAAAACATGGTATTGGGGTGGATCACCCTATCAATAGACTAAAAACAGTTCTAGCAGATCAGCACTTGATTTAATGTATAGCATGCCTGTACTGCAACAATGTATAGAGTAATGCAGCCTCTTGTCATTTCTGGCATTCCTACACTTACATATCAGTATTTAACCCTTTTCTTACTACCTGGGGTCCAACCGGACCACAGGCATCTAATTTCTTGCGGAAAGCATAGAAATAATGTTCTGATCTTCTCCAAATTTTCTCTAATTGTCACATATATTGTTTTATTTAAAATTTCTGAATTTCATAAGCATATCTCAAGGATCTTTTACCCTAGAAATAATAATCCTCTGGGGTGCACACGGACCCCAGTCAAATCCAATATAAAAGCATATATACTTCAGCTACAGTAGAATATGGACAATGGGTCCCTTGCTTTGTATTTTACTTCTATTACAACTCTGCATGATTTCAAACAACACCAGGCTAATTGTAGGCAATTTTTAGTGTCATTTTTGTTATAATGGGTTACATTTCTGATATGTGTAGATGTAAGCTCTCATATTGATTCCCTTAGACAGATCTTCGGACTCAGACCATTCTATTTTTGTTTTCATTGGGACCCTGGGGTGTCAATATGTAGGGGAGACACTTCTGTTTAGGTTCTGAAGAACATTCTGTACAGAACAAAAGATTAGATGAGATACTATGTGTCTGTCTTTTAGTGCTGGCCTGAAATCTACTGGAAATGTATAAAAATTTAGTTAAAATATGGGTCCTTCACATAGCTCTGCTGCAGGAATAAGGTCTATCAAAGTACTGGGGTCCACATGGACCCCACTTGAAAATGACACATTTTGTTGATTATGAAAAAAAACACCCAGGCTTTTTCAATAAAATTTGGTACGCATGTAAGTATACTGCAAAAATGGTGTTTAGATCCTAAACACAATTCTAAACATATTCTTGCAACTTTTTTGTAATCACATTAATTTCCTAAACAAGTTTAGCCAAACAATGTGCTTAGCTCAAGTGTTTAGAAATGTAGGTGTTTAGGTTAAAACTTCGTGTTTAGATATATGAATTTTTGTGTTTAGGTGTTTATGAATTTTTTTGTTTAGATCTTTAAATGATTTGATGGAGAGTTAAGGTTTGGAGACATGTATGTATTAAAAAAACAGAGATATATTTTGTTTGTTTTCTCATTTACTGGGGGGACATCAGTAGGTATTTACTTGTCAAAGTCTCCAGAGATATCAGCCACAGCTATATACATGTACATGTATTACACGCTGCCTCAGAATGAGAGTCTTGAGAAAGTACAGCAGCTTGGCAGGAAGGACATTGCCTTTTCTATTCCAGAATAACATCAAATAGGTGTCAGTCATGGAGCTTATTGATTATTTTATGCTAATGATGGTGGCATAAGGTGAATCTAGTCAATTTTCTATTGCCCTTTCTGTTCACATGACATTCTATAAAATGAAACCATGATAAACATGGGATTTGGGGACATTTGTCACAACAAGTGATTATAACTGTGCACAGATAGATAGTCCATTCAAAGGTAGTGCTGCTACCTGGTGTTGATTCAACATCCAAGTATCTAAACATATTGATGTTTAAATCTAAACACCTATTATTCAACTGTCTCAACTCTAAACATCTAAACATGTTTAACATAAATGTTTATGTAGTTAGAATAAAAGTGTTCATTTCCTAAATGTGTAGTCGATGAGACACCTAACTGACCTATATGTTTAGGTATTAAACATGTTTAGACCTAAACATGTTTAAAATCTAAACACCATTTTTGCAGTATATATGGGGTACCTACCATATAAAACAGAAAAGTCACATTCAGTCACTATACATTTTGATTGACAACATTTTGTCATTTTTCTCCTAGGAATTAGGTTTTAAATAGACTTATCAAAATTGATGAATTTTACCACTTTTAAAGATACTTAATATCCTAAAGAATGTTTTATCTTTAACCATCATTGTGTAGGAATTTTTTTCTAGTCTGGGGTCTGGTTGGACCCCAGGTAGTATTAAACGTGATTTCTTTTTTTTTTAACATAGTATGATAAAGGCTAAGGGCGGCTAATACAGGAGTGCATCATGCCCATTTGTTGCCATGATTCCCCAAGCAAGTACTGGCGCTACTGCTTGCCAGCACATTATTTGAGCATCATGTCAACCCTCCGGGGTGCATCAATCCCACAAGGCTTGTAGCCCTGATGAGTAATCCAGCCGGGCTTCATTCAGGACTACAATACCTCAAGGTCTAAATCATTGTGGTAATGTGCCGATACAATACTCTCCTGCTTTCATTACTTCATCATGCTGTTGTTGGGCACAATTCGCCAATCTGAATTTCACCAATTCAGCCTTGCAGTGGGTGGTAATGGTGTATGATTCTGATGAAATTCTACTAGCAATCTACTCACTGCTAAAATTATTTTTCTTGATTTAAGAAAATAAGAAAAATTATCTTAAGTGGCGGACAAAACTACCAGTTTTAAGAAAATTAAAATCTTAAAACTGGTAGTTTTGTCCATCAGGTAAGATTATTTAAGATTCCAAGAAAATTATTTTTAGCTGTGCTGGGTGGATGCTTTTGAAAGATAATGATTTATATCAATCGATTGATGCTCTGTTTCATCTCAAGTTTTTAAGCTTAAGTTTGCATGGCTGCTCACCGATTCACCGATATTGGTGCTTTGCACAGATTGGGGCTTTGCACGTCTACAATCTTGTATGATTCTTCACAAATTGCACCGGCTAGCAATTTGCATGTGACCCTGTCCTGAAATGAATGAAGTAATAGGGATAGCTTGAATCATCAGAGTGCAGTCTCTGCATAATGATACATTGAAATGCAGCTCTGGCAGGTACCTCACCAAGGCTGCATCTATGCATCATGCTGACCCTACAGGCTAGGTGCACCTGTGTAGTGTTGACAATGGTCATGAGCCATGATGACAAAGCAAAATGAACCCGGGGCCTATTTCAATAAAACCAATGATCCAAAAATTAATATTGAAACAAGCCGCCGGAGGCATCAGTCCATCCTATTCAGACAAAAATTGTACTATTTCTGTCATAATGATTGCAATATTTCTTCATTTTCAGAGTTCGTCAAAATGCTGACCTGTGACCCCACTAAACCTGACGAAAGCTAGAGACGGTTACCATAGCAACAACAACTGCAACATAACCACTACTACTAACAACACTGCCCACCCTGGTGACTAACAACTCCACAGTATCCTGAGACTAGTTCCGGTTCCGGTTTCGTGTCCTTGTATTAGTTGTAGCTTGCGTGTTTAAGGCTGAGCCTATGTTGTGGAGCCTGGGTTAATGCCATCAAAGGTCATTATTTCAAAATGGACTCACGTAGCGAACGCTCACTATGATTTGAAACCTGCCAAATTCTGGTGGGTGATGGTGTATTATTGGCCTCTACTATTGGTCCTTATGTGATCGATTGCATAAGATTTGCTAGAGCGATTGTGGCACTGGAAATCATAATTCTCACTCATGTATAGCACTGGTTTCACAGTCTGACGATGATTCGACGATTTATGATATATCAAAAGTATGCGATTTCTAATCCGACCGATTCACATCAGTGGAACCAGCGCTCAAGTGAGTAATGTCCCTATAGTGAGTTATATTATAAGATGTCATTACTCTTTTAAGGCGACTACATCAATCCATTCTGAAATACCGCCCGGGTGGCACGTATACCCATGGCCACAGACCTACAATCAGCCTGTACACGACATGTAGCGCTAATTGCAGGATTAGTACAGACATATATAGTATAATAACCATCATGATTATTCCTCCTCTAATACTACTAATACTACATACACACATTCCCTTATTACATGCTATGTAAGACATGATATACAGAATTGCTGTATTTTGCTTGTTACTTTTATCATTTCCATGTGGCATCATTGTTTTATTTTGCTGTTCTACTTTATCATCAATAATTGTTGTTTTTACTTCCATTATTCCTTGGCACACTGATGTAAGGATAATATAATCATATCTAATATTGTGGCGTTAATTTTTTACCATTCGGCTTTAATCAGTATTTTGGCAAAATTTGGGTTAGTCGGTGGTCTGCTCACTCGTGTATTCATCTGCCGAACTGACCCAAGTGGTCACCCCATCTGCTGAATCCATGGCCCTGGTTGTTTGGGGTCCAACATGTCATATATAAATGCTATTATATGTCATACTGTAGTGTAAATTCTGTATCCTGTTAACCCTTTAAGGGCAGCATAGTGCCGAAACGCGCTATGCCATCTTGCCGTCATGATGCATGATTGTAGCATTGGTCCAGTAATCACCATTGATGCATCCATGATGCCATCATGCATGGATGCAGCATTGGTCAAGAATTCACCAACAGTGCATCATACTGACCCCCTAAAGGACAAAAAAAAGCATCAGGTCAGCATGTAACATTCGCCAGTAACACTGGCGAGTTACCCGCCCAAGCTACTTCGGTGTTTCATGACAGCAAGATGATGTCTTGAAGTATCACGCCATCTTTTACCATGTAATATAAGTCCATTTTGTTTACCATTTCATTTAACATGCATTTCTTATCAGCATGTGAAGAGGCATTTATCGCCAAGATGATTACCCTTTTTTTTGCACAACGGACAAATGATATTATGCCATCCTTTTGTTTTTATCATGTATCAGATGAAACTAGTTATCTATCTTGCCATACCCATCTCATATTTGTTTATGATGGCTCGCAATGATTGTCAACATAATGATATTGAATGCTGGTTTCGTGTCGGTTATAAGTTAGGTCGTAATACAAGATCCGAGCGTTTACAACAAAAAATGCCTTTTAAGGTTGTGCTGCGAGATGTCAAGAATTTATCTCATTTGTTATTGTAATTGTGTCTTGTGCGTACAATCATCTAGCTGAGAAATTTCACCAAATTTGTGAAAAAATGATTATCAATATCAATATTACCACTGCCCCCATAGATATTCTACCATTGTATAGCTGTACAATAATAGCCTTAGGCAAAAACAAACAATATCAATCATTGTGACTAGAAACCGTTTAAGGACCACTAATGTAGGAGTGCATCATGGCCATTGGTTTTCATGATGCGCCAATGCACTACTCGTCAACACTGCATTCATGCATCATGCCACACAATCTGGACCCTGTAGGGTTGGCATGATGCATGGATGTAGGAGGTAACTCACCAGGGCTGCATTCATGCATCATGATAATCAAATCAGGTATGCTGCATTAATGCGCTGTCGGCCCTTTAAGGGTCACTGATGCAGGATTGCATCATGCCCATTGGTCTGCATGATACACCAATGAAGTGCTGGCGAGACTGCTCACTAGCACTTCATTGGAGCACCATGCCGACCCTCTGGGAGTTTATGTATCGATCCTGTAGGGTCGGCATAATGCTCCAATGAAGTACTGTCTCGCCAGCACTTTGTTGGTGCATTATGACGACCAATGGGCATGATGCACTCCTGCAGCAGCGGTCTTTAAAGGGTTAAGCATTATAATAGTGAGCCCAAGTCATAACTGGAGGTCTATTAAAAAGCCCAATAAAAAGGAAGGTTTTTTTACGACGTGCCAATTCCAGCTTAAATAGGTCATAGTATCTGACACCTACTGTGTGATCTGACATGTTAACTTCATTATGAATATTGTCAGTTCATTTTCTAAATGAGTCAGGGAATAAAAAGCTCATTGTGTTGTTAGAGCTTTGCAAAAATCAGCCAAGAAAGGACCAGTTTTCCATGTATATCTAACATATGGTACCGTGACCTATAAAAGGTAAGAGGCAATGTTTTCACTCAAGGCTAAATTTAAGGTGTATATTCCAGTAAAAACAAATGCTTAGTACAACGGTTTCTGGATATGAACTGTGCAAATGTTTGTTGCAGATTTATGTAAAAAGGAAAAGTTAAGACCTGACTAGGTTCAATACTGTTGGGTGCAAATGGTGTCATCTAACGTCCATAGAAATCTAAGATGTACCCGTCAATTTACATATCTGAAGAACCTTGCATTTTTACATTGGCTTAATAACAACTTATCATTCTTATCATTCTCAATCAAAGCTTGTTTAGCTTCCAAAATATATGTGAAAATATATTATACCAACCTGAATAACATATCCAGGACTTAATGCTGGATGTTGACAAATATTTAGTGTTGACTCGGGCTCACTCTCCTACATCATGTAAGAGAACAGTATATATATATATATATATATATATATATATATATATATATATATATATATATATATATATATATATATATATAGTGTGTGTAGGTTCATGTATATAGACAGACTACCAATGTATCACACAGTGAGATGAGGCTAATGAGATTTGACATGAATAATAACAGTTCCATAAATGCAATCAAACCGTGCATATTAAATGAAGCATTATCACTTTTAGGCACTACTGATGCATCAATGCAGCATGCCCGTTGGTCATCATGATACTGGCCAATGAAGTGCTGGTGAGTCTGCTCACCAACACTTCATTGGAGCATCATTCAGACCCCTGAGAGTCTACCAACCTTGTAGGGACAGCATGATGTGTGAATGCAGCCCTGGTGAGTTACTCGTCCATACATCATACATGATGACTGATTGGCATGATGCATTAATGCATTTGTGGCTCTTATAAGGTTAATGCATTAATGCATCATGCCCATTGGGCATCATGATGCATGAATGCAGCCATGGCGAGTAACTCACCAGGGCTACATTCATGCATCATACCGACCCTACAGTGTTGATACACAAACTCCCGGAGGGTCGGCATGATGCCCCAATAAAGTATTGGCAAAGAGGCTTCATTCGTGCATCATGGCAACCAATGGACATAAAGTTGGTATTCAACTGCTGTTGGTCCGGTGAATTTTTGCTAATCTGATCGATTTTTTTCTATAATTTTGTTATATTAAAAATAATTGGATTAGATTAAAATTGCCGACTGATGGCAGTGGAATACCCGCTTAAACTAATGCAACAACAATCTTTAGTTGGTTAAAGATGGATCAATTCTCATATCACAATGCATGTACATGCCACCACATTATCTATAATGCTCTGGTAGGATTGGGTTAAGATACAGTCCTTTAGAAGGATATTTGATGGGAAATTTCAAAATTAACCAGGTTCTCCACCAAAGCAATTTGAACTATTTGGCTGCCAAAATCAGCCATAATCAGATTTCCCTTCTGGCAATACCTAGCATGCTAGATATTGATGGATTTTAAGAGGCGGACTATCCTGAAAAGAAAATAAAAAGATGAAAGACTATTTAAGGAGAAAATGTGTAGGATTTGGAAGTGATGAAAAAAACCCGGGTGAAAAAAAATTGGCTTTGGTCAGTAACCTGCTTAAGTCTTTAAATATTGGTGAAAGCATTGACTTCATTTGAGATATGAAATAGACATTATTAGAAAGTCCTTTAATCACATGTAGACATAGTCATTGAGATTGGTATTGGTATACCTAGATGGGTATCATTTACGGTCATGCTCTCTCGATAAGTGTTGCATCATGGGTTGTATGGGTATATCACAGAGATTTTACTTGAATGTGCATTATCAAGGAGTCTTATTGTAAGCAGTTACCAGATTTAAAAAAAAAAGCAATTACATATCTGTGGAGGCTTATTAAGTGGAGTAATACTGCTTTCTATGTATGTGAGCAGTCCGTCAGCGCACCAACTCATTCAGTCAGAATGCCTTCCGATATTCGGAGAAGAGAAACGGTCCTATCTCAGAGGACTGTACTGCTATTGTTGCTATTGGTTTTACTATTTTAGTCTTATTTGGTATCACTGTCCAATATAAGGGTATATACCTCCATATCAGGTAGACATGATCAGGATGACATGAATTGTAACTGCCCATTTAAGCACAGATGTCTTGAAACAGCGGAAGTCTAAATTTTCAGTGGCGGAAGCAATATTTCGAAAAGAATGGGGCATGGCTGAAAAGGTGGAGTGCACCTCCTGTCTTTGAGCAAGTCAAAAATAAGCATTTTTAATACTTACAGCCAAAACTGTTGGTGCCCAGCCCTGTGCCCTCATGTTAATCTGCCACTTATCGTACACAGGGAGAAAGCCCTTGAAAAGATAAAACCATTCACCAAAATAGACCTTGTATAAGTGCAAGAGAAAGTAAATATTTGTTATCTACAAGCACAAGTGTCTTAAATGGGCAGATATGGTAATCGAGCTATAGCTAATTTGCAATGATTGAGACTATAGATGATATTGTATAGAATATAGTATTTACCCTCCTTTATTGGGCGCAGGCTTATATTGGGCAGTAACAACTGACATCCAAGCAGAGCAGACCTAGCTGCTAGGTAGGTCATAAAGCATAGTGTAGACAGAGGTGTTTTAAACAAAAATTGATACCAATATTTCTTAGGGAGCACAACAGTAGATGTAAGTGGGTAGGGAGATAAATCACCAAATTATATCATATATGTAAGATAATGATAATGATGATTGTGTAATGTTCGCTTAATGGCCTGTATAAGTGCCGGATCTTAGAATGTGTGCTGATTTAAGCACCAGAGCTATATGTGTTTAAAAAAAATAACGCGATTTAAGCTGGTCTTAAATAATTTCCGGGCTTGTATGAGCTCATCTATTGTACAAATTTATGACTGCCCGGGCTGATACATGGGTCAACATGGTACACGCTGTAAAAGGCAATTAACCCGTTATGGGCTGCATGATGCCTCAAAGATTGCGCTCATTGTACAGCATGATTCACCGAATGCAGCCCGAATCCGGCAATTCACATAGATGCATCATGTTGACCTTTTTGGGTGCATCAAACTTGTAGGATTGGTATGATACATGAATGCAGCACTGGTGAATAACCCACCATGGCTGCATTCAGGCATCATGGCAACCAGAGCCAGAGTACCGTGTGGCTGTTAACGGGTTAGGGGCCGCCGATGCATTAATGCATCATGCTCATTGGTCATCATGATGCGAGTAGTCTTGCCAGCACTTCATTGGAGCATCATGCCGACCCGACAGGGTTGATACATATACTCCCAGAGGGTTGGCATGATGCTCCAATGAAGTGCTGGCAAGAATTCTCGCCAGCACTTCATTGGTGCATCATGATGACCAACAGGCATGATGCATTAATGCATCAGCGGCCCTTAAAGAGTTAACGGGTTAAGAGGGTGGCCATGTCTCTAGGTGCAAATGAATGCAGGTAGAGGTAAATAGAGTGCAGGAATACGTATAACTGAGAACAGTCCACTTCAGAGAACGCAGCATATCCAAGATGATTTCTGAAAGCGGCTGTGATTAGATACTCATTAATCGACTCTTTAAGGACAGCACAGTGCCATGTTCCTTGGTCATTATGATGTGAGTCAATTCACCAGCACTGCAATGCAGCATAGTGCTGACCCTCTGAGAGAGTATCCACCCTGTAGGGTCAGCATGATGCATAAATGTACACTGGCGAGTTACCCACCAGGGTTGCATAAGTGCATCATGACAACCAAAGGACATGATGCATCAATGCACAATTGGTCCTTAATGGATTAACCCGCACAAACCTTGTGACTGGAAGAACCAAACAGACCAGCTTTTTCCCTCATTCACATGGTTATAGTAATGCTCAATTATTCATACATTGCGTTGTGTTTTGACAATGTTAAAAATGCTATGCAATGTATTCATTGCTCAGATTATACATATGCTCATGTAAAAAGGAAAACTGCGAAGAAATTCTGCCTTGGCTATGACATAACGCATATAAAAAGAGGTATTTACATATCCCGTTTATTCACATCCATTGGCTAGTGACCTGTTATTGTTATTCAATCACATATTAATTAGAAATTTTTATATCAGAAATAAAATGTTACTCCAAGTCAATACAGGCTACATTTGTTGATGTTTTACATTCACAGTCAGGGTGGTAGATGACAACTCTTGGTTCGAAATTATGGGATAACTTTTTTCTTTTAGACAAGATGATTAGCAAAAATAATGTTATACTAATCTATTGCATTGTGCAATTCACAACCCCAATAATTTAAGGTCTTAAATAGTAGTTATATGATGAGGTTCCAATGTAGGTTACAGGTGGTGGCATGACTGACACTCAGAATTCCCCATAGAATTAGTGTCCATATTGATCAATATAGCGCCACACACTAAATGCATTGTGAAGCTTACTGTAGCCCAGTAATGTCATCTGGAGGGTCTTGACAAAAGAAGACGAGGAAGAACCTCTGTAATTTATTTCAGAGAGTACTGAGGAAAACGTGTATGGCCTAACTCGTTTTTACAGTATTGACCAAAAGATTACAGCAGAATGCATGGAAAACTCTTTTTGAGAAGTGAAAAAACGAGCATATTTTATCTTAACGATTATCCAAACAATCTTTTAGCAATACAAAAAGGTGCACGTTTTCTTTTTGGGTTCACATTTCCTCTTTGAGAACACACTCCAGGGGCCTCCATGGGAACTAACTCATGAATTGGTTCCCCTGGTGGTAAATTCCAGAATCATGTTCAGGCACTACGGTCTCGTGCACATGAGGGCCCTCTGTTGGCAAGAGGTAGTAAACTTTGATCTCGGTATCATTATAGTCTGGTATGTTAAGGTCAATTGAGTTATTTTCGTAACAAAAGCACCAATGCTGAGATATGGAGCCATAGAATGGTATTGAACATTCAATCAATGCCTAAATACTTTATATATCTAAGTCACAGGTCACAGACAAAACAGACAATAGCTTTTCAATTATTGAATGTGTTTCAACCACAGAAGAGGTGTCTATGATAATTATAGTGTTCTAAGGCCTTAAAAAAGTGTTTTGTTCAGGTACGCTACCTACTTTTTTTGGTCCTACCTTTTTAATGGGCCTTTTGTGAAAAAGCCAGATTTTATTGGCACTTATCGAAGCGTGGAATTTTTTTTCTGATCATTCATGCTAAATTCGCATAACATAGGTGTGAAAATTTACAGCCGGCTTTAAAAGAATTCTCCAAAATAAAAATAAAATTCCTACCTACCATAACCTAATTTCTTTCGACCCCATTATTTGAACACAACATTTCTTTTTTGAGGCTTATGTTTTATTACAATGAATGTTTTCATGTGCAGGGAGACGAGAACATGGAGACCTCAGTGAAATTGTTATCTGCCTTCTTAATAATTTCTGTTCTGCTCTCACTTGGATGGTACTTTGCTGATATAAGGATGGCTATGACCCTAACTGTAAGTTACTACAGTCTATTAAAGATCGGCTAGAAGCTAACACTTTCAGAGACATATTAATGGTCACATATTTATAATAGGTCATCCATACTGAATAACACATTTTCTATTCATTGAAATATAGATTTTTGTCACTTTCAATGCAATAGAAATGCTTGTTTAATGAAGATAGAGTTGGTTCCCACCACTGCCACTGGTGGCATGACTGAGCCACTGTCTGATCTGAGTCTCCTGTTTACACTTTGTAAAGGCCCTGAAGTGTGTAGGACTGACGAAATTTTGGCCTTAGCACTATGGGAAATTTCACGGGATGTGAGGCTTCAGACAGTTGATGGATAGAAATACAAAAACAACATAAACTAACGGCTGACCGGCCTGATGGATAGTGTAGGGACAGTATCCTTAGGGTCCCTGGCTTTCTAGTTCTATTAGATCTTTTTTTTTTTGTTATCTTGGTTCCTAATTAAGCCCTAATCCACGATCACTGCACACTGGTGGCTGATGGCTGGCCACCATCACTACATGTGACGTCATGACCTCATGACCTAATTGGACTCGTAATTGGACCCGTCATCAGCAGCCTGTAGCTGTGCCCTGATGGCCATCACGGCCTTCAAGCTGAAACAGTGATGAAATTTTTCCATAGCGTTTAGGCTAAGAATCTGTCAGTGCTGCATGTTTGTCCAAGGGGCTGGGTCAGAACTTTGGGACTATAATTTTGTGTAACACAATTTGGTCTGGAGGAGCCCAGTCAGGGAAATACTAACAGCACAATTAATCTGACCATGATTTTGTCTTATTTCCATGCATTGCTGATTGTCAGAAACATTAAAAAAAGTGGCACACATAGTTATAGGGTCATAACAGGCATGTTTATGTGGAAAACTAGAAAATTCTCGAGAATAGCTTCTAACTCATCTTTAAACTTGTTATATTTGCCATCTCCCCTTTTGTTTTTGATTCAATGAAATTCTCTCTTTGTATGTAGATTATGGCATGGGATTGGCAATTCCTCAAAGTATTACAAATGCATACTTTAGAGTCTGAGCCAGGGGAGGGGTGTAGATATAACCTATGCACCTGTATGGTCACATCTTTCTGACCTCTAGATGCAATATTCTACTTAAGTACCATTACACTGAAAGCCCCAAGGTCATCAGACTGACGATACCCAAATCTACAACCTAAGGTCATCAGATTGAGCACCCAGGGTAGTCAACCTGATGGGTTTAGGTCAACACACTCATCCAAGGTAGTCAAACTGATTACATAATGTTGTTAGAGTGACAACCTTGGTGCTGACTACCTTGGGTCCTCAATCTGACTACCCAAAGCTGTAGATTTGGGTATCGTCAACTTGAGCACCTAGAGTCCTCAGCGGTGAAGACCTTCAGTTGAAAACTGAAGGCCTAATCATCAAACATGAGTGGCACATACCTGCCACCTTGTGTATTTGTTACATATTGTCAACAGAATACCATCAACTCATACTGAGGAGATGTAGACTGAGGGATTTCACTTCCTGTAAGGTGCTGCCCTCTCCCTGTACCTCTTCTGATGACCATAGGTCCTCAATCTGACGAGTTTAAAGATCTGGAGGGTTTTCAGTGTACAAAATAGGTTTTAGGTGCTCAGACATGCATTCCATTGATCACTATAATTCGTGGAAAATACTGTATAAATATTGGTTTCAGATTGGTACAACACTGTGGGCTGAAGAAGGATTCTCCTCAGAGACAAGGCTTCCACCACTGCGACATATTGAATGTATTTATGAAGATGAAGAACATCAACTACACCACTTCTTGGGGCAGATTATGGGACTAAAGCATAGGACAACCAGGGTAGATACTTATTGAGACTGTAGGAACTACTCATGGAATTATAATTTCCACTTGTAAAACACAATTTCTTTGCAATATACCTTAAATCCTTGCGGATACGACATGGCTTAGTGACCCATTCAGACCCGGATTTACACAGGGAGTTAGGGGAGGGGTCAGCTTAAAATTCCCATACTCTTTATCCATATTTTACAGGGGGTTAGGGGACATTTAGATGTCAGTTGGACTATAAAGTTTGAAAATCCATCGACTAAAATAAAAGTATTTCAAGAATCTGGAGCAAGCCCTCACGGTGAATGCTATATGCAAGGTGCGTTATATAGGCAAGGATTTATGATATATGTTATTTGGGCCGTTATTTGCTAACCACATTTTAACGACATTGTGTTACATTTAAAAAAATGACATGAAGAATGGGTTTGAACTGAATTTACAGGCGATGAGGAAACAAAGAGGAGAGCAGAAGTGCGGAACAAGCCTGGTCAAGTACACTAGGATAAGGAGCGTTCACTACACAAGATGGGAATCTCTCCGCCTCAGATCTAACAAAACAGGAAATACTCAGTGCAGTTTTCAAATAAAACTGATTGAACCACCGCAACAGGACACTCCACATACTGTAGTGTATTGGATATCAGAGGAAAAGACTACACATTCTACAGACTACAACAGTTCAAACAGCTATCGGTTACCTAAACAATCCTGTACTGACGGAGGGTCACGATTTAAGGCAGTTGTTGATGGACCAAATACAAAACAGCATTGTCATACTAGAGACTTCTTCAATGGTACCTACAGGGTTAGATGTTTTATACATGAACGGCAGTCTAATCTTACTGTCACACTAATCAGTATTGGCTACTTTTCATATTTGAAAATGGCATTTACTCCTTTACATTTGTTTTCTGTCACCATACCTGATCCTCTAGTTCATAGTAATGTGACTGTTGATTTTGATGGTATTAGATGTGCAAAAGGCAGCAGATTAGGTGGACTACAAATCTTCGGCAAATTTTCATACCCTAATGTTTGGTTTAAAACATCAAACACAGATTCAGGAATCATTGTCCAAGGTATCAGATGGAACCTTTTGCTAGAAGGCTGCCCTTGGCATAAAATAAACAAACCCACTATAGAAAGATGTTTACAAAAGTATCAAAATGTGATTATTATTGGTGATTCCCACTCAAGATATCTTGCATTTTTTCTACTATTTAAACTGGGAAAATTAGAGCCCAACATACCAAGAAAATTATATAGGAAACTAGTGATTGACAATGTAATATATAATTTTTCAAAATATGCATTTCAAATGGGCTGGGAGATTAGACATTTTGAGGAAAATCTGATATTGAAGAATCGACCATTATCAACCTCACCTTCAGCGCCAGATCTCTTGGTGTTCAATATCGGTGCATGGGACTTCAAATATTTGAACTTTCTGGAATATATTACAGGAATGGAATACCTATTTAAGGAACTTAGGAAGTTGCTCCACAGAAGAAAAAGATTGATTAGGATAATATGGATTGGCAATTTTCCATATGACAGGTTTCCTGTCATGTCCCTGAATGGCTGGATCTATAAGCGGCTCACTGCAATAGGAGTTGAAGTGTTTGATATAACGTCAGTCATTTATCCATTGAGTGAAAGAGTGAAGTCCTGTAATCATTTTGTTTGTGTAGAACCAAGTAGTCAGACTGTCAATGGGACAGTCGGCATTTTGGCTTATGAGGCCTTGTATAACTATATATGTAATAATACAGAGGGTGTTTTTGCATGATTCTCTATATTTGATTTGAGGTAGAGTTAAGTGTGATAGCCCTGAGTCAGACCAATTCTTATTGAACTTTGCATTCACTTTATTTTGTTTTACTGAGAAATTCCATTTATTTGGCATACAGTAATGAGGTAATCACAGTTATTTGACCATCAGGGATGCAACAACTGGCCATAACACGCTTGATAAACCCACAGAACTAAAGACTTAAAAAATCATATTCTCTATAGGTCCCCTAAATACAACTCTGCATATTTTCAGAGTGAAAGGATATCCTAGCCTCTACAACAAAAGTTGTCTTTCTAAGGCTGTACTGCAAATACCAATAAATTATCTCATTTGATTATTATTTCTATCTCGTGTGCAAAATCAATTAGCTCAGATATTTCACAATATATGAAAAAAAAATTGTTATCGATGAAGTGCTGGCAAGTCTGCTCGTCAGCATTACATTGATGAATCATGCCGAACCCCAAGAGTGTGTCAGACCCATAGGGTTAAAATGATACATGAACTCTGTAGGTCTGACATGCTGGCCATGGCTGTATTTATATGTGATTGCATCATACTGACAGATGGGCATGATACAATGATGTACTAGCCGCTCTTAAAAAGCCAAGGGCTGCATGATTCTTCCAGATTTAAGATCATTTGTTGCCACAATAATGAATAGAGAACTATATTGCTGTTTCACACCAGCCATTCAGGATTATATCAGTTCTGTCGGATCAGCTTGATACATTAACGCACCACACATGAATCACTCATCATTGGTGCATTCATACATAATGGTGACAGATGGGCATTATGCAATAATGCACTGTGCAGCACATAAACTCTTATAGCATCCATTAGCGAAGGGCTGTTAAAACTGCATTAGTGAAGGACTACTAAAAAGCCTAATGGGCAGAAAGAGTTTTATGACATTATTATTCCAGGTGTAATATAGGTCATTGTACTGGACACCTACTGTGTCATTTGACACATTGATATCATCGTGAATGTTATAGACACATTTTTGTAATGGATTCAGTGAACAAAAAACACAACGAGGACCAGGTTACCATATAGCACACATACAGCACTGCTATTTATGGCTAAAAGGTAAGCACCAATGTTTTCACTCAACATTAGTTCAATAGGTGTTAATCCAAGTAAAAGAGGTTTTTGCATAAACACTAATGAATATAGTTTCTGGTTAGGCACTTTTTAAACCCTGAACTTAGATTTATATCAGAAACCATAAGATACTAAGGTAGAAAGTCACACAAAACCCAACTCTGGCAAGTTCAGTTGATTGTTGGTTTTATTATTCATAAAACATGAGGTTGGTACAGAGCATTCAATATATCAGTTTTTCAAGTAGAGATATGATCAACGTTTCGGATTCATTCAGAATCCTTCATCGGGAAACCATAAGACCTGACTATCATCTGGGGAAGCAAGCACTATTCAGACAAGGATCTCACCCAAATAAGGTGCTTATTCATACAAGATTTTCTAAGAAACGGGACGTATAAGAAACAGGACAATATTGGGGATATAATAAATGGGACATATAAGAAACATGACACTGTAGTATATTATCTTTGTCTAAGCTGTTCAGTAGTATACTACTCATACTCTTGTCCCGTGTCTTATATAGTCTGCATATTCATGTGTCTTAGGTTTTCCTATAAAGCCCCGTTTCTTCGATAAATTCGTCCATATAAGATCCTTATGTGGACGAGACCCTCATCCTGATATCACCAGCCCATTGTTTGCAGTCCGAAAAAAAAAACCTCTTCTAAAAATTTATTTTTTTTGCAATGTTTTGCAGTGTTATAGTTTTATCAATCAGCTTTTTCTTGGTAGGAATAATACCGACATAGAAGTACATTTTCTGGTAACAGGCCTTATCATGGAAATCACTGAACCTCACCAACCATACTCACTGAATGTGCATACCCTCAGGGGGAGGACCCAGTAGGCAGTCCCATGGAATACATGCTCAGGAAACTACCAAAATAGGATATCGAACTTGCTGCTGCTGTACTAGATGGAACAGACCAGTTTAATGCTGTCACATATGATGGTAAAAGAAAATCCTCGGCGATAAGGCAGACCTTGACCTTGACAAAATATTATGTGTTGCAGCTTCATATAATTCTTGCATGTAAGGTTAACCATAATTTATAAAACAGAAGGATCAACATTACATTAATTTTCCTTGGAGCATATCTAAAAGCAATCTTTTATTCATGGAAGAAATTCCAATGATATTTTAGCTACTTATGATAAATGTGTTTAATTCGTTATCTCTCTCTTCTATGTAGGTATTGGTGAACATGATGGATTCATTGAGACTGTTATATGTGTTTGCACTCCTCTTCATCCTCTTAGTGCTTGGATGGTATTATGTTGATATAGGAATGATACAGAGTGTAAGTTGCTACAATCTATTACTTTATACTTTTTTCCTGAGTCCATTAACACTTTAAAGGCTGCCGATGCAGGAGTACATCATGGATCATTGGTCGTCATGATGCACCAATCAATTGCTGGTGAGACTGCTCACCAGCACTTCATTGATAATTCAGTAATATTGATGGCTAATGGGGATGATGCATTAATGCAACAGCTGCCCTAAAGGGTTAAGGTTACACAGATTGTTGCCAATTACAATGATATATCTGCCGTACAATGATAATGATATATACTTGGGTCGGATCACATTAATATGCCATCAGATTCAATAGTTGTAATCTCTTGTCGACTATGTCTTTGTGATTATTAACCTTGTCATTCCTTGTTCTATACTGCAAAAAGATATGTCATCAAAATAACAATGGGATCCTTGTTTCAAATTTGCTAGAAACCAGCGCTATTTTCTCCGAGATTCCTTGTAAGACCAAACTGCCACCTGCAGCTTCTCGTAAAGACTACACTGGTTCACTGCTATAAAATAGCGCTGGTTCTCTTGAGGATTGAACAATTATGGGGGTCTAGATGGGGGGTCCCCATGTCACATGTCGATATTAAGAAAAGGCCATGTCACAAGTCACTAAATTTCTATTTTCCCATGTCCTTGTCACTAGGCTTCATGTCACATGTCGATTTTAAGAAAAGGCCATGTCACATGCCACTAAACTTCTATTTCCCCATGTCCCTGTCACTAAGCTCCATGTCGCATGTCGATTTTAAGAAATGGCCATGTCACCCTGTCGAATTTAGGGGTCTTGACCCATAATTATTTTTTTGTAGTTTGTACAGTCAATGATTATAGATACTGTAATATCCCATGTCTATAAGATGCAACCTGTATAAATGTGAGTTTACATTAAAGGCACATATACAACAGTACTAGAATGATGACAGTTTAGTCTAGGCATGCCTTATACACGTCTCCTATCATGACACTACATATTTTCTTATCACACATCAACCCCAACATAGAGGAATTCAGGAGCTTAATTCAAAACATCCTGGGATTGCAACCCCAGCGATCTTAGCATAGGCACATATCATAAGACCTGGCCAGTCTACCCTATCTAATGCAGTGGTTGCAGGCCTGCCAGGAATAGTAAGTCCTGGGATCAATTCACTATTCCTTTTCCAGCGCTAAGATCACTGCAATCTTAGTGAAAGAATTACACAGTGGTTTAACCTGAGTACAAGAGCACTTACAGTGACCACTCCTGACCGAAAGAGTGAATAGCCTGCTGCATACATAGAGAGGGGAGGGAGGATTTTTGCTGAGTCTCCTTAGGGCTACTCATGCGTTAAGTGCACTGTAAGGTAATTCTTCCTTCTCTATCTTTGTGCTGGGGGGGGGGCACAATGCTTCTAATAGGCAAACATAAATCATACATTCATGGGAACAACTCTTGAATACTGTACTAGGTCAACTGCACCCTGTGCTCTTTTGTTAGCCCATATGGGGACGGGGAACAATGGTATAAACACTGTTGTGAAGAAGAGTGACTCCACAGCTATTCCTTTATTTTAGGACTCTTACCCCTGTGCCCAGTCAGTACTTCTTTGAATAGTGTAGGAGGGCTAAGGCTAAGATCGATGTGATCTTAGTGCTGGCTAGGAAATGTGAACGCAGTCTGACCTTAAGATCACTTAATAGAATAATTCCTAAGATCGCCTGGGTTGGGATCCCAGGATGTTTCGAATTAACCTCCTGGTGGGCAATTTGCCTATTCCTTAGGGTAATTTGCCTATTCCTTTTTTTTTTGAATTTTTTATTTGCAACGTCAACAAGTGATCTTCGTTTACAAATATTCAAAGTTATATCTTGATGAACGATGATATGTACAATTGTGAATGTCACAGATGTAAGATGGTTAACACGTAATGTATACATAAACTGACAAAATAAAATAATTAAATGGACTCTCTCTATGTGCATAGTCATATGAGCGAGGGAGGTAGGAAATTTCTTGCAATTACCAGTAAATGACCATGAAATTTCCACTATAAGTGGGTTAAGGCCAAGTGTTTTACACTATTCAATGAGTCAATTGGAAGGGCTCAATTGCATTCTCTGAGAGTATGCTAAGTTCAGTCTGCTCCTTCTCATGAAGTGAGTGAAGTAGGAAACTTGTATCCTGGCTTTCTCTCTGAGTAAGCTAAGCTGGCAAATTACAAAAAAAAACTAAGGCTTTCTCTCTGAGTAAGCCTAAAGAGGTCCAACCAGGCTTTCCCACTGAGTAAGCCTAGTAGTTTTATCTGACAATGGGGCCAGGGTTCCTGTGTCTCTGAATGTAGTACATTTTTCTTTTGCCTTTCATATATGTCCCATATATTCTTTTAACTCTCAACCTGAAGGCCTCTTTTGATTCACTATTTTGGACTTACTATTGCAGGGGTAGCAAATGGATTTCTATTTACATTGCAGTCTATTCTTTCTTAGTAACATTTAATGGGGCTCATCAATACAAACCATAGGTGTGGTTGGTTAGTCAATGCAACCAATATCAAGACAATGTCAGATAAATAAACATGCTGTTGCATTGTTTGTATAGGATAGGCCTAATTTGGGAATGTTCCTTATACAAGAGGCCATAATGATTGAAGTGTGAGATATTTGAAATAATTATGGTTTCATTTCATGTATAATGATAAATAATTATGTGCATTGCAGGGTGCTCCTGTACTTTTCTCTGCACACATGACACACCTGGAAACAAGGCTTCTGCCAATGGGCCATATATGTGTTTATGAAGATGATGAATATCAACTCCACCACTTCTTGCAAAAGGTTATTGGACTAGAACAAGATGGGGATACAAAGGTAAAATCACTTGAAAATTAGAAGATTTTTATACATTGTTATAGTTCTGTCAGTGCTTCATCTCAATTAGATAGTGTTCCATGAGAAATATTACTGGAAGCAAAGTTTCTAAACCAAGGGGTTTAGAAATGCCTTTTTTGTTTATTCTCATTGACTGAAAACTTCTGTGAATACAACATGACCATGACAGTCAGGAATGAAGAGAGCATATATAACAAAATATCTGACTTGTTACAGAGACATGTTGCAAAGTATCCTTCCACAGAGTAGATGGTCAGAGATGGGGGATTGAATGAGAAATTTGGAAATATATAATGACTATATAACAACTTATTTTATTTGGCCAAGTCATGGTAAAGATTGCATACTTTGTTACTTTGTTATGGTTAGATTTGTTAGGGGAAATTGCAATGTCATTACCATTAACCACATACCTATGCCAAAATGAATGATCTAATTAAGTATACTATGATATATCTTGGTTATCCATGAATGACCAGTGATAGTCATTATCATTAGAGGCATTGGCTTAGGCAGGAAGTATGTTTTATGTTAGACTGAGAGTCCTTTCTTGACCCAATATATAATTCTGCATCACATGATGTGAACTGCTATTTCTCAAGTACTAATGGTAAATCTCTTTGATTTTTTATGTGTGTACTAAGTACGCACACACATTCTGCTGAAATGTAGATCTATTACCTTTGAACTAACTTTGCAGATGATTAGAAAACATGGAGCGAGTCAGAAGTGTGAGACATCTCTGGTCAAGTACAAACCTATAACAAAGATTCACTCGACAAAATGGAAAACCCTCAGCGGCCTGTCTCATAAAACAGGAAAGGTATGGTGTAGTTTTCAGATGAAACTGATGGATAAACCACATAAGGAAACTCCAAATACCGTAATTTATCGGCTTTCAGAAAAGATGACTACAGCTAACAGCTCTGATGGCTATTTGTTGCCGAAACACTTGTGTACTAATGGAGGGTCACGGTTTATAGCTGTAGTAGATGGACCAAACACCAAACAGCATTGTCACACTAGAGACTACTTCAATGGTACCTACAGGGTTACATGTTTTATACATGAACGGCAGTCTAATCTTACTGTCACTCTTATAGATGTTGGGTATCTATCCTATTTGCTAACCTTTTCAAAAATGCCATTTACTCATATACATTTGTTTACTGTCAAGATGCCTAATTTAATCAAAGAGCCTATAAACTATGATGATCTTGGATGTTTACATGGTAACAAATCAGGTCGATTGCAAATTTCTGGTAAACTCTCATATCCTAATGTTTGGTTCAAAGCATCTCAGACACACTCAGGAATCACATTTAAGGGTACCAGATGGACCCTTCTCATAGAAGGTTGCCCCTGGCAGAAGATGAACAAGTACAGGTTAAAGGGATGCCTAAAGACCTATCAAAATGTGATCATTTTGGGTGACTCCCACTCAAGATATGCTGCACTTTATTTAGTACTCAAACTGGGAAAATTAAACCCAGCTATAGCAATGAAAACCAATGTTATTCTAATGGACAATGTGATATTTAGGTCTCCTAAAAATGCAACTGAAATGAGTAAGGACCTAAAACATTTAGAAGAAATTGTATTATCCATGAATCGTCACATTTCTGATTCATCATCAACACCAGACATATTAGTTATCAATATTGGTGCATGGGATTTCAAACATTCCAACTTTGTAGAATATATCAATGCAATGGAGGGTCTGTTTAGGGTATTAAATGAGTTACTTCAGAGAAGAGGACAGTTGATGAGGATAATATGGGTTGGCAATGTTCCTTACTATCAGTTTCCTGTCAGATCTCTGAATGGCTGGTTTTATAAGCGACTCAATGCAATAGGAGTTGAAGTCTTTGATATGACTTCAATCATCTATCCCTTGTTTGAAAGAGTGAAACCCTGTAATCATTTTGTCTGTGTAGTACCTAAAAATCAGACGGTCACTGGGACATCTGGCATTCTGGCATATGAGGCCTTGTACAACTATATATGTGATAAAACACAGGGTGTTTTCCCATGAATAAATAAATCTCATTTAGTTAAATTGAAGAATTCATATCTTTAAAAATAGAGCAATTTGTATCTATAGCATAGGTGTAGTAACATCTTGTATACTAGTATACTATAAAGTGTGTTTTTGTGCATTAATTTTATAGAACAGACCCCTTCTGCCTATGTGTCAATCCATGTTACCATGTGTCTGCCTATGTGTCCTCGAGTTCTCTGTATCCTAGTGAATTATTTGTGAATGCCCATTGTTTATTCTGGCAATGATGGAATAAGTTTTTAACCTTTGCCATGTCTTAGGGTCAATGGTTAAATCATTTGTTAACTTTCCCCACGTCATATTGTCAACTAAAAAGGTCATTTGTGAATGTTATTTATGTCATAGTAGCAATGACCTTTTCCCTGTGTCAATGATGAACCCTTTTGTAAACATTGGGTGGGCGCCCTGAAAGGTAGGGGCCACCAATCAAGGGGCCCTCAGAAGTGGGGATCACCAAAAGTGAAGACCACCAATTATGGGGCACCAGAAGTTGGGGGGGGGGCATCAAAGGTGGGAGACATCAGGAATGGGGGCCATCAGAAGTGAGGACCACCAATCATGGGGTCATTACAAGTGGGGGCCACCAGATATGGGGTCATCAGGTATGGGGGCCAACAGAACTGGGGACCATCAGACATGGGAGCCATCAGAAGTGGGGGCCATGAGAGGTGAAAGTCATCCCAACTCAAAGGTGGGAGCTACCAGAGGTGGGGGCCACCAGGCATGGGCAACCGGATGTGGGGGCTCCCAAATATGGTGGCTTTCCAGATGTGGGGGCATCAATATATTTATGACCACAGTTGTTGATGCAATGCTAATGGTGTGTGCCTGCTGATGCTCACATCAGGCTGTGAGACCCCCCCCCCCTCCCTCCTTTATGACCATTTCAGAGAACTGTCTTCAATGTCTTCCCACACTCCCATGGCACTGAGCACCATGTGTATGTAGGGGCTGGGGTTGGGGAAGAAAGGGTGTTAGGCTGTGCAGAGTGCACGGTCTGTGTGGGACAGTGAGTAGGTGAACAGGGTTCAAGAAGATACCGATGGCAGCACAAACTGGTGGGCATGGTGTGTAGGTGATGGTCGTCGTAGCTAACCTCATCTGATGGGTTGGTTTGTTTGTCAGATGGATGGCAATTATCATGTCTGCACCGGCCATCCAGTGCACTCAATGCACTGTATGGCACTCTCTGCCCTTTGCCAATATGATTGAACTCCTGTGTGTAAGTTCAATACAACTGTAGTGTTTCCCAAACCCATGTCGATTGTATTCTAATAAAGAAAGACAATGACACACTACTCAGGTTCCAGCTAGTTCTTTATTCGTCTCTCATATATACACCAGTAGACAAGATTCGACATTGGTCGACTTATAGCACCAGAGCCTTCTCGGCTATTTAACAATCAACAATACTCTAGAGCAAGCTCTGTCGAGTTAAGACATGTATAGTATCGACAGCTGTCGATACAAACCGTTAGGGTGTAATTTACTTCACTCTCCCCTAGGCGCAAGCGCCGCTAGGGAGGGGAACAAAATATCATACAGGATCAGTAGGTCTGGACACTACAGTGGCCAGTCCAGGACTGAACACACAGAGACAACAAGACTCCCCTTTTATAGTAGTGGGGGATCCACGTGACATGATATAAATAACTTTGGATCCGGTCCTAGAACCGGGCGCCTCGACGTGTATCCAATAATACCTGGGTATGGATGGATGAGCATACTATAGCTCTCGACGGTGGTCGAATGTCGTAACCGACCGCCACACTACCCCCTCCTAGACTTCATATACAATAAGTAATAAAGTCTAAACATTAACAAGAGCTCAAGGTTGAGCGGCATATGTTATAGTATGAACAGGTTAATACACAATGGGTGACTATGAGAGTCACCTTTCGACAATAGTTATATATATATATATATATATATATATATATATATATATATATATATATATATAAACAGTGTAGTGATTAATTCACTTATCACAGCTAGTAGCTGGGTATCCATCCCACGAAGGAGGTCAATATGAAAATATTAAGTCTCGAAACCTTTATAGCTCTAAATGAAATAGAAGTAGCAAAAAAACTCTGCCATCTCAAACCACAAAAAAGAAATCTCACAGTAGAAGAACAAAAGGCCCTAGAAGGCCTAAAGAAAGATCCACATATAACAATTAAACCAGCAGACAAAGGGGGGGGCAGTGGTGTTGCTCAACACGAGAGACTATATAAAAGAGGGATATAGACAGTTGTCAGACACCAACACGTATGAGAGACTGAAAGAAGACCCAGTCCAAAAATATAATGACATGGTGAACGACAGGGTTGACAAAATTCTAGAAGACGGAGAAATCACTGCCAAAATGGCAGGCACTATAAAAACACTCAAACCCAAGACCCCACACATCTATTTTCTCCCGAAAATACACAAGAACACATACCCTCCACCAGGCAGATCGGTGGTATCAGCTAATGGGTGTCCCACGGAGAAAATCTCAGCGTTCGTAGACAATTTCTTGAAACTGATGGTCCCGCAGATTGACTCATACGTCAGGGACACCACCGACTTCATAGTCAAAATAGAAAAAATTGACACCCTACCAAAAGGGGCCCTTATAGGAACGCTGGATGTGACAGCACTATACACAAACATCCCAAACTGGGAAGGCCTAGAAATTCTAGAAAGCAAACTCAGAACAAATAGACCGGAAAATCTAATGCCAAAAAATGAGACCTTAGTAGAACTACTGGAAATGGTACTCACCGTGAATCACATTCAATTCAATGGGAAATTCTTTCTACAGAAATCAGGAACAGCCATGGGTACAAGACTAGCACCATTATATGCCAACATATTTATGGAGGCAATAGAGGATGCTATTCTGACCTCGCATGCGTACCAACCACAAGTGTGGCTTAGATACATTGATGAAGTGTTTTTCATCTGGACACATGGAAAAGATAGGCTGGAAGAATGGATGACACACCTCAATAACTTCCATCACTCCATCAAATTCACACTTGAAAGCTCATGTCATAGTGTGAATTTTTTGGACACAACGGTCAAGATTGACAAGAACACGAGATGTCTATACACCGACCTATACAGAAAACCCACGGATGTCAACATCTACCTAGAATACACCTCAGCACATCCAATCTCCACGAAAAAAAGTCTTCCATACTCACAATTTCTAAGGATCCACAGAATCTGCAGAAACACAGATGACTTTGAAAAACACATCAAAACTAAAACAAGGGAGTTCAAGGATAAGGGTTACCCCAAGGATCTCCTAGTAGAAGCCCTTGAAAAGGTCAAAAAGAAGAGCAGGGAAGAAACACTACAAGGAAGAGAGAAGAAACCCGACACGCTAGAGAAATGCTTTCTTATAAGCACACATAGACCAGGAAACGACATCCTGAATCAAACAATCAACCAACACTGGGACCTCCTAGGTGGCTCCAAAACAACAAAATTCCTACAAAGGTCCAAACTAGTAAAGGGCTAAAAAAGACCCAAAAACCTAAAAGACCACCTGGTGAAGGCGGCCACTAACTACCCCATGTCAGATGACGAAGAAGAAGGGGTAGTGAGATCATCCAGAAACAAAAAGCAGAAAATGAAATGCAGAAAGTTGTTCTGCGACAAGTGTGTGAAAATAGACAAAAGAGATGAGATCATATCGAAGACGACAGGAAAAAGATACACATCCAAATGGAATATGAGCTGTGAAAGCTCCAACCTAATCTACTGCCTAGAATGCACCCGCTGTAATGCACAATACGTGGGTAAAACTGAGAGGCCTATCAGAGAAAGAATCTGGGAACATCTAAATAGTATCAAGAAAAATGAGAAAAAAAAACAATTTTCATTCAGCATTTCAATCAACCAGGTCACGAAAGAATGAAGGATGTCAAATTCCACATAGTGGAATTTATCGGAAGACATCCAAAAAGCGACGAAGGAAAAAGGTTACTAGCGCAGGCCGAATTCTATTGGATAGAAAAACTCTGCACACATTCCCCATGGGGGATGAACACCAAGGACGGCAAGTATGGATAAAGGGATGATATATCCTCGTTCCCAAAGCTACACACTCTATATGAATCTACTTTATCCAGCCATGACTTGGTGCCCTAAGACCGACCACACCAGCACCTATACACAGGGAGTGTTCCCCTCGTGTAACATTAATTAGATAATAAAAGTAGTATTATCTTGCCTCAAATGTAACTTATGATTGACTAGTCTGGTCAACTATATTACATAATATCGTCTAATATGTAACAGGTTGTACATATCAAACTTTCCCGTCACATCCACCTGATGAGACGCCATAAGGGTCGAAACCACAAAAGCTAGTGGGGATATAGATATATCCTTACAATTAAAGGGGGGGGGGGGGTAGTAGTTTGGACCAGAGGTCCAAACTGAAACACTTTTGGGTGATACCTAAAAATAAATAATAACCCCTCACCCTCACCCTACCAATTCCCACTACACAGTAGTGTATACACTAACTGTTGTCCTGGAAATAACACTGGTTGTTATCTCCTACATGTTTCTCTATACCAACCATCCCTGACCTGATTTCAGTCAGTGAGGGATCCTGACACAGGGACAGAGGATCTGTCAGTGTGCATGGGGTAGATCTAGGTCAATCAACAAATATAAACCAATAGGATCACAGATTTGGCACTTGAGAAAAGAGACGGAACCCAAACAGAGGCTAGACTGGTGACTTGGGCCAACCCAGGCGGTCCTAGGGTGCTTTTGTGGTCGTTGTCAGAGGGAATCAGACGTTTTTCCAAAGTGTATCCAATAATACCTCGGTATGGATGGATGAGCATACTATAGCTCTTGACGGTGGTCGAACGTCGTAACCGACCGCCACACAACTAATATCAAGACATATAGTGTGTAAGTGTAAGTGCAGTATCTGTGTACATCCACGCAACATCTCACACCATCAGTGCAGCATCTCACTCCATCAGTGCAGCATCTCACTCCATTAGTGCAGCATCTCACTCCATCAGTGCAGCATCTCACTCCATCAGTGCAGCATCTCACTCCATCAGTGCAGCATCTCACTCCATCAGTGCAGCATCTCACTCCATCAGTGCAGCATCTCACTCCATCAGTGCAGCATCGCACTCCATCAGTGCAGCACCCACTTCATCAGTGCAGCATCTCAGCGCATCCTTGTAGCATCCTAGTGCATTCCAACTACCAGAAATACTAATAATGCATTGCGCAGTTTTGCTGTTTGCTCACCGGGCAAATGCCTCTTCACTTGCCACTTACGATCTCATACAGCCTCAGCCTACTAGTGTATGTCTAAAAGTCCAGTTTTCAATAGAGATGTACTATAGATCATTAAGGGATCATTTCTTATCAATATACACCCAGCTAGCACTACTCGTGTAATTTACGTCATTCTTACGGGAAAACTGATTGTTTTTAGGTAAAAAAGACATCATTTGGATGAGTTGTGCTAGCAGGGACACAGCTGATATCTGAGCATTAACTAGTTGAGCTACCTCCTTCTAGATTTACAATTTCAACTCCTCTACCTTGACATAACTGATTGTCCTCACTGTATAATGCAACTTCCCTACATTGACTCCTCTATAGAGTTTTAGTACCTCAGCACTAAAACACTATAGATAAATTCTCTGAACATTGTGCCACATAGTCTGCACAAAACCCAAAGCTCCTCCTCTCTCTCTGAGTTTTGTTTATCCGTTGTTAGCATCGAGACAAAGTTAACACTGACATGACAAACACAGGTTGTCCTCACCATGAATTTTGATGCTTAAAATTGACGGTCAACACTACATGGGATCTTACAGTGCAGTATGCTGCCACAACTACAGAACCTTCTATAATTCCAGGTCCCACCATATATATATATATATATATATATATATATATATATATATATATATATATACATTTTTGCTACCCATTAAAGTCCACATTTACTGCACGCAGAGAAATATCGTGACCATAATTCCAGTAATTCATTAATCTCTGACAGTGTAGGGCTACTTTAGCCCAAGGCAATTCCATCTCTGGTGCTGTGGTGTGCACCTTTTAGGTTTTAAGCTTTATATCATAAACACTTAGTGGTATCACTCACAGATACCTCTATTATTGTGTATATATATATATATATATATATATATATATATATATATCTCATGATTCTGGCCTCTACAGTGCCTTTTTGGTCATAACCCCCGTGCGTTATCAAGCTATAAACCTACTCTGAGACCTTTTGTTCGTCTTCAAGAAGGTGCTGGTTTCAATCTGGACATCTTAATAAATTGGAGGAGTATACAAAGTCAACTCCTCCATACATTTCCAGTTAAAACCGTTCAGGGTTCAACTGGGAATCGATCCCCGGCCGCTGTGGCAGGAGGCGAGCTCGCTGTCCACTATACCAAGCCGACCAGTGATAGAAGCCAATGCCCGTGGAGTATTTGAAAAAATTTTCTGATATACCTGATGTTTACACACCTCGTTAGCATAGAATTCAATGGTGCCAGGTGGAGTTATTAACAGAGAAACATCCGTAGATATCCTAAATGAATATGCCATGCCTAATTTCATCATTTTGTTTGAAATAAATAAGAATCCATTGATTTTCCATAGCGATACGTCTCGGCACCCGCCATTGCGGCTTCCCGACCCGAAAGTAGGTCAGGTACATCCGGGCACCTACCTGCTTCGTCAACAAGACGAAATGGCCATGTACCGGGCCGTGTGTGTTGGATCGGTATGGAAAATCAATGGATTCTTATTTATTTCGAAGAAAATGAAGACAAAATGTATGCGAACACCAACTAGAGATCATATATTTGGCGGTACATGACTTGACATGCCTGGATTCTACCCAAAAAGTGTTTGGAAAGATGGGTGGAGTAAAAACAATGGCTACGCTGGCTTGGCAAACCATGCGGATCGGATGCACTTACAAAATTTCTTCTCCTACATTAAATACAGGGTTATAAGGTAAAAAATTAATACAAAATGGAGAAAAATGTGAGATAAACGCCTTAATGTATGTTATGGGAGCGCACTCGTGGATTTACGGGTTGATAATCCCAGACCGCGCAGCGGGAGTGGATTATCAACCCGTAAATCCACCCGTGCTCTCCCATAACATACATTAAATGCATAATATATATATATGTGTGTGTGTGTGTGTGTGTGTGCAGTAGGGAATTTAGCAATGGAAAGTTATTATATCTATATTCACAGTGTCTGGTAAACCTTGTCAGTTATAAGTTAGTCTGAAAAGCCTATGGGTGTAATGGAGCACAAGTGGTACATTCATATTCTGATGCAAATGGTCACTAAACGACTGAGATTTCACCGATGCTATGGTCAATGGCAATATAAAAATTGGGCACCAACCAAACAATATGGTGGTGTCCTTGTGTGTGTGTGGTGGCTACCTGGTGGGCAGGTGACCTAGATGAGACTATGCAGACCTGCCCCCGATGTGAGTCCCAGGGTAGCACACACATATATAGCAGCAGAACTGCTACACATATATACCGTTATAATAACTAGTACCAAGATAATTATAACACCCATCAACACAAGAATACAAGATACAAAATAATCATTCAATAGTAGAAAATACTGTATAAGCTGTATTCCTTGACCTTTAATATGCACTTTCTGTCAATATGTTGATTACAAGCATAGACCCACACTTTCATCAACTTTTGCTTGCCATCTTGAATTTTAAATTCTAAAAGGCACTGTCATCGTTATTCATCTAGTATGGGCACTCTTATTTGATAGTAAAAATGGCAATTTTACAAATTTTACAAGTCAACAAGAACCTGCATCCTCGTCTATTAGGTAAATCACAACTCTTACTGTGTGTGGAGTTGGAACAATACTTAATAGCTTTATCATTGTAGTAAGTATATATGGTTCTTTGATCAATACCTCTGTCTTCATGATCCTGTTAGTCGAGGGGATCATAGATATAATCTAATAAATGGTTAAACGGGTAGCCATAAGAGCTGTAAGCCATTTGGTGGGTGGGTTTTTGGGTTTTTACGTGTTATTTTTATATAAGCTACCGGGAGTGGGTATGCTGTATTGGGTGAGTCTGGTAGGAAATGGAGGTGTACCGGTACCTTATAAACCTTGTGTTGAAATTAATGGTGGTACTTAGTCTGACCACTATATTACATGAGTCTCAAAAACAAGTTTGAAAAAGGATTCTCTGTGGTTCATTTAAATGCCAAAAGTGTGAGGAATAAAAATTAAGGAGTAACTAGTAAATTGTAATATCGATATAATTATTTTCCCTGAAACTTATATGTTTAGGCTTGACAGAATAAGTATCTTTAGAGGTGGGGGACTGTGTGCTCATGTAGATGAGGGTGTATCGTGTACTAATGATATGTTTAACCATTTAAATCGGAGTAATAATGATAATGAAGTTCAATGGTTGCTATCTCTAAAGGGCACAAGTAAGAGATGTATTATATGTAACATATATAGACCACCCTCCGGTGATCTAAATATTTTTTTGTAATACTTTGCAAGCATTACTTCTTCAGATAAATGGCTTGGACACATATGATGTTTTTAAACTGGGAGATTTTAATGTTAACGTCTTGGCTAATACTGGTGAAAAATGATTGCTTTACTAGACAATGGATAAATCCATTGATTTTCCATAGCGATACGTCTCGGCACCCGCCATTGCGGCTTCCCGACCCGAAAGTAGGTCAGGTACATCCGGGCACCTACCTGCTTCGTCAACAAGACGAAATGGCCATGTACCGGGCCGTGTGTGTTGGATCGGTATGGAAAATCAATGGATTCTTATTTATTTCAAAGAAAATGAAGACAAAATGTATGCGAACACCAACTAGAGATCATATATTTGGCGGTGCTAGAAGTACAGGACTTGACATGCCTGGATTCTACCCAAAAAGTGTTTGGAAAGATGGGTGGAGTAAAAACAATGGCTACGCTGGCTTGGCAAACAAAATTGGCTTACAAAATTTCTTCTCCTACATTAAATACAGGGTTATAAGGTAAGAAATTAATACAAAATGGAGAAAAATGTGAGATAAACGCCTTAATGTATGTTATGGGAGCGCACTCGTGGATTTACGGGTTGATAATCCCAGACCGCGCAGCGGGAGTGGATTATCAACCCGTAAATCCACCCGTGCTCTCCCATAACATACATTAAACGCATAATATATATATATATATATATATGTGTGTGTGTGTGTGTGTGTGTGTGTGTGTGCAGTAGGGAATTTAGCAATGGAAAGTTATTATATCTATATTCACAGTGTCTGGTAAACCTTGTCAGTTATAAGTTAGTCTGAAAAGCCTATGGGTGTAATGGAGCACAAGTGGTACATTCATATTCTGATGCAAATGGTCACTAAACGACTGAGATTTCACCGATGCTATGGTCAATGGCAATAAAAATTGGGCACCAACCAAACAATATGGTGGTATCCTTGTGTGTGTGTGGTGGCTACCTGGGGGGCAGGTGACCTAGATGAGACTATGCAGACCTGCCCCCGATGTGAGTCCCAGGGTAGCACACACATATATAGCAGCAGAACTGCTACACATATATACCGTTATAATAACTAGTACCAAGATAATTATAACACCCATCAACACAAGAATACAAGATACAAAATAATCATTCAATAGTAGAAAATACTGTATAAGCTGTATTCCTTGACCTTTAATATGCACTTTCTGTCAGTATGTTGATTACAAGCATAGACCCACACTTTCATCAACTTTTGCTTGCCATCTTGAATTTTAAATTCTAAAAGGCACTGTCATCGTTATTCATCTAGTATGGGCACTCTTATTTGATAGTAAAAATGGCAATTTTACAAATTTTACAAGTCAACAAGAACCTGCATCCTCGTCTATTAGGTAAATCACAACTCTTACTGTGTGTGGAGTTGGAACAATACTTAATAGCTTTATCATTGTAGTAAGTATATATGGTTCTTTGATCAATACCTCTGTCTTCATGATCCTGTTAGTCGAGGGGATCATAGATATAATCTAATAAATGGTTAAACGGGTAGCCATAAGAGCTGTAAGCCATTTGGTGGGTGGGTTTTTGGGTTTTTACGTGTTATTTTTATATAAGCTACCGGGAGTGGGTATGCTGTATTGGGTGAGTCTGGTAGGAAATGGAGGTGTACCGGTACCTTATAAACCTTGTGTTGAAATTAATGGTGGTACTTAGTCTGACCACTATATTACATGAGTCTCAAAAACAAGTTTGAAAAAGGATTCTCTGTGGTTCATTTAAATGCCAAAAGTGTGAGGAATAAAAATTAAGGAGTAACTAGTAAATTGTAATATCGATATAATTATTTTCCCTGAAACTTATATGTTTAGGCTTGACAGAATAAGTATCTTTAGAGGTGGGGGACTGTGTGCTCATGTAGATGAGGGTGTATCGTGTACTAATGATATGTTTAACCATTTAAATCGGAGTAATAATGATAATGAAGTTCAATGGTTGCTATCTCTAAAGGGCACAAGTAAGAGATGTATTATATGTAACATATATAGACCACCCTCCGGTGATCTAAATATTTTTTTGTAATACTTTGCAAGCATTACTTCTTCAGATAAATGGCTTGGACACATATGATGTTTTTAAACTGGGAGATTTTAATGTTAACGTCTTGGCTAATACTGGTGAAAAATGATTGCTTTACTAGACAATGGATAAATTTCATCTTGTGCAATTGGTTAATCAAATTACAACAACATGTGGTACTAATAAATGCTTGATCTAATTTTCACTAATTGTGACAAGATTATTTCATCGGGTCCATTGAACATACATATCAGATCATCTTCCTGTTCATGTCTTAAAGGATAACATTTATGTAAAAAATGGTTATCGAACCTTTCTAGGGAGATCTTATAGAAATCTAGATCTAGATAAATACCTTCTCAATCTGGGAAAATGTGAAATCTTGGTCTTTTTTTGATCAAAGTAATGATGCCTCAGTTTGTTGGGATATTCTTGAAAATTATATGAAAAGGATGTTAGATGTACAAAGCCCAGTAAAAAGATTTAAAGTGGTTGATAAGCCCAGTCCTAGGATGACTAATGAACTCCTTGAACATATAAATGACAAAAATTTGTTATTAAAATTAGCAAGACATGAGATGGATATTGTATCTTGGCATAGGGCTAGGGTTTGTCAAAATACTGTGAATAAAGAGGTAGAAAGAGCGAAAGACGATTATTATTCTAACCTTTCCACATTTTTCAGAAGAGATTCCAAAAGAATTTTGGTCCATTATTAAACATGTTTTACCATCCTCTAAGGGTAGTATGAAAACCATCAACTTAGTTAAGGACGATGGTCAACGAGTCTCTCTAGAAGATACTTCAATGTTTATAAATGATTCTTTTGCTGACATAGGTCCAAGATTAGCACAACTGCATGATGCCCCCCTCGTTGCATGTTATTGTTGGATAACAGTCACACGTCATAACATATCCATTAACTACTTATTTTATTACACAATAATCAATAGATAATCAATAAAAAATCAATAAATTCAAGTTGAAAACAAAAATTGTACATGATCGGCACACACACCTCAGCGCCCGGCAGCTGTTGGTTTGGTTTGAACCCGTCCCGCAGTCGTCGCGTCCAAACCAAACCAACGTCTGCCGGCCGCCGAGGTGTGTGTGTCGATGGTCTATTGGTTAGAATAAGGTTAGAATATCATTATAATTATAGAGGACTGTGGAACGTGTTCAGACCAATCCAAGGCTGCCGGGCGCCAAGGTGTGTGTACCGATGTTCTATTGCTCGGACACGAAAAAAAAAGATTCGCCCGGACCGTGACTCGTTCCGCCTACCTATAGAAGCTGAGCGCAATGCGCTACCCACTAGACCACCGGGCCACACACCGAAACGCGTCCTGCAGTCGTCGCCGTTATCAAAGCAGCAGCAGTAGTGCTGGGGAGGGGTAGGCGAAAAACGCGGACAGCTACTAGTGGCATTCTAACCAAGCAAACACACACCGTTTCTCGTCAGTCCCTGTGGCGCAATGCATAGGGAGTTGGATTTGGGATCTGAGACTGCAGGTTTGACCCCTACCCTGGCAATGATAGCATGCCTCCTTACATGGATAACATGCCTCCTTACAAAAGTCATGCTACATGCATCATGGTGTGCAATATCGATAGGTATGTGCATGGGAATATCCAGGAAAAGCACTCAGAATCACAGAAATTGTGTAATAATTGATGATATTCTATGTAACAGAAATCTGAACAATATTACATTGGCAGCCTTTATTGCGTTTGACTCAGTAAATCACTTAATCCTTTTAAAAAAGTTAGAACAATATGGGGTAAGAAATAGAAATTTAACACTTATAGAAAATTATCTTTCCAGGAGACAACAACGTTCCATAGCAAACCATGTAAGATCTGGGTGTAGAGCTTTAACTTGTGGAGTGCCACAAGAGTCAATCTTGGGTCCTTTCTTTTTTCTATTGTATGTTAATGATTGTATATCCTCCACTGATGTTTATAAAACTCTGTTGTGTGCCGACGACTCTGTTTTGTATATTTCTGGCAAAGATTTAGGAACATTGTCCAATGAACTAACAACTGCCTTACAAAGATTTTCACTTTGGGCCTCTAGAAATAAATTAACCATGAATGAGTATCAAACAAAAATTATGAGTCTGTCTTCATGATCTTGCTGCTTTTCCTTGCAACTACTGACAACATCACTTAAACTTTTACCATTTTGGTATCACACAGAATATATGGCTTGATTCCATTTTCATCATCGTCATGGCTCTGTCGGATGTTTGCTTTTACATTTAGCACAGCAGCTTGTACATCCTTATGGTTAATTGTCACTAGATTCTATATCTGTTGAACATAACATTTCTATATTTAAACCACTAAAAGTCCATATTAACTGTACCCAGAAAAAGATTTTGTGTGTAGTCTTAAGTATTGTTGTTGCAATATCTATGATCAATACACCACCATTTTTCACCAGTAGATTGGAAAACGTTGACACAATGTATTACTATAATTTCCTCACTTTTAGATCTCTGTTTGATATCATTTGCTCACTCATAGATTCCCTTATGTATTCGCTCATTCCCTTTTGTATCATTATAGTCTTGAATGTTGGAATAATAAGGAAACTTTATTCCCAAAAATGATTCAGACTGAAATATCAATCATCTCACCATGGGAAAGCTTTTAAGACAACCAACCTGACTGCCACAATGTTTGCTGTGTGTATTGTCTTTGTTGTAACAACCTTACCTTCAGTAATATATTATTCTATACTATGTACCATGGCACTTCTTGTGGGCAACAATGTTTCTACCCTTTCCTTCTGGGTAAAAAATATGGCTAGACTCAATCACAGCATAAACTTCGTACTGTATTGCATTACTGGTTCAGTCTTCAGGGAGGCATTGGTTAGTTTCTGTATATGTCGCAAAAGGAGACTGCTCATAAGAAGAAGAACTGATGAACTTCAATTTAGATAAATGAGATTTATTCATTCATGGGAAAACACCCTGTGTTTTATCACATATATAGTTGTACAAGGCCTCATATGCCAGAATGCCAGATGTCCCAGTGACCGTCTGATTTTTAGGTACTACGCAGACAAAATGATTACAGGGTTTCACTCTTTCAAACAAGGGATAGATGATTGCAGTCATATCAAAGACTTCAACTCCTATTGCATTGAGTCGCTTATAAAACCAGCCATTTAGAGATATGACAGGAAACTGATAGTAAGGAATGTGGCCCACCTATATTATCCTCATCAAATGTCCTCTCCTCTGAAGTAACTCATTCAGTACCCTAAATAGACCTTCCATTGCATTGATAAAATCTACAAAGTTGGTATGTTTGAAATCCCAAGCTCCAACATTAATAACTAGAATGTCTGGTCTTGATGACGAGTCAGATAGGTGACACCTTTTGGATAATAGGATATCTTCCAAATGTCTTAACTCCTTACTCAGATTCAATATGAATGCAGGAAACCTAAATATTATATTATTTATCCTAACTTTGTAAGATTTCATTTGGATACTTGGGTCTAGTTTTCTAACTTTGAGTAATAGACAAAGTGCAGCATGTCTTGAGTGGGAATCACCCATAATGATTATATTTTCTCTTTAATCTGGATATGCTCATCTTCTGCCAAGGGCAACCGTCTACCAGAAGGTTCCATCTGGTACCTTTTAATGTGATTCCTGAGTCTGTCTTAGACGTCTTAAACCAAATATTAGGATATTCAAATTTGCTGAAACGTTGTAGTCTACCTGATTTGCTATCTTCTAAACATTTAAGATCATCATAGTTGATGGACATTTTGCTTGGTAGAGAATTTGGTATCTTGACAACAAACAAATGCTTTTTAAAATAGAGTCTCAAATAGGATAGATACCCAACACCTATAAGAGTCTCTAGTATGAAAATGCTGCTTGGTATTTGGTCCATCTACTACAGTTATAAAGCATGAACCTCCATCAGTACAAGAGTGTTTGGGTAACAAATAACCATCAGAACTGTTATCTGCAGTCAGCTTCTCTGAAAGCTGGTAAAATTAAGGTATTCTGTTGTGATTATTATTTGAAAACCTCACCATACTTCTCCTGCTATTTTCAATTTGTTGTACAGAGTTTCGCATCTTGTAGAGTGAACCTTTGTTATAGTGCTGTATTTGACCAAGCGTTGAATCACACGTCTGATTTCCTTCATGTTTTCTAATCACCTGCAAAGTTAGATCAAAGATCTTAACATCAGAACAAGATCAATTGTTTGTAAAAGGTATATCTAAATGTTATACAAGTTAAAATTATTACCATATAGGCCTGTGTATATTATCTGCATTATATTAAAATCAATTTGAGGTACATGGCATTACACCATGGTATGTGAGTGAACGCTTCATTGTACAAGTTAAAGACAGCTGCTACTACATGCCCAGCCCACAGATCGCTCATTATCAGGTTGAAGACTGCACCGCTTATGGCCCCAGTTGTAGCCATAGCCGTAGCCATTTCTAGACCTGATAACAGCATAATAATGGGGCCATGGACAGATCTAAGGCTGATTATAAAGTGACATGAAATAATGAATTTTCGCCATTTTCTATTTTTTTTTTTTTTTTTATGATTTTGATAATGGCACTCCTTGAAAGAGGATTTTCTATTTACCTAGCAACAGTCTATGTATGAAAAAAATATTGTATATATGTGAGGTGAACCATGGATTTTGTCACCATAATGTCCATGGAATGTAGCTGTGTGCAACACTTAAACACATTTCCGATTTTTGTGTTAAATTTCCTGAAGAAAATCTGAAGTCCACGTAAAAGTTCAAAGCCTTTTCTACAAGAAAATTTTAAAATATTTATGATATGTACCCTCCTTGTCAAGAAATTCAACATTTCCCTGATGCTAATCATGTTTTAATGTGGTTTCCCTGCAGTGAACTTGGGCTGGACAAGCCTTACACCTACAGTGTGATAATGCCATTTGATAGATTTATGGGAAAGGGTGAACTAAGATAACATGCCCCAAGCTCTAATGGATCTAGAAAAAATAACAACTCTAAGGATAATTCTGTCAGTGACTGACAGCTGTCAGCCATCGGTTTATTTTGATTTTGTTTGGTTTTTGCCTTTGCTGCTAGTGATAATGGCATCGTCACCTTGCTCATAGGCCGCGATGGGGCCATAACATCCGGCCTTCATATCAACGCAGTGACAATCTGTTCATAGGGGTCACATGCCAGCATGTGGTTCAACTACTGATGAGCTCAAATAATCCTGGGTTATATCAGCTTGAACTAAACTAAAATGCCCTATGGGAATTCAAACAGCTTATGAATGCCTTTAATATATGTAGAGTGATCAGGAATGGACTAGAAAAGTATGCACAGGTAAAACAGGGTGACAAATATATCCTTAAAATAATATGGTTAACAGGTTATGATTTTGCCACCATGTGGTGGCAGTGGCATTTGCATTTTGATGTTGTACAAAGACTCCATTACTTAAAATTTAAATTAAAGAAATTATTCAAAATTTCTAGTTCATGTTCCCATCTCTGACCATGTACTCTGTGGAACCTCTATTAAGTACCTTTCACTGTCCAGAACGATTTAGATATTTTGCTTGATATGCTCTGTTCATTATATCAGTATCCAACTGGCATGGGCCTTGTATCAACTGGAGTTTTCAATCTTGTTCTAGTCCAATCATCTTTTGTAAGAAGTGGTGGAGTTGATGTTCTTCATATTCAAAAACACATATATGTCCTATTGGCAGAAGCCTTGTTCCCAGGTGTGTCAGGTGTGCAGAGGAAGGTACAGGAGCACTCTGCAATGCACATATATACAATATTAGCCATACTTTTCAGGGGCGTAGGAAAAGGGGGGCCAAAGAAGCTAAAACCTTGCATCTCAAATTAGATTAGTATGGTAATGTGATAGGGAAAATGGGGGTTTGAGCCTTAAATCAGATCTGAAATTCACCCAAAATTACTTTACTATACAAATTCTATTATATGTATGTATATGCATCAGTGCGCTTGAGCTGACAATTCAAGGTGGTCAAGGAGAGGCCCCCACTGGGCCCCTCCAATGAGGATTTGCTTCCTACATCTCTGCTTTTATTGTGCATGAAATGACACCGTAATTATTTCAGATTTATTTCAATCATTATGGCACATTCCCAAAATAGGCCTATCCTATACAAGCAAAGCAACAGAGTGTTCATTGATTTGACACCAGGGGGCAGCACTGTAAAAATATGCTGGTTGCTGATATTCCACAGAGCATTACGTAACACACCATTATGAGAATGTTTACCAATATTGCTGCAAAAGTCTTGATATTGGTCATATCAATTGACAAACCAAGCACATCTAAGGGTTAGTATTGCTAATTTGCTATCCCTGCAATGGTAAGGAATAGGCCCACCGGACGTCCTGTATGTTGGGGTTGGTGCATGATCAAAAAGTCTGTAGTGTCATGATAGGAGACATGTATAAGGCATGCCTTGAGTAAAAAGGGGTCATTCTAGTACTGTCCCTAAGGTGCACCGCCAACTTTCCCTGACCTTATAAGGAGCAGTAGGGGTATATCCTTATGTACATGTCGTGCCTTATAAACTCACATGTATTTACACTGGTTGCACTTTAGACATCGGATATTACAGTGAGTGAGTGAGTAATAGAGGTTTAACGCCATTTCGACAGCTAAGGTCATATTCATGGCGAGAACTACATTACACAATTTCACAGAGGAATGTGTCAGTGCCCGCGCATATATGTGCACCACACACATCCTGAGGGGATAGGAAAGAGGAGAAATAGACCCTTTTAAGTGGGCTAGGGAGGCCCGGGATATTACAGTAGCTATAGTCATTGACTGTACACACTGTATAAAATAGCTATTGAATCTATCAGGTATCCTGGTAAAACTGAACACTGAACCACCATAATTGTATAGCAGTGAACCAGTGTAATTTGCACATGAAGCCCTAGGTGGCAGTACGGTCTCACAAGGAATCTCTGTGAAAATGATGATGAATCTCTTGCAACTTTGGGGCGAGGATCCTGTCCTTATTTCAACAACATTTTTTTAAGTGCAGAACAAGAAATGACAAGGTTAATGATTATAAAACCATCATAGTCAACAAGAGATTACAACTATGGAATCTGATGGCGTATGTGTGTTATTCGTTTATTTATACAGACTTTATAGAGGGTGAAACCGTCTTTTTTTATATTAGGCCTGTTTTAAACATTGATACATTCATTTGTTTCCTTATGATGACGTTTGGTAACAATAAGTAATATAACATAATGATAGTACAAATATCTGTACTATACAATTGGATATTTGGTATCACACATCCATGGTTTACTGCTGCAGCATGAGGGGCCCCAAGATTTGAACACCCATTACCAAATAAAACATTTTACACCATACACCATTGGACAGCTCTGAATCTGTAGATTTCTGATATGCTAGGTGTAAAAAAAGCTTAAAAAAAAACAACGTATTTTTGGTAAAATTAACTAAAGAAAAAAGGTTTTTAATAATTTTTAATTCAAATTAAATTACTTCATTTTCAGAAAAAAATTCTTTTTAGCATAAAATATGCCTCTATCTAGGTATCTTATGAATACTTTAGGGCTATAACAAATTGTTATGAATAATGGGGGGTTTCCCAGACTTATTAGGTCAAAGGTCAAAGATGGAAATATATGACATCATATTTGGAAGAACAGAAGGGGAAGTAGGTTCTGTCTGATAACTTCTCACAATTTAAGCATCATAGTTATGAAGCATTCCCAACATTGATGAGCTACATTGAATGGTGGAATAATATTTCAGGTGAGTATACAAGGTCAAAGCCTCAAATATAGGTTAATTTATGCTAACCTATCATCACTGAATTTTAAAAATGGCCATTATAGGTACATGGCAGGCTTAGTTTTCATTTGCAACTCATCAAAGTATAGTCTAGCCCCCCCTGGTCTGAGATTGGGGGTGATGGCCCCCCTGCCCCCCCTATTCTGACACACCTGAACTATGAGTACTTTTTAGTGAAACTTTGATAAATACACTATATTGCTAACTGAAAGGATATTTTTAGGGTGATTAGCTCAGTAGATCAAAGACACTAGTCCTTTTTTCTTAATTTGTTAGTTCAATTGTTGATCATGAGATTTAAAACCTATCATGATATTAAACACTTCTGTCACTGAACATATCTAATATACATGTTAAAGTTAGGAATTGGGCTAGTCATAAAAATAGATCTGTTTCCTTTCCAGCGGTTGGTCTAAAAAGACTTGCCCAGGTGCCTGCAAATCCTTTTTTTGTAAAGAATCAGTCCTTCTACTCCATAGCCAACAAGTCTTTCAAAATAAATAATGTTCCTCATTTTACTCTAATCTCCTACTGTGGATAACATGGGTTACAGTCTGCACATTGTTGTTTCAAAAGTGGGGGACTGTAATGATATTTGACTGCTGGGGGGAGGCAGGTAATATTGATGCACAAACACAAAGTGCTGACTCTTTTTTTTATATTTCACTTGGATTGGGTTGTAGAAATACCCTTTTATGACAGCAAGATTTCTTGGCTATTTCAAATAGATGTCCTAAATTATATTGGCATTAAATACAGATCTAAAGAGTCCAGTCCCTTTGCATGGTTGGGGGGATCCCAAGTTTAAGTTTCTGAGATGCCAACCAAATACCTCCTGTGACTTCAAAAGTCAGGGTGCAGCTTATATACGAGTATTTGGAATATCTTTTTGGGAAAACCATCAGAAAACATAATGCCCTCCCCCTATTCTATATGAACCTTTGCAGCTTTTAGCAGGGTTTGGGATACAAAGGTAGTTACATGGTGGGCTTTTAACTTTTTTGGCAAAGTCAGGGCATGGCTTGCACACAGGATTTTTTGGGAAAACTGCTTAGAGCTCAGTTGCAGCTTATAGCTTCTACCAAATTAGGGGTGTGGCATATATACAAGTTTATGGTACATTCGACTTGTTTTATTGTGTATTTTCTTTTCACCCTGAGCAATGCTATAATTGAAAAAAAAAATGTGTAAAGTGCAGGGGGTAGGATATCAGTACAGGGCTTGGGACAGCCCTTTAACAACTGCATTTTTGCAGTAAACCTTCCTTTGTCAGTAATCACTTTGCAGACCCTACAGGATTGAAACACTTAAGAAGCTGCACATGAAGTGTGAATGGAGCTCAAGCCCTGTGCACCAGGTCTATATGCATGCACCACGATGTCAAAGGGTATTAAATCCTTATGTAGCACTTGAAAGGATAAGTGCTAAAAAAAAAAAAGATGATTATGCCCGGCTGGGTTAGCTAGGGAAAAAAAGGACCCATGACTGGCCAGGTGATCTAAATCTTAGTCAGTATTTCTCAATGATTTGCATGATGCACTCCCTATGTTGCAAAGCCTGGGCCATCTGTGATGTATATCACACTTTCAATATTTTACATCAAATGCTTTCATTTATCTTTTGTAATAAATTAATCTGGTGTAGGGGCCAGCCCTGGCTGTGAGTCCATGGCGGTATGCTATCTGAACCCGTTCCGGTTGCACCAGCCCCCAGGGGCTGGTCAGCCAGTGAAAACTGCCCCCTTGTGTCATACCGATCCAGAACGTCAGGTCTGGGGATGTAGCTTAGTGGTAGAGTGCTCGCTTGCAAGTTGAGAGGTCCCGGGTTCAAAACCCAGTGTTTCCAAGTATGTTTTCGCCGACCTCTACACTGGTTTGTTTGCCAATATAATTTGATATAAGATAGTGTGAACCGGTCTTTATGTTAAGTTCCACAGGGTAAGTTGTAAAAATCACCTTACTCTTCCAACAAACTACCCCCCCCCACTGAAACTCACTCTCTCATGACTTTATGAGCAGGGTTATTAGTATAGTTTGTCCCTAAAGACCTATGAATTCTAAATAATTATTCCACTGGTAAAATATATAGTTTTTTTTGTCAGTGTATCATAAACGAATCACTGATTGTAGAAATGTTCAATCTGCAATATGCATCATAAAAGCCTGTCAGAAGATGACCTATATTTCTAAGTTAGACCTTGGCCTACTGACCTAATTAGTCTCAAATATTATTCCAATAACAAATGTATATTTCCATTTGATGGTCAAGGGTAGACAGCAGTACATTTTGAGTAACATCCCTGTGTTTCACCCATTCAATTTGAATCAAATAATGTTAGGTATCTTGTGGTATGACTGTGATACTTGTCATACATGTTAATCATTGTTCTCTCTTCATTGTTTAAATACGGATTTATCATTTGATATCAGTTGGCTATGCTGCATGAATAAGAATTACTGGTATAGGTTTACACTCCTAATACCTAATTGTAGACCAGTCGCAGGTCTATATACACATGGTATATAATTTAACAGAAGATGACCCATTTTCTTGACCTGACCTTTGACCTACTGACCTAATTATTCTCAAAATATGATTCCCATGTTGAACACATGTTTCAGACTGGGTCAACTATAGATAGTAGCATTATTCAATGAAACAGGGATGAAAGTCACTGAGCACGAAAACCCCTGAAATACTCAGTTAGAGCTCCTGAAATATAGGTTTTATATAGCAATGTATATGTCTTTGGAAATTAAAAATCCATGAAATCAGGGAAAACCCTGAATACTTCCATCCCTGATGAAAGTACCATTGATATTTGGATTTTATGAATTAATTTGAATAAAAAATCATTAAATTTTTTTCTTCAAACACATATTCTTCAAAACACGGTTTTTGGATTTTATTATACCTGGCATACCTGTAATCCTGACATTCTAAGCTTTAATTTGGTATATAGCATGTTTTTTTGTTTTTTTTCTCGGTGATAGGTACATCTTGAAAAAGAGCTCCTAGCTCAGCCATGCTGCACCAGTATTTGTAATATTAGGCACAATTTAAATTGTGACCATTATACATATTCATACATATCCCTACCAAAGAAAAATTTTATGGTTAGAATTTCAGGGCCTATTGCTGATATTAATGTTAGTAATTTGTTTGTACATATTGCCCTGAGAATCGATTGAGTGTTTGTACCATTTGCAACGTGAGAACACATGTGCAAAAAGAAATATAGAAAAGAGAATGATAGTAATAAAGAAAAATAAGGGGGGTATATTGTGCAAGGGTCTTTCTTGTTGATGTTCTTTATAGATAGATATACAGGGTTCCAAGGATATATAGGTTTCAGTTTCGGTTTTGTCACACTCATGGGTCTGTCATTAGGGTCATCTCTGAGAGGGGTGGAGGGGCAGCGTGGGAGGGGAAGGCCGGGGCTATAGCAACCGACCTCAAGTATCATTATCATTGTATGGCAGATATATCATAACAGTAATTGCAAACAATCTTTATCACCTTAATTAACTTTGAAAAAAATATACAGTAATAGACTATGTATAGCAACTTACACTCTGTATCATTCCTATATCAACATAATACCATCCAAGCAAGACGAGGATGAAGAGGAGTGCAAACACATATGACAGTCTCGATGAATCCATCATCCTACATAGAAGAGAGAGATATTTAATGAAACACATTCATCATAAGTGGCTTAAATGTCCACATCTTTTGAAGTTCTTCCTTGAATAAGATATTGCTTTCAGATACTCTCCATGAAAACTAAATTAATGTAAATCCTATTGCATATAAAGAGAGGATGTCCCTTATAACGGCAGGTTCAGATTATGTGTGAGACACTATAGAACCTAGAATACCCTGTCCCTTAACCCTTTAAGGACTTTTGATCAACAGTGCATGATGACCATTGGTTGTCATGATGCACCAATGAGGTTCTGGCAAGAAGTATCGCGAGCACTTCATTGGTGCATCATGAAGACCAATACACTTGCACTCCTGCATCAGCGGCCCTTAAAGGGTTAAGAAGTTTGATGTACAAGAGGGCCTGCACAAGTAATTTTCATCTATGAACCGAAATGAAATTAAGTGATGCTTAGTCGTCTCACCTTACATACACACAGAAATCAGTTCAGTAAATTGGTTCGTTTTCCCACACTGGCCCATAAATAAGTCCAGAGCATGCCCTTGTTTCCAGTCCTTTCTTTTCATGTAGCTATAACTTGTCCCTTTTGTTGCTCACAAGTGGTCATTCAAGTACGGTGCTAAGAAAGGGGGATTTGAGTAGGTACCTAGTTGGGAGAAGTCAGTCAGTATAAAAAACTATAGAGCGTGTGACATGAGTAGGTACCTGGTAGTGCAGCTCTCTCTATTTTAAACAAGGCAGGTGACTTTTCAGACTAATGTGGTGAGTGCAAGTACTTAGGTGAAGCAGTGCACGACTTGTTTGGAAAAGAGGGCACATACTCACAGCTCCTTTTACAATAGGAGCAACACCCTCCAGTTGTACACTGGATAGTATGGTGGGTGTATGTGGCTTATACGTGAGGACTATGTCCGCCGCCACATATCTGGTCACAAACCACTGAATTCTACCACAACAGGTTTATCGACACAGCTGGATACATTATTGACCAATGAGATAATTCCTATAATTCTGTGCAGACATTTTAGGGTGCATTACATCATGCTGTCTGGTATTAGTGCTTATGGTTGAAAAGGAGGGATGACTTAAAAGAAAAGACTATCCTATTTTCACATTGACATTTTTTTATAATCTTTGTATGGAATAAAAAGTAGGGAATACATACATCTGCTATCATAGGAGCAGGGCGCAGGCCAACCTGGTACATTACATGACGTCACAATTGGCCAAATGCATCGCAATTTTGACTGTACAGCACTGACAGACAAATGATAGTCATACTTTTGAAACAGCTTGTGCATTTTTTTTATTATGATTACCCCAACGTACATATGTAGTGATACTCTACACTCTAGTATTACAAGTAGGAACCTGTTTGTAACAGACCCGAGCTTAATCAATGCAGCACCTGTTCCATTCTGACCTGTTGTGACATCATATGATGCAGCAGATAAGCCTGCCCCCTGCCCTTATATTAGCATTTCTGCTAACATTTACCTCTGAACATTTCTATTTGATAAGATTACTTTCGAAAGAGGGTGGTCTTTTCTTTTAAGTGCCAGCCAGCCAGCCAGCCAGGCATGGTTTATATTTATTTAACTTTGCTATTTGCCTCTACATACTTTGATATCATAGTGCTTACCAGTTCCATATTATTGATCCTTAAGTCAAGTGGCCCATTGCTCGTCTATGGACATGCTGAACAGGGTACATCAATAATGTTTGGGGTGGACAGAGAGAACACCTTATTGGAATTTCCATGTATGACAGGTGCAGCGTGGCTATGGTAGACATATGTCAGTTGTTGACTTAACCTTTGAAGGGTCGCTGATGCAGAAGTACATCATGCCAACTTATCGTCATGATGCACTGCTGATGAAGTACTGGTGAGACTGCTCGCCAGCGCTTCATGGGAGCATCATGCCACCTCTCCAGCACTGTATCAACCCTGTAGGCTTGTCATGATGCATGATTGTAGCCCTGGCGAGTTACTCACCAAGGCTGCATTCATGAATCAAAACGACCAATGGGCATGATGCACTCCTGCATTACAGGGTTAGCTGGAACAATGGTATCCTCAGTCATTATCACGTTGACCACACATATTGGATTTACATACCACTGCCAAGAGCTTTCCAACCAGGCACCATGTCCACAAGTGCTGACATAGCTCACTGAAAACATGGAAGATCCGAAACTAGTCAGCGGTGACCACTTTAGGTCCTCAAGTTGACGATACCTAAAGCTACAACTTTAGGTAGTCAAAATTATGACTTAAGGCCCTGAAATTCTAAGGTGATGACCTGAGTCATCAGGATGACAATACTGACAGTACAGAATCATCATATTGATGACTCAGGTCATCAGGATGATGACCTAAAGTTGTCATTTTGACTACCTAAAGTTGTAGTTTTAGGTATCGTCAACTTGAGCACCTAAAGTGGTCACCACTGACTAGTTTCGGATCTTCCATGTTCTCAGTGCTGACTATTGATTAAAGACCACTAATGTGGGAGTACATCATGCCCATTGGTCGACATGATGCACTAATACAGTGTCAGTGTGTCTGCTCCTCAGAGCGTCATTGCTGCATCCTGCCACCCCTCTGGGGGGAGTTTCACACCTGTAGTGTTTGGTATGATTCATGGATGTAGCCCTATAATATAGTAATTTATTCACCTGGGCTGCGTTTAACTGGACCAATGTCCACATGACTGTCAGCATGATGTAGCAATGCACCCCTGATTGGTGACCCCTGACTTCTCCATCTAACAGATTCTGTCAGCCCTGTTGGGGTGTTTCAAATAGGTGTTTTGTTGTTTAAGGACTGTTAATGCATTCATGCATCATTATAAGAAGACGTGTAGGCATCTTGCATCAATGCATTGTACAACCCTTAAGTAGGTACCATATTCATTCTAATAAGCGCACATGCTCTAATAAGCGCACACCCCTTTTTTTGGGCCCAACCCTGGTGTTAAATCAGTTGAATGAAGTGTAAATATAAAGATTTTTAGGGCAAAAACAACGATTATAGGCTTTTGGGGGTGCGCTTATTGGAATTAATACTTGTAACAAGGTTTTGAGCATCTAAAAATTAATTTTCCACACATGTGCGCTTATTAGAACGAATACGGTAATCTATGAATTGTCAGCTAATCAGTGGGCTAAGCTAATCAATGATTGTATGTAGAATGCTAAAAGCCTATTGCCCCTGAGGTAGGACTGGTGTACCTCCAGGCCTTAGGGCCTAATACCTTTTTATTGCAACTATATAATATGAGTATGAATCAATGGTAGAGAAGGCACGCAGCAGTCAATTTCCTAGGAGGGATTTAATGGAGTGACCACTTTTCATTAAGAGCTATGTGCTGGTGGGCTAAGGAGCGGGAAGGTAAGGGAGCATTATATCTATCATCAGCATTCAAATGCAACATATGAAAAATTGTACTTATGTAAGCAAATAAAACCAATCAGATGAGCAGAGTTGTGAGAGGGATTTCAGAAAAGTTAATCCTTTAGGGTTTATGATTATCGATAACACCCTATTGCTGAATAATGATGGTAACATAGGGGGCTGGATTGTGAGGTAGCTTCCACCTGGGCCATGGAACACTGCTGAGTGAGACTCTGAACTGTCAACTTGTGGTAATTAAGGAGATTTTAGGATGGAAATATCGGGAGTTTGAATCTAGTATAAGGTAGGACCTTAAATGTTCATGTACTATAGTATCACTACCCACATAATATCTATTGTAGTAATACTTCAAAAAATGCTCCATGGGAACAATTGATCAAATATAGTCTTCATACATACACATAATTCCTTTTTTCTTCTTCACAAATGTTCTATAGGTGGCATAGTCTAGTTGGGGGGGGGGGGCAGCTCCTGGTTAGGGAAAAGTACTGGTGTGGAGAGCAGCACAAGATATGAGAGTTGGATTAAGTTAATTTGATAGTGCTGATTCCGAATCAGGGGAACGTATCTTCCTATCTAGGTCAGAACAAGGTCAAACCAAAAGTCAAAGGTCAGGATCTGGCATTTTATATAGAACACGGAGAGGGCTTTGTTTCATTCATTAACACTGGAGTTCCCCATGTATGTGTATCCTAATTTGACTAAGATGCATTGCAATTACATTGGGACCTTTGACCTCTGATTTGACCTTGTTCTGACCTAGATAAGAAGATACATACCCCAGATTCGTAATCTGCACTATCAAATTACCCAGATCCAACTGTCATATATATCTTATGCTGCTCTCAACACCAGAAGAAAGCTAAATATCGACATTTGAGCAGTCGGGCCCGCTAGTTTGATGATTGGTGCTCAAAAATTAATCTTCTCAAAAATGGACCAAAATGTTCACATGGATCACACTTCCCATGGTACCTCCATTATTTGCCCTCCTTACCCAAAGTTAGGCTCATATTTGAAGGAAATTTTAGATTTATACCCAATTATCTACTTTTGGCATGAGCTAAGGATAATAATGATTGGTCAACAAACGAACAGATTTGAATAGGATTTAAAAACTGAAAAGTAATCGGACTATGTCACTTTAATATGTATAGGTAAGAGCAGAAAAATGTATGGATCTTTTGCTTGGCCTCCCTAAAGCCAAATCAATCTGACCCTGTATAAAATCCACTTTTTTTCAGGACTACATCTATATTGAATACAAAAATTTTTTGACCCTGTATAGCCCGCAGGCTGGGTGTGCAGAGTTCACCATGGGTAAAACCAGGTGCCACCTGCAAACTGTGACACTGGTGACACTGCTGCTACCTCTGATGCTGATGATTTCAGTACACAAAGTGACTCCTATGGAGTTGCAAGAAGACTATGGGGACAAAAAACCACAACCACTGCCAATTGTGCCTGGGGATTTTATTTGTAAGTTATCCATACACACGTAAAATGTGTTATTTCTTTCACACTTTCTTGTAAAAAGATTTGAAAGTGTTTAGATTAAAATGTATAAGATTGATTTACATAAACCTCATTCTAAACACTTTCTGAAACTCTGTATTCTCAGCAGCATTCAAAAACCTTTAGATTAAATATACTTCGATCTAAACACATTTGATTTTAAACACTTTGGGCAAAGATGTAAAGTGTTTTGCCAAGAAAAGTGTCTCACAAAAAGAAAGTGTTTAAAAACTAAGCACATTTTAATGTGTAGATGTAAGGCTCTGCATATTGTCAGAAGCTAAATGTACCATTCAATGGTCCTAAACACTGGCGCTTATCCATAATATTGCTTTTCAGCCCAAATGGAGTATATTAAGCAGGCAATGTACCATCAGTCTTGTAAGATATCATAATATCGCATATAGGGTTCAACTAAATTTAGATGTTGAAATAACGAATTATTTTTCGTCCCAAAGTTGCCAGAGATCCTTTGTTATTTTTCACCGAGATGTCATTACTTTCATAGAGATTCCTTGTACCACCACACTGCCACCTGGAGTTTCTTGTAAAAACTACACTGGCCCCCTGTTATATAAGTACGGTGGTTCACTGTTCAGTTTTACAAGGATCCCTCATAGATTCAACAGTTATCTTTTAAAGTGTAGGCATTGGGGTCTCAAATGAGACTAAAACACTAAAAACGGTATTGAAGTAAGTGCTTGTCGGTATAAAGCCAGAGGGACTGAAATTAACAGGCCACTACGGTAACTTCAGTCAGATCAACTTTCATGCAACATTTTGCTTGATCTCTCCAGTTTCAGAAGCTGGAACCGCTGCATCAAGTATATCGCCCACCTCAACTACCACCACCCACAGAACAACTGGCAAAATGACCACCTTACCCCCAGATGATAGTAAGCAATTCTGGAGGCCAGGAATGGCCATCCAATGTGTCCTAGAATTGTTAATCTGTTTCTATAATAATACTGATTGTGTTTCTAAGTAAAATTCTTGCTGCTGTCACAAGTGGTCTCAATATTTTTGGGGGATGATTGACATATTGATGTAATCAATCAATTGTTTTGATATTTATGTGATGTATACTGGCTTTTTCCTCTCTTTGTTTTTGTTTAAATCCACCCACGATGGGAATTTCTTGGCCAATAAACAAAAGTACAATACAACTCTTAGACATGACCTGCCTTGATATATATTAATAATGTCCCAAATATCCAAGCAGTTGAACAGACAACATTCCTTGCGGCTTATTTGCAAAGTTTTAAGTGATGCTTCCCTCAAAATCACTTGAAAAAATCGGACCGATACCAGCTCAATTCTAATTGGATTAAATCAAATTGAATATCTTAAATCTTATCAAAAGTGGTTGAAAATACATCAGTAATGTGCCTGATTTGCTCCGAATTAAAAATCAAAAACATGTCTGCTTTGAGGGAATACCTGCTTTATTGTCAATGCCTCCCTTTCCCCAGATGCTGGCAGCTCCCTGATGACAAAGGCAGGTTGTAAAGCTGTAGGGGGAACACCAATCTATGACCTCTCTCTGTGGACTGATAAAAAAAACCTCTTACAATACTTCATCTATGATAATACTACTAACTGCAAGGTAGGTCCTACTCACAATATTTCACCATAGATGATAAAACTCAGAGCAAGATATTGTAATACTCTCTTTATAACGGTCATAGAATACAACCTGCTGAGGTTTTGCCTGGCACTCCTGGCCACACCAGCTAAGATCTTCTTGGGTAAATGTTTGCAAACAAATAACCTACAGGGACAGCCTTTGATTTTGTTGCTGAGAGCTATTGGTCAGCTGGTCAGAATCACGGGCGTAAACTGGTCACCAGGTTTAGTCTGTGTAGGTGTTATCCATATGCTATAGAAGGGTGAGAAACTAAAGGGAACAGTGCTGCCCTCTGGTGCTTTTATTTTCTATGCACAGACCTTGATTACGGAGGTGAGGGGTTACGTAATGTAAAACCTCCACAAACCTGTAGGTTTTGCCATGAAACCTCCAGCTCTTAGGAGGTTTTCTGACTTATACTCCATCCACTGAAGTTTATGTAACAGTAAAACCATAAATATAAGCATATTTTGACATAAACTGTAGAGGCCTAGAAGAGGATTTGAATCTTCTAAACTGGCTGTGATACAAAGATATGATAAATATATGGTTTTCCAGTCTACAATCACCAGCAGTCTCAATAGTATAATTGTTAGCATGTCTGACTTTGAATCACAGAATGTGAGTTCAAGACTGCATGGGGAAAGTGTTTTTGACTTACACATACAAGGTAAAAGGAGTCTTTGTAAAAGGCCCCCCTGAAGCCCCCTCCCCTATCTCATTTTGGCAATCAGATGTTCATTATAATACATTATTTTAGAATTTGTTGCAAAAATGACAGTGGTCAACCGAGAATAAAACAAAATCACACCAGGGTTTTGAACCTGTGTGGTCTAGATTTCTAGTCCCAGACCTTAACCACTACACAAGATTGACCAGTCAAACTTTTTAAGTGAAATCACCCTTTTTATCTATAATTGATTACTCGGTCATAGAAGTAGCATATTGCCCTTCAGTAGATGTTCTAACACCCACAGTATCAGCACTGTTCCCTTTAGTTTCTCACCAAACTATAGCATATATGGATAACACCTACACAGACTAAACCTGGTAACCAGTCCAGAACTGACTCTCCCTGACAAAGAATTGTACTTATATTCAACTTTCCGCTGAAACATATATACTGCTGTCACACAACATAGCATCTCAGTTGTCCCTCTCCTATAAATAGTCTAGTAGGAAGATATGGTCCCCATCACCCCAAGACTATATTTTTTTAAATTACCTTTTCGGAATCCTGAATACCTCTACTTTCCAGATTTCTTTGTTCCCAGAGTGAAATCGTGTCCCACCACCTTCATTTGTGGCCATCTTGGATTTTTCACCAATTTATAATATAACACTGATTTTGCTATAATTCAGCAACCGTTACACCTGCATTCATGAAATCTGAACATCATCTTCCTACTCAACTAAAACATCGGCAGGCGCATAGAAAAAGGGGGGGGGCAGGGGGGGCTGGGCCCCCCAATAATGAAAAGGTTCCCTATATAAGCCTATATAAAAAGAAAGCGGGTCCCCCCCAACCGAGACCCCTGGGCCCCCCCAAATAAAACTTTGCTTCCTACGCCCCTGATCGGACTATGTCCCTTAGAATCACATTGCAACTACTCTTGGCACCATGGATTCTTGGCTACAATAGTTCTTTGTTTACAAATATTGAATTGCCTTAATTATTGTTTTTCCAAATAGGACACATATTGGCCAGATGGAATAAAGATATGGAGGTGAAATTAAGACATGTTTTAATTATGAAAAACTAGTGTAGACTCAGGAAAGCATAAAGAAAAATATAATATAAATCTTTGATTTTCAAAGACACCAAACATAGTCAAAAAGCTTGAAAAGGGTTGGTCTATTGCTAGGAATCCTAAGTGTGGATTGTTGTGTGTTGAACTAAATTGTTCAAAGGGGTTGTGAAGAGGTAGTGGCACTACATGTAAAATCTTTTCAGTCATGAGGTGTCCGAGACAATAGCTATATTTCTGTGTACTCAGACAGTGCAATGCAGATATGGTACCATCAACACTTTTACTAGCTATGATGTTTTCCCAAAGCACATATACCGAACATATACTACAGTAATTTTGGTAACAATTGTAGGAGTTTTGATGAATCTAGGGTAAAGATAGTGATGTCAAGCAAATTTTGGGATTTTTCAATATTTCTGACTTTTCCTCAGCCTGTAAAATATAAAGTTGATGAGCTAGCTTCATAATATTGTGTGTACCTAATCCCCAGTACTGCATGTAGTTGCAGATACAGTTAGGAGGTGCTGGGATGGATTAAAACATACATTATTCAATTTCCAGAGTTATTGTCTCGGACACCTCAAGAAAATGATCAACCATGAACAAAAACATCAGCTTTTGGAAAGACCCAGCCTGCCAAGGGTTTTCATAGAGCTAAGATGTTACATCATATATAGAGCAAGGTTTTGTTATGTTATTTGGACTTTTTGTTATTCTGCACTGTGACCCATGTGAGTTTTGTTTATTTAAGAAATAATAAACACTTTTCGGCCCCTAGTGCATATGTGGTCACCATGATGCATAAATGCAACATTGAATAACTTCCCAGGGCTTTGTCATGTATCTTGTCAATGCTGCAGTATTGAAACACTCGGATAGATTCGTCATGGTGATTAGGGGCCATCCATAAATGACGTCTTGCAAAATTTGACCATTTTTGACCCCCCCTCCCCCCTCGTCATGCTTTTTGCTAATTTTGCAATGCTGAAGGTATATGGAAAATTAATTACATCATACCTGGCCTGACCCCCCTTTCCCCCTCAAGCATGACGTCATTTGTGGATGGCCTCCTACACACAGTACTGTAAAACTCTACGTGTAAGCTAGACAATTTCATTTGATGTGTCTTATAGGGTTCCCCTGAACTCAGAGAGTGGCTTATATGAGGGGTTTTACTTACATAGATTTGACAACCATTTCAGACCTCTTTTGCAGCTTATAAAATTCTCCCAAAGGTCAGGGTGCAGCCAGGCTTATACTCAGCTGTGGCCTCCATACTGGGTTTTACAAATTTATATCATCATCGCGTTAAAAAATTGTCAAATGAAATTGTCTGGCTTACACGCCAAGTTTATACATCATTGTGTGTAATGAAGCATATATACTTTTCTGTTTATACAGGTCCAAGTGTGTAAAGTGGGGGAATACAACATCCTGCCTGAGAACTTCCACTTCTACACAGCCTGTACCAACAACACCATCCTCATGGAACTGTCATTCACTCCATGTACTGCTACTGGATGTTCTGGGAACTCTTCACTCTTCCTCTGCCCACCAGGACAAGGGGTAGGAGCTGTGGTGGTGCTGGCACGTTATGAAGATGGGACAGACAGCACAGAAATAGTCATAAAGTTGTCTTATGTCGATTGTGAGAAAATGTTTGGACAGTGGATGATGGATGGCTGCCACTTAACACTTGACCCTGTTGTAGGTAGGTGGATTTTCACAGACTAATATTTTCGTATTTCAGCACCAGGATTAAGAAAAGTGCCAGTCTATAACCATGCAATTTGTGAATGTTGATGGTATGGGTGTCTCAAAATATACCTTAACCACTCAAAAATTTAATAGTTCTTCTATAAGTGGCAAATGCCACAAGTGCTAAAGTGCCGGTGAGTGGGCTATGCAGGTAGCTTCCCTGCAGTATAAGGTTAGAGCTATGGATCGGAGAATGAGCTAATGTAGAACATTCCTACAAGGTAATCATGCAGAGCACATATTCCTTAAGTGCTGGTTCCACAGGCATACAATCAGTCGGAATAGCCCTAATCCGAAGATTTATGAAATCAAAAGTATAGAAAGAGATCGGTAGGACCAATCCGACCGATTTACATCTGTGGAACCAGTGCTTAAGGTGCATCTCAGCAATGTGAAGGTGGTATTTGGTGCAAAATCTATATGTGGTGAATAGATTACTGTGTATCCCATGGCTGCCGCAGGGTGGTGCTGTGTCCGTTAGTGAAGCCAGCAGGTTCTACCTAAACAACTTAAATACTTTAACATTTGACCAGCTCCAGGATTGTTTTGTGTAAGCTCCAGGATTGCTTCGTGTAAGTCCAGGATTGCTTCGTGTAAGCTCCAGGATTGCTTCGTGTAAGCTCCAGGATTGCTTCGTTGTAAGCTCCAGGATTGCTTTGTGTAAGCTCCCGGATTGCTTCGTGTAAGCTCCAGGATTGCTTCGTGTAAGCTCCAGGATTGCTTCGTGTAAGCTCCAAGATTGCTTTGTGTAAGCTCCAAGATTGCTTTGTGTAAGCTCCAGGATTGCTTTGTGTAAGCTCCAGGATTGCTTTGTGTAAGCTCCAAGATTGCTTTGTGTAAGCTCCAGGATTGCTTTGTGTAAGCTCCAGGATTGCTTTTTATGCAAAGAGTTAGATGCGGAAATAAAGGTTCGGCAGCCACGTAAAATCATGAAAATGATGGGGTGAAGCTGGAACAAAAAGAAAAGTTGGAGGAAACCTCAGATTTACACCCAATTTCCTATAGCTACTTTTGGAATGGATGCCATAATTCCACCCATGGCTGAGTCCATAAAACCCTATTTCTATAAGCATTATGTATACTACAGACAAAATTTGATCATCCACCAACACCTGAATAATATTGATGATGTTTGGGGAACATTTGAGTGGGATCTGAAAAATGACAAAAGAATCGGTCTGTGTTTCAATACAATTAATCTATAACCTACTGCTTGATCTGTCCCAGGGTCCAAGGCATCAGCAGTATGGAGATTCCCTCTGAGTGGAGAGTGCAAGGAAACTACGGTGAAAACGATTGATGTTGAGATGAGTAACATGCAGTGTTACCACATGAACAAGGACAAGCCTGCTTCTACCACCATGAGCTATGCCAATCTAGTACAATGTCAGCATAGCAGCGCTTACCAGTACGGCCTGACGATACAACCTGCTGACCAGGAATGTCCTCCAGGTGTCCTAGACCTGTTCCTGTACTTTGACGCTGGTGCCTCAGATTGTACAGGTCTCAAAGGGAGCCAAGTTGGTGACAGGTGTGGTTTTTACTTCTGTCAGGACACCAGCCTCAACACTGGCATAGGAGTCTGCTCACCTGAGGCCAGCAATTATGAGCTGGTAAATATACCTTGTTTTCCCTTGGCTAATTGTTGTTTCTATTCTGCCACTAGAAATTATTTTTATGAGAAATTATTTCATATGCACACACAATAAAGAAAAATACGTTTTTTGTTGTCTTCTAAGTGTGCACCATAAAACAAACAATAAAACTTGTTGAATATAAATTGTCAGCCTAGGCATAGGATCTTCATATTTGCAAATGTACATGGCCTAAGTTGTTTGAAGCTAAAGGCCCTTGATAGGACCCAAATTTTTCATATATGTGCCAGCGCTGACATAAAATTGACCGGTTGTATCTTTTTATTTGATGCTACTCACCCTGCGAGAACATGATTTGTCAGTGTAGATAAGAATTCATCTTCATTTATGACACAATCTAACAATTGCTCTGTTATATTCCCTTAATTGCTATAATAATATTTTCAATGTAATGTGTTGGATTTTTAAGCTAGAGTGTTGTATTATGACAGGAACATATCTACAATACACTGAACTGCCATCAATCAATCAGATATGGAAAAGCCATTCTTATATTGGAAGGTCGGTCATTTTCTAACAAGACTGGAAGTGATGGGTGCGAGTTGGGCCAAATTGTTTGGGCCCATTTACTGCAAAAGAAAATCTTACTTTCAGCAGAAGAAGCCTGTTGCTATAGGTGAAAACAGCTTTTAATGGCAATTTCTGGGTTTAGGAGGGATGTGGATTTCACCTAAAGGGACACAAAAGATTACATGCAAATGAAAATGAGTAAATACTACTTTTTCTCTTCCTGCAGCTTGTATCTACATCAAACTGTCCTGCATTGGAAGGCCATGTTAGACATAGCCTGTGTGCTATCCGAATGTGTTTGACTGATGAAACCTCACAATCAACAATGACATCAACTCAGGTCTACACTTCTCTGCCACCAGCTGCATCTAGTTCAGAGTCAGTGATGTCTACAGGGGGTGGTCCTAGCAGCACTAGCACTACCCTGACTAATAAAGTATATACACACAATTCAACAACCTCAGCTACAACCCCAGCAAACACCAGTCAGTCAACTGTGACATCTAGTTCTACTACCAGCACTTCACAGACTAGCACAGGACCTACACAGTCTATATCAGCCCTAACCACAACCCATCCAAATACCACACAGTCAAATCAAACATCTGGTTCTCCTGATACTTCACAGTCCAGCATAGATCCCACACAGACTGTAACAACCTCAGGTTCAACCTCCTCATCTACCATACAGTCAGATCTAACATCTGATGTTACTAGCACTACACAGTCTAACACAGATTCTGCACAGAATGTAACAACCTCAACTACAACGGCAGGAAACACCAACCATTCAACAACTACAACTCCACCAAACATCAGTCAGTTAAATCTAACATCTGGTACTTCAGATTACGGCACAGATCCTATACATACTGGTACCACCTCGGCTACAACTACAGGACACACCAACCATTTAACTATAACATCTAATTCTACTACTGCCACTTTACATACTAGCACAGGACCTGCAGATGTTATTTCAACTACTACAAACCCACCAAACACCACCCAGTCAGGTCTAACATCTAGTTACACTGGTACTTCACAGACAAACATGACTATAACTACTTTAACTAACAGCTCATTTAGCTTCACACAAACCATCACTGTGTCAACTGGAACATCTAGTAATACCAGTACCTTACAGACTGGCACATCAGGGATTTCTTCTACAGGCTCTGGATCCAAAATAACAGGTAGGAACACCGGGTCTTATGCTGACACAATTACATTGTCTCTAAGTGATTAGAATGTAGTATAATGTATACAAAGGTGTGTATTTAGTAAGTGTCTCAAGAGAAACATATCACAAGATGACGCCATTGGGTGGCAGGTGGTGGTAAACCGGCTAGCACAACTTGTGCAAATTCTGTACTTTCTACGTGAAAACTCATCAAAGTCACCTACTTTTCTTTTGTACTTATTTCATCACCATCATAGACATACTACTGCTGTAAGATATATACCCTGACCCCCCCCCCCATACCATTCCACCCTCTTCTGGGTTCTGCCTGTCCACCTAGCCAGAACTCAGGGAGCTGCTGTGAGGGCAGAGTGTGGCATAGAAGTCTCGTATATTTGACTTAGAATAAAGTCCATTACTATTATTTTTGTTATTTACCAAACTCTAAAAGCCTGTAATCTCAATAGATTTATTTTTGATAAAATGACTTGTACTTTATGTACCTTTCCTTTTCACTGCACCAGCGTACCCGAGGTACAGATGCAGTAGTGGAGAGTACATACCCAAGGCCTACGTGTGTGATGGTGAGGACGACTGTGTGGATGGTGATGATGAACAGAGATGTAGTAAGTGAGATATTGTAACAAGAAGGAACAATGGCAAAAGTATGATAAAAATAGGTTTATTGCCTTGGTACATCATACCTAACACTGGCAAATCAGATAAACTCGATTTATGAAACCGCTCTGAGCCCTCCGGAGAAACTGAACTACAGAGGTAGAACTTTCACTTATGTAAGGGGTTGTGGCCTTACGGACCTGGGGGTTCGGGTCTTACAATTCGGAAAGAAAGAGTAAGACGGTGTTTCAAGTGTATGAGTAGTATAATATTAGGTCTTCTTAAAATAATTATTTTAAGAAGACCTAATATTCTGAAAAATTTAGATTATTTAAAAAGGAGGTCGATTATAAATAATAATCTCTATGTTTGCGTTAAGGACTTAGTATCTGAGCTGGTTTTTGATAGTTACTGACGAGTCCTCCAGATGGCAGGGCCAGCACGTTATACAGGATTGGATGGATAGTTACTGACAAGTCCTTCAGATGTCAGGACAAGCACGTTCCCCAGGACGGGAACCCTTTCGAGGAGAAACGGTATGATCGGAAGTGTGTCCCTGGTACCGGCGAAAGTTTATTGCTCATATTTTACAAGTGAAAATGGTGCCACGTTAGCGCTTCTCCCCCAAAGACGTAACCTCCACAGGATAGTCACAGGATACTTACTTGACAAGGAGCAGCTACTATAATAGGGCTCGTACACTTAGATGCCTTCACAGGAACTCATAATCGTAACCCTTTCAGATTTGAACATTTCAAGGCTAAAGAAATTGAACTGAAAGTAAATGATGGTGGGACACCATTTTATCAGTATGAATTAGATTATGAAAACGATCAATACAACATGGCTTATCTGTCTCTATTGAAATCAACAGGCGACATCTTCAGAGATGACAGTGTAGATATATCTTTTGCAGAATTCAAAAACGGTTGTTGCCTTTACTGTTTTGACATATCGAAAAACGGTGCTACATCAGGAACTTTTGAATACTCTGAAAATGGTTCGTTAGGTTTTGTTGTAAAACTAGAAGAAGAATTGACTCATGGAGTAGCAGCGGTGATATATTTAGAACACGATGAGCTCTTGAGATTAGATTCTAGTAACATGCTAAGAGCTAAATCTCAAATCCCATTCTAGTGACGTGTTAAGAGCTCTGTCTCAAATCCTCTGAAATGAACGGTTCAGAAATAAACTTATATCTGCAAGAAATAAAAAAAGAAAAAGAAGGAAAGTATGGAGTATATTCAGCTGATACTATACCTGAAGTTAAATCTTATCCTACAGGCTATGTAGTAGCACTCCTTTTTAAATAATCTAAATTTTTCAGAATATTAGGTCTTCTTAAAATAATTATTTTAAGAAGACCTAATATTATACTACTTGTATGCCAATGGATAGATTTTATTACTAATGCACACTCACGGCTACCCAATAATATAGAGGGGGCAGCTAATAGTTATTAATGGTGTTCTACATTCTTCGAGGCCAGAAGGGCCTCTGACGTAGCGGCTGAGCCCTGGGCTTTATATAAGGACCCAGGTGTTCGTCGTCAGATGTCCCCACAGACCCGGATCGGTGCTGCCACCTATCCGGAACCTGAGGAACGTCCAACGACTCGACTCACCCCCCACGTCAGACGGTACCCAACTCTATGGTTTATATGTTATGTACCTCTACACTTATAAAGACATCCCCACTAAGCTCTAGCTGAAGGCACCATGCACCGGCTAGTTTTTTAAACTGTCACTCCAAATTCATACTGCTGGAGGGCTACCTCCATAGCACCACCACTAGCCCTAAAATTAATGTGGCTGTCATCACTACAGTATTTGGGGGTAATATTTATAGTGGTTAGCGAAACTTGTGTTCTCCAGGGATTGAACCCAGGACCTTTTAGCTTGTAAGTGAATACTCTACCACTGAGCTAGGAATCTGAGCCAGCTATTTTCACCCTTCACCTACACCTGGATCCATATGATCCACAGAGCACACTTACTGGTTGACCAGACTCACATTTGGTTTATATTCATCATCATCCTTTGTGATGCTTATAGCTTTAGAGTCAATTCAAATTGGACAATCAATGTTGTGAGTTTTAAATACATCTACACTGTATGGAGGGATAGGGCACTTACCAGTGTTACTGGGGATTATCAGCTGCTTCCATGGGGTCTAATTATTTCATTTTGCTGTATTGATTGATCTCATAATTTGAAAAGAAAACACTCAAACAGTGAGTACATAAACTATGATCATGGATCTAACAAGACCATTAACAATAACATGATTTATAGAAAGTGAAATCAAACAAACTAGATATGGAAGGATTCTTGGTCTTTGTGTAGAACCAGTTCAATATCATAACTATTCAACCCTTAATAATTTTGGATTTACTCGTATTTACACCCAAGCATGGAAATCTTAAACTTATATCAAATATATAGGTTATTGTTTCATTTCTTTTCCAGACACAAGCTTTTCTCTCCCTAGTCTCACAGCCAAAGACTGTACTGGTGGTACCATTTATGAAATCAGAGGTGTGTTTCATGAACTATACGGTACACACTCGACACAACTTCTAGATGTATGTGTGCTAAAAAGTCTGGACTATGTACTAAGAACCAACTCTGAGGCCATCCTGTCCTCCCCACTCGCCAACCTTTGTACCGACCCGCAAAAGTCTTCTCCTGTACTTTTGGTGAACACTAGCAAAGAATATTGTGAAAACCTAGGAGGGAACAGTGGCAATAGGCTCAATTGTAGCATCAACATATGTTACCCTGGACAGGAATCAGACCCTAACATTTATGTGGGTTCTTCCAGCTGCCGATCGGGGTCACAGGTAGGAAGGATTGAGTCGGAAACACTGAGCATTCAACAATGCAACCATGCTGGCAATTGGAAAAAGGACAGATGCAAGTTTGATATGTGTGATCTACATAAAGGTGCGTAACTCAAAAGCTAAGTCTATCAATGCCTATTGGTCAGCAGGATGCATGACCTCTGCCAAGGTTACCTTCCTGCACCATGTCTATATTTGGGATTGGCCCTACAACATGATGAAGTCTGCAAATACAGTCTTATACCAGCACTTTATTAGTGCTATTATTTTGACTATTAATCTATTACTTTGACATATGTTGTAACCCAATAATTTCTGTAAAAATAGGTAAAATTGTCTTAGGCAAGTAATGTTACAGTACTCTTAACAATTATTCTTCACTTATACCATTTCAAAGCAGAAAACATGACTGGAGTAATCATTTTTTTCATAATAACAGCCTGAGAAATGGTTTTCTCTTTAAAATGAATTTTCACCACAAAGCTCCATAATTGATTTTTGCAGCTGTTCGCTTTACCTACAGTCGTGTGTCAATAGCAAACTGTAGCCTCCTGAAGGGTATATATGATACAAGTACTTACGATCATCCAACCGTCCTGTGTTCCACCTCCCATGAGATTGAGGGAGTCACATCATACCTGACCACTGATACATACTGCTGGGCGTCTTCTGGTACAATAGTGGCGCATCAGAAAGTAGGCTCGGAAACTGTGTGTACAGAGCTCTATCAAGGTGAACAGCATTCCCCGTGTACAGCAGTATGGTGTGCACTGCCCAGGCACAACTTTGAATTCAAGAAGACATACACCCTAATGGCTGCCGGAGGATGTCCTCATGCTAGTTATGTTGACGATGAAGCTTCTCTAACACTGGATGTCACCACTTGTTCTGTAGTCAGTCTAACCAGGGCCAAGAACTGTCGGTTAGAATGGTGCGACCGTAGTATCTGTAAGCATGTGATAACCTGTTTGTATTTTACTATTTTTTTAGGCTATTTTTAGATGTTCCCATCCATAGATTCTCTTAGGGTGGACAGATTGGTGAGTCCGTGCCAAAACATGTTTCAGACCCAAAGGCAGCAAAAGGATTCTTTAAAGGCACATTTTGCGTTTCATATTCAACCTATGTTAAAAACTATGTAAATCATTGAAATCTTGTCATCATAGACTTATCTAACATTCTACTACTTCTGATACTCTTTCTATTCTGGCTACTGGTAAGAATTTAGTCATTGATCAGTATTGATCCTTTTTATTTCAGTTGATGTGGAGGTAATGACCACGTATGCAGAGATGTCCACTCGGTGTGCGGGTAGGTGGGTTAAGGATGACTATGGTGGACCTGGACTCTGTGTAGGACTCAATCCATCTCTCAATGACCTCTCCCATGCTGCTGTAGTGGGAGGCAGTAAATGTACAGACCCTCTCAGCGTGGTTGCCGAAATCGGCAGGGCTTCACTCAGCTGTGCCTCAATTGGAGCTACCAAAGAGGGCCCTGGAGTGTGTAATATCAGAATCTGCAGAGTAGACACATTTGGTGCATTTCCAACCCCTAATCTGTTCAGGAACATTTGGACTTACAGGTCCATAAGTGGGACCACTAGAGTGGCTGTATATCTGAAGCTAGGCAGCAAGCAATGCAGGATGATTGGTGGTCTCAGAGTCAACAAGGGTTGTAAAGTGGAGCTGCAAGATTTAAAAGATGGTATGTACACTCTAACCACATTATCATTCCTGATGACTTAAGAAGCCCAGTTTTCCCAGTATTCTTTTGACAAGTGCCATATATATTAATTTCCTCCTTATCAATTACGCTATTTACTGGTTTGCATCATGTAAAAAGCTTATCCTAACCAGGGGTTTAAACCCAGGTCCTTTTGACTTTGAGGCGAATGCTCTCCCACTAAGGTATAGGGATCTCTACTAACACAACATACAGGTCCTTAATGTGAATTAGTAAGCAGCCAGTGAGATATTACCCTGCAACCTTGCTGCCATCAGTCCAAAAACAAACCAACATTTGGCAATTGGCCGGGACACTGTTTCTGATCCACACCTCCTTATGACACAAATCAATATTGCGTCATGGAACATTGTTAGTTGATTGCCTTTGTGTCTGTCCTAAAAGTAAATACATACATTATTGTAGGTGGATGCCCTGCACTGACAGAACCTGACCTGAAGGGTATTGAACCTGTTCCCCACCTACCAGGCACCACCCTTATAGTGTCCTGTCTGAAAGGTAGACTCTACCATCAGGAGACCGGCACCCTGTTCCACAGAACCTTTCAGTCTACTGTAACTTGCACCTCCAGTGGCAAATGGAGTGGCACATTCGAATGCAAAAGTAAGTATATCTGTCACATGAAATGTTGGAAATTGCATTGTTCTAGAACTTTTGGGATTCCCTAAGGCTCAAGACAATAGGAAATCTATGTGTAACAAGGTATTACTATATAGGAGCCATGGGCTACAGCATCACAGCGTTATTTTCACCAATGACTACTTGTGAAATCCAAGTGTCAGCCTTAGTGTTTTGTAAAATGTGACATAGGATAGCCAGAGTGTACATTCAATATTACATAACATATCTTTTGTAGTTCATTTTATCAATGTTATACTTAAATAAGATGTTTTTGATTACAAAATATTGTGCATACTTTGATGATTTCATTACACTCATATGAGAATGAGAAGCATAATGGAAGATAAGATTTGTAACTTGTGAATCTTATATGATAAATCCATTTATTACACCATAACTTGCAGATGTTACATCTACCGAAATATCAGCCAGTGCCACATTAGCAGTACATACAACTGACAGTACCCAAATCACAAGTACTACTGAGTACTCTGCCACTTCAGGAGCAGAATCTACCTTGAGTACTTTTTCAGTTTCCTCATCCTCACCTGAACCCACAACTGTAAAATCATCAACAACCACACTTCAAACAGGTGCAGTAGGTTTCCCCGGGCGGGAGGATGCTATCATCGCCACCTTCTTTAATTCAGCTCCGATTGCTCCTGTGTGCCCTGAAGTAGACCTTAGTACTGTTGGAGGCCAGCAGAGGGTGTATATGGAGGGTCGTGTACGGGGGGCGTACATCCAGGTGGAGTGTGCAGCAGGATATGTACTGCCAGATGGACGGCAGGTAGCGACTGTTGTCTGTATGGGTGATGGAAGGTGGAGTGTAGACATCCCTCAATGCCAAGGTAAATACATTTAACCACTAAAGCCTTTAAGGGCTCATAATGTATCATAATGAATCATACCCATCAGTTAGCCTGATGTATATAGACAGAACTGAATGACAAAGGCATTCATTGGGGTCGATCAACCCTGAGTAGTCTGGTTCAATATGTTCTCAAAATGGGGTTTGTGGGGTATTCATGAGGAAAGTGTAAACTATACATTTTTGGAAAGCTTAGACCCACCCCCCTTAATCCAAAAATCACTGTTTCCAAAATTATGTGACACTCTTTGTTGCCATAGCAACCACTTTCTCTAGCAACAGTGAAAGTAACAATATCATTCCATAAAACCATAGAAAATACCTTTCCCTTACTCTCCCTGTCCCACCATAGGGGGTTCACAATGTTTTCTTCATTTAGTTAATGTCTTATAGAGGTCATGTTTGCTTAGCAACAGCTATTTTTATTGATTTTGCCTAGCAATAACCCATCACATTGTGTGTCAGGGTTTTGAAGGGAAAAAGAACAATACCTTTTTGGAAAGCTTAGACCTCCCTGAATCCAAAAGTCACTGTTCCCAATATTATATGACACTCATTGTTGTCATAGCAACTATTTTTCCTAGCAACACTAAACATCACAATATCATTCCATAAAACCCTACAAACAACATCAAATGCATTACCCAACTTTCCCTAAACCCTCATTAATGATGTAAGTTTCTTATAGAAGTTTTGGTGGCCTGGTTCTGGTTGCTTAGCAACAGCTATTTTTGGTTCATTTTGCATAGCAACAGGCTATTTCATTGCATCATTGAAGGATTCATTTCAAGGATATTTAGTTTTTCATTAACCCTGGCCTTTCATATATATTTCAAGCTGACTCGAAACAACATCTGTAAATAGATTCCCATAGCAATAGAGTAAATATTTGTTGATTAGTCCTGTAAGGGCTAATAGTGCAATAATGCATAGCGTCCAAATGTTGTCACGATGCACACAACCCTGCACAGCTACTTTTAAGTGCTACGTTGATGCATCAAAATGATCCTACAGGGTTGTGGCACTCATAGAGAGTTGGCTTGGTATACAATTGCACTATTGCATGCTTTAGGCACCTTTCAAGGGTTAACCCTTTAATGGCCAGACATAAACTACACAGCATTCTTAGAATGTTTCATGAAATAACCAACTTATAGAGGCCTACTGAAGCCAGAAAGCACTCCCAATATTGCTCAATAGTGCTGTGCATGCTGTTTATGGTCTGGCTATTGGCAGGTTGATGTTGCTTTGCCAATCATATAGAGATATAAATCCAAAGGATGCCGTTGGAAACCATGAATTCCCATTGACACCAAGAGCCCCGTTCCATCCTGATGGGTCCATGGTAAAAACCACAGACAAGTCTCTGCTGTTTGGATCACTGACCAAATTGGTTGGCACCCAGACCATCGGAGCTGTGATGCAGTTTGACACCTTTCACAAAGTTTCCATAGTAGATGGCATGAATGCACTACAGAATCTAGTCATATCCATGAAATACAGTTAAAGATCTAGGCATGGCTTGTGTGAAAACTGTCCAAACAATCTCCCAGGATCGTCAAGAGGTCAAAGTTGTGTTTGACACTTATAAACCAGATTCTCTGAAGAATTCAACTTGTTCCGTAAGATTAGAGGCTCAGGGAGTGAAGGCAGTTCAGAACATTGTGGAAGATAACACACAGTTTGAGGACTTTGGTCTAAAAAGATTCCTTTCCCATAGGGGCAAAGAATGAAATGGCAGCATATCTGTCAGAGAGAATCATAAAGGGAACCATGCATTCCAGCACCACCTCTGTAGTGTCTGCTCTAGGAAAAACTGCCTGTTACAAGAATATCAAAGTAAATAAAAACAATTATGAAGAGGCTGACACACTCATGATCATCATGGTGTGCTAGCCAAAGGAAGACATCCTGCTACTCTCCATCTGGACATCCTTTCTACTGACACAGATGTACTCCTACTGGCTATTGTCCACTACACTTCCCTGCCAATGCCTGCGTAATTCAATGGCACAATAGTAATTTCCATAAAACCAATTTGGGAGCACCTTGTAGAGTCAAGAGCAAGAGCTTTGCTAGGTTCCATGCCATAACTGGGACTGACAATAGTGGAAAGTTTGGAAAGCCAACATGGTTTGAATGCCTCCTAACAGCGGAGGATGAAATTGTTTGTACACTATGAGACTCAGTGTGGAGGATGATATCAGCAAAGACCAGGTTCAGTGTATGGCATAATAACCAAAAGATACAAACATTACCAACATTTGTGACCTCAGGTAGTACCTATTTACAAAGAACATGGCTGATCCTGAAAAACTCCCTCCAACATCTGGTACACTTATTGAGCACTTTAAACAAGCTCTTCGGTATTCAAGGGTACTTTTGCAAGCACATGTCCCAATTCAAGATTTTCCTAGATCCCTGTTGTAATGGATACTATACCTAATCAGCAATGGAGCATTGGGCCATGCTTGTCCATGATTGGCCCAATAAAAGCAGACATTGGCCCAATATAAGCCAACATTGGCCCAATGTATCCTTGCTACCTGGGGAGGGATGAAAATGACGAATTACAACCCAAAACCTCAGAAAACCTTCCGGCACCATTGGCAATCATAGCATTTGAAAAATGTATGTGCAAGAAAGACTGTTCCTCAAGACGATGTACTTGCTGCAAAAATGACCTAGTTTGCATAGAAATGTGTCAGTGCACAAGTGATTGCTTCAATAGTTTGAGCAATACAATAGAGGTGACTTCAACTGTAAGCTTTATTATCTTGAAAGAACCCTCTTTAAGTGCCATAATTGAACAAAGGTAATAAATTTGAAATAAATGTCACATTCAATGGATTGTCATAAAAATTCAAGAGGAAACAATAGACCTTTTTGTAGAGGGATATCAAAATTGATCACGGACACTGATGGAGCCCTAATAGATTGTTACTAGGGAAAAATTAAATTCTGTGTCTGTTTCTAAGAAGGTTTCAGCTTTACAAAAGTATGTATGATCAAGTGAAAAATGCTGGAAATCAATCCAGTGGAGACTGAGTAAGGTGGCAATATCAAATATTCAAGAATTTGATTCTGTTGCTCATTTATATGTGTCTGTTCTGGGCACTTGTCATTATTTGAAAAGGAGCAGCATGACAGTGTTAAATCCTTAGAGCCAATCTATCGAGGCTGTCATTCAAAATGTCATAAAAAAAAATGCTTATAAATGCCTGTTTCTAGGTAAAATTACAAATAACCATTGGTTGTTAAGCAACCACTACACCATTTAGAAAGCTGAACAGAAGAATAATATACTGGACATCATTCATGGTGGATGGGGACACTGAACCCCAATATATCATTGGCTGTAAAAAGAGACGAGGTTGTTGATCCTCCACTACTACACTCAGATCTGAACAGGAATGTCATTTTTTTAAGCTCCCACCCTTAATTATTCAGGACATGTGACCCTGACCTCTTTTAGCTGTTATGTGATTGGTTAATCTGCTGTTTCTAGGTCTAACAAAACAGATCTCACTCTCAAGAGAATGATAGAGAATATGCCTTCACAGTTTTCAAATAAAACAAATTGTTTGGAAACTAATGATGGCAGCTGTCTTTCAAACAAAGACATTTATCTGTCAAGTGTTTGTGTCATTTCTGTATATTCTATACATCCATCAACTGCCAAAGAACATTGTAGAGGATCATGGGTAAGAGATCTGGTGTTTCATCTTTTCCCAGATTCATCAGGTAGACACTTGGGAGTTTAGGTAAAGTACCTGTATACTGTTGGAATTTTATCTTTAGAGAATTCCAGCCTAGATTGGGGTTTATGTAATAAATCCCCTAGAGGAATTTTGGTAGTGTGACCTATTTCTATGGCTTGTGTGGTTCTGTTCAAGGGGGGAGTGGCACATGTCTAGGTGCTCAAACCTACTGGTAGGAAAAACTATTTTACCTGTTCAAAACTCAACATAGAGTTTAGGTTAGGTATAAGGTCAATTGACCCAATATATCATTGGGTTTTATGCCCTGCTGGTGTTATTTCAAGGGGAAATGGTTGCCATGGCAACAATAAGTGTCACATAATTGTGGGAACAGTGATTTTTGGATTCAGGGAGGTCTAAGCTTTCCAAGAGTGTATAGTTCTGTTTGAACATAGTAGTTTCCCTTTAAAACCCTGATGACACAAAGTGATGGCTTGTTGCTAGGTAAAAATCAATGAAAAAGGCTGTTGCTAAGCAAACATGACCTCTATAAAACATAAACTAAATGAAGAAAACATTGTGAATCACTTATGGTGGGACAAGGAGAGTTGGGAAAGGCATTTGATGTTGTTCGTATGGTTTTATGGAATGATATTGTTACTTTCAGGGTTTCTAGGGAAAATGGTTGCTATGGCAACAATGAGTGTCACATAATTTTGGGAACAGTGGCTTTTGGATTCAGGGGGTCTAAGCTATCCAAAAATGTATAGTTTACAATTTCCCCACAAATACCCCACAGAACTACATATTGAACCAGACTAGAGGTGGGCTGAGGCCCCTAAGGGGTAGATGACCCCAATGAATGCCATGGGAGTTTAGTTCTGTATCTATTTCATGTTATATTGATGTAAAAAGGCCTAAACTCAATGGAAATAACGTGTAAATAAGTCATGTGACTACCAGTGGCGATCAAGACACCACTGGGAGTGTAGTGCACAGACCTTCAATATTATCTCTAAGGGTCGTTGTTATTCACATGAAATAGAAATGAAGACCTGGTAAGTCTGCGTATCACCACTCTGTTGATGCATCATACCGACACTGCAGGATTATATCAACTCTCCAGGGTCAGCATGATGTATGATGCAGCCCTGGTGAGGAACTCACCAGGGCTATATTCTTTCATCAAGGCTAACAAAAGATATGATGTATTGACATATTAGTGGTCTTCAAAATAACTGCTAAATAAAATTTAAGATACCCAGGTATCAAAATAAATTAACGTCATTTCTGAGTTGAAAAAAAACGTCAAATGAAGGTTCAGCTTAAGTCCCTTTTTTGGACTCAAACCAACATTGATTGAATGTTAAGAAAAAGTTGATTAAACACAATAATTCTAATGGAAATATGCATTAAATTGATGCTAATCCAACTCTGAAACAACTTGATATTACTCCATGCCAAGCCTGTATATTGCCATAGGAGATATACATTATTTCTACTGTTCTGATATATTTGATTCACCCCCCCCCCATCTATTGGAACATATATCCTCTATTGCAAAGGGACCCTGTACCTCATGTGCACTGATTCATAAGAGAAGACACAACAGGAATGTCTTTTACAGATTCCAAATGTTTCAATAAGGGTGTCTACCATACCATGGACCATAATATAGGGAACATTTTCATTCATTTATGGATATTTCTTCACTAAGATATATATAGACATAAGATCTTGATAATAAGGTTAGTCCACCTATGATATTATCATCACTATTATTTAGATTAGACAGATACTTATCCGTAGCATCCAGCCAAATCACATCACAGTATCTCTTGGCCCCTAGTGTGTCATATTGGAAGCATGAAATAATGTTGAACCAACGTTTCTTTGAACCAGTTAAGTCAATGTTGTTTTGAGTCCACATTCTGAACATTGATCAACATTGAGCCAAGGTTATCTGAAAAAACTTTATTTACAGAACATTGTTTTAATGTTAAACCAACATCAATGAAAAAACGTTTTCTTAAAAACCTCAAATCAATGTTGAAACAATGTTTTTAAACAAATGTTAGTCCAACTAAACATCAGTGAGCGTTAATCAATGTTCACTTAACGTTTCTTGTTACCTGGGTATTGATTTGATTTTATTGCAAATAATATAACAATAATTTTCATGATACTCATTACATTACATTCTCACATTAGATATTTGCTGTTTCAAAGCTGGGTTTTAATTGTAAAGGATATGAATTTGGAATTGACCTTAGAAATCAAATATGGTCATTACACATATATAAGAACACTACGCTTTGTACTTTTGCCAAATATACCATAAATAATAGATCTCAGCAATTCCACGGGTGATTTTTGTTTCCTACACTCTGTAACATTTTGGTGTTCTTGATCTATTTCAGTAAAGGACCAAAAGTGTCCACCTCTGACACATGGCACCCACTACACAGTGCATGCAGTGTCTACTCGTGTTGGTTGTAGGGCCCTTGTCACCTGCACGCCTGGATATGTTTTACAGAATGGCCGATTTAAAACTGAACTGTTGTGTGAAACAATTTTGAATTGGTCTGGAAGTGTTGTCTGTGAAAGTAAGTATCATATTTTAGCATTTTGCCCCATAATGTCCAAATTTGCAATTTAAACTGTGATTTTTATCTGGGATGTGTTCTTTCCATTCCTGGCATATGAACGGTAAATCTTTTCAGATTGTGATGTGTGCAAGGCAAATTACCACCTGAATAGACTGCAAACTTAGTTCAACTGAATTGCTTAGGATTTTGACACATAGAGTCCCAATTTTCTATCTAAACTGTGATTCTGATCTGGGATAGGTGACCTATTCTTTCCATCCCTCTGAAATGATGATGAAAAGGAAGCAGATAATCTATGATGTAATTGTCACTCTTAAAGATAATTCGATAACAAAAATGTGAATTTTGGTTTCAAGAGGGATGCCCACCCCCTCCCATAGTGAAACATGCAGCACTGACATCATGGGTAGGATCGCATCTGACATCGGAGCTGACCCTGACCTGTGTTCAAGGGCACCGCTTTCCGGATGGACACAGGACGCTAATACTACGCTGTCTAGAAGGAAGATGGAATGATGAGGCACCAAACGGATGCTCTCGTAAGTATTTACTCAAAGAGATTTAGGGACTTTATCCTTATTTTATTTTTCTCCTCTCTTTATCCTTTTTTATTTTTTCATTAAGAAATGCTGTCTGCTACAACTATTGCCAGTAACATATTTCATGAATAGGAATTCTTTTGATGCAAAATATACAATTGTGACTAGGAAATCATAGCGGATAACAGATTTTTGGTATCTAAGATGGAAAGAGTCCATCCCAATTATACATATTAAGCTGTGATTAAACTGATAACAATAACCTGTGATTGAAAACCTTGATTTTAAACAAAGCAAGTGTCCATGGTAAATTTGTCCCACTGCAGCTTTGGCCTGCCCACCCCTGAGGACACCGTCTATGGCAGTTTTGTCAACAAATGTCGCTCTGGTAGATACCTTAGTGACTGTAACATGTGTGACAGGACACTGGTTCCCTGACCACAGCTTCAACAAGACTGTATGGTGTAAGGAGAACCTCACCTGGAGTAGCATCCCTGGAAACTGCAATCGTAAGTAGTTAACTATTCATGTACCATGCACTGGATTAAAGAATAGTAGATACCTGAACTGAAACCTTCTTTACTAAGGTTATAGAAGCCATTGGTTGCATAATTAAATTTTGGGAAAGAAGGGTCCACACCTTAACCCGAGGATCAAGGTTTTCATGTAAATCGAATTTGCTCATTTTATCAGGAATTGAATGTGGCCGCATACCGGTAGTCGCACAGGCAGCGCAGCAAGGTGATGGTAATCATGTTGGTTCAAACATTACATATACATGTCAAAGAGGGCTTCGACACAGGGACGGCCGAGGGATGGCCACTGTGGAATGTGGTAGAAATGGTCTATGGAATAATACTGAACTCAATTGCAAAGGTAATTCTCACAAATCCCAGATGGTTGTGTACATGTAATCTCTGGCTACAGCTTCATTAGCATATCCAACCGTCATATAGGCTGCCCAGGGGTGTCGGAACAGAGGGGGGGCAGGGGTTAACCTTCCTCCCCCCAAAAAATAAATAAATAAATAATAAAAAAAGTAAAAAACTGGAAACCAGTATCCATTTCTGTAGTGATCATGAATAGATTTGGGCATTTATTCTAAAATTAACTTAACAACAGGATAATGTGTAAAATAATGTGTAAGATTTTATTCTGGGGTATCCCCAACCCAAGTGTTATGTTGAAAATTGCAGAGGGGTCAACAGACCCTCTTCCTTTTTTATCCCCCACTGCATGAAAACCCTGATTTAATCATATATAATTTCCCTTAGATATCATGGAAAGGTCAATAGAAATGCCATCTGAAAATTGTTGGAAAATGACCTTTCAGTACATTAAGGTAGACCTGAAAGTTTCTTCACATGTCATTTGAAAATTGGCAGAAAATATAATGACCTTTAATTTTACCAAAATGCCATATGGGATATCAACAAGTTCAGGAAAATTGATTATTGCTGATATTTTCAGCCGCTCGGTGCCCACCTGTGCCTGTCCTGCCTCAGACCATCCCTAACACTACACTAACCGATGTGGGTACAACAGTACAATACACATGTATCCCGGGGTATCACATGGTGGTGCACCCCGCCTGGGTAACCAATACCACCTGTAACACGGACAACACATGGACACCAACCAACTTCAACTGTACAGGTAAACTGTATATCAATATGACAGAAAAGTTCTAGTCCAACATCTAAGAGGCAGTTTAAAATTAGCTATACCATAATGGTCTGTTCAGGCACCTTTCAGTTGAATAAATAGAGAGAACTAAACGACCCTGGCTGATCCACCACGAGACGACCCCCCGAGGGGTGGATCAGCCACCGAGGACACCAGGGGAGTTTAGTTCTCTATTTATTTTATGTTTTTAGAGGGTTTAAAAAAGGAAAAATTAACAAAATCCGTTACCGTAGTTCCCTGTACGAGCGGCGGTCCACCATTTGGAATGTTTACATGCGCCCAGAACGAGGCTGTGGTACTGGATCGGCCGCTGTGGTGGATCGGCACACGTTACGCCACTGGGAGTGTGGCGATAGGCTCCGCAATGCTATCTCTACGGGAAGAAGTTATTCACATAAAATAATTAGCAGTAGCCAATGAGTGACAGGGGTATATGAGCATTAAGTGACAAACAATCATCTATAGTGCTTTTTCTGACACGTCAACATGGGCTACAACACTACACATGAGATAACCCTTGAAAGGGTGTTTCTGACACCCTCCCACATATATTGGCATTGTGGCAGCCCTCCACCGCATGCAGGTGAGCCAATATCTCATATAGACAACAATACATTATGACCTATGTCTTGAATAAGGATAAGTCTGGTATAAACACAGGTCATGGAGTGGTATTAAACAAGAAAAATGTGGCAAGGACCACGGATAGGAGTTGCCACTCCATCGCTAGCCACTGCGGGTGACGTCACTGAGGCAGCATGATGTCACCAATGACGTCATAGGTGACAGGGAGAAAACCGAAAATATTATGGAGTTGCTACGGTTGCTACGCTCCCAGCCGCTGACGTGGCTTGCAACTCCAAAAAAGGCCATGATTGTATCTCCTTTCTATGAGAGCTATCTCACTTATCACAGCCAGGGAGATCATATCTGTGACTTTGCCATTGAAACTTTTCATGAAGTTAACTTCAAAATGTTTAAAAGCCCTTATGTTTTAGTCAGAATTGCCACCTGATCTATGTATTGCTCTTCTTCTCTATACCCCAGCTGTGAGGTGCATGGACCCTTCCTATCACCATCAGAACCTGACAGTACACCTGACATCACCTGCCGTACCAGGAGACACCGTGACAGCCCGCTGTCAGCCCGGGTACCTGGTTAACGGTCAGCGGGAGGTGGACCTAAGCTGTACACTGGATGGTACCTGGTCCCCTCCTGTCCACAACCTCACCTGTCTACGTAAGTAACTTCTCACTGTATCCTCATGGTCCTACTTGACTATATGGGAAGCTTTTTTTCCCCTGGCAGTTATTTTTGATCATCTGTGGGGTAATTAGCAACAAGCTTTGTGTATGTCTTTAAAGTTGTAATAGTATGAACCAGATTGGAATACTTATGTACACATTGTACACAGATAAAATTTAACTCTGTAGTCATCACAATCTATATTCAGCTTGCCTGAAGAAGAGTATTGAAATTACTATCAAAAACCATCTACTATTAGCCACTATAGTGGCACTGGGGTGGTGAGTAAGCACCGGTTTCAGGTAAAATGGTAAAATTAAGAAATAAACAATAAATTACATTTAATATGATCAAGTACCTGCCTTGTATAAGCATCAGGGATTGAATAGTTTTTTTTATATATTGAACCTCCATCTACATCATGTTAATTATCATCACATATATTACACCAATATATACCCTAAACCTTACTCTACCACATACCATACTGATGCCTAGGTTGCCCCCTAGTTCCACATGCCGATAGCAGGGGGCGTGCCCTACACTTACTCGATATCGTGAACCCTTTCGGGGAGAAACGGTATGATCGGAAGTGTGTCAGTGGTTCCGGTGGGAATGCGAAAGTCTACTGCTCATATTTTACAAGTGAAAATGGCGCCACGTTAGCGCTTCTCCCCAAAAGACGTAACCACTAGATATACACGTTGCGTCCTACCTACAGGGAGACAAGCATACGCCACATTACTACCATCACCGATACCTTAAGACTCTGTACAATATGTTGGAATAAATACACCTTTACTGCTAACTAAAATGATGTTTTGTCCTATTGATCATGTCTATATAACTGATAATTATAGACTATCAAGATATGACAGTTTTTATATCTATTAGTACCGGGGCACTTATAAAGGCCATTGTGGTCCCCCCAATTCTTGATATAATAATCATCCCAATGAATTAGCATTCCAATGAATTAATTTGAACTCAGAATATTTAGTGTTGTGTGGATATTGATTTTTATTTATCTAAATGATTTTCAAATCTATATATAGGCCTGTCCTGTGGTGCCCCTGTGGATGTGAAGTTCAGCCGTCAGTCTGTAGGTGGAGGTGTGATCTACCAGTCGGAGGTCACCTACACATGTCTGAAAGGATACTGGTTCCCTGACCACACCACTAACATCACCATCACATGTACAGAGACAGGACAGTGGTCCACACAACCCAGACACTGTAGAGGTTAGTATGCTTTTTTTGTGTATGCTGAAAGACGCATACTCCTCATGTTGAGGATTAAGGATATCTGATGTGCTCTGTAATGTATCTTTATCTGTGGTTTGAGGTTGCTCATCATTTGGAACCTTACTAATCATAATGAGGCATCCATGTTTGAGGGTGTACAAGTGCATTTTTGTTGTTTCTATATGGACATAATTATGCCTGTGATATATGAGTTGTATCAAGGGAAGGCTTTCTTCTAATATCATTTCATTATTAAGGCGTCCAGTAAAACATTAAATAGGCGTATGCTTACATCAGTAGTTATTGAACAAGTAATCAATGGATAATTCATGAAGGAAGGATAATTACACGAGGGCATAGCCCGAGTGTAATTAGCCTTTGCTAACACACACAAGTCATGAATTATCCATTGACTACTTATTTTATACCACGAAACCAATATAATCAATAGAATACCAATAAATTCAAGTTGAAAACAAAAATTATTCCCCCTCCCCGGGACTCGAGGCCAGCCATAGTGTGTGTACAGGTACATACACCTCATCGCCCAGCAGCAGACAGCAACAGTGCCCGTCTCGGCTCGGCTTGGCAGCGGCACATGGCGAAAAATAGCTTTGAATGCGTCTCGCGGTTATGTTTGTGTATAATACACCTCGTCGCCCGGCAGCGGACAGCTACAGCGCACACGGCGAAAAAAGATGCGCCCGGACCGTGTTAGACTAGATCTACACCTCGTCGCCCAGCAGCGGAGAGCGACAGCGCACACGGCGAAAAAAAGATGCGCCCAGACCGGGACTCGACCCGCGTACCTCTAATGGCTGAGCGCAATGCGCTAACCTCCAGACCACCGCGTCACCTCCTTCAGCGGCCGTCTCGGCCTAGTTTGATTTGAACGCGTCCCTTGGTTATGTATACACGATCGGTACACACACCTCGGCGCCCGGCTAGGCTTGCTAGGGGGGTCACAACCCAGAATTCTGGGGATTTTCACACTTTGAATGTATAGTAATTATATGTGAGTGACCTCCCCGGGCTTTGTATCATATCCAGACCTGGTTCTAGCCAGCCACTACCAGTCAGTCCCTGTGGCGCAGTGCATAGGGAGTTGGACTAAGGACCTGAGACTGCAGGTTCGACCCCCTACCATGACAATGAAAAATTTCGTAGGTTTTAACATGTAACATATGACATGGAAAGACATGAGAGATGTGCAGGTTATCTATGGATAACCACACGGCATGCAGGTTATCCATGGATAACCGCACGCCTTACAAAATTGATGTTACAGCCTACAGGGTGTGCAATATCGACAGGTATGTGCATGGGAATATCCAGAAAAAGCACCCAAAATCACAGAAGTCATGGTATAAAACTATATATACCCACAGTATATCAGTGGAATATCTCTTTTAAATAAGTTATTAAGAAATTAGTCATAAATTCGATGTAATACCTTTCATTCAAGTATTCAATCTTCTATATTCTATCAGAGGTGACCTGCCCTGCCTTGCCAACATGGGAAGACATGGTGGTGAATACCACAGCTCGTGTCCCAGGTACAAGTGTCGAGTATTACTGTTTAAATGTAGCAGCCAATAATGTGACAGGAATAACGACCTGTCAGACTGATGGAACATGGAACCCACCCTTCAACAATTGCAGTAAGTAGTCATTACTATCTTTATAGGGTTTTACGTGACATGGCAATTTCCAAATTTGTTTCCCCTTGGCATTTATATAGGGTCTTTAGATTCCAGTTGTACTCAGTTGAGTCCCTCTGTTTCTTTGCCTGTGAGAACTTGGGTTCGGCATGATCTTGATTCATTATATAGAATTATCAAGAAAATAAATTACAGAGTGCAAAATTTGAATTTTGCTAAAGTTAGTATATCCGATGATTGGGTTGAAAAAATCAATCTTCTCAAAATTGTGCTAGGATTTTCACATGGACCATAAATTCATAACAAATTACTTTGATTGCCCTTTTTCTCATGAATTCTCTTGAATCTGATGGCTTTGCCGGATTTAGGCACAAGGTGCACTTTTTGGAGGGTACAAATTAACGTGCACCCATTAGAAATAAACTGAAGCCTATATCTGTATACCATGGCTCCCTGGACCCTTACAGATTACATTCGATCGTTACTTATCATCCCAATATGAAATTGTCACAGTATTTGGAGAAATTTAAGTATGAATGAAAATCCCATCTTCAGATGTACTAACTTTAATGAAACAGATGTTTTCTAAACTAGGATGCATGAATGTATTTGGGGATCTAAGCACCTCTGAATATCTATTAAAAATACCAACCACTTCTGAATGTGATATATTTATGAATCAGAGTTGCCCTGAAATAGACTTGAAAGCCCTTTTTTCTTCTGTTCATTCAGCCACTGAGAGTGACATTCCTGCTGCCTCACCAACAGAGGCAGAGTATGGTGAGGTGATTGCGGCGGTGTCGACCTTCGCCTGCTGCACCCTGGTGGTTGTCATTATGTGTTTTGATGTTGTCACTCATGCTCCTGCTGTGGTACAAGCTGTCAAATCACTGATGGCAAAAGTACTCACTAAGTAATGGTTGACATTATATTTTGGCCATCACATGCCTGAATATTGTGGCCAAGCCCTTTGATTTCTAAAATTCAGCACTCAGCACCTTTACTCTACTTATTTAAAAATCTGAGAAAACCTAACATTGTTATGAATAACAAAGCGCTAATGAATGTAGCATCTTACAAATACCTTGGTGTCACCTTAGACCCAGAATGGAAGTTTAACATGTATCTACGTACTGTAATTAATAATGTAAGGTATAAATCACTAATACTATATAAAACTCGTAAATATATGTCTCGTGAAGCCAGATTGAGAATGTATAAGATGCATATACTACCTAAACTATTGTGATATACTGTATAGTGAAGCTAAGGCGGATTATCTATTGGAACTACAACGTATACAAAACAAATGTTTAAAAACATGTTTCGAGACTGACTAAAGTCTATCTGTACTTTTTTCACAAAACCAAGTTGCTCTGTAAGCAATGCAGTTACTACTAGTTATTATTAACTAACTCTTACTCCATTAGTATTGTCACCAAGCCACATTTTGTCTTAAAGATCAATATCAATTCAAAAAAAAATAAAAAAAAAAGAATGCAAAACCACCAGGACCTTTAAAGTGGTTTTGAAATATCAATAATAAAGTTTCAACAATTGGATATGTGGTTCAAAACGGTCAATCAAAAAATTAACTAAGAGCCTAGAATAAAAACCTGCCTTATAGTTGAACTTTATGATGTCTGTTTTATGTCTCTATTGATTGTTAGTGTAGGATAGATGTGGGAGTTAGTGTAGGATATCTATTCCACACTAACTCCTACATCTATCCAACACTAACTTTACATTTATCCCACACTAACTTTACATCTATCCCACACTAACCCCTACATCTGTCCCACGCTAACTCCTACATCTGTCTCACACTTTACATGTGGATAGATGTGGGAGTTAGTGTGGGATAGATGTAGGAGTTAGAGTGGGACAGATGTAAAGTAAGTGTGGGATAGATCTGGGAGTTAGAGTGGGATAGATGTGGGAGTTAGTGTGGGATAGATCTGGGAGTTAGTGTTGGGCAGATGAAGGAGTTAGTGTGGGACAAATGTAAAGTTAGTGTAGGATAGATGTGGGAGTTAGTGTGGGATAGATGTGAGAGTTAGTGTTGGACAGATGTAAAGTAAGTGTCGGATAGATGTGAGAGTAAGTGTGGGACAGATGTAAAGTAAGTGTGGGATAAATGTGAGAGTTAGTGTTGGACAGATGTAAAGTTAGTGTGGGATAGATGTGAGAGTAAGTGTGGGACAGATGTAAAGTAAGTGTGGGATAAATGTGAGAGTTAGTGTTGGACAGATGTAAAGTTAGTGTGGGATAGATGTGAGAGTAAGTGTGGGATAGATGTAAAGTTAGTGTGGGATAGATGTGAGAGTTAGTGTGGGACAGATGTAAAGTTAGTGTGGGATAGATGTGGGGGTTAGAGTGGGAAAGATGTGGGAGTTAGTGTGGGATAGATGTGAGAGTTAGTGTGGGACAGATGTAAAGTAAGTGTGGGATAAATGTGAGAGTTAGTGTTGGACAGATGTAAAGTTAGTGTGGGATAGATGTGAGAGTAAGTGTGGGACAGATGTAAAGTAAGTGTGGGATAAATGTGAGAGTTAGTGTTGGACAGATGTAAAGTTAGTGTGGGATAGATGTGGGAGTTAGTGTGGGATAAATGTGAGAGTTAGTGTTGGACAGATGTAATGTTATTGTGGGATAGATGTGGGAGTTAGTGTGGGATAGATGTGGGAGTTAGTGTGGGATAGATGTGGGAGTTAGTGTGGGACAGATGTAGGAGTTAGTGTGGGACAGATGTAGGAGTTAGTGTGGGACAGATGTAAAGTTAGTGTGGGATAGATGTGGGAGCTAGTGTAGGATAGATGTGGGAGTTAGTGTGGGATAGATATGGGAGTTAGTGTTGGGCAGATGAAGGAGTTAGTGTGGGACAAATGTAAAGTTAGTGTAGGATAGATGTGGGAGTTAGTATGGGATAAATGTGCGAGTTAGAGTGGGATAGATGTAAAGTTGGTGTGGGATAGATGTATAGTTAGTGTAGGATAGATGTGAGAGTTAGTGTGGGATAGATGTGGGAGTTAGTGTTAGACAGATGTAAAGTTAGAGTGGGATAGATGTGAGAGTTAGTGTGGGATAGATGTAAAGTTAGTGTGGGATAGATGTGGAAGTAAGAGTGAGATAGATGTGGGAGTTAGTGTGGGATAGATGTAGGAGTTAGTGTGAGATAGATGTGGGCGTAAGAGTGAGATAGATGTGGGACTAAGTGTTGGACAGATGTAAATTTAGTGTAGGATAGATGTGGGAGTTAGAGTGGGATAGACGTGGGAGTTAGTGTGGGACAGATGTAGGAGTTAGTGTGGGATAGATGTGGGAGTTAGTGTTGGACAGATGTAAAGTTAGTGTGGGACAGATGTGGGAGTTAGTGTGGGATAGATGTGGGAGTAAGTGTTGGACAGATGTAAAGTTAGTGTGGGATTGATGTGGGAGTTAGTGTGGGATAGATGTAAAGTTAGTGTGGGATAGATGTGGGAGTTAGTGTGGGATAGATGTGGGAGTTAGTGTGGGATAGATATAAAGTTAGTGTGGGATTGATGTGGGGGTTAGAGTGGGAAAGATGTGGGAGTTAGTGTGGGACAGATGTGGGAGTTAGTGTGGGATAGATGTAAAGTTAGTGTGGGATAGATATGGGAGTTACTGTGGGATAGATGTGGGAGTTAGTGTTGGACAGATGTAAAGTTAGTGTGGGATAGATGTGGGAGTTAGTGTGGGATAGATGTGGGAGTTAGTGTGGGACAGATGTGGGAGTTAGTGTGGGATAGATGTAAAGTTAGTGTGGGATAGATGTGGGGGTTAGAGTGGGACAGATGTGGGAGTTAGTGTGGGATAGATGTGGGATAGATGTGGGAGTTAGTGTGGGACAGATGTGAGACGTGGTGTGAGAGTTCGTGCAGGATATATCTGGTGTACCTAAAACGAAATCCCCTCCTATTCTATGAAATATCTTTATGATTACAGTTATTACATATGGCTAGGTAGAAAGAGAAAATTGTAAGGATTTTCAACATTCTGCTCTATGTCATGATGATAATTAGTCAGGATTCTAGGTTGAAAAGGTTAGTGTATGCTCATCTGTACATACACATGTATGGCATGTTGTGTAAACAGGACCCTATATCATGGAGGGCATGGAGGGCATTTCTCAAGTTGGTACAACTAGACACAACCAGTATGACTTGAAACTCTCAATATCAGAGTGGGTGATCGTAGGTAACACACTACGACTACTCTGTATGATCAGCACTTATGGCAGTAATTACATAGGGTTTGGTATGGCAGTCATACCAGTGCAATTATTAGTGACCACTAGATGGGGTGTTTGTAATGGCATTTAACTGAGGGATCTCACTCAGACTTGAAGGGGGTCTAGTCGTACTATCTTTAGAAATGCCTTCCTGAGCACTCCCTGTTAGGTCATGTGAACCGCTCCTCTCATAGTGTGCAAATCATATCATAGGACCAGGCACTGTGTATGCCATATAAGCAGCAAGCAGTGCCGGTACTAATCAGTCCTGCCTCCTCCGTCAGGGCTTCACAGCCTCAAATGGTATCGTTGCACAATCTACTTGAAGTTTTGCGCACCTAGTACATATTTCTGGAACCATCATACCAGCCCAACCATACTCCACAATACGCATGCTAAAACAGTCCCTACGCATTCTACTAGGCCCATAAAACATCAAGTCTAGAACACAGAATATTATATTTCTAGAACTGCACCTCACTCGTTGGTAAGATGCTTTGTTTCCTTATTTTGAAATAAACATTTGTGTCTTTCAGGGAACCAGGGAACAATGCCTATCGGCCAATAATGAGAATTAAGCCTTGGTGTTTTTCATATTGCCAGAAAACCGCTGGTCCTTATTTTGAACAAAGTCATTTTCGTTTTCAGATTAACAGTTAAGGGATATAACCCCCGATACCCTCTTTGGGTAAAGACTTTTTTAACTTTCAGATTGACAGTTGGGGGGTGACATAACCCACCCCACTCGGCAATAAATCTATGTCGAACCTGCACTTTTTTTAAACCTGTTTTACCTAGTTTGAAATTATTTTCATGATAAAATTTCAAACAGACAAACACACTTTAAAAGAATATTTTATTGATATTGAAAGAAAGGCTTTTTTGTCCAAATCCTGTGTGTGAGAATCTCCATCATTATGATGAGACTCGGAACCGAATTATTTTATGAAATAATACATCATGATGCCTTGTGCATTTACCTTGGATAGCAGGCATAATCTGTGTCCTTACAGGGCCTATGAGGCATGGTCATTTTAGGACTATTCTATAATATAAAACCCTGGCCTTCAAATGGGGGCTTGCACCGCAAATTAACAACATGGGTACCGATTCAAAGAGTGATAATAAAATCGCGGGTACCAGCAGAGAAAAATCACGGCGCCCTGATTGGTCAAGGGGTCGTCACGTGACTTTTTAATGTGGGCATGCATTATGATACCAGGGCCCCTTTAAGGTACACTTGGACTTTAGGTAGATTCTCTAAGGTGCAACAATAGTAAAGGGATAGGGAAAATTGGGACCTGAACCTCAAGTCTGATCTAAAATTCATCAAAAATTACTTTTCTATACAAATTTTATATAGGTATGTATAGGCGCTATTGCGATTGAGCTGACAATTCAAGGTGGTTGAGGTGGGGCCCCCACTGCCCCCCCCAATGAAAATTTGCTTCCTATGCCTCTGTATCTGACTCAGATAACATGAAATAACTGAAAATATTCACTCACAGTCTGTCTAACTTAGGGTTATATCACTCGGCTGTTAAAATAGGGCACACATAAGGTTTGGAGGAACCCCTGAAAGCCATGAGTAGTATAGTATGTATCGGAATGGGACTATAGTTAAGTACTGTTTATTACTCACTCGACCTGCAGCCAATCAGTGGGCTCCATTTGGTCATGTGACCTGTGACGTCACTGGACCCCCCATGGTGCATACCCATATATGGTCATGTGACCTCGACCTTGACATAATTAGGGGTGTGCATACCCATATATGGTCATGTGACCTTGAGCTCGACCTAATTAGGGGATTACCCCATTCACATGACCCCTCATTTTGCATAATAGACCATGCCCCCTTGACCTATTTAGGGGAACAGGACTACAGGATGCAACCAATCAAAGGCCTCCATTTGGTCACGTGACCTGTGGGTGCATGCCCATATATGGTCATGTGACCTTGAGCTCGACCTAATTAGTGGTGTGCATGCCCATATATGGTCATGTGCTCCATTTGGTCATGTGACCTTGTGGTGAGTTCCTTATTTGGAAAATAGACCACGCCCCCTTTGGTCAAGTGACCTACACCCCGCGCGTGGTGAGCTCCTTATTTGGAAAATAGTTTACACCCCCTTAGCCAATTAGAGGCCTTCATTTGTGACCCGATTATGTAAATGGGGGTAGGTTAACCACGTAACCTCTTTTGTATGAAAACAACACATAATTTAACTATGAACTATGTGTTTTTTTGGTTTTTTTGGGGGGTTAAAGGAAGAACAAACCCTTGGGGCGGGGAGGGAGGGGAGGGGGGCCCTTGGGGTGGGGGGCCCCTTAGGGTAGGGTAGGGTGGGGGAGCCTTGGGGTGGGGAGGGGGGCCTTCAAAAAAAAAAGAAATTAGTTTATTTTTTAAGGCAAGCTAAAAGCTTGGGATTTTACTTGTCGCAAGTACAACATTAGTACAACGTTAAAGTAACTTAATGATTGGGTGGCGTCACCTGTCGTTTTTTCTTTTACTTTTATTTGTACTTATTCGTTCATATATTGTGTTCGCAGCAAGCATTTACGCATTGTGTGTGCAACATGCTAAGGGGAGATAAAATAAATGCTACTTTTCTTTCAAGTCTTAGCTGTGAAAAACGTGTCAAACTCTGAGTGCATGGTGAGAATACAAAGTATGAAGGGTATATATGCCTGTCGCCCTAGTCTAAAGGACACAACTTCTTTATTTTGCACCTTGTACACTTCATCATCAACAATGTATTCTAGGATGTCTGTTTGCGAGGTTAAAGCTTTTCCAATGGACAGAAAACATTGTCTGTAGAGCGCATGATGAAGGTGGTAAAGGAAGTGTGAGGGAACAAAAATTTACCTTCCCTTATGTACCCATCCGAGATAAACCTCTTAACTGTGGTTTAAATTGATCAAAGACTTAAAAGATTTTTTTTTTTTTACCATGAGCTTTGCTCGGTAGGGTATCTGTTTGTTTTGTTTTTACCTCCCGTTTGATGTAGTCATGGATTGCTTAGTTCATTAAGTGCGGTTGGTCCCAGAGGGAAAAGATAAAAGACTTAAGGGATTTGAATCCATAGTCACCCACTGTGCACTTCATGAGGCTTTAAAGAAAAGATTTGAGTTTAATTTTTCCCAATCACAAAAGACATAGAAGGTAACCCACACCCTAGGTTGGCGACAAGAGGAGGAGCAGAAAGGGCATTAACTTATTAACTGATTTGTTAGACTTAATCTACTTACCACACATGCACGTTTGTAGTTACAAAAGGTAAACATGTACAAAGGTGGGTACGTACAAAGGTAGACATGCACCCTGAGGTATTTTTTTTCTGGAAGTGAAAACTATAGTTATTTTCCACTTTATACCACTTTCTTAAATTGGGATGTGTCTTATACACGAGGTACTACGGTAGGTAGGTAGGTAGGTAGGTAGGTAGGTAGGTAGGTAGGTAGGTAGGTAGGTAGGTAGGTAAGTAGGGAGGTAGGTGGGGAGGTGGGGAGGTGTCCGCCATTTCTGCTGTGTACCCCACACCTTTGGTAGTGAGTAATCTAATTAAAAAAACTTTTGACTTTTCTCTTACAAGATTATATTTTCCCTTTGTTGTTAAGCACCCCTGTAGTTTTTTGCATACAGTCTTTGAACACCTTAATCTTCTAACGTTCCATAATCCTCTTACAAATGTAAGTCACATTAAGGTAATTATCACAGTTGTTACACCTGTTATCCACTTTGATACACTTATTCCAAAAAAGCATTTCTCCCTTTTTCATGTTGATTGATCCAGGGGTGGAAGGGGTCAGGTGAAAACAGGATTAAAGCTTTCTCTCGACTATATAAAGAGCCCTGATTTTTCTTGGAAGGGTACATTACGTCCGCTGTCTCCTTTGACAGTATCAGCGGTAGCAGGGCAGCAAAAGCAGGAGCATGTGCAGTGGTAGGAGCAAGTGTAGTGTTAGGAGCAAGTGCAGCGGTAGCACCAGCATGTGCATGTGCAGCAGCAGTATTTACATGTACAGCAGCAGCAGCAGCAGTAGCACCAGCAGCACCAGCAGTAGCCGCAGTAAGTACAACAGCAGCGACAGTAGTAGCTAGTAGTAAAAGCAGCAGCAGTAGCAGCAGTAGTAACAATAACAGCAGTAGAAATAGCTATCAGCAGTAGCAGTAGCAGCAACGTAGTGGTGGTATCAGTAGTATTACTAGTAGGCATAACAAAAAAAAAAATACCAGTATTGCACCCTGTAGGGTACTTGGAGAACTACTAGCACCCGGGTGATACAGATTTGGTAAGTTGCGACCAAGTGGTCTGAGGTAGGTGGGTTGTGCACTCTTTTGTATCTCACAGTAGGAACTCCAGTAGGAAGGTAGCAAGTTGCAGGCATTTACCTTCCTGTCATACTTACGTGTGATGGCTAATAATGTCTATCACAATAAATCCTTCATTTCCAAAAGGTAAATGTGTTCTTACTCCCATTCATTTATATGTAGCAAAACTGCAAATTACGCTTGGAAGAAATGGCGGTTGCAGGGTTCTCCACAGGATGAAAAAAGCACACAGGTCAGTTTTGTCTGGCTAGTCACATGCAGCGTGATGTCTCTAGAAGTGGGGATTATCCAAAGTTGAAAAAATTACAGCATGGTGATGTTTTTACAGTTTCAGTCAAACTCCTTGGTCAAGGTCCTTCCTCTTCAATTTTAGTTTAGATTTACTGACTTTTCACCTCTAAATGATGAATGCTCAGCTTATTAATGCCTCAAGGCACTCAGTGAGAATATTAATGAATTTTATACCCTTGTTCCATTATCACTGACTTTAGACACATCATTACCTGACTCTGATACTTTGCAAATACCACCACACAATATAAGTATTAAGATAGTGCCCCTTATTTATGACCCCACTCGCATTGCTACTAATTATATACATGAGATGGCTTTGTTACACACATCACAGTACCATGGATTTTATTATTAGTCAACCCATTGTAGTTTAGATCACGATCGATGTTTATATGAAGGAAGTGTCAATACTTTGCACTTTTTCTCTTCCTATACATTGTAGAAATCTTACCTACCACTAACAGTCACTGCATGGTGTGTCGCTATTTATGAATGCATACCTATTGTACCGCCATTACTCTCCCTTACCAACTTGGTTCAGGGAGCTCTAGCTTCACAACTTTTTTTTAAAGGTTCTGTTTATGTAGTGTTCTATATAATATTATGTGTGTTCCAGTAATTATATCTACAATTATGGAGGAGAATGGTTCAATACGGGTACTCATAGATTGAGACACTCATAAAAAAAACCTTCCTACTGGAAGGTAAGCTCCCTCTAAATTTAATCCACATGAGACAATACAACTAGACCTCAATAATCTATCAAAATGCACTACATAATACCGACAAGGGGGCCATAATACCAAGTGTACCCATAGGTTACTACTACAAGAGGAGAGTGCATGTACACTGACACATCGCTGTACCCATACCCATAAAACAAACTGAAAAAAGTATTTACTCTATTTATAGAATAGAAAAATTCCCGATTTGCTTTGATACAAGCAACGTCTATTCCACAGGGTAGAGATGTGAGTTGGGTATGGGTTTAACTTCTGAAAATTTTTGGGTGTTAGCAAACCAACCATTCCCAATGTACTATGCTAAAATCACCCATCTCGTCTTCATTTCAACCTGTTCCCCTCACTCACAACTATCAAGACCGTGTTTAGAAAAAAATGTTCATCAGAATTTCAGCCAATCAATAGCTAGCTTAGATTCATGTCCTCTGAAATGAGATTTCAGAGATTCTCTAACCTCTGAAAGGTAGTTTGTCTAGAAAAGACTAAAGGGCAGCACGAGGTATGCTTAATTCCACCTACTGAGGTCTAAACTAGGCTCAACATCATAATTTCTAGAAGTAGAAAGGACAATGTTATAAGGGTATCTAGGTATAATTTAATTCTTTCTATCCAAAGTATGATCACAAGATGGAATAATCCTCTGAAATGTCTAATTTTTAGTAAAGTTTAATCCTCTGAAAATAGACGAACCTCTGAAGCTCTAACATCTCTAACAGGGTATACACTGGTACAGTTGCTACCAACTTACATAACCAAGTGAAGTTCCTACTCACATTACATTGAGATGAGTCACATGAACATGGATATGTGTGAAGGTGGTATTTTTAGTCTACCCCTTCCTATGTTATTTCCCTGAAATTTTTAAAAAAAAAAAGGAAATCACTGTGGATCATGGATTCTCCTACTTTACCTCTACTTGACACACACGTGTTGTGTTAGTCACTTTACAAAAGTCAGCATTTTTCTGCTTTGTGGGGCTTTAACACCCCATCCCTTTTTGTACTGTTTTTGAGATTTTTGATTTTCCTACAGGTAATCTTAAAACGTTGAGCTCATCAAACCATACCGACACGAACACTGTTACGATATGGTCTACCATGGAGCTTAACGTTGGTGTAAAACAGTTGTTGAGTTCCCAGGTCTAAAAAAAAAATCTTGTGTTCAGGTAACATAGCTGAAAAAATTAGGGAATTGGGTCGAATTTGTTTTAGATTTTTTTAATTCCTGGATGCCAAAAACTGCCAAAAATGATATAAAACATCGCTCACATGGTGTAAAAAAAAGTTGTCAAGTTCCCCATTAACCTACACTGTTATAAATTTTCCGTACTAATTGGGCTGATATCACTATCTCAGGGAATGGCTTATATTATACACAATACTTATAGTCAGGAATCACAACCCTTTCAGATGCAAAGTGCAGATTAAAACTTTTTCTGCAGTTGGTGGCAGCTCGTAGCTTATACTCAAAATATCAAGGTACATCAATGGACATAGCAATAGCGTCTTCAGCGATGACTGAAATATATAAAAGATAGCTAATCATAAATACCCTTTCAGGACCCTTACTAAGTTTGTACTCGTACCATCCTGATCATGGACGTGAAGATTGATGCTCCATTTATCAAAGGCTGTAATACCAATTGGCAAAAAGCATTGGGTTCTAAGTTCTGCCATTAAACAATTCCACAGTGTATAGTAAAATCACTTCTGACACATTCTTCACTTTTAGGTTAAAAATTTCTTTCTATCTAAGTAATGTCGTCAAAGACATGTCTATGACTATTTTGAGACTTTTTCCTTTCTAATGATTTCCAATGTGTTAAAGAACATTTTGAAATATTTTAGGGGTAAGAATAAAAATTTTAAAATGTTTTCCTAGCTAAACCACTTTTCAAATATTCCCAAACATTACAAAGGGTCGATCCATAAGTTATGTCACACAGGAGGGGGTCGGGGGTCTCCATGGCTCCTAGACATTTCTAAAGTAAAAGTGTGACAAGGGGGGGGGGGGTCAAAGCGTGGCATAATTCATGGATCAGCCCAAATATGTTCTTACCAAATGGGTTACAGTACTTATATACTTATTTCATGTGAATAACAACTCCCCATAGACATAACATTGAGCGGCCATACGCCCCACCCCAGTGGTATAACATGTCTCAATCCACACTGAAGGTCACATGACTTATTTACATGCTAATTTCATGGACTTTTATATCCATATGACATAAAATAAATACAGAACTACACTCCCAGACATGTAGACACTGTGGGCCATCCACCTCGCAAACAGCTGTCTCCTCCTTGTGCTTTGAGACTCCCTCGGGTGGATCGGCCCCAATGTATACCATGGTCGTTTAGTTCTGTGCATGATATTATCATGTATAGCTTACACTGTGACTACATTACAGGTACAGGAGATGAGAGGTGCTACACTGGGTAATGTTCACAGCACTATGGGTATGTTGGTGCTGTGGTTGGTGTTTACTGGTTTGGTCTGCCAGATACAGGGGGAGGAGAAGCAGTATGATCCTACAGACTGCCCTCTGACTTGTACATGTGGGCATCCACATAGGATGCCAACATTTTATTATGACCAGTACAAAATGGCAGTCAGTAATGGGGTGTATATACATGACTGTCTAAAGGATGCATATAATCACATAGTTTATATGATGCATAAATACCCGTCAATAAACGGATTAGAGCTGAAGAATAGTCTGAAAAGCAAAACAAACACAGCACAGCACATGACCAGGCTGATAGGCAACATGACACAACTGACATCATTAAAGGTACTTTCCATTGCTTATAACAACCTGGGTGTTCTCCCTCATAATATTGGTAATCTGAAGGCATTGAAGGTGCTGGAGGTCAAATACAATAGGCTGACACATTTGCCTGACAGTGTGGGTGACCTGACTCGTTTGGAGGTGTTACACATTGACAATAACGATCTGACACATTTGCCCTACAGCATAGGTAAACTTACGTCACTGGTACAGCTGTGGGCCTACAACAACAGGCTGTTAGAGCTACCAGCGAGTATAGGTTACCTTTCATCACTACAGGAGGTCGTTACACAATGAAAGAGGACTCGTTATGATGCTTCCTCGTACATGGGCGAGAAAAGATACGAGCATTTTTCACACCCGTTACACAATACCTTCTGCCTTTCCCGAGCGAGTCTCGTAGCCGAAACGAGACGAGGAAAGTAATCCTCGTTCCGATTTCCTCGTAAGAGCAACGAGGGTTCAGCACAGCGAGAAAAAAGGGCGGGACACCAGCGAAACTTGACCTATATACTGCTGAACGTCACTTCCGGGTAGTCCACTGCCGCCAAAACAAAGAACGGTGGAGAGTTACTTGACTGCGGCTTGCACCATGTATTTCGACGAAACACAGGTAATTAAAGTTTACTGATGAAAGCAATCTTGTTTCATCTATTCCGATCTTCAGTATAACAGTGGTATTCAAAGTTGTTCTGTCTTTTCTTTTCTGTTATCTCCATTTCTCCGCCAGCCGGCATGAGCGATAATAGAGTAAAAGCACACGCCCTTCTCTCTTGTGTCTATATGGCTGTCTCTCTCTTCCTCCCTGTAGGACTGGCTAGTTTCCTTGTGCCTATAGAGCATTTTTCTTCTTCTTTTACCTATCCTCCCCTGACTTCTTTTAAAAGAAGATTCCAAATTTGTGTCTTAAAGTTTAATTATGACAGAAAATGTCCCCCCCCCCCCTCTGCTTCCTGTCGTTTCCTCCAGAAGTAATATAATATTAGTGTAATTTTTTTTTTATTTATCAGTACCAAAAAGGTTACAACTTGAGCTCCACTGACGAGGACGACAGTTATATGGAAGTTCGTCCAGGAGAGGAGGAATCGGAGCATCACCAAAGTTTTGAGCTGCCCGAGATACTGACCATGTCTAAAGTTAAGCAGGAATATGTGGTGGAAGACTCAAGTGAAATCAGCGACGAGGAAAACACAGAACACGTACCTGGCCCTGTCACTCCTCGAAAAACCACACGAGGAACTATAAGCAAGAAGGAGTCTGTTTGGAACGACAGGGAACACAGGGCTCTGTTTTACTCGTGCTATAACCAAAAGCACTTGTTGAAAGCTCGAGGTAAAAACTCTGCTCAATTGAGGAAGGAAGGCTGGGACACTGTCCTAGGTGAGTCTTTTTTTTGTCTTCATTTTTTACTTTGGTTTATGTCTAATGTGTCCTTAAATTAATAGAGGTCTTCCCTTTAATATTTTTTATATTTATCTCTTCATTCCTTGCCTTTTTTTTTTTAAACAAGATAAACCAAGCATAGACATAGAAATTTTTTTTTCTTCCATATCAAAGAAGCTTTTCTTTAAATTTTTCAGCCACTGTGAACAGTGTGAAGAACGAGGACCGCAACATAGACAAGATGAGGAACCATATAAACGATTACTTCTGGAAGGTCAAAGCTAAGGTAAAAGAAATGTTTCAACTCTCTTTTCTTTTTCTCTTAGTGATTCTTTCCTAAAAATCATCACATGGTACGAAAAAGTAATTTTATATTTTATAACCTGCTTCTTCTCGTCTTTTGAAATCAATGAACTTATTTTTCAAAGGAGTATATTTAAACTGAAACTATAAAAAATGCAAACTATTTTATGTTCTTTCTTCCTTTCAGAACGAGCAAATGCTTGCGGCTATAGACAAGGGTCGTAAAGTGGATGGTGTGACGCTGACCGAGGCTCTATGCCTTAAGTACAAGGGGGTGTCGCGCATAGCAGGTAAGCAATCATCTTCTCTTAGAGACCATTCTTTCTGTCCTTATCATTTAGTGCTGTACGTTTTGTTGTCTTCTTCTTCCAAGAAGCTCTTGGTTCAATTTATTAAATAATTGAGGCCGAATAAAAAACTTTTCTCTTTTCCTTAGTGTGAAAGCGTGTCACCATAAATTTTGCTTTAATCTGTTGTTTGTTTTGACTTATTTTCCTGAAGGTGAAGGCGGCGTAGTGATATATCACACCGACAAGGTCGAGGAAGAGAAACAAAGACGCCACAAAGCTAAAGAACAGAGAAAACCCCAGCCTAAGGCTTCTCCCCACCAAGCAGCTTCCCCCAGGCACATTCCCACCCCCAAAAAGATTATTGTAGTGCCTTCTGAGGAGGACATAAAGGCTGAACATCAGCTTTTTTCTGCCGTGAAGACAGTTAAGGCAACCTCAGCTAAAAGTAAGAAAACATCAACCCCCCCCTCTTCCAAGGCTTCTACCTCAGGTGTTCAAAAGAAATCCCCTCCTGTTAAGCCACCCGTTGCTAAGCGTCCTGCTGCAGCAAGTTCTTCTGCCAAAGAGCACAAGCCATTCGTGAAGCCGGGGAAGAAAGGTGTGAGAGGGGCAGCTTCTAGGGAGGTCCATATTGACCTCACCGGGGAAGCCCACTTCAAAGACGATTTGTCAGATGACATGGTAGTGAACATTGTAGACGACGACGATATAGTAGATATGACTGGGTGTGAGAACCCCGTGACCTCCACTCCTAAAGGATCAGAACTGAAATCATCTTTGCGTAGGAGCCCACGGCTGCAAGAGAAGGATAAGCCACCAAAAAGTGGAAAAAGCAGCAGGAAACTGAGCTTCGAAGATGAGACAGAACAGGAAAGTGGAACACAGGAACATAATCCCAAGGACCTTCCCCCCCCCCCTTTCTCGTTAGACCATGACTTGAGGATAGCCAAGATAGAGTCTCTTCTCTCCACGATAGAAGTGAACAGGCGGCAGACAGATGAGCACCTTCAGTCTCTCCTGTACCGTAACACTGAGGTAAATGAAAGGATGCTATCAGTATTAGAGAGAATCGCCAGCGATCGACACCTGCTGTTGGAGTCGCATGCCCTTTCTACTAAAAATTCAACCCAGGTCGTACAAGGTACTAGTAAAAATTTTTTAACTTTTTCTCTCTAAACATAAAGAATTATATCTTTTCTCTCTCTTTCATGTGAACAAAAGAAAAAAGATATGTCTTAACTTAAAAATTTCACTTGAAGCAAAAAATTAGATGTCCCTGTCCTTTCGAGATTAAAACTTGACATCGCTTCCTTGTTTACTGCAGAGTACTATGATTCCTCTCAATTAATTCTTCCCTCCTCCTTTCCTTCAGCCCTCGGGAAGCTGATATATGTGACAGAGGGACTCGTGTTCAAGACTCCCCAGAAGCAAGAGGCCCCTCTTCCGCAAAATTGGGAAGTACGGCCCTTAGGTCTCCAGCCAAACCCCCGTACTGGCGATTTACAAAGTAAGACTTCATTCTTCTTCTAAAGTTATTTTCTCTGTTAAGATGATAGAATATTAATAACAAATCTGACTAGACCAAACTAAGCTAAATATGAAATTTTGTCTTCTTTTCTCTTCTTGTTTTTCTTTTAAAAAAAATTACCTTATTCATTTTTTTTTTCTGACAGTCGTGTCCCTGGATCCTAACTCTGCAGACACCAACAACCTGCTGCACCTGAACCCTGATGGATCTCTTGTGGTGGGTCCTACTCCATCCGCTGCCCGCCCAGTCACCCTTACCCGTAGCCCACCTAAAGTTCACTCACAACCCGCTGATGACACTCGAGGAGCAAAGCCTCGTTCAGAGGAGCAATTGCCTTGTGAGAAGCCAACAACAGAGGCCACAGAGAGACGGCAGGAAGAAGGGGACGACGAAAAGGAAGGAGACGGGGGAGAAAACCTAGAACATAACGCTGAAACTCAAGAGGATGTACAAGATGATGCCGAAGGAGAGAAAGAGGAAGAAGTAAATCAGACAGAAGAAAAAGAGCCTGCAGGAAACAACAATGAAGCAGAAAATGGTGACCACAATGAAACTCAAGTTAATGAGGGTAAAGATAAGAAGTCTGAACTCAGCCCACCTGAAGAGAAACAAACTGAAGGAAATGAGGCTACAGACAACAACTGTCAACCTAACCAGGCCCAGCTGAAAGAAAATGAATCAAATGACTGTAGAGAGAATAGCTGTGAACCTAACGAGGACCACCTGAAAGAAATAGAAGGAAACGAGGCTACAGAGGAGGGCTCTGAACCACAGGAAGAGGATGGACTCAAAGAGACGACTGAGAAGGAGGACTTTCAAAAGGTGCCTGTTATTTTATCAGAAGAAGCTATAGAGGAAAGAGGTTCAAATGAGGACAATCGAAATAATCAGGGAGGGGATCAACAGGGGCTGTCTCAGCAGGCTGAAAAAACCATGACTCTGTCATAGACATAGTGAATGAAGACCTCCCTGAAGAACCTTTAAACCTTCATCTTGATGTTCTTTCTTCTGCCCGTACTAGGGGAGAACATGTCAGAAAGCCTGCCCCTTCCGGCTCTTCTGTCTGACATGAAGTAGATGTGTCAAAAGGTGGAGTCAGGATCCATGTTAAAAGACAACCAGACTCGGACCCGGAAAAAACTAAGGAACCAAAACAAGATGCTGATATTTCAGACAAAGTTATGGAAGCAGCTAATGTGCTGCATAACATGCACATGTATGAAGAAAAACGCGTACCAAAGGAAAAGTCCCGGCCCCCCCCTGTCGTGCCAGGTCCCCCCACTACTAGGAAACGCGCAGCAGTTGCTAATGCTGCAGCTTCTGGCAAAAGCAAGAAACCCAAGAAAGGGTTCCCCAAAAAGAACTAGACTGATATATGTGAAGACTATATTTATGTCAAAGGACATCCTTTCTTTTTAATCCTGTTTAAAAATTTTCCGATCTAGTCAACTTGTACATGAACAGCAAAAATCAAAACAGATTTTTCATGCAGAAGGAGCAAGAAAATGTCAAGAGATTATATGCTATTCTTTTTCTCTTTATCTTATGCATGTATGTGTTAAAAGTTAATTACCCTAGTGAAGTAGGAAATCATATCTTTATACAGCTTGGCTCCAGAAGAGATAGCACAATTAATGTGTATCTTCCATATAGAGATAAGAGAAGAAAAAATTGCCATGTTCAACTTTTTTTTATGAAGTATTACCGTGCTGATGTGAGTTCTCAAAGAGAATAAGCATGTTATTTATCCAAGACCCCATATGTCTTAGTCTCAGAAGGAAAGAGGACATTAAGGTCATAGTTATGAGAGACAATAAAGAGTTTATTCACCTTCAGACCTGTTTATTTCCCTTCATGGTAATTATTATAAAAATAAAAAGGCTACAAAACAACAGAAAAAAAGATTCATCTTCTTCTGAAAATCCCATCCTGATAAAAGATGGCTGACTATGATCCGAACCATTTAAATATCAATATTGAACATCTCTTATCAAACAGAGAATGAGACGAAGTATAAAAAAGGTTTTCTCCCCTGTCATAAATGCCATGCAGCACAACGAGAAAAGGGCAATTTTTCTCGTTGTGCGAAGGTGGCGCCACTGAAACACAAGTAGTGTGACGTCATCTTTCACCCAACGTCGTGACTTCAACTCCTAAGAAAATGGACGATAACCAAGCTAACAAGGTTCAAGTGGGTGTATTTCATTATAAATTTACTGCTATATATATTCAGGCCTATAAAAGCAGTCTTTAAATGAGGAGTTTGTTATAAATAAAAGGGAACATCCGTTTTGTTAGACGTCGCTGCGCGGGAGGCAAGGCGACGAAGCACAACGAGAAAAGGATGTTAACCCTCGTTACTAGAGTTTTTGTCTCGTTCTGCTGTACGGTAACATAAAAGACATATTCTTTGCTTTCATTCTACTTGTCTTTATTTTTTGTTCTCCCTTTTCTGTCACAGGTTACCCGCCCGAAGAAAAAGAAAAGGCAGATGACATTAAAACCCTTAGACAACCAGTCAGTCGACTCAGCTGCCTCTACAGTGCTCTATGTACCAGATGTAAATGACACTAATAGACCCTTGAATGAGACTCTGTACGGCAAACAAGGAGCTGCGGATGATAATTCTAATGCCAGTTCATCTGAGAGCGAGGCAGACGACACACCCCTGAGAGAGGACATGCCTGTGTCGACTGATAGGTGGAAAAAGAGGGAGGTAGATGCCTTAATGGACGCTGTCAACCATAACAGAGCAGCCCTTAAGTACCACTTCAGTGGGACAGGGGGTGGAAAGGACATCAGGAGGCAGGCATGGAGGGATGTAGCTTGTGAGTAACCTAAGAGATATCAAATGGCCTCTTTTTTTCTGTCTGTGTCGGTTTTCTATAAGAACAAGATATATTTGAACTAAAATAATTTTTAAGAATTAATAGCTCAATTAAATCCCTTCTTTTTTTGCAGTGTACGTTAATACAGAAGCTAAAACCCATCGCACAGTAAAACAATGTTCCCATAAAACCTCTGATTTCACCCAGAAGAACAAGCAAAAGGTGAGACACAAATTCAGAAATGTAAACTTATAAAGAGATTTTCCAAGTAAAAAGGTGCCCTTGTATAGCATAAACCTTATCTTAAGAGTAGGATACTTTAATTATTTTCTTGTTTTGTTCTAGTACAACAAGCTGAGGAGGGAATTGAGCAAGACTGGCAGTGGCCCTGTGGACAAGAAAAAGAAGTTAACCGAGACACAGGAAAAGGCACTGGAATACCTGAAGCCCGAGGCAGTGAGAGGTAACCTGTGGCTCATCTCTTACACCTTATTTGTGGCCGGAATTTAGAATAAATTTCTTAACAGAAATAAAATTGAAGGATAATGTTTAATTACTCAATTATTTATTTCGTAAAGGTATTCCTGGCATAAAACCGATGGCTTTGAACCCAGCGGACCACAAAGAGGCCTTCGATGAGGACGCTCTCTGGAAACCTGGGTCCTGTGATTTCACTAAAGTTCAGGGATCAATGAAAGTTACTAAGATGCCAAGGAAAGATAAAGACAAGGAAAAAAGGAGGAAAGAAAGGATGAGGAAAGAGGAAAGAAAGAGGGCCCATGAGAAAAAAATGAAAGAGGAGAGAAGAAAAGAGGAAATAGATGCCAGAATACAGAAAGAGGTGAATCACATGTCCATGAAAAAAGAGGAGGAGAGGAAGAGACTTTTGGGTCAACAAAAGCAGGAAGTCAAACCCAAACCAGGACTGAAGGTCATCCAGTGCACTGAGGAAGAGTGGAAAATAATATGCGCAGAAAAGGCTAAGAGGAAAGCTGAAAGAGCAGCCATTAGGGCAGAAAGAAAGGCAAGAAAGATGAAACAAGGAAAATGAGCTCATTCTGTTTAAAAAAACTAAACAAGAAGAGAATTAAGGTCTATAATTACATTTCCTTTATTAAAGACAGTGCTTGGATAGACTTTCGTGGTTACATATTAAACAAAAAGACAAAAATCTTTTTTCTTCTTTCTTTGAACAAAAATCTTTCTGTAATGAAAATACAGGTAATTTAGGTGGCACATAGAATAACAACTACATGGCTATAAAAGAATACTGCCAGGACTAGGTCAGTTTTTGGACATCTAGAAATACTTCTCAGCATAGTCTTTCCTGAACTTCTTGACATAGTCACTTTGTTCCAGCTGACTCCTCTGTGGAGGCTGGACAAGGGGGGCTCTCTTGGGCCTCCAAGGATCAGAGGGGCTGTTCTCAATCCGTATCCCGTGGTCAAGGGCCACGTTGTGGAGACATGCACAAGCCGTTATGATCCACGAACTCCTCTTAGGTGAATGCCGTATGTACCCAGCCGAAGAGTCCAGTATCCTGAATATTCAAAAGAGAGTTTTTTACTTTTCAGTTAAACCTTATTTTTCCTCTTAATATTCAAACTTGTGTAACTGTAAAATGCTTTATTTTTTTCAAGGGAGGACCATCTCGTTATTTTTGAGTTCCTTTGATAAATAAAAATATGTTTACAATAAAAAAAAGATTCAATTTTTCTCACCTCCAACGCTGCTTGAGTATCCCAATGCAGTGCTCTACTCGTACTCTGCTCCTCTTGTGCCACACATTGAAGGAGCGCTGTTTAGGAGTCTCCTCATCTTTGAAGGGGGTGAAGAAATTTCTCCTGAGACCGTATCTGAGAAAGGAGCCAAAAGATAATAAGAAGAAGAGAAAAAAAGAAGAAGGTGCACTAACTGTGTTAAGAAATTTTTGTTTTCCTCTCTGAAAAAAAAAAATGGGGGAGCACGTTCATATAGGAAGCCCTTGAGTATCCTTTTAAGTAACTCCAGAGTACGAATAAAAAAAAAGAAGAATAAAAAAAACAACTCACCCAGAGTCCCCTAAGAGGACAAAGTCCTCCCAAGCCTCCGCCTCCAATTCGTCTCCTACCGGGCTGGAATTCAGGGAATATGCGTCGTGCACCGATCCAGGCCAGCGGGGGTCCACAAAGAGGATTCTTTTGTCGTAGTCACAGATCACCTAGAACAAAGAATAAAAATTAATTTGGGAAAAGAGAAAACTATGTAAGAGAACTTGTTCATGCACACTTATGAAGACTCTTACTTAAGAGAAGAAATTTTCTCAGCCAGTAAGATATATTGTTTTATATGTATAAAGAACTACTATTACTACAACAACTACAACAACAACAACTTACGGTGGTGTTAATAGAATGGTACCCTTTCCTGTTCACATACACGCTCTCGTTCTGGTATTCAGTAGGGGTTTTAACAGGTACATGAGTCCCATCTACGTATCCAAAAACGTATGGTGTCTTCTGCTCCTCTTCCTCCGTCCCAGGCTTCGGATGACGATACAGCTTCAGTGCGAGACGGAGCTTCTCCTCGAAAGAGTGAGGCCATTGTATGAAGAGATGGCTGTTCCTGTAAAAGAAACCGGCTACATCCTTCACAGCACGGCATACGGCAGTTCTTGACACCTTCTGGGAATCACCTGTGAGCGCATAGAAGCTACCTGTCGCAAAATAACGGAGGACCAGGCAAAACTGAAAAGAAAGATGAAAAGTTACTTGCAAGAAGACAAGGGTGAAAGGGGGGGGGGTCTCATAAAGAGGAGAGGAGGGAAGGAGTAAGAAGAATATATCCTGAATCAGTCTCCTTCTCTTCACCTTTAATATATGCGTGTTTAGCTATTAATTCGACATGGTGACATGGTCAGTTCTTAATATCTACATGTGACATGGGCATTAGTGAGATGAGGGAAAAAATTAGGTACATGAGATAGGTGTTTTCTTATGTTTGACATGGGACATGACAGGTTGTAAGAGGAGACATGTGACATGGGGATTCAAGTCACATGTGACATGACCATTTTTTGAAATCGACATGTGACATGGGGGACACACCATGCACACCCCCTTACAGGAAAAGAAACCTAAGAGACATGAGTGACATAAGTGGGCTGCTGAAAAATTTTTTATTCAAAAAGAGAATAAGACAGAGAGGAAAGGGGAGGGGAATAGGATGTCTGATAAGAGTTTCATTTAGATTGAAGAGAAAAATTTTTACCCTGTCAATATGTGTCAAGCCTCCTGCCCTCTTGGTGCCCTTGAAAGAACTGTGCTTCTTGTATTCTTCTACTAGTTTCCTGACTACGTCTTTGCTGAGGCGATACCTTGCCACAAATTCCTCATCGTGGAACAAAGAAAAAGGCGACTCCCTAGGCTTACACTTGCGGGTTTTCCTGCCCAAGCGATCCCTTAAAGGAGGCATGATGTCTTCTTCCTTCAAATTTACCTCAGAAAACAGAGTCTACACTGGTACCCAACTTGTCAGGATCAAAACGATGGTCCCCATTGAAAACAATGCTGAAGAAGTAAAAGGCAGAACATCTAGAGCAACTGCCTTTTTTTATCTCGTGAGAGACTCAAAGAGGACACAAAACGAGACTTTAACAGCGAGACTTTATTTGTGTTACGCTTTTTTCCTCGTTCTGAGGTCACACCAGGCAAAACACAACGAGATTTCTTTTGTGTAACGGTTGCACGGGAGCGGTACGAGAAAAACTGCATTCTCGTGGATTCTGTAACGACCTCCAGTTGTTAACTGTTCACCACAACAGTCTGACACGGCTGCCCCACAGTATAGGGAATCTTACATTGCTAGTAAAGCTGTGGGCCTACAACAACAGACTCCTAGAGCTACCAGTGAGTATTGGCTACCTTTCATCATTACATGAGTTGGCGGTCAATGATAACAGACTGACACGGCTGCCCCACAGTATAGGTAATCTTAAATCGCTAGTAAAGCTGTGGGCCTACAACAATAGGCTGTTAGAACTACCAGCGAGCATAGGTTACTTATCATCACTACAGGTGTTGTCTGTCAATGATAACAGTCTGGTGCGGCTGCCCAACAGTATAGGTAACCTAATATCACTCGTGGGACTGTGGGCCTTCAACAATGGTCTATTAGAGTTACCTATGAGTATTGGTGACCTATCAGCAATACAGCTGATTGTCATCAGTGGTAACAGACTAACACAGTTGCCCTACAGTATAGGTAACCTTACATCACTGGTACAGCTGCATCTGAACAATAACAGGTTGTTAGAGCTACCTGTCAGTTTATGCCATCTGCCATTACTACAGGAACTGTATCTATACAATAATAACTTGTCGCACCTACCTTATACCATAGGTCAGCTACCTGTGTTACAGAAACTTGAAGCACAGCATAATAGGATAATATCTATTGACCTCAACAGTATAGTCAGTGTGCCTCACCGAGTGGTTGACCTATGCCACAACCAAATATCAACACTAAATACCTCCTCATCCAGTCTGACAAATAACGATGGGTTGGATTCACTTCTGAATACCATGAATGGTGTATCATGGAAGGTGGATTTATCTCACAACAATATAATGTATTTACATGATCTGTCAGATGGGTTAAGTAAAACACATCAGGAATTGACGTATTTACTAAATCATGAAATGCTCATTCTGGAGAATAACCCACTTAGGTGTGATTGCGTAGACTATGCTATTTACAAGGAACTTAAATCAAGCACACCGGCTCCCACATTGTCATGTGGTAGCCCTGCAAGCCTCACGGGTTATGGTATAGCGGACGTAGAGCTTGATAAGTTTACTTGTCAAATCATCCCTGACTGTCCTGAAGGCTGTGTCTGCACAGACATACCAAACCAGGAGTTATTGACAGTAGATTGCCATAACTACACGGGCAAATCTCTGCCTCCTGTAATGCCTGGGACTTTGAGGAAGACAATTCATTTCAGATACATTCTTGACTTTGAAGGTGGTTCCCTGGTTAACCTAGGAAACTGGGATTACCTAAAATTGGTTAAAAATGCCATCTTTAGCCATAACAATATAGAGGAAATCTCAGCTGGATTCTTTGACAAAACAGCAAAGTTCAATATACTGAAACTGGACAATAATAATATTAAGGTATTACCAGTGTTTATTACACGATTTCTGTGACTCACAGTGCTTTTCCTGGATATCCCAGTTCTGATATTCCTGCATATTGTGCGACCCCTTATGAGCAGATCCCAGGTGGATATCAGCACTCTCTGAGGTGGATATCAGCACTCTCTGAGGTGGATATCAGCACTCCTTCTCCATGTCACATGTCACATGTCACATGTTAAAACCCACGAAATTTTCCAGGCCAGGGTAGGGATCGAACCTGCAGTCTCACATCCCAAATCCAACTCCCTATGCACTGCGCCACAGGGACTGACGAGAGCTGGTTGGCTAGAACTAAACCAAACAAAGGAATCCTAGCCGGGCGCCGAGGCGTTCGTGTATACATAACCAAAGGACACATTCAAATCAATCCAAGCCGAGACGCCCGCTGAAGGAGGAGACGCGGTGGTCTAGCGGTTAGCACGTCGCGCTCAGCCGTGAGGGGTCCGCGGATCGAATCCCGGCCGAGACACACCTTTTTTTCGCCGTGTGCGCTGTCGCTGTCCGCTGCCGGGCTAGGAGGTGTATTTTATACACAAACATAACAGCGAGAGGCATCTTTTTTCGCCGTGTGCGCTGTCGCTGTCTGCTGCCGGGCGAGGAGGTGTATTTTATACACAAACATAGCAGCGAGACGTGTACCGATCGTGTACATACACTATTTTTCACCGTGTGCCGCTGCCAAGGCTAGCTGAGACCGGGGCTGTCGCTGTCCGCTGCCGGGCGCTGAGCTGTGTGTACTATGGCAGGCTTCGCGTCCCGGAGAAGGATTTTTGTTTTCAACTTATTTTTATTGATATTTTATTGATTATTTATTGATTTTTTATTGATTAATCGTGTAATAAACCTCATGGCATGTATCGTAGGATATCAAACTCGTGGCCTGCGGCCACTCGTTCGATATCCTACGATACATGCCATTCGGTGCCTGTTAGCCCATACATTACTTAGTTATAATTATGAGGTGGCCAAAATACATATATCTTGGCAATAATGACTGGACGTGCTCATGTGAAAATATAGCCACAGTAAAGTGGATTGATGACCGGCAGGACAGGGTTTTAGACTATCAAAATGTTCACTGCAGCAGGCCTGATAATCTAAAAGGTCTAGGACTTTATCAAGTGAGATATAGGCCAAACAGGTTCTATGTGCTATTCATAGCACACCTTACTCTTGTAGTCCTTGTGATTCTAGCTTTTGGTATTATCCACGCTAAAAGAGTGTGGGTCTATAAGAAGTTTAAATGGCACCCATTTGATAGGGTTGGTGCTGAGGAAGAAGCTATGAAAGAGTTTGACATCTTTGTCTCCTATTGTGATGACGATGTTAACTATATATTTGATGATATACTTCCTAATATAAGCTTGAGGAACTTCATTACAAAATTTGTCACCACCGTGAGCACTTTTTGGCAGGGTATTCCATCATTGGAAACATCCATCGGGCAATTAACAGCAGTAAAAGAACATTAGTTTATTTCTCTCAGACATACATGGACAGTAAGCTGTGCATGCATGAGTTCCACACCGCCCTGGCTATTCATGTAAAGGAGAGGAGTAACCTTCTTGTGGCCATAAAGGCAAAAGAGATTAGTGTTAGAGCATTAGAAACTGATGTGCGGTCATTCTTTGAAAACTACACCTATGTTGAGGAAGGTTCTGCACATTTCTGGGACAACCTCTTGTATATTCTCCCAGTGAAGAGGATGAATGCACATAGAACACCAGATGCAGATAATGGGGCTGAGGGTGGGGAGGAGTTTGAGATGAATGTGGTAAAAGGCTAACAATAGATCTGTAGCAGGGTAGGTTCGTCTGGTAAAACAGGTGGAACCACTGTACTGTGACTCTCTCCTACCCTGCCATGATCCACACGTATACCTCACCTTGGATGAAGCACCATCCTGATAGCTCAGCGGTAGAGTAGCGGTCTCGAGATCTGTGGGTCCCGGGTTCGATCCGCGGTTGGGATATGGACTTTTCCAATAGTGATGGTTACATTGGTATCCCAACCGTGCATTCCTGTAGGAACCCGGTTAAAGTGTGTGGATCACTTTGGGAACACTTCAAACCTAGTGCTGGGGGCCTTGGAAACAGGGGGCACCTCCAGGGGGTCCTGGGAACAGGACCCTAGAGGCCCTTGATGTGACTCAGTACTAGGGAGTATGGTTAAAGCTGTTAGGGAGGAGTGTAGCAGGGTAGGATCGTCTGGTAAAACAGGTGGAACCACTGTAATGTGACTCTCTCCTACCCTGCCATGATCCACACATATACCTTGGATGAAGCACTATCCTGATAGCTCAGCGGTAGAGCAGCGGTCTCGAGATCTGTGGGTCCCGGGTTCGATCCCCGGTTGGGATATGGACTTTTCCAATAGTGATGGTTACAGATCTATATTAGCTTATACTACTCAAAGAAGATTCCAAATAATGGTTGCATCAGGTATAAATGTGCTCCCCAAAGCACGTTAACTGGATAGATATTCACAATAGACATAAATTGGCAAATTTCTATTTTTTTCTCAAATTCATAAGGTTTTGTACTATTCCATGGCCTCAAAGGTACACCTAAAGGACTTTATGTTTTTATGTACCTATATTGTAAGGCCACTGTGTCAGATAGTCTGTTGTTCCAGACATAAATATAGATAGTGATGTAAGTTTACCTATATTGTAAGGCCACTGTGTCAGATAGTCTGTTGTTCCAGACATATACATTAGTGGTGTAAGTTTACCTATACTGTAGGGCAGCTGTGTCAGGTAGTCTGTTGTTCTAGACATAAATATAGATAGTGATGTAAGTTTACCTATACTGTAGGGCAGCTGTGTCAGGTAGTCTGTTGTTCCAGACATAAATATAGATAGTGATGTAAGTTAACCTATACTGTAGGGGAGCCATGTCAGGTAGTCTGTTGTTCCAGACATATACATTAGTGGTGTAAGTTTACATATACTGTAGGGGAGCCGTGTCAGGTAGTCTGTTGTTCCAGACATATACATTAGTGGTGTAAGTTTACATATACTGTAGGGGAGCCGTGTCAGGTAGTCTGTTGTTCCAGACATATACATTAGTGGTGTAAGTTTACATACACTGTAGGGGAGCCGTGTCAGGTAGTCTGTTGTTCCAGACATATACATTAGTGGTGTAAGTTTACATATACTGTAGGGGAGCCGTGTCAGGTAGTCTGTTGTTCCAGACATATACATTAGTGGTGTACGTTTACATATACTGTAGGGGAGCTGTGTCAGGTAGTCTGTTGTTCTAGACATAAATATAGATAGTGATGTAAGTTTACCTATACTGTAGGGGAGCTGTGTCAGGTAGTCTGTTGTTCTAGACATATACATTAGTGGTGTAAGTTTACATATACTGTAGGGCAGCTGTGTCATGTAGTCTGTTGTTCTAGACATTAATGTGAATAGTGATGTAGCTTACATATACTGTAGGGGAGCTATCTGTTTTCTCCAGACATGGATATTATGCAGCCATAGTGGATTGTTGCTCCAGACAGACAATAGCAGTAAAGATGGCATTTAACCTATCCTGACTCATAGCCCTAGGCATTGTGTATACACCTGAAGAATATGTTTGGTCATGTTGGTCAGGATATCATATGTCACACGATCTGCGAAAAGGGGGCTTAGTGCAGAGGGTTCAAAGACCCCTTTTCCCAGTCCATGTCACAAACTGTGTTCTAAATCCACCCATGCCCTTCACCTCTACCAAACCATAACACCAACACACTCAAAATACCATATCCTGTACATGCCCAGTCACCAGGGGAGACCTGTGAAATCAGGCCTAGTAAGAATTGAGACTACAATAGAGCCTTGCCCTTGATGATGCTGGTTTAACTTGAAAGATAAGAAAATATGTTTTAGGTAAGTTTTAAACCCAAAACTGTATTTTGATATTCAATTGATCATCTTTTTCTTTTTTTAATAATCTTGGGTGAGCAATACATTTGTTACAAAAAGAATCATTTCAAATTGAGTATCAAATATTTACTATTGTTTTTGATTTTAGATCTACATGTAAAAAGTCATTGATACCTGTGAAACTATGATACCTGTGAAACTACGATAGATGATAAAGCATTATCTTCAATGACATGCCAACATCAAAAGGTTTATCCCTTAAATAAGATATAAGATTAGCATTGCCAGTCAGCTACTACTAGTGGTTAGACAATATGCTATTTCTTTGTGTTAACATGAATAAGATTTAACTATTTTCCCCTTGTGCCTTCAAAGAGCTGCTGAACAAGAAGCAATTGTTGGCCAGTAAAGACGTTGTCGGTCAGGCGGGCATCACACACTTTTTAGCAGGTTTGTGATCACGAAAATGATCCCTTGTTTGCTTCAGATTAAAACTAATAGAATGATAAGTGTTTCATATGTATTCAGACTCAGTCTGTAAAACAAATATTAGCTATCATTAGGAGTGTCATTGATACCCATGGAATCGATACATAACTATTTCTAGAACTACAATTATCGCATCGACAAACATATTATATCGATACAGTCAATTGTGAATATGTATCTCCATGGCCACCTCTTTCTAATGCTGAAAGAATTTTGAAAAAAAAAATCCTATTAGAACCAGACCTATGGTCAAATTTAGTTTAACACTCTATTAATGGATATGTTTGGTCGAAATGCTCTGCTATTACATACACTATGAACCAACCCAAACTTCTCTTTGGGCGTGGCATAGTATTATCTAGCTGCTCCATAGACATAGCAGAATACAGGTTTACCCCTCCCTTAAGGTTTTCATATTTTGCCCTATAATTTCATTTTTTGTGAATATCGATATAATCAGAAAATCGAGATCAAAATGTGATGATCGTCATCAAAATAAATTGCATATCAGTGACGCTATCATGAAAGAGCACTTCCCTGGTAATGATGATATATTATGCAAACCAGGAAGGCATTTCTCAAGATAGTACGACTAGACCCCCTTCAAGTCGTAGTGAGATCCCTCGATTAAATGTCATTACAGCCCTGCATCTAGTGGTCGCTAATAATTGCACTGGTACGACTGCCCTACCAAACCCTATGTAATAGCTGCCTTAAGTCCTGATCGTACAGAGTAGTGGTAATGTGTTACCTATGATCACCTACTCTGATATTGAGAGTTTCAAGTCGTACTGGTTGTGTCTAGTCGTACCATCTTGAGAAATGCCCTCCTGACGTAGCTGCATTATTGGTGATTAAAATTTGTCAATTTGGTTTAGAGGCCTTCTGTTTTCCTTTGGTATCAATTGCTGATTTTCTTCAAGCAGCTCACCCAATGTTGTGTAATTGCAGGTTCACCAGGGACAAATAGAATGTAATAGTTGGCACTGCTCAGGAACCCAATTGCTGATGCAAGCAGTAAGTAAAGGAGTCACCCCACTTGTCCTACTCATCTGTCTTTCACAAGATGGCAGCAGGTAAATTACAGAATGCGATATCTTATATTTTGTGGAATAGATAGGAAGAGATTCACTTGAATTGGTCCAACTGAGGGTTACAGGACTACAAGCAAGGTTTCTTTTAATCATTGAATAGTGCTAAACTCTCCAAAATTGAACTCTGGATGTGCTTCATAATTGAATTGAGCATCCTAGGTGCACTTTACACAGAAGGTAGTTCTGATACTAGTGGTGGCATTTGTAATGTTATTCAATTACTGTAAAACCCTAGGAATTAACAGCTCCTGCATATAAGTCATACCCTTAGTTTGGGAGAATGATATGCCATACCATGTCATTTCCTATAGTCTGTATAAGTAGACTATAATGTATAACCCAAATGCTGACTTCGGGAAGACTCTATATGCCACAGAAGGCCGCTGAGACTATTTATAAGCAGTGGCATAAACGTAGGGTGTTTATGGTATGTGCCCATCATCAAAATAAAATCTCAGTCCTTCCTAACAAATGTTGTGTAGCACAACATAGTCATAAAACTTGTTTAATATTTTCTAATTGTAGAGGGAGTGTACTAATCTACCCCTGACAAGCTTGCAACAGGTTTGTTTCCTACAACATAAATCTTTAAAATAATCTATACTCTACCTTAAATAACTCAGGATTGGAGGCATCTCTACTAAGTATTGTTCCGAAGGGGAGATATCACAGTAGGTAATTTTGCAATGTTCCTGATTCCCAATAGAAAATAATGCCAAAAATAGTCTCAACCAAATCGCATTTCTGTTTTATATCTAATACTACATAATCATCGTACCCTGAATTGGCACCTATAACTCTTAACCTGTCCAATATTTATATCATTGTACAGGTCACAAGTGTGTACAACTGCAAACAGCTTGGAGACCCAATCGAGACGTGAGCGAACAGAGTGCAGTTTAGCATCTAGGTGGTTTTGGCCACAATGTCCCAGCAGGTTTGTCTTTACAGCATAAAATCTGAAACCACTACCATAAATTCCACATGAATTATGCATGAACGATAAGCTTCCTGCAGCTTATGGTATCTGCCCAAAGAAGGGATACAGCTTATAGGCTGGCATTTGGCGCTATAGATCAATCCCACTATATCTGATCCTTTGGATTCTAGTTTTTTATGTACCTTTTTGGCTCGCCATCAGAATGGTAAAAGCCCACAAATAATCATGCCTGACATTTAAAATACACAACTAGTATGGGGGCATAAAGAGGGCATGGACAACAACACCTTTTGTTTAGAAACATATGAATATTGGTATCTGAAAGGCATAGTTCTCGAGCGTTTTTGGTAAATACATTCATGTTTGTTCAAAAGAAAACTTTGGTCAAGTTTTTCAAGAGAAAAAAAAAAAAAACTCTTGAAAATGCAAAAGAAAAGGTGTTTGACATATTATCCAAGAATACAGACTGAAAAAGGCCTGATCATTCTATATACCAGATACAAACATAAATTTTGGCAATATTGTCAGTGGTATAATGAAATTATACCACTGACATTGCATTATATTCAGCATTTCATATCAACACAGAACCTATATCTTCCTTGAACAGATGATTATTGTAAAGGACAGGAAAACTTGCTCTGTCATCTATCATAATAAATTCTACAATTGAATGATATTGTAGGGGCCGGCATCATTGTATATATATTAGTGCACTTCATCCGAGAGATGTGTTCGTGTGGTGCTCGTTCCTTCTATGCCAACCAGGCGTTGCTTTGCGGTACCCGTTTGGTACAAGAGGGGGCAGCACCACGCCTCGCGTCCGGCTCCTACTAAGGAGCCGGATGAACCGCAGAAGGGGACTGGACCAGTCATGACGTGTGTTTACTTAGCCATTAAAGGCCTACCCGAGCGGTAGGAAGTCTGGGGCTTTGCCCAACCCGAACTCCTCGTGTTGTGTTGGTATCTCTAGTGTTAAGCGAGCCAAAGAGCCACCCAACATATAAGTCGAAACGAACCGTTACACTGGTGCCGTGACCAGTTGTTTCAGGGTGGAGCGCGGCCAGACGGCCGAAAGTCGCAGACTGCCTAATGCGAGTTCCTCCAGCCCAGGGCTTGAGGGATTTGAAGAGGATGGTTACACATCCCAGCATCTGCTGTTAGACTGGAAACCGGGTCAACAGCATATGTATAACCCGGAAGGTGTACAGGGAGTTTTCTCAACACCGGGTCTAACAGACGATCCCATGATTGGAGATGGGATCATTAAACTATACCCAAGTACCCCTAGACAGGTTGCTTCGGATACAAGGGTATTAAGCGGGTTGGTTAAACCTGCCAGATTAGACTTGAGCAATTGGTCTCAAGTTTTAACTAGTAGGCCCTAGCTAGGACCTAGCATACCAGCGAGCGCTTCTAATATTCTGGAAACCCCTAAGGCTCAAAGTCCAATTCAACGGACGGAGATGCCTACGAGAGGGGGAACGCATGGGGTGGTCCGATCAACTCAGGAGACCCCCTTGATGACATCATCGGATCGGGAGAGCGATGATGATAGGGATGGGGAAGATCCAAAAGGATCTACCGGCACCAAGAGAGAACACACCCAAGAGGCATTACCAAAAAGTACGGAAATGTACACTCTGGGGCTATCCCTAGACAAAGCCTTATCGGACTCCGTATTCAATCCGGGGGGCAGCCGTAAGTCCAGGTATGGACGTCGGATGGGCCCCGGGTATAAGACAACCGCGGCTTATTTAAAAGCCAAAGAACAGGTAGAGCAACAAGCTAAGAGGCAGCACGAACAATTCATAGCTGCACAACAGAAGATAGAAGATGAGACAAGAGAACGGATTGTAAAGCTTCGTTCTGTGGAACAGGAGGCGATTCTAAAGGAATCTGACCTCAAGTATCGTTTGTCGTCTCTAGCCTGTCGGATGGAGTTAAAGGCAAAGGATGAGAAGGAAAGAGAGAGTAAGTTGGCTGACCTAGAAAGGGAGGAAACCAATAGGCGAAGAGCGATTGACAAGGCTAGATCCGAGGAAGTCGCTAAAGCTCGTGATGTAAATAGATTGCAATCCGAGTTGAACGCAATGGAGGAGAAGTTGAAAAGACTTCAACCCCGTAAAGCTGAGACGGAAGCCAAGTTGGTCTTGGAACAGGATGAAATCCGTAAGGAGACCACCGAGTACCAAAGGTCCCAGAAAGAGAAAGGTGAGAAGTATCATTTGTTAAAAGATACTTTGAAGAAGGAGGCACAAGCTCCCCAGGCGGAACGGAACCGAGCTGTAGCAGACAATAAAAAGATCAGATCCGAGATCTTGTCAGAGAATGCTCAGTTAAGAGAAGAACAAAGGAACTTGACCACAAACGTGACAACCCTGACTCTAAACAAGTCCGCTATGGAAAGCTACTTGCAAGAAAAGGAGCAAACGAATGCACCTCCAAGGAGTACGGACTAGAATCCCGACTCTACTTTTGTCAAACAGGGTGACTTCATCTCCTGTTCGACACCTAAGCAGCCGACAGGGGCGTACAACCTGTTTATAAAAGACAACGCCTCTCGGAACGTTGATCAAGGGGGTGTCTATGTTAGAACCCAAGATCAGAATGGCCGGACTAGTAGAGTTCACATCAGCGAGGTTCTGATAGTCCATAATTTGGACCCGGACTATGTACAAAGGGAATGTTCCGACACAAGTGCCGAAACAAGCGGATTCCACATACATGTGGATCAAGCAGATAATGTTGGGCTGGACGCGGGTAATCCGGGCAACCAGCAAAATGCTTAAAGTAGCAGTAGCCAACAAGGGCAGGCTGGCCAAGCACCTAATGACGGTGGTCAGGGCGGGTCAGCCAATGCGAGCAGTCATGGGGGTAGTGGTGCCTCGGGTACCAACCCTAATGCAGGAGGTGGAGGTTACGCGGGTAATAATGGGTCACAGTGGACTTATACCCAACCACCACCACCACCACCCCCAAACAATAACAGTTTTGGAGGGTTAGGAAGCAATCGAACCTTGAATGAGACCAAGGTGATTGAATGGAGCAAACAGCAATGCAGCAGATTTTTGTATGCTCATAACTCAGCCAGAAGGGTAGCCGTCATCCCTAAGGAATACAACGGTACTCAACCATGGAAGGAATGGTTTGAAGCCTTCATCGATGTAATGAATTGTAATGGGTGGACCCCATATGAGGCCAAACCACATCTGGTTAGATGTTTAAAAGGTGGTCCGGGACACATGGCCGTTGAGCAGTGGCGTACCTGGTATGGCCTCGCTGGGAGTTTTGAGCACCTCGTTGAATCTTCTAGTGGACTGTTATGTAATATGGTCAAGGAGTACCCAGAAACCTACAGAAGCCTTTAGGGCATATGGGATGGAACTCCATGCCCTGTTAAGTAAGGCCAGACCCGGGACAGAAAACCAGGACTGGTATATGGACGACTTGATAACTCAATTCGTCAAGGGTCTGAGGGACCGAGACGAGCAGATTGCTGCAAGAGACGCCTGGAAAGAAGGGTCTACACTGCACGGCATATTCAATGGAATAGTTATGGCCATGAAGAAACGTACAATGCTAGCCGGAGACATCCCGAACATACCGGGACCGACTCCGGTGGCGTTTGCCATTCACCGTTCCGAGGCAGATAACACCTCGGATGATTTTGAGTTAATAGACATTGAACAAGAGGATGGTACCTTTTGCTCAATGCAACTTAGGAGGAAATGTATTCCGAGGAAGGTTTTCAACAAGCCAAAGGATGCTAAACCAGCATCCGAAGCCAGAGGCAAAGCTAATCCTAACGGCAAAGCTTATAAGCCCGCCGATAAACAAAGCTAACAAAGCGAGTGGTCAGTCTCCGGACATGACTAAAATAATGGAAGAGATGTGCAAGAAAATAACTGATGCACTACAAGCCAGTCGGTCGAGACCCAGAGTGGATCGCTGAACCGTAAAGTGTTTTAGGTGCCAAAAGATGGGGCACTTTTCCTCTGAATGTACTGCTGCAAAGCCAGTAATGGCGGCTTACTATGAAGCCGAAGCCGAACCCAAGGCAGACCACCATGATACGGATGCTCCCGACGTAGGGGGAAATTAGAGGGGGTTGTATCCACGGCATTGGGTATAACCCCAAGGAGAAACGAATGCCAAAAGGCTACCGGGGGTGATCCGGTGGAAGATTTCAAATCAAATTTACCTGGAGGTTGGGTGACTGTGGGTGCGCACCCCAGCATTCCGACCGGGGCCAGGGACCCTAGTGTCAATTTGTGTGGTGGCGAAAATTATGAGGCGAGTGGCCGCACTGGGGGAGAGGAAGGATGGATCAAAGAGTTGATTCGAGTGTGTGGGACATGCCTTCCCCCAAGTCACCCATGTCTGAAGTTTCTGAGAGGACTCGGATTGAATCTTGGTGATTCGGGAGACTTTCATCAGTTTACCAGTAACCCATCCCCGCTGGGAGGGAGACGGTGGTATGTACCCATATCTGTGGAAGGCCGGGTAGGAGAATTCTTAGTGGATACTGGAGCTAGCCATTCCTGTGTGTCCAAAAGATTCTTCAACTCGGGGGCCAGCAGTCATGAGAACCTCAAAACGGGGGTAAATGCTTGCACGGCCGACGGAAGCAGTATGAGAACTTTCGGGAGGACGTTTATGCCTATCCGACTGGAGGCAAAGAATTTGTTCTTTCGCCAACTATCGCAGAAGTTAGCGATGATGGAATCCTCGGTCTAGACTTTGCAAGCCTATACGGGGCCGTATTGGACCCCCGGGATGGAATGATGGGTATCCGGAACCCCTATGGCTTGTACATACAGTGTGTATTAAGACAGGTGTCTTCAGTAGCCTTGGTTATGCATACGGTGAAAATCCCTCCGGGTACCACTTGTGATGTCCTTTGTGGTGGATCAATGGTCCAGAAGGGTGAGACGGGAGTCTTTGAACCCGATACGGTATATTTATCGAGCATCGGGTTGGATTCAGTGGATACATTAGTGGCAAATGCAGCATGGTCTGTATTACCCATGACTAACCGAACCGGCTCAGTGATATATTTAAAACGTGGCGACAGTGTTGGGGAGATGAGTTCGGTAGAACACGTCGCCGAGGCCAAGTTTAATAAACCATTGAACCCTGTTAGTAAGCATCCATTGGATGAAAAATTCCAGAAACTGATTGATAAATCAGATTTACAGAATATGGAGGACAAACGGCACCTAGGGGATCTGCTGCGAAGCTACAAGAGTGCTTTTGGTAGGGAAGGAAGACCCGTGGGTAAAACTGATAAGGTGTTGCACACCATTGATGTGGGCAACGAGAAACCTTTCAAGATAATGTATTGTAGACTTCCTCTCAAGAAGAAGTTAATATGCGAGCAGGAAATACAAAAGCAACTGGAACTAGGGGTAACCGTGCCTAGCTCGAGCCCTTGGTCCAGTCCCGTTTGTATGACCACAAAGAAAGACGGTACAATCAGTTTCTGTGTTGATTACTGAAAATTAAACGGTATGACAAAGAAGAACTCGTATCCTCTACCAGGGAGAGATGAGACGTTAGATAGCTTGGGTGGGAACCAATGGTTCTGCACCCTGGATTTACAATCCGGGTATTGGCAAATACCAATGCATCCCGATGACATAGAGAAAACTGCTTTCTCTAGCCATATGGGACTATTCGAGTATAGTATCTTGCCCTTCGGATTGTGTAACGCACCAGCTACGTTTGAGGCTATGATGGAATCTCTACTCAGTAACCTGCTGTGGAAGAAGTGTTTGGTTTACCTACATGATGTTGTCGTATTCGGCAAGTCATTTCAGGAATGCCACACGAACCTGCAGCTGGTCCTGGATCGGATTCTAGCCAATGGCCTAAAACTCAAGCCTAAGAAATGTAACCTGTTCAAGAAAACAATTACATACTTGGGAAGGATCATAACTCCTAGCGGAGTGAGTGCAGATCCGGAAAAACTGGAGGCGGTGGAATATTGGGAAAGGCCCACGAATGCTAAGGAGGTTAGATCATTCCTAGGATTTTGTTCCTACTACCGTGATTTTATACCAAATTACTCTCGTGTAAGCTTTCCCATGCAATGCTTAGCTCACTGGACCCCGGGTAGCGCTCAGGAACCATTCCCATGGACCAGCGAGCAGGTAGAATCTTTTAACAAAATAAAAGATTTGTTAAGGAATACACCGGTATTGAAATATCCTACTCCCGAAGGGCATTTCATACTAGACACCGGTGCGAGCAATGATGCTATAGGGGCGGCCCTCTCTCAGGTCCAGAATGGAGTCGAAGTCCCATTAGCATTCGCTAGCAATATGTTAAGCAAGACCCAGCGTAATTATTGTACCACTAAAAGAGAACTTCTCGCTGTAGTGGTGTATACGATGAAGTTTAAGCATTTCCTGTGGGGAACTGACTTGACTTTACGGACTGACCATTCGTCTCTGAGGTGGCTTCTTAATTTCAAGGATGCCGAGGGGATGATTGGGAGATGGTTAACTCATCTATCCGAATTCGGATTAGAGCACAAGCAGATCGAGCACCGTCCGGGTGTGAAGCATATCAATGCGGATGCCTTATCGAGAAGACCGGTCCCAAAAGTGCCAAAATGCCACTTGTGAAGACTGCGGGGCCCACAATGCTGTGGTTGCAGGGTTGGTATATACCACCCCCCGTATCCCCTGGGAGGAGGCTGTATGCAGCTATCTCGATTGGTCCCCGGAGACCGTCAAGACGTTCCAACAGTCGGATCCCACCACTACGCGCATAATGGAATACTTGCGGAAAGGTATTAAGCCGGTAAGGCCGATGTTATCTCTAGAAGACAGAGAGACGAGGCAATTGATAGCTCAATGGACCAAGCTGGAGATCCGAGATGGCATATTGTGTGGGTGAAAGACTTCTTCCACCGGCAATAAGCTATTGCAAATAGTGATTCCCACCTCAATGAGAAGGGATATCATGTATTATTGTCATGGACACCAAACGAGTGGCCATTTTGGGAAGAAAAGATCCATAGAACGTCTGCAGAGACGATATTACTGGCCAGGGATGAGAAGTGACCTACTTCGGTGGATTGCAACTTGTCCCGATTGTTGTAAAAACAAGCCAGGACCAGGCCTAGGCAAGCTACCCTTGTCCCAGGAATTGTTTGGTGTCAGATTTGCTCGAGTAGCAATCGACATCATTTGTGGATTTAAAACGACACCTAGAGAAAACACTTGTATGATGGTCTTCACAGACTACTATACTAAGTACACTCGGGTGTTTCCTCTTCCAAATCACAAAGCCGCTATATGTGCCGAAGCTTTTGTAAAGGGCTGGGTGCTACATTTGGGTGTACCCCTCATGATGCACAGTGATCAAGGTAGAGAGTTCGAGTCGGAGTTATGGCAGGAAATGTGCCATTATTTAGCAATATGTAAGACCCGAACCAACCTATACCGGCCACAATTGGATGGTCAGGTAGAAAGGTTCAATAGGACTTTGATACAAGTACTGAAGCCCCTGCTTAATAGTCACCAGGATGACAGTGCGAGTTTGTAGTACACGCCTACAACAACACTGTCCATTCTACTAATTGCACCCCAAACCTTTTGGTGTTCGGCGAGGACATAATTATGCCCGCCGACTTAGTATACGGAGTGGTTGGAATAGACCCGGAGGCCCCCTGCACTGTGTTGTTTGTGGAGTCGTTACGGGACAGATTCAAGCATGCATACAAAGCCGTTCGTAAAGAACTGCTAAAAAGTGCTAGATGGCAGAAGGTGGGGTATGACACCAATGCGAGAAGAATACGTTTTAACGTAGGGGACAAGGTACTAAGGTATTACGAGCCACTCGAACGTTTGAAGCTCATAACGCCTTGGGAGGGTCCATTTAAGGTTGTGCGCATCATCTCCGAATCAACGGTGATGGTGGAAGACTGGTAGAAGGTGGACAACCAATGTAGGAAAGCTCCGGCCCTGGAAGGGACGCGGAGTGGCAGAGAGGGAGTTCGGATACCAACCCCCTAGGCCAACTATAAGTAAGCCTAGGAGGAGGAGGAGGAGGAGGAGAAGGAGAAGGAGAAGGAGAAGGAGAAGAAGCGACCCGGAGCTGCCCGGGTCAGCCAAATCTGATTTGGCACATCGTCACGGGGTTGATAGCTAGCACCCTGTCGGGCCTTCAGGATCCGAATACGTTCGTCGATCATAGAGACGTACGTACCTGCCAGATCCAGAACGACCTGATGGGCGAGTGGCAGTCCTTGCATCGCCAGAAGTCAATCGACTACTGGCGAACCATGACTGAAGCCACCTTCAATCTGGTCTATGAGATCCAGAAGAGGGAGGAAGACAAAATTAAGGAGCAGGAGATAAAGCGGGTCGAGGAGGCCTATAAATCCTGCAGGGAGAAACAGAGGGAAGCCGAGAAGCTTAAGGAGTTCCACGCTGCTGAGAACTTAAAGTAGATCAATAGGTACAAGGAGGCAGACTTGAAGTTCTTCCTCTGCTTTGGCAAACACCTAGATGACTGGGACGGCACCGTGTCGTCTCTAGTCATCCCTTCGGGTGCCGAAGCCGAGGCAGCGGGGGACAGCCCCTCTGAGGGCATGGGTGCTCTGAGTCTACTCAGTGACCCGAGCACCGAAGCCCTTAAGCTCCTTACTAAAAGCAGCAGCAGCTCAGCTCCCGTACCTAACCCGGAGCCAGCTGAGAAGATGGACACTGACGACGAGTCTGAGGACTTGTAAGTGTCCATCTGCCGGCTTCCCCTCATTAGTACCCGAGGGTAAAGGCATATGATATGCCAGAGATTAATTTCTCAGGGGACTACTCGGATCCGACGGACTGGAATGATGACCTGCAGCCAAGATGGACGCTACCCGAACCACTCATGGACTACCACACGAACAGGGGGCTCCATCTTCCCATCCTCACCAGGGCACTACATACAGCAATGTGGCTTGCCACCACTCGTTTGTCGCCGTATTGAGCTGCAGAAACCAGTCATTCCAGGTTCGCCGGAAGTTTAGTTTTATTGTAAGCGTGATCCTGCTACTCCGGTAGGACACCTCTTAAAGACATATTTCTATGTATAGTATAATTTTCTATAAACCATATTTTTATATAAACTAAACATAAATTTATTTTTTTTTATTTCAGGTTACCTCACCTCTCGGGTCATTGATATTTCATATTGTATATAGTACTACACCATGTAATCTCCTTAATAACAATATACATTTAAACACGTCTTAACTATAATAACTTCGTAACACTGTTACTCATATATTCCACCATAGGTTGATGGTGCATAAGGCACCACCTCCTATTTATGTTATTATTTAGTTACTTCGGATTATATGTGACGATGCCTGTTATTATGTACATATTATTTATAATGCCCCTTAATGTCATACACTTTGTAAAACATTGTTATAATAGACTTACCTATATATATACTGTTATATAACTTTAACAATAGGTATTTTTTAACACCTACCCTAGGTAAAGTCTAGGGGGGTGGTGTAGGGGCCGGCATCGTTGTATATATATTAGTGCGCTTCATCCGAGAGATGTGTTCGTGTGGTGCTCGTTCCTTCTATGCCAACCAGGCGTCGCTTTGCGATATCCGTTTGGTACAAGAGGGAGCAGCACCACACCTCACATCCAGCTCCTACTAAGGAGCCGGATGAACCGCAGAAGGGGACTGGACATAGTCCAGTCCAGACGTGTGTTTACTTAGCCATTAAAGGCCTACCCGAGCGGTAGGAAGTCTGGGGCTTTGCCCAACCCGAACTCCTCGTGTTGTGTTGGTATCTCTAGTGTTAAGCGAGCCAAAGAGCCACCCAACATATAAGTCGAAACGAACCGTTACAATATCAGGGATACCACAGTGCTCAACATTTTTTAAACATATTTTATTCCATGATGTCAACTATTGGTAAAATGATTTAAGCAAGTGATTAGTTATTTGTGTTATCTTTTTCATTGCAGAATCAGAAGTTAAAGAACTAAAGAGGTGGTTCCTATGGGGGGAGAGAGACAGACAGAGACAGAGAGACAGAGATAGAGAGAGACAGACAGAGAGACAGACAGAGACAGACAGACAGAGACAGAGAGCAGGCGAAAAAAAGATAAAGGTTACCTTATGCTAATGAGAGATGCTAATGAGAGATTATTTTCCAATATATGTAGAATAACGATCGATTTTTTCTGGTTTACCATGACTATTTATGTTATAGGAAGCTGTTCAACTTACATTATGCATCTCCATTCTATCTATAGATCTTCCCATCAAGTATGGGCCTGACCTACAACATGTGTTTCCTGAAGGAAATTTTCAGTTTAAATGCAGTTTTGCCATTCATTTCTGTTTTGATCATAGAGTAAAAGCCTTGCACATCATGTCTAAGTAGAATAGATGAGAAACCAGGACAAAATTTCATGTTTAGAGCAAAATAGTCGATATTGAGGGTTTTATATATTAAATATATATTAAATATTGTATATTGATGGTTGCCTGCCATTTCTCAACGTTAACCGTTATTTTGTTAATATATTGTTTCATCATCTTTTGTTAATATATTGTTTCATCTTCGTCTTAATATGCACCTAGTGATAGCATCCCTCCAACAGTTCCACTGATGATGCTATTATTAACTTTGTTGACCAGTATCATCACGTACCCAAAATGATCTCATGAATATACTATGTAACTCCATTTTGGTCAAATAAAGTTTAAATTGTTAAAAAAAAAAATAGTCAGATTTCTTATGATTGGACTCACTGGGACAACCAAAAAGGGTCCTTTGGCTGCCAATATAAGCCCACTCCTTCTCCCCCCCCCCAGGAAGCCCCATCCCCAACCCCCAACCCCACTATCTCCCATTGGGGTTGTAAACCCTCGCTACTAGCTTCAATTTGCACCTATCATTGGTCCCCATGTATAACACTGTAAGAGATTTGACCATTTCTGGCCAATCAATGCCATACAGCATATTTGAATTAATTTGACAAATTAAAGTGTCTCAGCAATTGATTAAGCAAGGATTTGAGGCATTTGAAAAGGAAGAATGTCTACAGTCTGATTGGATCTCTAGGGAGGTTCTGGTGAAAAATGCCAGTTTCCATCAATCTGGCGGCCTGTTTGGAGACTGATATATTTCAAAGTAAAGGTGCTACAGTTATCATGATGCACCAATGAAGTCCCACTTGGCAAAACACGTATTTTCAACGTTTGCCATTTTTTTTACATGTTTAAGAAATGTTTTAAACGTTTTTTTCAACCAGTTTTCAACCAAATGGAAATGTTTGTTGTTGTTTTTTTACCAATTTTTAACCAAACGCTTTAAGTTTCTTTTACATTAGAAAAAAACGTGTTTTTTTTTTATCTAAAAATAAATACATTTTTATTGAATGTTTAAAAATAAAAACTTTTTTTTTAGTACATGTTTTGAAGTTTTTTTGACGTATGAAAAAAAATTTGCAAACTTAGGAACCAAATATGAACGTTGCTTCAACATTAAAAAACGTGTTCATGCCAAGTGGGGTGCTTGTTAGTATGCTCAACAGTGCTTTATTGGAACACCATGCCAGAATTGCCCCCTCTTGGGTTGCGCAGTTTTGAAATATTTGAATGAAAAATACAAAGTTATGTTTAAGTTTACATGCACCTGGGCCTGGTGGTCAACAGCTGGAGGTGATATTCTCACAGCTTTATTCACACCCATAGTTACGTCTATACTGCATTGGGCTTTAATAGCCTCTAAGACCTATTAGATCTACACCTTGAGGGATCGGTAAGCAAAGACTGAGAATATGATTTTAAGATATCTGTCTAAAAATCAACTTGTTTCCTGAGAATATCTATGCCTGATTTACTATTCCGAAAAAAGTGCCAAAATTTCCACATTGCACATAACATATCAGCCGCGTCTAGGGTCGGACATGATGAATACAGCCCTATCGAGTTTCTCCCAAGGGCTGCATTCATACATCATGCCAACCAATGGGCATGGTGTATGAGAGAGGAAAGCACTTCTGGTATCAAACAGGATAAATTTTCCCTCTGACTTCTGAGTATAACAAATACAGAGAAAAGAATTATAATTACGAGACAAAAAATACATTGACCTTCATACCATTGTACAATAGTATGAGAATGGGGAGGATATGCATTAAATCGACACATGACCACCCTGGGGGTCAAAACATTTTGGCCACTATCACTAGAGTCTATACTGTTACTGGATCCAGGTAACAATTTTAGCGGCCAACCCAGTGAGGAGACAGATATGCATGCATTGGAGGGGGGGGGGCAGGCAGAGAGGTTTCATCAAATATGAAACACCAGAACTAGTAAAATTATAGTTTTTAATGCACAGTATATGTGCTCCGACCATGTTTATTAGATGATCATTGGGGTTCCTACCCCCCCCCCTCCCCCCGGCTTCCCGTCCTGTTTGTCTTTCATGTAACTCCATGTATCAGTCCATAGAGGTGAAACCATTGGGATGTTATGATTGTGCACATATCCTCCTGTCTGGGTCAACGGTCACGAAGCCTTTGATCCCAAGCGAAACCAGTAACTATTTATACTTCGCCACTTTGAATTAAATAGGAACCATTTGAACCTTTCTACCCCCCCTACACCCTAGCCTGTCCCTTCTTCCCCATTAATTAATTATTTTATTAATGTCTTCTCTATATTCTTTCTTCTCCTATCTCATTCACACACACACACACACACATATATATATATATATATATATATATATATATATATATATATATATATATATATATAACTAGAAATAGCATTTTGGATGTAGTTAAGACACAGAAGCCATACACTGTTCACCTGTGATCGTCCCATACCTCCACAATACCCACAGGTATAGTCTAACCAGCGACCTTGACACTGGTGTATTTCAACAAATACATTCATTGCTTTTAATTAACTTAAAAATGCTTCTGATTTCCATCAGGTCGAGCTGAGTTGTGCCCTCCCCCTCCTTCCTTGACACTGGTTGTGTATTTCAACAAATACATTTATTGCTTTTAATTAACTTAATGCTTCTGATTTCCACCAGGGCGAGCTGAGTTGTGTCCTCCCCCTCCTTCCTTGGGCTCGCCGGTAGTTATCATTAATTATGTTGGTGAACAGTTTAGTACTTTGGCATTTCACCTTCTCAAATAGTATCCTGAATCTTTGATAACAGTGATCTCACAACACGCACATATACTTTTTCACTCATCAGTTAGCTCTGACCATGACATACAATGGTAAAGGTGAACGATGAGCAGTTTGAGCTGACCGTTTCTTCACGAGCGTGTCCTGCCCGTTCCGCACGAGGCCGGTAGGCTGAGTGCAGAGTGGGCAGGACACGCGAGTGAAGAAACAGGAAGCTCAAATTGCTCAGAGTTCATCTTTACATTATGTTTGGGTTGATAATTAATCAATATTTCATCAATAAGATTAAAATTAAACCCTTATTTACCCATCGTCTTCGCGAAATCCTGACCGCCGCCATATTGGATGTTTACGTTTCAAAAGGGCTGCGCATGCGCGGTGGGCGTATGACATCATCGTGCGGATTTGGCGCCGGTTATTCATCGCAGGGGTACAATACGCGGTCTCAGTGCATTGTCAATGGGGCATCGATATTCACCTTGACATAAAACATATAGCTTTTGTGGGGTGCCAGAATGTCGATTTTATATATAGATATAGTATCTATAAATGTGTAAGCAATAAAAGAAATGAATTAATGACTACGCCCAAGATAGAGCTAAAACATCACCCTTTGACCTTGTATTATGCTAGTGCATATACGTATGATTCTTGTGATATTATCAGGTAGTCAGGGGATGGCATACGTGGTACCTTTATCTTAAGAGTGTGAAAAATGATGGAAAATAGTAGCCCCAAAAAAAGCCTCACAGGACCAAATTAGGCACGGGTATCCCACCTTTTTGTTGCAATATACTATACATAGTATATTAGAAGATATGAATCGTAATTTAATTCATGTTGAATGATGGATGATCTTTGCCTCTTTGCACGTGTCATCAAAACTTAAATTTTCCTCTTCTATGTGAAACACTGGCTAACCTTGTTAAGGAGACTTTAATAAATGTAACTATTGCGCGGTCTAGGTTTGTGCTGCTACTTTGTAATCATTGGCGCAAACAAACATATAATATACAAGGGCCATAAGGGAGTGTTCATTTTTTAACAACAGGGAGGGTTGGTGAGTTTGAGGGGGGGCGTAAAATTTTTTGACCCCTCCTGAGGGGGGGGCGAAAAATATTTTGACTGCTCTTGAGGGGGGGGCGTAAAATTTTTAGACCCTTCTCGATGAGGCACAAATTGACGCGACTTGCCGTAAATACCCAAATTGAAAAGTAGTGGGGACAATTTCTCAATATATTACTTGCAGAAGGAGAAAGTTTATACTGATATTTTTACAATGCATCAGAATGCACCATTTTCTTTCTAAAATTTCAAAATTTTTCAGGGGAATCATAATTCCAACAAGAGTGTATGCAGAGCTCTCAACACTCAAGCATCTGTCGTGAATCTCACACATTTGGCGTGATTCTCACACATTTGGGGGTTGTCTCACTCTCTTACTGTTTCTCACGCATTTTAGACTTTGTAATTTCAGTATAAACTTATATAGTGAACTTGAGCATCCATCCTCAGTTGATGTACCAAAATGCTCTAAAATCAACAAATGAACCTCCATATTTCTCCAAATTTTCTTGGGGGCATACCCAAACCCCCTGGAACTGCATTTATTTCAATGCATCTTGGAAATCTAGAAAATTCCAAGCTTAAGGGAAAAGTCTCACTCTTTGGCTCCATTAGAACATGAGAGCTCTGTGGTATGCGTGACGCCTGTCACAGATGGCTTGTGCATACATGCATGCAAACTCCTCATTTTTTTCAGTTTTCTCCATTATTCTAAGATCTGTCAGGGTCAATCTTTGTCCAGATCCCATGAGATATCATTTTACCATTTTATATATATGGTGGGGTCTTTGGATACAAGGGCTTCAGCCACCCTCAAAAAGCACCAAAATGCACAAATTGACGTCTCAATATTCAAAATTTTCCTGGGTTAGATACCCCCAGACCCCCCTCCCATTTTAACCTATCAATGGCAAATCAAAGAAGAGTCTTTACTTTTAATGCCTCGATTCGGAATTTGCATATGTCATGGTCAGATCACGTGCTAAGTGTTCTCTCTCTCCCTGGCCTTTCCTCCCATCTCCCCTTCCCTTAACCTTTCCCCAAATCTCTCCCCTCATCTGGAGTGGGCCTAGCAAGACATACCTGACCTGACATGGATGGCCCGACCTGTACCCACCCAGACTGCCCCTGGACAGATCCACCTGGACAGACTAACCCAGACCGGACTGACCCGGACCAGACAGATCTACCTGGACTGCCCCCAGACTCACCCAGATCTACCTGGATTGCCCCCAGACTCACCCTGGATGGATCCACCCTGACAGACCCATACTAAACCGACCTGGACTGGAAAGACCCGGACCAAATGGACTTGGACCAAATGGATCTGGACTGAACCTACCAAACAGACCCAGTCAAGACTTCAATCGGACCCAGACCAGACCGGACAGAATCAGATGGATCCAGACTGAACAGAACCACACCATACAGAACCATACGAGATGGACTCGACCGGGATAAACCCGACCCATCCAGTCGGGTCATCCAGTCATACCTCAACAAAATGCACCATTTGACTTCTCAATATTCAAAATTTTCCTGGGGGACATCTCCATATACCCTTAAGCTCCCTGAGCCAAAAACAGTGTATTGATGATGCAGGGGTAGTAAAACCTTGGGGTCAGGTGGGATGTATGCCCCCTGCACCATCCAGTCATACATCACCAAAATGCACCATTTGACTTCTCAATATTCAAAAGTTTCCTGAAGGACATAGCCCCAGACCCCCCTCTGATTCTTACTCTCTATCACACATTAATCACACTAACAATAAAAAAACATGCCCAAGAGTTTTAAACATTTTTTTTGGAAAGCAGTATTCGAATACTTAGAGTTGGCCTGGCCATTTGCTCAGAAACCCAAACCTCCAACCCATGTAAATCGTAAAGTTTTTGATTTGCCTGTTTGGATTGCTTTGGTTATCCCCTTCCCCCCAAACAAAATTTCCAAAGGCTGTGCTGAAAGAGCCCATTCCCTATAGTTAAGAGTCATAAAGGCCCATGTGTGTCTGCAGCAAGTTGATTCAGACTTAAAAGATCCCTCAAATACAGTTTGCTTGCTTGCTTTAACCTAAGACCACAGAAATCACTCTTGTGATTCATCCAGATCCATGCAATGACATCCCATTTTAACATTTTGTAGAATTTTAAACAGAGGGTAAAGGGAAACCTCAAAAACCACCAGAATGCATAAATTTAGGCTCTAGATTTATAAAACTGTTTGACTGGGGCGGTGATGCCTCCAGACCACCCTATACTTAGCTTGTCCTGGCTGCTTTTTCCAAACAAAAGACATAAGGCTAAGTAGTGTGTGACTCGCACTGCAGCTACTGATGAAATTGGTCTTAAGACGTGGAACCACCTTTTCAATTTCTTGCATTCCAATAGAAAAATAATTAATTGATGATAATAACTCTGGGAAGTGATACTTTTACCTTGTACTTCAGTGAAACAATACAATTGAGTGTGATATGATGCTGTACAATGTGGTGCAATACAACTCGATGTTGGGGGGGGTGCAAAATATTTTGACCCCTCCTGAGGGGGGGGCCAAAAATATTTTGGCACCTCTCAAAGGGGGGGCGGAAAATATTTTCAGGGGTCAAAACGAAAACCCACCAACCCCCCCCCTGTTGTTAAAAAATGAACACTCCCTAATGTGACCGGAACTCAACCGAAGGAGTTAAAGGAGAAGGTGCCATGAGTTCCGGGACGACCTCAATTGGCTCTACCGTCAGCCCTTGCCCCCTCAAATTTGGAAAAATGCAAGGAAAAATGTCTGAGGAAGCAAAATATTCGAGGATTTAAGTCCATATATAATAGAAAACATAGAGAAAGTTGTAAACTATTTGTCTGAGGTAACCAAAGGGTCGAGGAAGTGAGGGCTGACTGTATAGGGGCCATCCATAACTGATGTCATGCAAAATTTGACTATTTTTGACCCCCCCCCCCTCCTCACGTTCTTTTTTGCCAAATTTGCAATGCTGAAGGTATATGGAAAATTAATTCCGTCACGCCGAGCCTGACCACCCCTCCCCCCTCCAGTGTGACATCATTTGTGGATGGCCCCATAGAAAATACAGCTGAACATTGATGCTAAATACTGGTAACTCACTTTCCCTTAACATATGAAACACACAGGTGATATGTGAAATGGTGGTGCCCCAAAGTCAGATGTGTGGGGGGTGCAAATAGGATATTCAAGGGTGTGAAGGGGAAAGATGATAATATAGAGATGCACACACGGGACAGGGGCATTCACAACACACTGAGCATGTGGCATTGGCATTTACATTTATACTTAAGCAGTCGTGCTGAACACCTCTTGTTATACCCTCTCCAACTAACCTATACATTGTTCTGGAGGTTTTGACGAGGCCTCACCAACAGAGATGTACAATAATCAGCCTTTGCAGGCCCCCATCAACAATTAAGAGATCTACTTTAGCCCAGGAGCCTATGTTATTGTCATCAGCACTGCTCAGATCCGCAGTCCTTGTTAATCATACCAACATTGGAGGCACCCATAGTGGAATAATTTCACCTGTACAAGCTCTTTGTAAGCAGTATGGAAATCTGTGGACAGGAGGATGAATTGGTCGTTTATTATTCAACAGAGTTTTAAATTTCTTTTTTTAATCTTTTCTAATAGATTTTCAACTTTACCACCTGTCGAGGTTAACATGCGATGAAATTCAAAAGTGAATGCATAGTAATTGTAAGCTGCTTTTAGACCTTTTATGAATCATGCAAAATTGAATCAGGCAGATAGGGTTAAATCCATTTCAAATAACATTTAAAAATTAAGCATTTTTTGGGGCTCAAAGCCCAATTCTATCCGCGTTTCAGACCAGGCATTCAAAGGGTTGCATTTTTAATACTGGTATGACTACACAAAATACTTGTTTATCAGAACCTACAGTCCATAACTGTGATTTTACCCTTTGCCTTTCCTTCCTGAATTTTTCCTTTCTCACTTCTACCCTCCCTGGCTTTCCTTTCTCTATCTATCTTCCCTCTATCATTCTTTTTTGACCTGTCTCTTCTCATTCCCTCTTCCTGGCCTCCCTTCCTCCCTCATATCTTCCTTTCTCCCATTCCTTCTGTCTTCCTAGTTTTTCTTTTTCTTTTTTTTTTTCTTCTCCTTCCTTCCTATCCTTCCCTTTCCTGGCTCCCCCCCCCCACCTCAATACTTCCTTCGTTCCATCCTATCTAGTGCGGGCTGTTAAGTTCAATTTAGGCTTCGAAGTGAACCTGCTGGACAATTCTCTGAAATTTGGCATACTATAGGCTCATTTTCACCCCCCCCCCCCACCTTTCAATCTAGATGGGGAGCCATTGTGAAATTTCATCCGAACCATCAAAATACAGGATGGCCACCAATTGGACATATATTTTCAATATAATTATTTAAAATCCTTATTTATCAATGGAATTGATTATATAATATCTCGAAATGATGGTATTGACTCCCTCTTTAACAGTAGATGGGGAGCCAAAATGAGTTTTCGTCCAAACCCCATGAAAATCCAAGATGTCTGTCAAGTGGGTGTCTGTTGTCATTTTCGTACTCTAAAATCCTTATTTATCATCACAACTAGTCATGTACATGTAGTACCTCAAAATAAAGGTATTGATCACCTCTATCGATTTAGATGAGGAGCCAATACAAACTTTTATCTGAACCTCACAAATCCAAGATGGCCACCAAATAGGCATAGAAAGATTTTCAACTTCATTGCTAAAATCCTTATTTATGGGCAGAAAATATCATGTAATACCTTAAAATGAAGATATTGAACTCCTCTGTCAATATAGAAAGGGAACCAAAGCAAATATCCATAGGAAAATTACCATATCCAAGATGTGTAGATGTGTAGATTTTCAATTTAGTACTGTGAAATCTATATCCATTGGAACAATGGGTCACTTGATACCTCAAAATGCGGGAATTGATCCTGTTTTGATATAGATTGGGAACAAATGTCAATTTATATTAGAACCCTACCCAAATCGATCATGGTTCCCATTGTTTATTTATCACACCTTAAACTGAACCTGAACTGGCTTTCCCTGACCTGTTAGTGACCAATAATCAGTAAATATTTGGGTGAGAGACACCAACTCTAGAGTAGAAACATTTGCCCATTCACTTTGGAATAAACCTTTGGCTGACTTTTAACTGACCAGTAGGAAACACAAAAATGGCCATCACATAGATGTAGGTTGCTCTTGAACTGTTTACACTAAAATCGTTTTATTCAAATCAGTAAAACTGCCGATGTACTACCTCAAATTAGTAGAATTGACCCTCTCTCTTAAAGTAGAAGAAGAGCCAATATAAAGATTTTATTGGGACTGTACATCAAAGTTACCATCTGAACCTCAAGCACAGTAGCCTTCATAAATTGTAAAATCCTGTGTAAAAGCAGCACCAGCATATATATGCCACACGCTAAGTCCATGTAGGTGTTCTAAGTTAGACCAGGGGACTGAAATGGTCTCTAAAGGATACCATATAAATGGACCTGGCTGATCATGAAGATCTGGAGCTTCTTCACATAGGTCCGATCAAGTAGCATGTTTGATCTTCCCGATCAAATTGACCAAACTTTCCCTAACTACTAACTTAATTGGCCCTCTCTGCCCAACCACAGCTCATATTTAGGATTTTCCGGTAGTCATGGTATTCTGAAAACTACAATTTTTTCAATTGAGGAATGGAATCAAAAGAAAAATTAGCAGTTTAAAATATGCTTGGGTTTTTAACAGCATATCAAAAATAAGGGTTTTATTCACCTCCTCACTGATGTAGACCTTAACCAGTGTTTGTCAACATAGGGTAAGGGGTTAGTCGAGGCACTGATGGAAACATAACATAGGGCTGACTCCTATTTTGGATCCACATGGACCTGAAAGCCAACCCATTCATTCACCTATCTATAAGATATGTAATAGCTTCAACTTCTATACAAATACCATCACTTAAAGATATTGTATGGTCAATTCTATTGATTAATAAGGATTTTAGAGAATTATATTGAAAATATACGTACAATTGGCAGCCATATTGGATTTTGGGGGTTCGGATGAAAATTCGCGATGGCTCCCCATCTAGATTGAAAGAGGGCATGAAAATGAGCCTGAATGCCAAATTTCTGACAATTGTCCAGCAATTTCACTTGGAATACTTAACAGCCCCCACTAATCCACACTCACTGCTGTTACTGCTTTGCGCTTTACTCCCTTCCTCTTGCCTCCCTTTCCTATCCCTGTCTCCATGGGTATCCCATAGCTCCTCCCTTCCCTTTCATACTGCACCCAAAAATACCCCCTACTGTGCCCTCTGTTCTCCATCCTTCCCTGCCTCTGCCCACCCCCTCCCCCCCCCACACACACATACAGGGACACAGCACAGTCCCCTCAGCCTCGAACTTCCAGTTGCTAGTTCCGCCACAAGGGCTACAGTGGGACTGGACCATTCCTTACTACATAACTGTTTATACTCATTTTAAAAATGATCCAGGATCCTTATTCATGCAGTAGAGCATACCTGGGTATGGGTATTAGTTCCTCCATGTGATTGTAATGCATGAGTAGTAAGGTAGCTTGACAGGCCCTACATAATGCAGTATGCATACCTTATTTTACAGCATGTATTGCATGAACCCCCACCCCTAAACAATGACATTACACTAAATCCATAGAGTCTCTCCCAGACTGTAATATTTCCAGTCTGGGCCAGTCCCCCTCCCTTCTGTACTACTAACTGGATCCACATCTAGGTAGATATAATCTCCACCCACTGCCTTCACACATGGATTCACAAATGTCCTCCTCAGGCTCAGGACTTACCCCTCCTCCCCCATGCACCTGCACCCCTCCTACATCCTTTGCCAGAATAACACTCCTTGTTCCCTCTTAACAATCATTTAAGGACTACATTGGATTTGTAATATTGTCATGATGCAAAATTGCGACCCTGTCCCATTAGGGCTCATTAACATGGTGACATGGAGCATTTCTGGGGCTTATGAGAATGGGCCTAAACATTTAAAATCAACATAGGGGCATAGGCATTTCCTAGAATCAACAAAATCAACAAAGGGCTATGGACATTTCTGAAAATCAGTACTGTGGGACGCCAAGTAAGGGCCCCCTCCATACACTCATATCGACTCTATAGGTTAAAACAGCCTCATAGGCTCTTCATAGCTTCATCTACAACAGAGGATCAAAGTTGAACTTGCAGGAATCATGTTGTCCTAGATGGCTATCCCTATACCCTACCCCCCATCCAACACACAGCCAGCTAGGTAGAGAGAACCGCAATGGTAAGCGTTAGTGTAAACGTCCTGACATGGGCAGGGTGGTGTAGGTGGGCATAAAATGGCTGTCTGGGGGGAGGAGCTATAGGGGTGTAGTATTATGACTCTAGGGCCAGAGAAGTAGAAAAACTGACAGAGGAATGAGGACTTTAGTAAAATATACCTAGCTTTAACATGCTAAACAAGGTGTAGAGCTATGTCTCAGATGTTGGGAAATAATAATGGGGATTTCAAAAAGTTTAGTAGTAACCACAACTGCTAGATGGTCTCCTCCCAAAAACACAACACCCCTCTCACTTTTCTATTTAAAATTGACAGGAGCATTGTCTTTTTTGGACAAGGTATTGATTGCCCAATAGGCATTGTGCAGAAAGGATCAGGGTGAGGGTAAGGACAAAGGTTAGCTTATGGCCGCTCGATGCCAAAGAGAAAAACCCCTTGAGCAGGCAAGTTTCACTGGGTGAAAAGGATCTACTGGGAGGAAATTGTGTCATGACCACAACCCACTGTGTATGTATCGTAGTGGCCTGTTTAAACGCCCCGGTGGTTTTCAGCACCCCTCTATCCCCGGCTCTTACCTGGTATACAAGACCAGCGCTTATACAAGACATAATTTAAAGTGTAGATTCTATTTTTGAAAAACACTGTACCCTGACGCTTATATTCAAAGACCCGGTGCTTAAACAGGCCACTACGGTATCTTTCTTGTTACCAGGGCTACATTGCTGCTGATCCAAGTTGTAGATGAATAATTCTCCACTTCTTGGATCATTTCTTTTGAACTATATGGACCCCTAATGGGTCATTTAAGGTTAGAAGGTATATAATATTGAATATGAATTGGTGTAAGCATAATACAATAACTGCATGATGCTGATTTTGTGAGTACCGTAAACTCTGTATATAAACTGTGGCTTCAGAGACCAACTGCAGCTTACAGAGTCTTTCTGAAGTCAGAGTGTGCCTTATACCTAATTAGGGAGTGGTCATTTATTATCAACAGGGGGGATGGTGGGTTTAAGGGGGGGCGTAAAAAATTCTGACCCCTCTCGAGGGGGGGCTAAAAAAATTTTGACCCCTCTTGAGGGGGGGGCTAAAAAAATTTACCCTCTTTTTAGCAAAAAAGCCTGCGTGCTACTATAGATCAAAGAGGGGGCGCGAAAACTCTCCGTGCCTCCGGCGCAGGGGGGGCGCAAAATTTTTTTACTGCCGTCGAGGGGGGTGCGTGAAAACCCACCACCCCCCCCCCCTGTTGATAAATAATGACCACTCCCTTAGGCTTTACGTATGTATAGGCTTTACTAAGGAATTGGTACCATTTCAGACACTTTCTGTTGCTTATAGGCCTACATGTAGCATTCTTCCAAAGTCAGGGTGCGGCTTATACATGGGTACAGCCGATAAGTATGGTTTTACGGTAGCACTCAGGACTCTCAGTGTTCTTTTATCAACAGCCAGGTCCATGTACAGAGAAGCACCAAGCACCAGCCATGACATGACTTGATGTTGAACAAAAAGGCCAGAAGTGATTCATATTCAGGCCAGGTTGGTGGGGGGGCGGGGGTTAGGTTGCAAGCACACTAATTAATGCAATATGGCTGCCTCCCTAGGGACCCCTGCTACAGTACTACATGCTGCACAGAGGGCTGACTGGACTCACTGGTGCATGACTCCCCCCCCCCTCCAACCTCCCACCCATCCAGTGAGTGAGCCCCAGGTAGGTGGTGCAGACTAGACTGGCCAGGTAGAGGTACTAGTTAGTTAGAGTTGTAGTGGTAGAGGGACAACAAGTAGGTAGGTAGTCAGTGCACCTACCCCACCCCCTCCACACACCCCTGTAACAACCTGCTGTATGGCCAGCAGGTTGTCCCTCAGTACTATACATAGCCCCTGCCCATACCTGACTCCAGGTAGTAGTAGTAAGGGTATATGGACCACAGGGAAGACTTAGGAACAGCACATGACTCTGTATATATGGGATATGTACCCATATGACCACAAAGGACACACAGCCACAAGGGACATACATAGAGACACCAGTGGTATATGGATGTAAACATACCTACTCTAGGACCACTTGACTTCTAGCTGTTTTGCCTCTGGATCTCTCTCTTACTGGGACTTAGTATATACTTAGTAGGAGTACCATTCTCGTGTGTGTCTGACTGCCTTATTGCCATAGTACCATAGTTGTACCTACAAGTATATGGTTATATGCAGTGTGAACAGCCACTGAGAGTGTATAACAGTTAGTATTTGTGGGAATCATGTCTGCTGTACCCAGCAAAAGGGCCTGTCTACTCTACATAGCTAATCACTGAATGAGGATAAAGAGGCCTGCAGAGTCTATACATAGCCTTGGATGAATCTATATATGAGACTTCAAGCTGGTCTGTCCTTGTCAGTCTACAGAGGATTCATTCACAGGACATAGTGGATTTCCATGAGACAACTATTAGAAGAGGCAGTAGTGGGTAGCATTGGGACTGCCTTTTCTTTGTTTCTGACTGTAAAAGTATCTATGTGACTTGGAGGTGACCTGCTTGCCCTGTACTAGTCACAGCAAGTCAAATAAAGGCCTAGTATAGGACTGAGTCCACGTGTGGGTGCAATCCCATTAGAGGACAGAGTGGAGTATACTAGTGCTCCGTATAGACTCTCTACAGAGTGTCACTCTCTTTTGTATTCCAGACTGTCCACACAGTCCTCTCTAACCAGTCACCATGCCAGGCCGCGCGGAGATCGAGGACCTCCTTCATTGTATGATATGTTTCGATGCTTACAACAACCCCAAGATGCTGCGCTGTGGGCACACCTTCTGTGCCGAGTGTCTTGAGGGCTACCTGCAGACCTATCAACAACAACGAAGGGCACATTCAGGCAAAATTCCATGTCCGACATGTCGGGAGCTCACAACCCTGCCAGCAACTGGTGTGCAGGGGCTTCGAAATGATTTTAAAGTGAAGAAGATAGAGGAAATGTTCAGGACGGTGAATATACGAGCAAGGGAAGCTGGGCGGTATTGCGACTCATGCCGTGTCCAAAAGAAGAACACCAATGCTCGGTACTACTGTACCAACTGTTCAATGAACTTCTGTCAAGCTTGTCGAGAGAAACATGACAAGAATCCTGTGTTTGCAGATCATCGGTCACTGGATAAAGAGGCAGAGAGTTCTTCAGATATGTTCTGCAAGGTTCACAAATCAAATACGGTCAAGTTCTTCTGCCGAGGTTGTGAGATGGTCATCTGTACTTTATGCATAATGAGCCAGCATGAGGGGCATGACATCATTGAGCTGTCAGATGTCTACCAGAAACACCAAGAGGAGATCAAAGTAATGCAGACAACGATCGAACAGCGGCTGCAGCGACTCCGGGACAAAGGCATTGAATTAGAGAAGCTCCGAGCCCTTAATCTGAAGTCATGTCAGCAGGCAGAGATCCGCATCAAAGACAAGACAAGGGACACCATTGAGCTGCTCAAACAACAAGAAGCTGAACTACTCAAAGACCTGCAGAAGATGAAGGAGGAAAAGCTCGGCAGGATCTCCCGTGAGCTCGACTCTGTCAACTTCCATGTAGCCAAGGCATGCAGTCTTCAGGACTTTGCTACATCAACAGTGCGCCGTAACACACTCAAACTCATGGCTGTCCATGAAGAACTGATTCAGCGAATGCGTACTGTGGTGGATAATGACACAAGCATACCTGTCTTGAACGTCCAGTCTGTGATCACATTCCTACCTGGCCGCAATGATACCAAACTTGGTAGGATCGATGAAGTCCAAGGCACATCAGAGGAACTGAAGAAATATGCTGCAGTGCAGAGCCCGGCTCGCCGTTCTAGTAGTGTCAATAATAGTTCAGCTGTGATAGCTTCAGCATCAGGCTATAGCAGCAAAGCCAAGCTACTCTTCTCTATTGATCGTGTTGGAGGAGGTGTTGGAGAGATACGAGATCCGCTTGGTGCCGCATGCCTACTGAGCGGTGACATTGTGATTACAGAGTGGGGCAATAAGAGGATCCAGATTTTTGACAGTGTAGGGAAGGCTGTAGCTATTTTAGCAGCAGGTAAGGTTGGACCTCAGGGATGTACAGTCACATTAAAAGGGAACATCATGATCACCGATGCCCAGAATAAGCGACTCGAGGTCTTTACACCAAATGGACAGTCGCTATCAAAGTGGGGCTTTGGTCGCTTCTACGGACCTTGTGGAGTGACAGTTTGTCCCAATGGTAACTGTGTTGTGACAGATATAGCAGAACATGCAGTCAACATCTACATGGGAGAAAAGAAGTGCATTAAGCGATTCGGCTCCAGAGGATCCAAGAATGAACAGTTCGATAATCCGCTTTATGTAGCCTCTGGACACAACAATGAGATTATTGTGTCTGACTCAGACAACCACTGTGTCAAGGTCTTTGACACCAGGGGTCACTTCATCCGGCGTATTGGCAGTGAGGGTCATGCTGACGGACAGATGAAGTTCCCGCGAGGGGTGGCCATGGACGAGGATGGCAACATCATGGTAGCTGACAGAAACAATGACCGTGTCTCACTCTTCACCATCAATGGTGGATTTATCCGCCATGTTCTTACAAGGGAAGATGGTGTCCATGACCCCTATGCCCTTGCAGTTACTGCAGCAAGGAACCTTGTGGTAACCGAGAGTGGGGTGGACAGAGCTGCAGTGAAACTATTCCAACTTTAACTGATGTAGCTGAAATTAATATCCATGATTATATCACAAAAAGAAATCCAGATTATTGCATAAAAGGAGAGCGTGTTATATGTAGCTAGTGCATTTTTTAAACCCAATGGATTTCAAGTGAAAAAACCTTGGAAGACCTAGGAATGGTATGTAGAAAATCCCTTCATAAAGACAAATATGAACAATGATTAATTGAAGGGGTTCCTGTGGTAAGATAATTTACACTGTGTAGATCACATTCATATAGATTATCAAATATTATCTATTGCTTTACAAGAAATGCATGCATCCTTAGGTAATTTCAATCCATATTCAATATCTCATTTTAGTATTGTATATTCACATACATTCCAGAGCACACATTTTCATGATATTCCTGCAAAGGACTTATTCTTCTGTGGGAAAATGCTTACATGTGTGAGAAAATAGATGTACACACATTTGAACAAATCTGAGAAGATATATGCTTAAGTATTTTAGATAAAGGTTCTCGCTCTGCCAGGCAGTAGCTCAAGCATAGTAAAAACTCCTATTTATCTAGGACCAATTCATATTCATTCACAGATGACCTACATCTATAGAGTGTGTACATACATAGACAGGGTTTAAACCATACAGAAGTGGTACAAGTGGGATAAGTAAGCTGTGCTTAATATATCATGGAGTTGACAAAGATAGGTTGATACCTTTATCTGAGATTACAGAAAAAATGTTTACTCAAGAAAGAAGTGCAAAGTTCAAGAGAAATGAGAAGAGCAATAGATAATTGCAAATAGATGAAACTGAACTGTCAAATATGAATCTTTTGTTCCCACTGTGCACTTCTATGGAGTACAAATAACTAGTTTAAAGACAAATCTCTCCAGTTCAGTTATGTGACAAACCTGTTCCTTTTCTTTACCAGTATTTTTCCTTTTGAGAAAATTAACCTTGTAACTTGTTATTTGTACACTACACAATAGTCCCCTTAAAATTGAAAATGTTTCTAGGAATATTAATGCTACTTTTGTCTGCAATTGGAATTAACCTGGTCTAATTTGATTTAGAATGTAGAAAGCCCGCACAATCCATACAGGCATTTTAAGGAGTCTCTAATTCTATTCCCCAACTCTATAGAGACGGTAATCTATAAATACTATGTAGGTCGTAGTAAGTTACATAAGCCATTTTTATTCCACATATGTACATAATTACAAGCAAACAAAGTCGAGGAAAGCTGCCTAGTATTATGAAATTGGTCATTATTTCACAATGTTGGAGCTTCAGTCACTTATTTTGGGTGAATTAATGCACCTTTTTTGATACACTGTAAAGGGATGGTATAGCGAAGCCCCTATTCCTAAGAGAGCTAAACATTTGCCTCTATATAGGGGCTAGATTTGTTTCCCTTCCTACCTTAGACCTACACCCCCTTTTGTAAATAATAGGGAGGTTTAGCAAGCACTGCGTGGGCAATATAATGCAGACGTGTAGCATACCTACAACATTGTTACGTCTGCGTGAAACCAGAAAAAGGTAACATACGCCGTGGTTGCTAAACCTCCATAATGACTATACTGAAAGGTATGTCAGACAGACACTGTCACTATAGTTGATAATGGTTTGAAACATTCAATTTGAAAACTTTTGTTATCATGTTATTGAAGGCATTGGACCTTAATTGTGGCATGAAGTCTCAAAGCGGGACCTTATACCGGCCAAGTGGTTCAATCTTTCCTTGGGAATGTAATATATGATGATTATGCTTGTACTAGTGCCTTTTAGGTACTGATAGAGGCAAGAGGCAGAGCCAAGTGCCTCTATCAAGTACCTAAAAGGCATGTGTGCAAGCATAATCATCACACATTGCGTTTATACCATGGTCTGCACCTTTAGGATGGATTAGAATGCATCAAAATGCATTCTGCAATCACTGACATACAAACATATATATGGTATCCATAGGGTCCTAAACATAATAGAAGATAATTCTAACATCAGGACTGTTACCTAATTCTATAAAGTAGTTTCAAAACTGCATTTGACAATGGAAGGGTTTATGACCATAAGTAGAAAGACTTGACATAGCCTTGTTATGTATTTATAACATCACAAATTTCTTTATATTAAAGACGATCTATATAATATTGTTGCTAGGAGCTTGCAGGTCAGGTTTCTTTTGAAAAGAAAAGCCACATGTTATGTACTATAGTAGTTGTATTGTTTTTGTGCAAGTGCAAGAATAAATAAGAGAAGGAGAATGCTTTAGTAGAAAGTTTTAGACTATTATTACTATTTTTGTTGGTTGTAGAGGATTGTTACTCTATTTAGATTTGCAACTTAAGGTCGTTCTTCTGTATATTCCAGAAGTATTGTTATTCTGATGCTTTGGGCTGAATGTGATTTGGTTAAACAAACTGCATAAATAAAATAAATGTCTATGTATTTTACATTTACGTCTTTTCTGTATTTGTTTTAAACCATTAAGGGCTACTGATGCGTAAGTGCATCGTGTCCATAGGTCGTCATGATGCACCAGCACTTCATTGGTGTATCATGCCAATCCTCTGGGAATGTATGATGCATTAGTGCGCTATAGGCCTTTAAAGGTTTAACCCCTCCAAATGGGGCTTGGAGGGTCAACAAATTCCGCCCCGGCTTATGTACTGATCAGCCTGGTCCAAAGAGTACCAAAAGCAGGACAAACCTTCAACAGGACTACAGTGGAGCACATCCTCATCGATTGCCAACAGTGTCCCTACAGGGCACAATACCATGCTTGTACAAGCTTGAAATAACTATTCAAGAAACACAAACCAGAAGAAATATTGGGATATATAAAAGCCCTTGGGCTCTACAATAACATCTAGTTGAAACCTGATGATTACTTTCCCCACATAGACAAATCATACCACCATTTCCGCTGATAGTGCCAATCAACCTGTGAAGCACAGGATAGCCACTTAGTGCCGCTAAAGTGCTGTAAAACACAAATCAATCAATCAATCTTTAAAGGTTCAATTTAATTACACACTGTTTGAACTTTAAATCCCCTGTGTATAGGGACAGTTACTATTAGACGTAATAGAAGTATGGACCATGAGAAATACAGGCTCATTTAGTTGACCTGAGCAATTAAAGACTACATACGAGGCGTTCGGGGAATGGCCGAGGGATCAATGCTGGTTTGTAAGGCCAGCCCCTATTGGTCTGCCCCATATGGGTCAATGTTGATCACTGACTCAACTTTCTACCCTCCCAAGCATAGTTAGGGAATGGTACCTAGCTAGACCTGGCTGGGGTAGAAAGGGGTGGAGGGAGCCAGTTAAGGTGGTCTAGTTAGCGTTCGAGGTCACCCCATCCCACAATGCACTGCATATTGTTAGAAGACCGCTACCAGAATGCCTCGACATAAAGTAGGGCGCCAACGGGTTATACTTTCCTTATTGGTGTCAAGGACATTGGCTTTCAGAAATACATGGAATTACCTTCGCATTCAGTGCATGTATTAATTGCCAAATTTTAGTTTTCTTCTTAAAAACCTTTGAAGGTGGCATTGTGCAATATTGAAGGTGACATTGTGTCCTAATGCAATATTGAAGGTCCCATTGTGTCCTAATGCAATATTCACTTTACTTCTTGTTTGAAGGTGACATTGTGTCCTAATGCAATATTCCTTTTACTTCTTGTTTGAAGGTGACATTGTGTCCTAATGCAATATTCCTTTTACTTCTTGTTTGAAGGTGACATTGTGTCCTAATGCAATATTCCTTTTACTTCTTGTTTGAAGGTGACATTGTGTCCTAATGCAATATTCCTTTTACTTCTTGTTTGAAGCTGACATTCCCAGCAAATTGTCGTTATCTGTCGCCATGATTGGTCATCAATGGTGACTCCTTTCTGAGTGATAACTCACTGCGTCATCTTTCGCCACTGTGTGTCAGTCTCACATGGCATGGCGATTTATAACAACAGTTGCCAACATGATCTCACTCACTGCGTGAGTATGTGCCACCCCTTGTCATCCCTCACAAAGCATGGTAACTTATCAACACCATCGCCAAAATGGATCTAACTCATTGCGTGAGTATGTGCCACTGCCTGTCAACTCTCAGTCAGAATGGCAACTTTTCACCTGCATTGCCACATGGCTCTCACTCACTGCGTGAGTGTGTATCACTCCTTGTTAATCTTCTCTCAAAATGGTGACTTATCACAACCATTGCCAACATTGGTCTCACTCAATACGTGAATTTGTGTCACTCCAAGTCAATGCTCTCTGAGGATTGCATCATCTGTCACTCACTCTCACTCACAGTGGCAGCTTATCACCACCATTGCCAAAGTTGTTGAGACAGCACCACTGTTCAACATGTAGCCTATCTAGGAAGTGTGGGCATGAAGTATAAGTCCCATTCGTATCAAATGTGCTTTGTTTCACACTGATTTCCATGTAATACTTCAGAGTTAAAACAAACAAGATTATATAGAGAGAATATCAATTGAATTTAGATAGAGTTATCTCTAAAATGAAAGCAACTATCCATAAACACCTTTTCTCTGGTTACAGGAAAAATACATAGGGGAATATCAACATGAACACCTTGTCTGTGGTTAGAGGGAAGATACATATGGCAATACCTTCTCTGGCAAAACATACTTTGATCTGGCAGATGTGAGGCTGCATGATTACCAATGTCGATGATCATGAGCTTTTCATCTAACAAGGTGAGTGATCACCAGCATCGCCATCCCTGGTGAGTCTGAGTGATCACCACTCTCGCCATCCATGGTGAACCTGCGCTATGACGTGGTGCGCGTTTCATCTAGCGAGGTGAGTGATCACTCGTGTCGCCATCCCTGGTGAGTGTGGGTGATCAAGATCCTCACCCTCTGTGGTGAACCTGTGCTATCACGAGGTACGCGTTTTATCTAAGTGACTGATCACAATCCTTGCTATCCGTGGTGAATGTGTATTATGACGTGGTGTGCGTCTCATCTAGCGAAGTGAGTGATCACTCATGTCGCCATCCCTGGTGAGGATGAGTGATCACTCATGTCGCCATCCCTGGTGAGGATGAGTGATCACGATCCTCGCCATCCCTGGTGAACATGTGCTATGACGAGGTGCGTGTTTCATCTAGCGAGGTGAGTGATCACCCACGTCGCCATCCCTGGTGAGGATGAGTGATCAGGAGTCTCGCCATCCCTGGTGAACATGTGCTATGACGAGGTGCGTGTTTCATCTAGCGAGGTGAGTGATCACCCACGTCGCCATCCCTGGTGAGTCTGAGTGATCACCATCCTCGTCATCTGAGGTGAGGCCATGTGATCACCACCATTGCTATTCCTGGTGATCTTGTGCTATAGCGACGTCGTGTTCCATCTAGCGACATGTGTAAGCCACTTCACACAGGTTGACGAGGAGTCACAACAATTTGCTGGGTTGTGTCCTAATGCAATATTCCTTTTACTTCTTGTTTGAAGCTGACATTGTGTCCTAATGCAATATTATCCCAATATTCCTTTTACTTCTTGTTTGAAGGTGACATTGTGTCCTAATGCAATATTATCCCAATATTCCTTTTACTTCTTGTTTGAAGGTGATAATGTGTCCTAATGCAATATTCCTTTTACTTCTTGTTTGAAGGTGACATTGTGTCTTAATGAAATATTCACTTTACTTCTTGTTTTGCTAGAATGCAGCACCGGCGGGTAACTCACCAGTGCCTCATGCATGCATCATGATAAGCTGTCAGGATTAGGGTTGGTATGATGTGCTCATGCAGTGCTGGTGATATTCCCATTGACCATTCCTTGATACAACATGAACATAGAGACTTGAGGCATAAACCCTTAACTCTTTAAGGGAATTATAATTGACAAACCATGTCCATTGGTCGGTCTGATGCATGCATGCAGCCTTTGCAAGTCATGCAGCACTTCATGGTAAAAATGGGTAAATGTGATATCATGGGTACCCACATAACCCACAGGTATATAACGTTGGTGGTGGGTGTGCAAGGTAGGTGGGAGGGGGGGGGGCGTAAACGCACCTTAACTCTGTATATACAAGTAGTTACATGTACAGTACACACGACATTACAACACTATTAGGACTCATAATGTAGGTAATTTCCTAACAGCAGGAGAGTGGGACATGTACAGGCTTAATCAGTAAGACCTCTGTTAGGAGAGGGGGCAAAAGGGTAATAATTCACTCCCTGTTGCGAGGCGGCCCATGTGTGTTTAATCCTGTAAATTGTGTGTGGGATTTCATAGAAAAGTGGCATTGGAAAAAGGTGTTATTCATAAAGTACCCATGAATTGACTTGTCAGTGTTTGGCTTGTTTGTGACTCTACAATATGACTTGACGTCACTGCATACACCCAAATGTAGACAAAAATATAGCATAAGGAACGTTACCTATATCAAAACAAAGTAATACCTCATAGTATTCTCTTATGTTATATTCTAAAGTAGATTTACTTACCTTGTCATTTAAAATAAAAATCTAATACTTATGATGTCATCCTTATGGGTAGTCCAACTACACATATTAGCCTTCTGACACACCAAATTTAAATAATAGCATCTATTCTCAATCATATATATACATGTGGCGCAAGGACTTATAAAGACATCCATCTCTATCAACTATACCATTGAGGGGATCTGGTCTGATAACTCAGCTTTTCTTAACCACTTGGATTCAGTACGTTTCAGACATGAACTACTTTTGAGTAGAAATTGGCCTTGGTGTCCAGACCATTGTTAGTCTCTATATGGAAGCAGTTAAGCATATACCGGTATCATAGTAGCTCCTGCCCCACGAAACCTGTTCTATATTCTGTATAGACTTTATATAGATATAAATATGTACGGGACTAAATGTTCTATTCCAGGGCACCCTAGAAATGTATACATGTACTGAAGAAAATACACAGAGTTAAATCTCTTTATTCGAAAGTAAATCGGATCTACACCTGCACAACCCTACAGTGACTAAGTTGGCCTGTCTTAAAGAGTAAACATTGGCCCTCCTTATACGCACGGTTTACATCATTCTTTTACACACATCTTTTTCAAACAATAACCCGTTCTGTTCACACATCTTTTTAGTCATTAATTGCCACCCAACCAAATTATTTCTCTGAAGTAGTTTTCTTGTCGTGCAGGAAAAGGAGCCATCCAGTAGTAATTTTTTTGTCGTCTGGGATCCCCAAATTGCCTTGTCTGGCCCTTACATCATGGCAATGATAACAAGACAAGAAAATTTTCTTATTGCATCCCCTATTACATTTAACTATGACTGTAGTTTATGGGTAATACCCAGGGTGTGTCCTTATATTTTATATGCATTATAGGGAGAGATTATGTTTAGATGAAAAGATAGAGGAGGGGGTGGACGGACAGAAGGAGAGAGGCTTGGAACTGGAAGGAGGGATGAAGGGAGAGGGACAGAGAGACAAACGGTGGGAGGGACAGACAGAGGGAGGGGCAAAGGGTTGAAGGGAGGGACAGATCAAGGGACGGAGGGATGGACAGTTGGAGGGATGGAAGGATGGACAGTTGGAGGGAAGTAGGGATGGACAATTGGAGGGAAGGAGGTGCGTACAGTTGGAGGGAGGGACAATTGGAGGGAAGGAGGGATGGACAATTGGAGGGAAGGAGGGACGTACAGTTGGAGGGACGGAAGGAGGGACAGATGGATGGACGGAGGGAGGGACAGATGGATGGACGGAGGGAGGGACAGATGGATGGACAGAGGGAGGGACAGATGGAGGGATGGAGGGAGGGACAGAGAGAGGGACAGACAGAGGGACAGACGGAGGGACAGATGGATGGACGGAGGGAGGGACAGATGGATGAATGGAGGGAGGGACAGATGGATGGACAGGGAGGGACAGATGGATGGACAGACAGAGGAATTGAGTGACAGAGGGATTGAGTGAGGAAGAGTTGGAGGGACGGATGGATTGAAAGATGGATGGGTGGACAGACAGAGTGATGGAGGGAGGTACTGGGTAATTGGCAAAAGGATGGAGGGAGGGACAAAGACAAAGACAGAGACGGAGAGAACAGTAGGGGAAATGTAGAATAAGTTGAAACAGACATGCATAGACCAAGAGGCAGAAAGAGGTATGTAGCAGATAGACAGGGGTAGATAGGGTCATGTGAAGAAGTGTGAACCTACTTACAGGACACTGCACCTGTTTGGGCTTCCCTAGCCCACTTAAATGGGTCTGTTTCTCCTCTTTCCTATCCCCTCAGGATGTGTGTGGTGCACATATGCGCGGGCATCGACACATTCCTCTGTGAAATTGTGTAATGTCGTTCTCGCCATGAATATGACCTTAGCTGTCGAAATGGCGTTAAACCTCTATTACTCACTCACTCACTGCACCTGTTATATGATTAATCACCAATTACCCCTGAGAATTTTTTTTAACCTGTCGGAGACACACCAAACTACCACAGATATATCCTGGACAAACTCACAAAAAATAACTAGTGTGAAATGGGAAGTCAGTGAAATGGAAAGTCAGTTAACAAAGGGTAATAAATTACATTGATTCCTGTTTGTCACGTATGACTTGTAGAGTACTTAGACTAGTAGCTGACGTAACAGGCGGATTTGTCATTTCACTATTGCGTTAAATCACACCCACACGAAAAGCCGAAATACCTACGGCACCGAACTCTGAAAACAGTTACTTATATAGGTAAAGAAAGTCATTGCCGCTTTGCGATTTTTGCGTGACTTGTTCACCGTTTCTTATTTTATACTACCCTTAGCCAAACTATAGTTTATTATGTCGTCATTTCCAGTTCATTATATTTTACTGAAAGTGAGTAATGTGAGGGTGATTTTAGAAAGGTTTGATGGTAACAAGCACAGGAAGCAAAAGAAAAATCAAGAAGTTTTCCTCAAAAAAATGATAATAAAAAATAACCCGATAGCTTGGACATTGAGATATTTGTGTCCTGTCATTATCATTTTAATCATGTTTGGTTTTCTCTATTTTGCTTTCTTATAGCCTTTGAAAAGATTGCTTAATGACTCCAATTTCATATCATTCAGATTGTCAATTTTCATTAATTGCTTGATTGTACTTTATGAACAGAACCCCCATTACAAAGATAATGAGACCAGACAATACTGTGTGGTGGCCTAAGGGTTTGTGACGTATGTCATGACACAGCCTGTCATTAGTGCTTTAGCCCTGTGTGGGCCATATAACGTCTCTATAGTATTATATTAAGGTTCCAGGTCATCCAGTGCTTGACCTGATAGCCAGGGAGGTAAGCAACGATAACAACCAGCATGCTGGGGTCAAGGTGTCATGTAATGCTATGTTATTCTTCCAGGGACATGCTGGTCCCATCTTATCAGTGTGTGTTGCCAGAACCAGCTCTAGACTCGCTTGTAACCGGGAATGAAGGAAATTTACTCATTGGTTGTTATTAATGCATCCCGCTACCTCCATTATTTCTTGGTCATGATGCACCAATGCAGTGCTGGGATTGTATCAACTGAATACTTGATGCATCCTTGGTTTCACCAGGACTGCATTTGAGCATCATGACGACCAAGGACCAGGAACCAAGGGGTTTGGTGCATTAATACATTATGCGATTCTTAAAGGGTTAGCTAGACAAAGGTTCACGGTCATTTTGAGAAAAGAGTCACCATCCATTACTTCCCTCAAGGACAAGTTTGATCTCATAATGGTATCTATGGTGTAGAAATGTATAAATAAAACAGAAGCCCTTTCAATATCATGCTTCCCTGTTGTCAATGAGAATTTTAATGGAAATGCAATTCAAAGTCATAAGCAACATGGTTTTGTCAGGTATCCATTCAGCAGCCACCACTATAGTGTAAAACGCGATCACGATCAGAAAGTCCAACCAGACAATTCAATAATACAATGGTAATGCTTATATTATGGATATAGACTACTATGTAAATGTGAGGTATTAGGTATACTGAATATAGGATGACGTGGCTGGATCTAAAACGCTTTGTTAAGGCTGGATCACACACCTACCCCTCACCCCCTATATACCCTACCCCTCCAGTACCCCTCATATACCCTCCACCCCCATACCATACAGGTGTGTGTAGATCTACCTGTCTGGGAAGTCCCAGTGCTAGTATGTCTAGTCTACTATGGGCTCTTGTAAATCCTATGGTATAAGGTGCGGCTTATGGGCGAGGTTGACCCTATGACTGTACCTTATAAGATAGGTCTGGGTGGGCCTGATACTAATAACAGAGATTGTTTTCCATTCAATTAGTTCGAACATAATAATATTCAGAATCCAGCTCCAGATGCTCCCAATAAGATATATTCTGTAAACTCGAGGTGCGTTTTACATGCGAGGGGCGTCTTATACACGAGGATTTAATGTAGGTAGGTGCTATCAGTCTGATACCCAGGAGGCCGTTTCACCGCGTTCATGAATCAAACACGGACGTCCGTCTTTGCAAAGACGGACGTCCATGTTTCGGTTTTAGGGTCCGTAGTTGGAACATGGAGGGGGTAGGGGGCAGTAGGTGTACGAATATGGACAACACGGACGTCCGTCTTTGCAAAGACGGACGTCCGTGTTGCGGAGACGGACGTCTGTGTTTGATTCATGAACGCGGTGAAACGGCCTCCAGGGTAGGTCTAGCTCTATGTACCTAATGTACCCATTCACTAAATGATGTATCACTACCCTAAGGCTGCGCTTTTTTCATGCATATAATATGGATGTAATTGTGAATCACGCTACCATACCATACAGCACCTAACCACATCCTTTTAGATGAGATGTGCATGATAGTATCTAATATGTACCACTTCTCTATACAGTTTTGTCATTAAGGACCCCCCCCCCCCAAGAAAAAAAAGAAAAGAAAAAAAAAGAGAGAGATAAATAGATAAAGAAAAGGAAAAAGAAGAAAATAAATCTACATGTAGTCACCCCGTGTTATATATACAATATACAGGACAGGGGCACCTCGAGCCACCCACCTGAACAATACTTTAGATTGTTCTTATAACTGATTATTCATTTCAAAAAAATGATTTCCCTTTTGCCAACTCCTGGATTTCGACTTTACCCGTCATCTGTGCTCCCAAATATCCCTGGGAACACAGATAACGGGTAAAGTCCCTGTTGGTCTTCATCTATCCCTGGATATTTGTATAAATTGAGACTGGGTACATGGATTTATGTCATGGCAGATACAATCGTTACTATAGATTAGTACTAGAACAGTCATATTCCATGGGGGGCATGGGCTGTCCGTATTCAATGACGCCTTATAGGGAAGATTTCCCTTGCACACGGTTCAGACCCATCTAGCATCTTTGACCTGTTTTTAAAAAGAATATGTTAAGTAAACCCAAAAATAAGTGTCCTTTTTCTCGCTAAGTGAGGATTGATCATAATTCCAGATTATGATCGTCTGCACGGGCGTGGACTGGTTACCAGATTTAGTCTTGTGTAGGTGTTATCCATATGCTATAGTAAGGGTGAGAAAGTAAAGGGAACAGTGCTGCCCTCTGGTGCCTTTATTTGCTATGCACAGACCTTGATTACGGAGGTGAGTGGTGACTTTGCCAAAGTAACCACTCACCTCCGTAATCAAGGTCTGTGCATAGCAAATAAAGGCACCAGAGGGCAGCACTGTTCCCTTTACTTTCTCACCCTTACTATAGCATATGGATAACACCTACACAGACTAAATCTGGTAACCAGTCCACGCCCATGATCGTCTGTATGCACAGAAGTCTGTTGTATAATGTGCCATTTTGGCTCCCCGTTAAAACTAAAACATTATGACATTTCATTTTTTTGTGGAATTTCACTTGAAGACTCGAATCGTCCTCAGTAACTCTTTAACCCTTAGTCTCTAGACCGGTCTCTAGATTAGAGTGTAAGATCCCCTAATCTTAGGTACACCTATCTTAAAGCGTCTGACAAGGCAATGACCCTAACCCCAGTTCTACCATAGCTGTGTGGAGCTGGGCGGGTTGATCCCATTGAACCCTATGTTAACCAGAATGAGGCACTCGGCAGGTGATCTGCTGGATCACCGCCCAGTTCTAGGAATACTCTCAAAGTCTAGCCTCCCTGTTTAGTGTATAAATCAAACTTATCTTATATCTAAAGGAAGAGCCCACAGTAAAGAATGATCAAGTTATTGAACAAGTAATCAATGGATAATTCATGACGAGTGTGTGTTAGCAAAGGATAATTACACGAGGGCGTAGCCCGAGTGTAATTATCCTTTGCTAACACACACAAGTCATGAATTATCCATTGACTACTTATTTTATTCCACGAAACCAATAGATAATCGATAGAATACAAAAAAATTCAAGTTGAAAACAAAAATTGTTCCCCCTCCCCGGGACTCGAAGCCAGCCATAGTGTGTACAGGTACATACACTTCGGTGCCCGGCAGCGGAGAGCGACAGCGCCCGTCTCAGCTTGGGTTGCTTTGAATGCGTCTCGCGGTTATGGCAGCGGCACACGGTGAAAAATAGTGTTTGTACACGATCGGTACACACACCTCGGCGCCCGGCAGCAGACAGCGACAGCGGCCGTCTCGGCTTGGCTTGCTTTGAATGAGTCTCGTGGTTATGGTAGCGGACACACGGCGAAAAAAAGATGCGCCTGGACCGTGTTGTACCTCATCGCCTGGCAGCGGACAGCTACAGCAC